>JAEQBH010001725.1:0-1216252 GCA_016808115.1 Tetrastigma voinierianum | reverse complement strand
CATTCTGTGGAACTTAATGCCTTATTTTAAGTAATGTTCTTTTGAAAATCTACTACTTTGCCAATCTCTGCTTAGAATCATAATCAGCAATTGATTTATATATATTATGTAAAAAACTACAGGAAGAATTTCTATAAATCAGATTCAGTCACATGAGGACATGATGACCATGAAATTGAAGTAAATAAAAATGGTGCTTAAATCCTTGACTATTAAAAAACAGTCCGTGGTGATTTTGAAGATGAGGTTTGCTTACCGTAGATAGTTAGTGCCATACTATTGTCTTATTCCTTTGTAAGACAACGATTAATGATTTTGGAATTCATGAACATTTTCAAGTTTTATGTAGCTTGATGAAAAGGCGAAAAAGGAAAATTGTTGTGTTACATATAAAGGTTTTAATTTCAAAATGTTTTTCCACAACGAAGTGCTTTATTGATGTGAAATATTCTAAAAATCTCCATTCCATTCATTCAGTATTACAAAGGAAAGTGGGTACAGGGACACGTGACCAGAAGAAAAAAATATCTTACTACACGTGATAATCCTTAAATCCCCTTAAATTTGGAGCGGGAAGGAACATGTTAAATGACTTGGAAACCAAACGATCAAATGAAGAAGAGGAGAGGGACTTGGAAGGTAGAAATATCGGCGAATGAAGGAGAAGAAACGGGGTGGGTAGACGGACTAAGCGTTCATTTCTCCGCAGAACGAATGGCGTTCGATGTGTCGAATGTTTGGTTCGTTCATGGGCGAGTTCTTGACGAAATGTGGATGGCGGCTGATTATCACCATAGAGGGCCAGAGGTGGGTGGAGCAGAAGATCCACGGAGATGAGACACCGGAAGCTCGCGAGTGCGGTAGCCATGCTCCGTGTTACTCGGCCTCGACGGAGGATCGGCCAGTGGAGTTGTTTCTTGGTTCTCCAAGAGATGAGGGCGAGGCCGAGGAACATGCAATAACTAGAAAGAGAACGACGAGTATTAGTATAGGAGGCCTAATCAGCATCTGAGAACACTTGGAGAGAGAGAACTACCGGTGGATAGAGATATCAGAAGAGTACGCTGAGATAGGGAAGAAGATGCATAAGCGGCATCAGTAAGGCGCGAGGCGGAGGCAATTGGCTCGGTTGTTGCACCCCATATGTAATGTCTCCGGGCGAGTGGGAATTAAGATAGAGGAGTCGACCGACAAAATGGCCTCGGCTCATCGAAGAGGGTCGATCATTAGGCATAAGCTTGGAACCCGGTGCGGAGGGAGTAGACGTGGGGCGACGGCAGTCGAGACCCAATGCTCCCTGTCGGATGATAATGTATTTTTCGCTAGGCGAGATACATGCCACGAGGTAGCGAGGCGTCCTCGACACGAAAAAATGGAGCGCGACGAGATCCTTGATGAAAAAGCAAAGTCAAGAAGGACTTGGCTGAGCAAGGTGTTCATGGGTGCGATGCCAGAATGTCATCAAGCGTGAACAATAAGGGCGAAAAGGTCACCCGCTGCGCTGTAAAGAGGCAATGGTCATGAGAGGACTGCCGGAAGCCAAAAGTAAGGAGCTTGGAGCAGAGCTCAGAGTTCCATTGGTGAGAGGCCTATTTGAGGCCGTAAAGAGAGCGGCGTAGACGACAAACCTAGCCTGGCTGAGCAGTAAAATAACCTTCGGGAGGCTCCATAACAACCTCTTCATCGAGGAACCCATGCGAGAATGCATTATTGATGTCGAGTTGATGGATAGGCCAGGAAAGGGAAGTTGCAACAACAAGAAATAGGCGCACAGTCACCGGCTTGGCAACCGGAGAAAAATAATCAATATAATCAAGCCCTGCAACCTAGTTGTAGCCCTTGGCGACAAGCCGAGCCTTGTAACGATCAATACTGCCATCCAAATTGTGTTTGAGCTTGTAAACCCAGCGTGACCAATGGAGTGCTGCGTTTATCGGCAGAGCGGTGAAGTAAGGTCCGTGGTTGGCTTCCCGAGGTTTAAGCTCGTTGTGCATGGCATCAGCTTGAGCGGGGATAAACAAACTGAGTGATAGGAGATGGGTTCGATGGGAGACAATAGAGGTGTCAAAGAGGAGTGATGGAACTGATGGGTGACATAATCGGTGAGCCGACGGGGCGCGGGCCAGGTGTGCCACGACGAGGAGGGGCGAAAGAGAAGAAGCGGGAAGGGAGAGGGGGGAAGGGCGAAGCAGAAGGGAAGGAACGGTGTCGAGGTGGGAGAAATAGATTGAAGGACTGCAAGAGACCCGGGAAGGGGAGAAGCAGGAAGTGGGGCGGGTTGAGAAGAAAAAGGAAAAATAGACTCGTGAAAAACGACATCCACAGGGAAAATAAAGCCGGCTACAGTAAGCGAATTATAAAGCATGGCTTTCATACCAGGTTAGGCTTCAGAAAGATACATCAGAAACCACAGGATCAAATTTATCTAGATGGGGCACTGTGACAGTGGCAAAACATAAGCACCCGAAACACCGCAAGGTTGTGTAATCAGGGGGGCGTGTGAAGAGGACTTCATAAGGGGACTTCCAATGGAGAACAGAGAGCAGTCGATTAATAAGATAAGTGGCCATAAGGAGGCATGATCCTAAAACAACTTGGGAAGGTGAGCATGGAAGAAGAGCACGAGCAATTTGAAGATGTCTGAGATGTCTATGCTTACGTTCGACCACCCCATTTTGTTAGGGAGAGTAAATGCAGCTCCGTTGATGGAGAATTCCATTTTGAGCAAGCATGGTCTGAAATTTGGTGGTAAAATTCCCACCATTATCAAGAGCAGGATGATTGCACTTGAGAATGAAACTGGGTGGACACCATGTGAAGAAAATTAGTAACAACAGAAAGCGTTTGGGATTTGGCATTAATCAAATATGTCCAAGTTGCCCTCCATGGTCATCCACAATGGTGATCATATATTGAGTTCCAGAACCAAAGGTCAATGTGAATGAGTTCAAAAAGAGCAGCAGCATGTGAAGTACTAAGGGAAAAGGGCAATCTGGACTGTTTGGCAAGAGGGCAAACAGAGCAGCAGGACAGGGTATGGAAGTCAAGATGAGATAAAAAAGGAACATGTTTGAGAAGAGAAGCAGAGGCATGTCCAAGCCTATGATGCCAAAGGTCCAAATCTTGCATTTTATTACTCAAAGAAGAACTATGTACACACGGCTTAGGAAAAGAATGCATGTTTAGTGCTTGAGACAAAGAATGAGAAAAAGAAGAAAAACAGGAATCATCCAAAATGTAAAGAGAACTAATAAGCTTCACAACAGCGATCACCCGACAATCCTTAGGTCCTGCAAATGACAAGAGGAGGAAGAAAAAAATCAGGCCCAAATGTTGCTTGAGAGGCGCTAAGTTTGCTAACGGATATCAAATTATATTGGAAGGAGGATAAGAAAAGGACATCAGTAAGCAACAACTTAGGGTGAAGATGAATGGAGCCAGAATGACTAACAAATTGAGAAGTGCCATCAGGGAGATAAACTGGAAGCAGTGGGTGAATGGGTTGGGGTTGGTCAAGAAAATCAAAGGTATTGGACATATGGGTTGGTGCACCTGTATTAATGATCCATACACCTCTTCCCAAAGCTGTGGTTGCATGAGAAGTGAGACTGATATGGGAAGGCATACCTGCATATTCACTCTGAGCAAAATTGACATGTGAGAAGGGAATTTTGTCCTTGAGATACTTGGCAACTTCTTTTTGTATGATCTCTGTCCAATCTATGTTTCCAGGTTGGTTGTTTTCATATCCTGGCTCAATGTGTTCTTCATTGTCTAAGGGAGTGTCATGAGTTATGTTTGCAGCATTAGGACACCTAAATATTTGAGCCTTTTGCGCCTTCAGATTCTTGTACCAGTCTGGGTATCCATTGAGCCGAAAACATGTGGCCATAGTATGCCCATTGACATCACGATGATCACAATGCAAACTCTCTTTATCCCTCTTAAAGTCATCAAATCGTTTGAAATTAGTACACCCTGCATTTCCATTATACATGTAGTTCTCTGGACTGGTATAGGGTTTAGCCAATAATGCTGTCATATGACTATTCTCCATGAAAATAATGCTGTCATATGTCAATAATGCGTGTCACTTGGCTGCTTTTCTGTTTTTCTATCTTGAGAATCAATGAAAAAACTTTGCTAACTGCAGGTAAAGGTTCCATTAGTAAAATCTGGTCTTTTGCTCCTTCAAAATCCTCATTCAGTCCCATGAGGAATTGCATAACCTTATGAGACTCTATAATTTCTGAGATTGATCTCACGGCTCCACAGTCACAAGCAGGTAAGGGTTCTAGACAGCTCAATTCATCCCACAACTTCTTAATCTTGGAGTAATATTGTGTTACAGACATGTTCCCCTGTATGGTGGTACTAATTTCTTTCTGAATCTGATAGATCAGAGGAGCGTTGCTCTCAATCTATCTTCTACATCTTCCATAATGCTCTTTTAGAATCCATAAACGAATGTCTCTGCTATTTCTTTTATCATGGAGTTCAAGATCCATGATAACACCATACAATCAAGTCTTTTCCAGAGAGAATATTCCGGCGACTCAACCGAAGGCACCTCACATGTTCCGTCGATGAATTTCAACTTGTTTTTTGCCCATAAAGCTATTTTCACTGACCTGCTCCACGGAAGGAAGTTATCTCCAGTTAATGGCGCTGAAACTAGCTTCATACCAGGATGATCTGAGTTCTGTAGCTGCATCTCTTCATCCTTTTGGATCGTAGATGTTGTCTCTGTTCTAATATCTTCATCATTCTCCATGGCTATGCGACTAGATCCAGTCTCCAATTGCCGATTTGGCATTTTCATTTAAGAAACTCACTTACTGCAGGATCTTTCAGCTTCATATGGTTGTTTGCCAAGAAACAGCGAGAAATTTTTTTTTTCAGATACCTAATTCTGCTCTGATACCATGATGTGAAATATTCTAAAAATCTCCATTCCATTCATTCCAGTGGCCACAAAAATTAGGTACAGCCTTTTTATACTACCAACAGAAAAAACACATAATATGTAAAGCGTTTATGGTAGAGTCTAGAACAGGGACACGTGACTAGAAGAAAAAAATATCTTACTGCATGTGATAATCCTTCATTTATGTCAAAGAAACTGAAGTCATTGTCTAGAAATATACTTCACTAGAAACACAGATGTATTAGACTTCTGGATGAGCGTCAAAGAAAAATGTCCAGCGGTTAACTTGGAGTATGTCTTTATGCATTGTTGTCCTACCATGTTCTGTGATGGGAGATCACATTTTCTTGTCTCACCAAGGTGTATGAGACTTCCTCACAGTGCTTGGACATTTCGTAGTAGTCTTCTGGTGTCTGTTTTCTTCATTGAGACATGTAGTTTAAATGTGAACAATATTGTTATCTGAATGGACAAAAGATTTAAGGAGCTTATCCTCTTGTGCATGTGATTAGACTAGGTTCTACAAAACTGTAATATTTACTTCATGCTTTCAGAGAATACTGTGTGATAAATGATTCTGCAGTTTGAACAGCTTCCTAGGTTATTAATTATGTTGTGGAGAAGATGGTCCTTGACAAACCAACGGAGAGTGTAAACTCTGATGGAACATTTGCCCCAGGCCTTCCTGGTGGGCAGTCACAGCATTCAGCGGTTGGTGGAGATGGATCCTTCAGGTCTGGGTTGAAGCCTTGGCAAAAGCTTAAGCCCTCAATCGAGATCTTGTGCAATAACCAGGCAAGTTGTTATACTTTTTGGACAAGTAAAAAATAAAAAAAAAGCAGTAACTTCGGGATTCTTGAAATTTTGAATTAAAACTGAAGAATCAGAATTTGAAAAAAAACAGTAAGAAAAATGGATAAATATTTTAATGATAATTCTTATGTTGTTTGAGCTTGTCTTTCTGATTTTACACTGGTCTGAAATGTTTTCTTCTAGTTTTCTTTCATTTTCATTCTGGCATCTTTTGCTCAAGGAATTTTAGAACACCCATGACAGTTTTGATATTGTTCTTCTGTAAGACCTGCTTTGATATACTTTTTATGGAAATATGTTTGTTTATCCAGGGACCTGCCATATTATTTAAGGGTACACTTTTGCTCAGATATTGTTCTTCTGTACGACAAACTTTGACATCCTTTTTGGTGGAATTGTTTTTTGGAATGATCAGAATGGGTTATGGAGATTAACTCACTGATAATGGGATTTTTTTAAGCTTCACTTAGGTCATAAAAAGAACAAGGGAAATGGGGGAGAGATGCTGATATTAATTAGGTGGAGAAGGATACCATTTTGAAAATTTCCATATTTTACCATTTCCTTTCTTCTCCTCTCTGAGGATTCACACAGAGCCTTGTTATTCTTGATAACAATGTCATTCTTTGCTTGTGTTTAGGTGCAGCACCTGATATGAGCTTAGCTACAGTCAGCTTATATATGGAAGAGCCAAGGACCTGGTTCTTAATTACAAGTGGTGCAGGAAGGAGATGAGTCTAAGGTGACATTTTGATGGAGGTTAGTAGCAGTGCTGATTTACTTGAGATGTGCCGCGTGATTTTATTTTTGTTTAGTTCAAGAAGGTTTGTCGCCGGACTGAAATGTACATCAATGGAACATCTTTTTAGTTCTTTCTCATTAATTAATTAGGAAATGATTTGGGAGTGTGTTAGAACGGCAAGCGCTAGAAATGGTAGGTTGTTTGGTCGGTAAATTTGTCTCTTAGAATATATGATTTTTCACTTGGTTCTTTAATCTCAGAAAAGCATTTTAGAGTTCAATAAAATTTCTAAGCCACAGGAACAACAGCATTCTTGGCTGTAGGTGACTCATCTATTCTATCTTTTACCATTATATTCTTGTTATGTAAAGATAGATAGAGATGGCAGCATCCTATGATCATCGTTGAGGCCAATGGTGGTGACGAAGATTTTGTGCTTTGTGTAAAACACTTGAAAATGATGGAATCTTCTTGGGGGGTTGGTAGCTTGTGAGGATCAGTTGCAAAAATATCAATTGCTGAGTTAAATCGGTATTCTCAAAAATTTGATGAGGGGAAACCGGTTATAAGCTGTTTCATAGTTGGATGATGATGATGATGTTATAAATTTTGGCTATGGTGTAGTCCCTCTCTCTCTCTATCTATTTCTCTCCCTGCAGGCGGAATTAGAACGTGTTTTTTTTTTACTCTGAAGGGGAATTAGCTTGAAGGAGGTTGGTTGGAGCACACCCAAGTTTAGTTTAATATGATGTCCAAAGCTTTTGTAGATTTATATATCATATTGTATTGGGTGCACAGTAGCAAAACCATGTTATGAGGGTCAATATTTTCTTTAATTTTCTCCTTTGGAATAAAATAAAAAATAAAAAAAACCATTCCCATTTGTGCCGTCTACCTAACTCACTTGATATATATATATATATATATATATATATATATATATATATATATATAATATTAGATCATAGATTTCTTTTCCCCCTTCCACTGGTTCCATTTCTGAAAAATAAGTGGTTGGTAAGGTGTTGGGGAATCACAGTAAATGTATTATATTGAATGATTAAGAGCATTTGCTCCTTTTTATCTTATAGATCTCTAAATACTAATATATGACTCCTCAAAAGTAAAAAATAAAAAAAAGGGATTGAAAATTTGAAGGGTTAGAAGTAGGTTGCTTAGCCTATTCAGTTCAACCACTCACAATAATACCAAACGATAATTTGAAACATGGAAATCCAAATTTATAAATTTTATACATTTTTTTATAAAATGTATCTACGCATTCTTCTAGATACAGTTTTATTTATAAATTTTTTAAGAGAATACTTGATTTATTTTTTATAAATTTGTGGACCACTCTATTTTAATTCTTTTTCTGCCTAAAGGGTGTTTTTTTTAAAAAAAAGTGAATTTTATAGACGAAATATATGTGTTGGGGAAATTTCAAATCTATGATAATAGTGTAAAAATTAACTTTAATTATTTTTTTTTTGGTATTATGCTGATTTTATTAAAGGGTGGGAGTGAAACTCGTCTATATTGAATTTCATCAACACTAAACATTTAATCCCATCAAAAAAAATTCTTTAATCCTATTAAGCATTATGAAGAACAAAAGTTCTATTAAGCATGAAGCATTAAATAAATAGGATTTAGCATTAATTAAATAAAACAAATTTTTTTTACGTTGAATAAAACTTTTGTTTTGAATAGTATTTAATAGGATAAATATTTAGCCGTTTGTCTTTTTCAAAAAAATTAATATTTTAACTTTTATCTAAATTTTGAAGCAATAAAATTTTTGAATAAAAATTTAACAATATACATGCTTTTATTTTTTTATTTTTTGAAAGATGCTTTTATTTAATTAGTATCAAACTGATCATGATTCAATTAGATTATAAAGAATATGATTTTTTTATATTATAATATATAATTATTTTTAATAGAAAAAACATTCAAAAAACATTAAGAAAAAGCCAAAAAGCTAAATATTTTGGTTTTTTTTATTCAACAAAAAATTGAAAAAATTTAATAATAAGTCATGAAAAAAATTAAAAAACAACCCAGCTAAATGTAAAAAAGTATATTTGCTTTTAACAAAAAGTCAAAAAATAAACATTGCCTAAGATTAATTATCCAAGAACATTCTAACCAGGTAGACTAATTTAATAAATCAAAATATCTCTATTCTAATAATTGTGCCTTCTTAAATATAATTGACTAATGAGTGTATAAATTAGCAGATTGACTAACTTGTGAATATCCTATCAAATATCTATAAAATCATTCATCTACACTATTCTATCGTATTTAACTAAATTTCCACAATATCAAATTTCATTTTTTGAAACAATAATTTACAATATTAGACTAGACTAAAAAATTACTAAACGATATCATAAATTTAGCACATAACAGGTTACAATAAAATGAATTTCACAATTTGTAAAATACAAAACATCTAATACATGCAATAAGTCCACTGGTGATAAATTAAAACTTCTGGTAATGTCTCAAATACCATAAACAATGTCTCTTACAAAGGTTGAAATTGCACTTCCTCCCATGTACCTAAAAAACAGAAAATGATTAGAACAAATACAAACAATAAGAACTAAAGAAAATGAAACTATTTCAATATAAATAAATAAATTTAGTAAATTTATTATTAAACATTAATATAATCTTCTGGTACTTTTTCTTTTAGGCTCCATTAGGTTTGAAAAAAATTTAAGGAAGAAAGAAAATAAAAATAGAGTACAATCTAACGTATTGTTTTTATGTACTTAGGAATTTATTTTATTTATTTTAACTTATCAATATGAAGATTAAATAATTTAAAAATATGGAAGTTTTATATTTGATTTTCTTTGAAATTTTTTATTAGACAACAAAATATAAGAAAATCATTTTCTTCACCATTTTTTTTCTTTTTTAAGTAATTATCTAGGATGTAATGACGTGATGGCCAGTATAGATATTGTTATTTGGGTTAAAGGGGCTGAACTTTAAAAGCGTGTTTATTAGGTTGAAGACAGTCTCATCTTTATATAGTTTTAGGAGTTTTCCATGCTCCCAATGTGTGATGTGACAAACACACTCATTCATGACGTCCTTATTGTGTTTAATGGATTCTGGCCCAAGAGGCAGGAGCTTTGATCTGGCTGTATGACACAGTCGACCATGTATATATTATCCGCTTTGGGCCAAATGGATCTCATAGCTTTAAACGGGTTTACTAGGTTGAGAGAAGCTCATACTTATATAGTCACAGAAGTTTGTCTCCTTGTCAGGTGTGGGATGTCTGAAACTTTGTCACATCCTGTGGCCTTCGAACAGGGTGCATTATTCTGTCAGCCAAGCGAGGAATACCGTGAATGTCGGGCGACCAGGGATTTTTCACGAATCGGGCGAGTCTCGCTTTGTACGAGAATTTCTACGTGAAAACACAAATATCTTGTCGAAACGGTCTGATATATTGTGCTTTGTAAGGTAAGCAGTGTTTTTAGCGCATCATGTCTTTCATGTGATATCTGGTATGTCCGATGGTCTAGGTTGAATGTTTTTACTCTTATCTGACCATATGTTAAAATTAACCAGTTGTCAGTATTTAAAATGATCGAAGTCCTTGGCCAGGAACTCTTACAAGCCTCGGTCTCTAGGACGGCGAGTCCCTTACCTTTCCCATATTTTTGTAAAATAATATCCACTGTGGGGTGAAATTTAATGTTGATAGTGGAATCATTTCTAGAGTGAAATTTCTCTTGACAAGTCTGTCTGATGTCAAATAAAGCAGCGTTCAAGCTTAGTGCATGATCCTCTTGGATATCTACCTTGATGGACTCGGATCACCGAGTCGCCATTGAAACTACCAGCATTTCCTTTGGCGCTTGTATGAAATTATTATTTGATTTGTTAGTGGATGGCCTCCGATGTATATATCAGTTGGGTGGTTCCAGACGATTGATGTGTTGTGGACCCTCTGCTCCAGTGTATATCGATTAGGCGTGCTCAGACGATTGATATTTTTAGTTTAATTTCTGCGCCCGATAATTAACGTTTTAGGCTGGCCTCCGACGGAGTTTCTCTATCTTCAAATCAAGTGCGGCTGCATTTCGCATAGTCGCAGGGTGTTAGTACGTATGGAATGCATGTATCTGATTCGTCTGATCCCAGTCGCGTATAAATATATAAGCGTCGTATATTTCTGAAAATATTCGGTCAGCATGATCGTATCGTACCAAATTCTCACATTTCATACATCGAAATTAGGCTCGACTTGAAATTTGTGATGGCTGCGAAGCGGTCGTTCCGATAGCTCAATAAAGCAGCATTTTTCGCTCGAATATATTTTGAGAACAACATTTAAGATAGTGAAGCGCCGATTCTTGATGCCGGGAAAATCCATATTCACTCGGTTCAGCTTAGTGAACCGGGTTTCCACGGCCATTCAGGCCTCATACGAGCCAATACATGGATCGACACGTAAATACCTGATTTATCCACCCTAAATCAGCCATGGGCGATCCACGGGCGCTGATTTGGTTTCAAAAAATTATATCAATTCGGTCCCAGTTTTGGGACCGTCGAAATGGCCAGTTAGGCGCAGTATCGAAGCGTTGAAAAGCAACTTAAATAAAGTGTAAGCAGTAGGGAAGCCCACACACTTCACGGAGTTGTCGAAAACTCCTTAAATCGATCCATACGTAAGCGTTCGTAAACGTTTCCTTGGCATGCCGAAGGCTACCCAGAGCCGTCAGTTCTTAGGAGCCCAGAAAGTTCGATCTTCTCTCACTAAAAACGCCATTGTCGACCTCACTGCCACTTTCTGGTCTTTCATTTCACGTTTTTTTGCCTTTTGATTTAATGAAGAAGACGAAACCTTTATTCAATTTTGTCATTTAGTGACAAAAGCTTAAATGGCCAATTTATGCCCGTAATTTAGGTTTTGATATTAAACCTTATTTCGTCCTTGTCAATTTCATGTTCTACTCATCACAACTTATAATGGCATGAGTACTTGTTATATGTAACTCGTAGCGTCGAAAATTGTTTACGGCGAAGCGCGATCTTATCGAAAATAACGTCATTTCCGTATCACCGAGTGTGAAATTTTCACAATCTTCAGTAGATTCGAGGCGATTACGTGGTGCGATCCATTTCGTCATCTGGTCCCAGAGATAAATTCACAGTTTTAAATTACAATTTAAATAGCAGAGTGCGATTTTGCCCTTTTTCGGAAATTAAATTTCTCGGGTCTTACATTCTCCTCCTTATAAGAATTTTGTGAAATTAGCAGCCGATCCACAATCATCACGTGCGTATCTGACGTCGCGACCTGCAATGCGTGGCGGTCGTTCATCTTAACCATTGCATTATGTACCTTCATCCCTAAGCGATAAGGGATAGGTGGCGCGTCGTATCGCCGGCGTTCGCGTTGACTCGCCGACTCCGTAGTGCCGTCATGCTTTCGCGGTCTTTGCGTCGCGAAACGTTCGCGATTTATCAAAATGCACGATGAATCCGTCCTCGAAAGGTCCGCCGATCATCGGCGCTCTATCATCCCCAATCAAACGCCAAATTTGGATGCGGGTATCTTAGGGCGTGGAGGCGTGAAACGCCTCGTGGACACGACATGGTGGGCGGTAAAGCTAATCGGTCTGTGACGATGCTATCACCAGTATACCGAAAGGCGATAATACTCAGCTGATAAACTACATTTAGAGCACCATGAAATCCTCTCTTGCGTCGCGCCCGAGAAGGCGTGATGCTAGCCTCCGGCTCTGGGGTCGAGCGTCGGCACATCTGCATAGCTCTTACTGCCCAGGGTACACGGCCGTGAGGAAGGCATTATCGTGAATTTCGCCTTACCGGAGGTGTCTCTAATCGGATCGGGACCCGGTGATGGAGGCTCTCTCGCCTCGGTCCGACGCGATGATCACGTGGCGCTCGTATAGCGGCGCCGTCGAGGTCTTGAAATATTATCTTCGCTTAGTAAGCTGTTGTTGTAAAGCGAATTCAGTAGGCCAATCTCCTCCCATTCTACTTATGATCCAGGGATGGCATGCTCGCGACATGTCCTCTAACACACATATAGTCCTCTCAGGGTACGACCATCTGTCCTACGAGGGTGGAGCTATTTAATACTCATCTCGTCGGTAGTATTACTTGTCTTTAAGACTCTTGAAAGTGTGCTAGTAAACAGGTCCACTATCAAGTAGCTATGGATATTGGTCTTTCGTATAGGTACAGATTTATCTCTCGAGATGTATAACTTAGGTGGGAATCTCTCGAGGCAGAGAAGATTAGGTGTGGTACAGAAAATGTGCGGAGCCGTGGTAGGTCACTATCACCCATACCGCGTCGTAGCCTGGCGTGTCAGTGGCGAGTGGGTCCTGAAAGTCCATCGTGACGTGCTCACTTCGCTCGGCCACCTCGATGGTGAAATAGCCTGGCGGCCGGTGCGCCGGCGCTTAGCGCGATGGCAATGTGAGACATCGACCGAGCAGAGTCCCCGATGTCTCTTCATCCTGACCGATAGTAAAGCGGCGAGATCGCAGTACGTCTTGCGTCTTCACGCACGGATGCGCTGTGAATGTGAGGCGGTGAAAGCTCGCGAGAATCTCTCTCTCAGGTCGGTCAGGCGGGAAACTGCGAGTCCACATATCGAGACTACCGTACTACGTGACAGTCCGACCCTGCGTCACGTGCACATTGTACTCGGTCCTTGATGAATGACTATCTGCGTCACTGTATGTTTAGAATTTCGTCGGCTCTGCTAAACGGGAGATGGTGTAGCCACTAAACTCCCAAGGTACCTTGATGCGCTCATTTGTCTTGTGGCGAGTGTCCGCGATCTGGCGTCTAGCATCCCGAGGAAGCTATACTAGCGGCGCTTCTTGTGACTTCCCATTTGAGTCATCAGTCGCAGAAGTATTTAATCTAGGGGTAGTGATCGCAGTGAAATCATAATCCTCACAGGAACTCATCCATCTACGTTGCCTGTGGTAGTCCGTGCGTGAAAATATACTTGGACTTTATAGTGCGAGTACGCCTCGAACTTCCTCATCATATAAGTAGTGGCGCAAAATGCTTCGAGCGAAGACCTCGCATCGTAAACTCGTGTCGTGTGTGGGAGTAATTTTGCTTTCATGATTCTTCAATGAAGCCAGGGCCATAAGCTACTACCTTCGATTTGCATCAAGCACATCCCGGTCAGGCCCTCGAGGCATCACAATGCTTGTGTACTGTCACAATAAGGCCCCATCGGGCGGAGTTAGTAAGTCTCGCACTTCAGCTCTTGGAATGCTACCTCCTCACATGATCATCCGAGCAAACTTGACCTCCTTTTGAGTCGACTAGTCATAGGTCTTTCTTTATCTGGAGAAATCGCCGATGGATCTCGCATGTCTGGCGTGATCACAGAAGCTACGTATCTCGAAGGCGGTCTTTCTAACTCATCAACGCCTCCCGACCTTCTGCCAGGTCATTGCGACAACTCACGATCGCTGACGCAGCGTGTCTAAAAATCCTCTCGATAAGCTAAAACTCGCACTTCTTTGAGCTTAGCGTACAAGGCGGTGGTCTCTCACCGTATAAAGCAATCACCGAATGATATTCGTAACCATTTCTGTGGGGTAGATCAAAATATCGTCGCGAAGGCCACGACAAACCGATCTAGATAGGGTTGGAATACCCTATCATGGTCCATGAATGCGGCACGTCGTGATCAAAGGGCATCACTTGGCTAAACTTAAAGTGCCCATAACTGGCGTCTATGATGCTTGGGATATCATGCCACCCAACTGCCGGTGATGGTAGCTAGATGCGAAAGATTACATCTTGGAGTAAACTCGCTCCTCTCATTGATCAAATAAATCATCGATCCTCGATAATAGGTACTTCGATTCTTGATGGCAACCGCACGATTTCAGCTATGCATGAATCACGCACGTTGAAGGTCTTATCGCTGTAGCCGTAAATAGAGTAGGGCGCATGGTGAAGTGCTTTCGGTCTTATGAACCCTTGTCCATTAGCTCTTTATTGTTGGACTCGAGTTCTTACTGACTCAGCAGGTGCCATCTGTAGGAGTCATAGAGATGGAGTGAAATCTTAGGGTGTAATTCGATCACAGAAATTTACTACCCTACGTGGAGGGCGGTCTAGGTAAGCTCATGCAGAAAAACATCAGCATCTTTCGCCTGACTAGGTAGATCCCAAGTGATCTCTCCCTCGTCCTGGGGTAGGCTCTTCTTGACCAGCTAAGCGTCACGACACTTGGACTCGTATACTATATGAAGAAATATCATGCTTGTCCCCCTGAAATACCACCATGATGCCGTCCTGATGGCGGTAACTTCTCACCTACCCATTCCTTGATCGATATGTCGCATGGTATCGGCCCGATCTAATTGCTAGGATGACATCGAACTGGGCATGTATAATCGCCAGGTCCGTTTGTGAGGTAGAGTTCAGGATCTCAACTCGCGAAACCTCGACATATCATCCTTATTCTCGCGAATCCACACAGGAGAGAACTCATATTAATGCTCTGCGTCTGCAGGGTCGCTGCTGCGTTTGGCGTATTTAGGCGCCATTTTCTGACATTGGAGCAAGCATTTGTAGTCTAATCTGGTAGTGTCGGAGGTAATCTCAGTGGCATACAACACCTTCTACTATCTAACGTAAGCCGATAAGTGCTTGTGAGCGGATCTGCTCCTGTGAATGTCGGAGGATAATGCACTCTAAACCTCTAGAGGTTACTAGGACATCCTGGCTCTCTTTATACCGGCTATCACGATAGCGCCGTATAATACCTCACAAACCTCGATAAAGCACAGTGAAGTCAAACAGTGGTATCTAACCGAGTACCTCTTTGGACGCCTCTACGTCCCCTCGTCATATTAGTGCAGTTTAAATGACAAAGTTGATCTCAATCGGTATCTACACAGCTCATACACGGTACAGGAGCCTTTGTTAAATCTGCGTAAATCGGTGTATGCATTGTCACTTGCATTAAAGCCAAACGTCTGAGACCATTTATCCTATATTTTAAATCATATTTATCAACAAAAATTTTATTTTCGAAAATTTCATTTTTTTCAAAATTTTGTCCCATTTTGTTTGATTTTATTTTATTTTATTAAATATTTAAATTTTTTTTTTTCGTTTTTTTCCAGTGTTCCAGCTATTGGAAACACCTGAACATATCCATGTTTTTTTACCTTTTATATTGGAGCAAAAATTTGTAATATATATATATATATATATATATATATATATTATTTATTCTCAATACATCAAATAAACTTAGTAAAGTTTATTTATTTGATTTTTTTTTTCATTCTTCAGTACACCAAAATAAACTTATAAAAATTTATTTTCTTCACTTTTTCTTCAGTTTTACACTATAAAATCTTTGAAAACCATTTTCTTCACTTTTTTTTTTTCATTTCTTCCAGCTACTAGAAGATACACAAAAATATATATATATATATATATACCTATTTTTTTTTTTCATTTTCCAGAATACTCAAATAAATTTATAAAAATTTATTTACATTCGATTCTTGATTTTACAAACATCAAAACCTTAAATTATTTGCTTCACCCTCTAAACCAAATAAATTTATAAAATTTATTTTATTTTATTTCTTTTTATTACGGACAGTATTGTCAAAAATTTCTCAAACCTCATGATCGAGCATTAAGCGCAATTGTTGAGCACTTAAAATCTTATTAAAATCTCATTATCCTACAAACGAATAAATTGAACATCATTTATTTCGTTTCAGGTTCACTTTTTATGGCTGCAAGATTGTTTAGGCGTAATAAGTCTTAATTATAAACACGACGTACATCAACATGTCATAAGCGAGTATTTATAAACATCGTTCACGTAACATCTGTTTCAATGTGCTCTGGCACTTGTCGCGTCAAACGAAGTAAATGCGATGTTCTGACCATGATTTCCTAGGTAATCTCATACCTACACTTACATCAAATGCCCAGTGGTGATGGATCACGGCAAGGCTCCTAGATTACATTATCGCAGGCTGCGATCACAGAGTATGCTTGGCGAGGCAGGGGTCGGGTTGTCTCGTCGACCGCGGAATACTAGTAAGATGTCGACGATCAGGCATTTGCGAAAATCGGGCGAGTCTCGGCTGTACGGGACCTGCCACGAATCCTGAAAACACAAGTATCCACTTGTAAAAACGGGTCTGATATATATCCAAATCAGCGTAGATTAAAAGCGGCCACTTGGCCCATAAACAATGCTCGTAACAATATCTAAGTATATCAAAGTAGTTCAGAGTTCAAATGTTTTTACTCTTATACAACCCTTATATTAAAATTAAACAATTAATACATGTTTAAAATGATCAAAGTACACAACTTGGCTTTATTCTAAACCTGATCACAGGGCGGCATTTTTCATGGCATTTCACTGTACTTGTAAAATAATATCATCGACAGGGGGTGTTTAATCTTTCGGTGGTGGAATCGATCCTAAAGTGGAGCTCTCTTTCTTGGCATAAGTCTTGATCTGATAATAAAAATAAGCAACGCATTCGAAAATAAATGATCCTACTTGGTCTCTACATTCTATTCAGATCAGTCATAGCATTTCGCATTTCCTTTACTTTGTATGAGAATTATTATTTGATTTGTTAGTGGACATTCTTTCAGATGTATATATATGATTGGGCGTCTCGGCGATTGATATTGTTGTGGAGTGATACTCAGGTGTAACCATATCGATTGGTAGTCTCAGACGATTGATATTTTAGTTTGGACTCTTACTCAGATGTAATTAACATTTTTGAACGACTATCAAACCATTTTCTCCTAGACTAAATCTAAATGCAACCGGCTCATATGATCACACAGGGTGTTCAGGTCGTATGGAATGCACATGTATCTGCGGTCCGTCTGAGTCCTGGTCGCATTATGAAATGTATCATATCATTACAAAACATTCGGTCAGTATGATCATTATCGTATAAATTGTTTAAATACGTAGTCGGTTCATTTGAGTTAATGATGCAGAGCAGTGGCTGAATCGCTCATTAAACATTTAACAGTATATTTTGAGAAACATTTATTCAAGGGAATAGTGAAACCTCGGTTACTATTAGGAAAATCCACCAGTAATTCGGTTTGTGATGAGCGGGTTTCATTGCCCATTTAAGCTCTCTGAACCAATTCGTGGTCAACCTTTGTAAATGCTGAATTTATCCACCCAAATCAGCCATGAACTGATCCGGCTGCCCCATTTTTAGTTTCAAAAATTATATCGGTCGGTCCCAGTTTTGGGACCGATCAACAACACGTTCAGGCGCCAATTGCAAAAACATTGAAAAACACTTAAATAAAGTGCTTAAAGCCAGTAGGGAGAAACCCTACGCCGCGGGTTGATAAAGCTCTCGATCGATAATCCCGCGTAGCCAGCTCTGGCGTGGAAGCGACTTCCCTTCGCGTCGAGAAATTGCGAAGCCGTTCAGTTTGCGAGCGCTAGAGAGAGTTCGATCACCTCCACTAAAGAAACGCCATTGTCGACCTCTTCGCCGCTACGGTCTTCCTTACGTTTTTTTTTGCCTTTTGATTTAATGAAGAATGTGGCTATTGATTTTGTCGTTAAGTGACTTAAAAACTTAAAATGACTATTGTGTGCTCCGTTTCAGGTTGACGTTCGTGACTATTTAAGCATTAGTTTTATTGATTCTCTGCTGTTGCAAACATGGCGCTTAAGTACTTGATACCTATCGAAACCGCGTCGCGTCGAAAGATTGTTTTTCTGACACGAAAGCGCGATCACGCCGAAAAATGTGCCATTTCAGAGCTATCTAAGAATTTATGTAGAAATTTCTCGTTTTGTATTCAGTTATGAAGGCGGTCGTGATGATCGGATTTAGATAAATGGGATCTGAAGAATAATTACGGATTTTAAAAATTACAGTTTTTAGTAAATTAAATTTCTCGGGTCTTACATCCCATGTATCGGGAGAAACTGTAGTGTAGGCTCATTTCAACCTAGTAAACCCATTTTAAAGCCTTATGAGGTTTTAGGCTGAGCGGGCCAACGTTACATGGTTGGGTAGGGTGAATTACAAATGATATTGGAGTGAATCACACATTTGATGAGTCTACCAATTAAGTTCAGCATGCAATCCATGAGGCACAATGGGATATTTGTGTTTGCTAATTGGGAAGTGTTTAACACATTCGCATTGGATAGAGGGGCTTTTTGGCATTATATAAATATGAGTTCATTAACGAATAAGCGTGTTTAAAGCTATGAAGGCTCCTTGGGCACCAAGCGACAATGTCATATCAGTTCAGATCAGATAATTTATGGAACCAACACGACCAATAATTTTTAAATGGGATATTTTCAGTATTTAAAAAAAAAAAAAAAACATTATAATGGCTTGAAAGTATGGGAAGGAATAAAAAAAAATATCAGAAGACCTTGCTTTCCATATGAAATGGTTAAAGTTTAAACTTCAGAATCTGATGTTCAAAGTTTGGGTGAACTAAGTTAGTTAGATTGAAAATCCAGGCCACACCCATAAAGATATAAATTAGGGAAGATTTGAATGGACATGGATTAATCACATTCTTGAGCAGATGCATGTAAAAGTTTTTCAAACTTCTAGCTTAAACAATACATAACATAACTGAGTATAAAACATCTACATTCTTATAAATATAAATATAAATATATTCCCTCAAATATATTCTTAAGTAATTTAGAATATTCATAATTTATTTAAGAATATTTAAAAAATGACACTAACCATTCTCATACCTGAATTATTTTATTCTTAATGATAAATTATTGCACTCTTATTTTTAACCATTAATAAATTCATATGATTTTATTTTCTATTTTAAAGTTCCTTTTCTTTTAAATGATTTCAATAATTTCCACTCTTAGTGCTGTAGATTTATTCCATTAACCTTTTTTTCTTATAATGAAATAGATTCATAATTTTCCTTCATTTTTCTCTTATTATTAGTACTATTTAATGTTTCTAAAACTAATATTATCTAACCTTATTATTCTTTTAACTTTTTTTCATATAGTATTATTATATTATTATTTTATATTATCAAAAGATTAACTTTTCAAATAATTTAAGAAATTTGTCATTTAAAACAATAAAAATATTCATATTAAAAAAACTCATCTCCCTTATGATTGAAAGATGAGTCTTTTGGCTTGTTTATATCTAATTCGGGGATGAAATTGATGAGCTTGATGGGTGCGAGTTCCAAAGTTACGCAAGGATTAGGGAATAGTTCCAAGTTGGTCCCCTGCATATTCATCTCTGGCTCTTTTCATATGAGATTATTTGTTCCATGGCATTGCACTTTTTAATTTTCATATTTTCAAGTTGGGAAAGGCCTCTAGCCGTGGAAAGTGAAAAGAAATATCTCAATTCACGACAAGATTCCACCTCTAGAGTTTTTAAGTTACCGAAAGACCCTCTTGGGGTGAGCGCTCATGCCATACATGCTTAAACACTTCCAGGGCTCCAAGAACCAATGACTCCAATAGAGGAAAGGGAGCACTATGTTGCAATGTATGTTGATCAACTGAATCAATGATATACTGAATCTCGGGACTTCTGATAACTTTGAGATGCTTCAATTCAAGAAAACTCACATCGATGGATGCGAAGAACATGTTTATTTACCATAATTCCTCGATTCTAGTTCTTCACTTCTCTCCAAGCCTTGCGAATTTCATCCCCAATAAACATGAAATGACTTTCTTCAACTTCAATGTTCTGTCGGTTCTCCTTAACTCCTGCCAACAATCACCTATATGTATAGCATATCTTGTCAAGTTCTCAAATTGAATGTCTTCTGGTAGCAACTTGACATATGGTATTCCTATATGTAAAGTTGTCAAACAAGAACTGAATGCTTAAGTGGATAAGAAATAAGCATTGCTTTGATGATCAACTTCCCATTTAGGAAACCTAGTTATCATGAACAAACATTCTAATTTGGACAAACTTGATATGACATTAAGTGGAATACCTTCAAAGTTCATGGAATCCCTCGAAGTCAGTAGCATAGGTTGTTGATTTAGTGACATATCATCAGGCAATTGTTGGATTGCAGTATTCACCAAGTTAAGAACTTCCAATTTTGTTAGCTTTCCAATTCCAGCAATGTTTACCAACCTGCAGCACTTATCTAGACACAGTGTCCGAAGATTTGAAAGGGAATAAAGTGATGAAGGTAGTTCTTCAAAACTCATTAAGGACAGTCTAAAGCAGGTTTTCATCCCTTTGGAAAAATGTTTGGGATAATATAAGGGAAGGTTCTTATATGATAGAAAAAATTAGAGTTCGGACATACCAACGTTTGAGAAGCTCATGAAATCTTTGAAATATTGTAAAGAAGATGAAAGATGCGGCTTTTAGATTCCTTAAACTCTCGACCAAATTTCTTCTGACCCTAACTTCTTCTCTAAGAAAACAAATGGCGAGGATCCTTGGATGCAATTTCTGAACCAAACCGTCATAAACAGCATAGTTGCATCCTCACAAAATTGTGTCTATCTTTAGGACGATGATCGTCTTTGAGAATTTCCACAAATTCAAGCAGTCTCTCTTTTGCTTGCTCCAATTTGTCGATGCGCTCAAACAAATCCAAACCAATAGCATATTGTAGCAAGTGATCAATTGAAATATCACCATTGTCCAGCATACCACAAAGTAACAACAATGACTTAAAGTGATCACCCTTACCCAGACATCCTGAGTAAACCTTCTTACCCACTGCACAACTCTTTAATTCTTCCAAGGCATTCTTCCATACAGCCAGTTGGGTCTCATCTTTTAATGCCTTGGCATTTGTTACAATTGAAATTGGCAGACCCTCGCATTCTTCAACCACTTGCCGGGCTATGGATCTTACTTTTGGAATCTTCTCCACCACAGAATCAGCACCTAATGCTGTCTTCTGAAATAAAGTCCATGCTTCTTCTGGTCGTAAAGTATCCACTTGAAAACATATTTGTGCGCCCATGTCTTCGCATAATTGCTCTCCATCTCCATCTCTACAAGTCAACACTATTTTGCATTCGTTTTCGTCATCATCATCATCTTTACAAGAAGGAATTCCGATTTCCTCCAAATCATGAATCTCCTTCCAAATGTCATCTAAAATTATAAAGATCTCCCTCTTTAATCTCTTCGCCATTTCAGGCGCTATGTAGCGATTCCTTAGATTCCGGCCTAACATGTATCTACAATTTTTTCTTGAATCTGAAATTACTTAACTCCAAGTTCATCAGAATTAATGTCAGTCATGGAGAATGAAATCAATATAGACTTATTGTAGTGAGCTGACTTCTCTTGCATAGCTTGATGAGCAACTGTTTGGCCAAGGTGTGGTTTGCCCACTGATCCCCCACTACTCCAATGCGGGTTGATGTAGAGTAGATGCTCTTGACATCCATAATTTTTGTCGAAAATGGGGACTCTTGATTGAAAAACGCGGTGCCTCCATAAAGAATGGAGCACGTAGTAAAGACACAATATATGACCTATTGTGAAAAGGTTGGATATGTACCTAAAATAAAACAAAAATTAAATTTTGAAGCACATAAAAAAATAGTATATATATTTCTTAGTTTATTCGTTCATTGAATAAAAAAATTATTTTCACTCTAAATTCTTTCCCCAAAAATCAAACAACTATAATAGAATTAATTTTTCAAGAATATATTTTTTAAATTAGACATGAGATATAAATGATCCACATGGAAAACCACTTTTTCAACTATCTGCACCTATTGGTTATATTTCAAATGGGGAAGCTACATGAGGCGGAGTAAACTCTGTACAAACAGTTATAAACTCGTTAGAACAAGGCTGAGACCTCTTTGATTAAGTGGGAGGACTACCTCTTGTATCTTTATTTTAGGTAGTAGAAATATAATTTTAAAAACTAATGAAAAGTAGGAAGGGTCAAAAGTGATCAGAACCTGCAGGAAATAAAATGACTTTGAATCAGGGACTAAGGAAAGAATTTATAATTTTTCAATTTAGAAAGTGATAAGTCCATTTTGGTGTTGAAAAAACTAATATGTTTTTATAAACCAGTGCAAAGTAAAGAATGTCATCAATTTATTTTTTAAGATAAACAAACAATTTGTAAATACAATAAACATCAGGTATGAATTTTATGGTTTAAAAATATTAAAATAAGGATAATATTAAAATTTAATTAATTGTTTAAACGTGGTTGTAAAGGTTTGTTGTTTCAAGAAGTAGTATGAGATTGAAAAGAACTAAATATGTTTGTGGCTTTTCTGCAAAATTAGCAGATGAGATCTCTTCTATTCATAAATCCTTCAAAATAAATGATGCAAATCATTTAGAACATTGTGAAAAGTCCTGGACATTGGAGGAACCAAGCGAACATATCTTCAAAGCGTTCCCATCCATGTGCCTTACAATCTTTGTAAACCAAGTGGGTTTAGTCATCAATAAGGATTCTGGTAGTAGGGTTTTTAGAAATCTCTTTGTTCATTGAGAAAACAGTTCTAAAATAACACCTCCATTGAAGAATAAACCCATGAAACAATATAAATTCATGACATATTAAAATTGCCAAATAAAACTATAATCAGCAAAAAAATGAGTCAATATAAATTTAGTGCTCCCCAGTCTTCCATACACAAAATTTAATATTTCTTTTGAGATTTATTTTTCATTCTTTATATTCTTTCCATTAACAGTGAGCCACTTTTTGTCTGATTAGATACAAACACTATCCTTTATTTTTAATCTTAACATTAATATTCTTAAAATTAAAAATTCAATTATAAACTTTTTCTTGTTTCCTTCCTTTATATCAACATGACTATCTCAGTAGTAAGCATAACATTCAAATAATGTATCTTTTATGTTTATGGAGGAGGGAATGTAATGGAGATAGATTTATTACATGAAATTTAAAAAAAACTTCTTATATTTCTATTTATAACCTACTAGTTCTTTTTTTAGTAATAATTATAAACAGTGATGATTATTTTAGATAAATCAATTGATCTCATATCATGAAATAAAATATGTTTCAATTAGTTTTCTTTGTTTGAAATAATATCAAATTTTCCTATTTTTGATTTTCAAAAATTAAATATTATCTTAATAATCTAACATATTATTAATTTTCAGAAATATTTTCTCACAATTTTAAATGAAATCATTATTATTTGATTAATTCACTAATTCTTTTCAGTTATTTTTTTCTTCTAAGTTTTTTTTTTTCAAACATTTGTAAACCAACATCATTCTTTTTGTATTATTTAAGTCAGATTCAATTAATTAACATGTGTTATTGGAATTAAATGTGGTTTCTTCCTTGAGCTTTACTTCAATAAATGAGTTTCTTCCATTTATCTGATTATAATTAATTTTCTTTGTTTTTTATCATTTTTATGTGGAATTATTGGATCTATAGTTGTTCATTGGTTTTATGGCAGATAAGGATGGCGTAACTCTTGATCAGTTGAAGTGGCATCAAAATCATATTAATTGAACATGATTCATTCAGAGCTTGAAATATGATCTAAAATATTAGATTAATCTTTATATAGATGTAGTAAAGATTTTCTTATCAACATAGATATTGTAATCATCTTAAAATGATTTTAAAGTTGGAGTTATGATGGATGTAAAGTGTTAATATTTTAGAACCAATGAAATTTTAGGTAAAAAAAATTAATATTTTTCTTCTCATACTTTTGTTTTTGTACCATATATATATATATGCATATATACTCTCTCTTATATATCATATATATCTTATGATATCTTAAATATTTCAGTGGTATAAGGAAAAACAAAAAATATGGAAGAAAACTAACCTTCTCATCCAAGGGCATTCCACAATTACTGATACGCAGCTCTCTCATGTGGTGAAAATCCTTGAACTTTGATAAAAAATATCTCATGTCATTATTGCCTTGGGTGTTGAAAGATGCTTTAGTTTAGGTAGTTCCCTTAACTTCAGAATTTCCATTTTTGGGAAAATTCTATTTTCTCCGTTAGGTTCTCCATGACCAAACACACGTTCGAGGACTTCACAATCATCCACAATCACTTCTTTCAAATTCTGTAAGCTCTGCATCAAATGGGACGGAGAAAGATCGGCTAAACGGGACAGTATCTGCACAAGATTTGTAACTTATCCAAGGATTTAAGTGAAAGTTGGGGATGCCATATCGTCTTCAACATGGAAAGCCTTTTGAGTTTTAATTTCTCCAAGTTCGGGAATGAAACCTACAACAAAGGCACAATGTATTACATAATAACATCATCCACAATAAATTTATGATAAATATAAAAATACTCCTTAAACATAATTCATTAACTCTTAGATATTCGCATCTTCATTATTGTCATCCTTAGAAAATATGAGGTAAATTAAAAGGAATTATATTTTATTCTTGTGGATTAAGAGCTTTAGTTGACAAACAATCATTCGTTTTATTTTATCTGCCATAGATGTATTCTAGATGCAATCATTTATTATTTTATATTAAATCATACACACACTTGAACAAGTTCATTATAAAATTTTACTTTAACTATTAAAAAAATTGAATAATTCTAGGATCGATTTGTTAATTTTGTTTTCATTGTTTTCCCTTCAAAATATTATTTCAATTTATTTATAAAGCTTTTAAAACATAAAACATAAAACATAATAAACTAAATTTAAGGATTACTAATGATTTGAAATATTTTTCTCTCTCTTCTAGAAGTTTTGCTCGATCAAATGAGGGAAAGGCCAAGGTCATCTAGATGGTAACGGTTACCTACAATACATTAAATATATCCAGATGATCAAAGAATCGTCTAGACAAGGCCTTTTTCATCCATTTTAGTGCTCAAAACCCCATATTTATAAACAGAGAGATGGACTTCATTTATGACTAAAAGAACACTTACATTGAAGCTCCTATCATTTTTCTTAACTAATTGCTCTCAAACTCAAATTCTTTAGTGCATTTATTTCACTTGCATACCTAAAGTCCACATTATGTCCATCCAAGCTTCTCGTGGTATTTGAGTTTTAAAGTGAGTGAGTTTGGGAGACCTTTCTTATATCTAAGAGAGAAGATATCAAGTGTGAAAAGTTTCAAGCTAGTTGGTGATTACTTGAAGGAGATTTCTAGGAATCTAGTGGAGCCATAGTCCAAATATAAACAAAGAAGCTCAATTTGAAACTTGAACCCTAAATCATATTAGAGGTTGAAGATAAGCGTACGTAACCAGGGAAGTATCAAACTATTATAAAACTGAGTTTGCTTATCTTTATTCTATCTCTATAATTTGTTTCTAATAATTACTTGAAAGTGATTAATTTTGTAGAAGTTTTTAAAATACCTCCCCTATCTCTTGGCTTTTTTTTTAGTGATTTGATTTTTCACTATTTTATTTATTATTAAAAGTAAAGGATATAAAACTACTACACATTAAGGAAGTACGTACACTAATGGCAAAATATAAAGAGCACACTGAGTGATTATACTTGATAGAGACACTGAGTGATTAGACTTGATAGAGGTGACAAATTTTATTCTCATGCCACAAATTATTTTTATTCATGTAAATCATTTAATATTTTAAATCAATTAACTTTGCCATATATATATATATATATATATATATATATTTATTCTAAAATTGATTTTGTTTAAGAGATTTAATAATGTCGTTCTAAATTTATTTATGTTACTCCTATCAATCCTATGTTTTCCTTTATTTAAATTAAAATAATATGATAAGTTTTTACCATTCTTATACTTGTTCCAACTTATCCTTGTTTTCTATTTATATTTATTTTTAAAATTCTTTATTTACCCCAAAAAAATTCTTTATTTACCTTATTCATTTCTCAACTCCTTTATATTTATTATTATTGATTATTTTTTAAATTATTTGAAATTCAATTTTTCTATAATTCAAGAAATTGATTATTAAAGATAAATACCATATACTCTTTTTTTTAAGTAATATAAATATCATATACTTATCACACTCTTTTGTTATATTATTCAAATATTAATTTGATTATGCATATCTACATCACTCATAAACATCACTAATACATAAGTGCTAGTGCATAACATGAGAGGTCTCCTCTTTTTTTTGAGAAAAAACCTTATCAATTAAAAAATAAAAAATTAATTTTGAGAAAATCTTATTTTGATAAGATTATAAAATTAATTTTTTGAAGAAATATAAAATTAATTTAAATAATAATAATCCTTGCATGTTTCAAAGAATATAATTCATTATTTTATAATGAAATTAAATTTTAGAATACTTTAAGAAATTTATCATTAAATGTTACTAATAAATATACAAAATATTTGTACTATAAACTTTATGTCATATCATTTACAAAATATTTTAATTTGATCAATAGTATCTATATCAATTATTAATTTAATCAAAATATTAATTCGGTCATATTTATCTTTATATGTTAATTAGTTATTATGTTATCATTTTTAATCTTTTATATGAAACTTTCATGTTTTTGTTTATTTTTACCATTAGTTGAATCATACATATATATCTATATATTATTTATCATTATTTATCAATTTTAAATATTTTAACTGAAATTGATATTTTTGCTCATATTTTCAATTAAGTAAACCATTCAGATCTTTATATATATTATTTATTGTCATTGTATATTTAAGTTTATCTTCAAGTTCAATATTTTTTATTTATATTTTTATAAATATGGATTTTTTCATCAATATTTGTGAAATAGAATTACCAAAAAAAACATTTCTTTATAGTAAAGGTAAACTATTTAATTTAGTTAGATAAAAAATAAAAAAGTTAATTATTAAGGGAATAAGATAGAATATTTCTTAAAAACATAGTACTATAATATAATATGAAAAGTGAATAGATAGAAAAAAAAGAAAAGTTACACTATAATAAAATAATATAAAAAATAAAAACATATAAATAAACAAAATGTCCATTCTTTTTTTCTTCATTTTACATCTAAAAATTATTAATCTAATTTCATTTGACTTTGTTTCTTGTTAATCCTTTTTAAAATTTTTGATAAATCTTATAAAGTACTGTTAATATTTTAAGGTTTTTTTATCCGACCTTCCACAAAAAAATTAATGTAATAAATTCTGATCTCATCTTTATATTTTTTTAACACATGTATAAAATGTAAAGTGCAATATAGAATTGAATGTAGAGGCAACCTAGTTTTTAATTAAAACTGAAAGAGATAAGTGGAACAGCAAAACAAAGGGAGAGTTCAAGAAATGGTGATCTTCATTTTTAAAAAGTATTTTATAAGATTTAAAATAAATATAAATAAATAATTTAATGATAATTAATTGATCTAAAGATATTATTTTTAAATATTTTATATAACAAATTTCCATTAAAATATTTAATTAAACATAATAAGGGATGATGAAATGTAATGAAAATATATAAGAAAACACAAATCACTTTATTTCAAAATATTCTTACCGTAGTATAGGAGAAGCAAGAAAATACGCTTATAATATTTGTGGTAGTTGTTGTTTTTAAGATTAAAATTTTGATTTTGATTTATTCTATTTTCAATTGCTTCATAATTGAAGTATTCCATAACCATTTTTATTATGTAAGATACAATTTTAAATTAATTTAGTATATTTATTATTATTTATAAATATAACATTTAAATAATATTTTAAATTTGCATGGTATATTTTTGTTAATATTTCCCAAAAATAATATAAGGACCAATTTAAAAATAAAAAAGAGTATTGAAGAAGGCACAACCTGTTAGCAAAGAACTTTTTCCAAGTAACATTTCGCCCATGGTAAAGTGGATAAGCATTTGAGGTTGTGAAAATTCACAAGCACGGGAGGAGAGAAAAGGCCTTTGGCTCCGTACAAATTGCTTAATTCTAGTTCTTCAATTTTCTCCAACAACTTTCTCATTCCATTCCTCAAAAGTAAGCTTCCGCTAACACCTTTGAGCCTTAATATTTTTGATCTTTCAAAGTTTTTTTCGAAATCATCGAAAAATCCTATACGTATTACACAACTTGTTAAGTTCTGAAAGAACATGTCTTTTTCTGGTGCCATCTTCACATCCGGTATGTCTATCTCTATGGTACCAAATGTTCCAAATGATTCAATTCCGATGGACAAACATTATTGCTTTCTCCATTACTAACACCAGTGTCTTTTTCTAATACATCTCCACATCCGGTATTTCTATCTCTATCGTCCTCAAATGATCCAAATTATTCAATTCCGATAGACAAGCATTATTGCTTTCTCCACCACTAACTTCAGCAACTTCCCATTTAGAAAAACTAGATCTCATGAACAAACATTCTAATTTAGACAGCTTTGATAAGATATTTTGAGGAATTACTTTAAGTAGCCAGCAATAATTCAAATTCAACAGTCTTAGATTGGTCAATTGCCCCATTTCTTTAGGCAGTTGTTCAATATGGGAGCTCGTCATGCTAAGAACTTGTAGTTTCTTTAGCTCTCCAATTCCAGCTATGTCTCTCAACTTATTGCACCAGTCCAAACATAATGTTCTAAGATTTGCAAGGGATTGAAGTGTTGAAGGTAGTGTCTTGAAACCCATTCTAGACAAGTCTAAAACTTCGAGTTGGTTCATCCCTTCAAAAAACGTGTTTGGGATATTAATATTCAAATTGGACCGCAATAGCAAAAATTGAAGTTTCGGACATACTAGCCTCTGAGGCAACTCATGCACAGCTTTGCAATACAAAGAGATGTATTTGGACTCATTAGTCTCTGACCAGTCATCTTCTCTAACTACAAATCGATGAGGATCCTTGGATGCAATGTTTCTAGCAACGTCACGAACAACATCATGCATCCTAACACACTTGTTATCATCGTCCACGAAAGTAACGTTGAATTCTTTATTCCTCAAAGGACGTCGTCTATAATCACCCTCAGTAATAAGCTTGAGGTTTTGAGGTTGTCAACAATGCAATTAGTTTATTTCTTGCTTCCTCAATGACTTGATGCAAGGTCAAACAAATCCAAACCCATAGCATAACTTAACAAGTCATCCATCCAAATATCACCATAACTCAACATACCACAAAGTAAGAACAACGACTTAAGTGCATTACTTTTCAAATGATTGTAGCTCAACTCCAGACATGCGTATACCTTTTCCTCCACTCCTCTGATGTTGGTTGGCTCGGAATTCCTGAGTTCTTCCACGGCATTCTTCCATACGGCCATGTTTTTACCTTTTAACGCCTTTGCAGTTGTTACAATTGCGACTGGTAGACCTTGGCATTCTTCAACTACCTCCCTTGCTGTGGGTAGCAATTCATGATCATTCTCCACGGAATCACCTGCTGTCATCTTAAATAACTGCCAGGCTTCTTCTGATGGTAAATACTGAACTGGAAAACATTCTTGTGCGCCCATGTCTTGGAGTAATAGGTCTTCATCTCTCGAAGCCAACAGTATTTTGCAATCCTTCTGATCATCGTCTTTACAATAAGGAATTCCGACTTCCCCCAAATTAACTTCCTTCCAAATGTCATCTAAGATAATAAGGATCTTCTCCTTCTTCAGTCTCTGCATCAGTTGAGCCGCTTTAGTGGATTGAGCCTCGTTCTTGAATTCCAAGCCTAACATGCGCCAATCTGTTGTTGAATATCAAATCCCTTGTTGAAATTTTTCTGGTTCTCAGGTCAAGATACCTGTACGTAGACTTGTGTGGCGAACAGCTTCTCTTGCTTAGCTTGCTCAACCACTTGTTTGACCAGAGTTGTTTTGCCCACGCCGCCCATCCCCCATACCCCAATCATCTTCGTCTTATCATCTCTTAACGCATCCATAATTTTGTTCAAAGCAGAGGCTCTTGAATCAAAAGGTTCATATTCTTTGAAGGTTGCAGTCCGTGGAGGGAGACGATACGATACGCCATCAGGGAAATCGCGAGCTTCTTGGATTTCAACAATAACCTGTGCCTTCTTGGATGCTCGTCTGCCAAGCTGGTAACGGGACTTGAGATTGTAACAGCTGATCTTGTTGTTTTCATCTTTCAACATCAATTCCTCTGCCTCCCCTGTAATCTCATCTACCCGCTTCAGCCAGCCTTGAACTCTTGGTCTGATTTCATCCCCTCTTCTCGTAGCTTCATCAACAGTTATCTGTACGTCACCCCTTGCCTCCCCCAGCTTCTGAACATTGTTGCGGAGCTCATCAATATGGCTGCGGTAGCAAAACAGATAACCAAGATGGCGACCAATTGGATCTACCATGTACTCTGATACTTTTCCAGCTACGGCAGTAACGATCTCTGTCATTTCGTCTCAGTTGGATTTGTTTTTTCTTCGATGTGTTTTAGGGAAACGGAAAGGAAATGAAGAAAAAACCAGAAACAAACGGAAGCAGGAACAAGAGGAAACTAGAATAAGAGAGTGGAAGAAATGGAAGGACAAGAGTATAAATTCCAACCAGAGAAAGGGGTGACCGAGATTATGAGAAAAACCGACAGGTATGGAGAAACCTCAAGAAATTCAGGCAATTTGATTCAGACAAGTATGGAGATTATGAAGATCTCTGCCATTTTGTCTCAGTTGCTTGAAAACAAATGGGAAGCCAGAAAGGCATGAATAAGAAGAAACTAAAAGAAGAGAGCGCAAGAAAGAAAGGAGAATGAGTATTAGTTCCAAGCAGAGGGATGTTGATAGGAAAATGGGAAAGGAGTTAAGAATGGACAGCAAATGGCAAGGGTAGAGGTCAGTCCAGAGATGGAAATTAAGCTCAAGGAATTCTTATAATTTGATTCAGTACTGTGACCAAAACCAGAACAAGGAAAAAGCTGTTATTTTGGTGATGAGTAGATTACCAAACTAATACAGACGGGATTTTCTTTTTCTTTTTTTTGGAATTTGATTTTGTTTGGAAACAGAAGGGAAATGAGAAACGACAGAAGTGAAGGAAACAAAGCAAGAATAAGAAGAAACTAAAAGAAGAGAAAGAGAGAAAGAAATGGAAAGGAGAAGAGAGAATTTGTTCGAAACAGAGGGAGGGATGGTGATCAGAGTAGGACAAGGGAATTGGGGGGTTTTGGTGGAATAGAGTTGAGAAACTAAGTAAGCAAAGAGAGAGAGGGGAAGGGAATCAGAGAGAGGGAGCAAGGGTTTGTCTTGTTCCAAACAGAGATCGACGAGACAGAAAGAAGTAAGTCAAAAAGAAGTGAACTTTTAAAATAAAAATGATAATAATTTACAAATCATATTTGATGATCTGTTTTACTTTTTTGATTTTAAATTTGGCGCAGAAATTTAAAAATAAGCATGTAATTTTATTTTTAGATTTTAAAAATTAAAACACATCATCATTTTATGTTATTATAAGTGGATTAAAATTTTGAAAGGAAATGTAAGGGAAATAAAATAAAATAAATAAATAAAATTAAATTAAAAAATAAAGAAAAATACAAATAGGATAAATTCAATATATTATTTTTATTTGTTACTATTTGAACGCATCAATATACAAATTAAAATAATATATAATTTTTTAATTAATTTTATTTAAAATTAATTTTCTTTTAAATTCTTCGTTAAACAATCAAATTTAAAAAAAATAGTATTTTTTTTCTTATTATTTTCCAATAATCAAACATAACCCTTAAATTTTCAAATAATAAACCAAAAGTGAGTCATATCATAAATATAAATTTTTTTCTAGAAAATTTTTAACACTATTCAATTAAAAAAATTCTTCCAGCTACAATTAAAAAATATATAAGCATTGTATCTTAATGTTATCAAATTTGTTCAAGTTCATGCTTCAAAATAAAAAAAGAATAAAAAAGGAAAATAGAGTTAATAATAACATATTATTATTATTTATTATTCTAAACTCATTTTTTTATATTAGATAATTTAAAAAATGGCAGAATTTTAAATCATTTATTTATATTTAATTTTGTAAGGTTTTATGAAAATTATTTTATATAATTTTCAATAAGAAAAAATGAAAACAGCCCAAAATCTTCAACATCTTTTACACGAATTCTCATTGTTAACATTATTGTTGTGTAGCCCTCTCCATGTGCAGGTCTGAAAAAGTCTTCCATTATTAATGCCATTAGGTGGAAACAGCTGGCATTGATAGCAGAAAAAGTAAAAATTTCAAACATGATGTGATATTATGGAAAATTAAGAATGGACGGAGGGAATGTGGTTAGGAAATTTATTTCATATTTATAAATGGAAAAAACTGTATGGAGCAGAATTTATTTTTACATTCTTATAAAAATGAAATTGTTGTTGTAAAAAAGAAATGAGATTATAAAAAACCTTTTCGATTATCCATTCCTCGAGTTTATAAAATGATTATAAAACAAGTAAAAAAAATATATATATATATATATATATATATATATGTGTGTGTCACGAATTTGGGATGTGGTTATTCTGTCAGCCGTGGAATCTTTTTCGTGAATGTCGGATTGCTTGGAGCATTTTTAAAGCTGAAAATCGAGTAATCTCGTTTAATACGAATTTCTACGAATCTAGCTTGTCATGAACATCAAAGCGATCCGATATAGCGTCACATGATTAAAGCGGTAGCTGACTTCGTAAAGCCAATACTGTAACAATGTATATATCCATTATCACGGCCAGCTAGTTCGAGGTTAATTTTACTCTTGCCTCGCGTATATTAAAATTAAAGCAATTATCGTATATCACCCATGCTTAGCTTATGTCAAGTTTCTTAAGCCTCAGTCACTCTTGTGCCATCACCGCCATACGCTCTGCATTGCTTATAAAATAGTATCGAAATCGACGGGATGAGCTAATGCTTCGATAGTGGAATGTACAAGTGGAGTTCTTTCTTATTTAAGTCTGTCTGATCTTTCGAAATAAGCGCGCGTTGACGAATCGTCACTGCTTGGATACAGCGGTCAAATGCAAGTATCCAAGTCATCGCTATTTCATACATGCTCGCTGGCCTCGTATGGGAGTGTGCCATTTATTTGTTTGTGGAATGACCTCAGATGTATATATATCAGTTGGTGATCTCGACGATTGATGTGTTATGAATTTCTGCTCAGGTATATCAGATTGGGCCGTCTCAGACGATTGATATTATTTATATACCCTCCAGATCATTTAGTTTTAAACCGGCCGCCAAAATAGACTACTCTGGCTGCATAAATGCAACCATTTCCACTTATCGTGCTGTAAATTAACTTTCGTTAATATGGAATCGTGATATGATTAATTCTGATCCCATGTCGCATGTAAATATATAAACATCGCATTATATTCGCGCTAAAGTGCATCCCAGCGCGATCGTGTTATGTAATTCATAAACATCACGTGAGTGGCTAACGTGAATTTATTGATCGACAACGACGATTCTAGCGGATTGCTCGACGAGCGCTCAGTAATTCACAAAAATTATTTTGAGAACCTTTGTTTAATAAAATAACCCTCTGCTATCATTCTAAAATCATAAATCACTCCGGCTCACCTTAGTGAACCTGCCTACGCCTAATACCTAAATCGATACATACCAAAGCACCATTTAATCCATAAATCAACATTAATAATTAACTCCAAATGTACTTCTACCCAATGGATTGTGCGTAACTAAGCCTAAAAATTACAATACCTGTCCTAAGTCTGGACCGATCAAACTACTGCTCAAGACTCAATCCAACCGATACACGATGACATAATATTCCAAATTTAACAACCCATCACCGTGGCAAATACGATCGCTCCAATGGGTGTTCAAAAATTCATATCAATCTCTGGCCCCAAGGTTTGGGACCGACCAAACCCGCCTCACTACCATTTGACTCAAACATTCGTGAAAGACTTAAAAACGAATAAAAACCCAAGAGTGAGGTAAACCCCTACCTCAAGGAATTTGTCTAAACTCCCAACTGCAGACCCACGCCGGGCCCTCTTCTTCGCGCAGAAAGTGCCTTTCCTTCTTGTCCCAAAGATCGCTCGACCATTTAATCGCACATATTTTGTAGGCGAAGACTCTCTCTCACTACACTCAACTCCATTTTTGTTTTCTGTAAATTATCCACTGCTTTCACGTTTTGCCTTATGTTAAGTGGAGAAGACAACCACTATGCAACTTTTTGTCTTTTTGTGACTTAAACTTTTCCAAAAATGACGTTTATGTCCCTCTTTTCCCAGTTTTGACATCTCTATTTATCTCTGTCAGTCCATTTTCATCATTTCTCTACTGGCCATCGATTTACATGAAGATATCGTTATACGCGACTTTCACAGATCGAAAACTGCTTACGACACCCAACCGCGATTACCGAAAACGCAAATCTCGACCGTCTCTAATCACGAATTTACATACATCCGCAGCGACGATTCCAAATTCGAATCCGTTTCATTATCCGGGAGATCTAATAAATTCACATTTTTAACCGAATTATAATTTCAGAATCGAAATTACGATTTTACTCCTTTTTCCATAAATCAATTTCTTGGTTTTTATAAATATATATATATATATATATATATATATATATATATATATATATATATATATATATATATATATATATATATAAACAATGATGAAAACAAGAAATATAATCCGAGACATAAATATTTTCAAAAAACATGACAATATGATAATTAAGTATTATAACTTTGAAGCAAGAAGTCAAGCATTTAAACCCTTTTATAAATTATTATTTTTCAATTTTTAAGGGAGGCATTTGCCCCTTAAGCCTTATGTAACTTCAGTCGTGGATATGAATACCCTAAATGTCTTTTCCCTTCCCCTGGACTCTTCATCTTTCCTTTCTCTTTTCTAATTGTTTCATCGACTTATTAATCGTTTCACAATATACGTTGAATAAAAATTTAAGAGGAAATGTAAGGGAAGAAAATAAGAAAAATAAATGAAAAAAAAATAAAATAAAAATAGGGTAAATTTCAATATATTATTTTTATTTGTTACCATTTTAACTCATTAATATAAAAATTAAATAATATATAAGTTTTTAAGTAATTTTATTTATAATTGATTTTCTTTTAGATTCTTCATCAAACAATCAATTTTAAAAAAAAATAGTATTTTTTTTTCTTATTACTTTCCGATAACCAAACATAACCCTTAAATTTTCAAATTATAAAACAAAAGTGAGGTGTATCATAAATATAAATTTTTTTCTATAAATTTTTTAACTCTAATCATTTAAAACATTTTTCCAACTATAATTACATAATATATAAGCATCCTATCTTAATGTTATCAAATTTGCTAAAGTATAAGAATCTATGTTTCAAAACAAAAACAAAAGGCTATAGTTGGTAATTGCATATTGTTGAAAGAAATGTAAATGAAAAAATTAGAGAGAAAAGTAAAAAAATAAAATAAAATAAAAAGAAGAAAAATAGAGTTAATTTAACATATTATTATTATTTATTATTTTAAAATCATTTTTTATATTAGATAATTTTAAAAAAAATGAGATTTTAAATCATTTTATTTATATTTTATTTTGTATGTTTCTATGAAAATTATTTTTATATAATTTTTCAATAAAACAAAACAGCCAAACTCAACATCCTTTACACGAATTCCCATTCTAAACATTATTGTTGTTGTGAGCCCTTCCCATGCAGGTTCAGGAAAAGCTCATTACTAATGGTACTAGAAACCAGTTGGCATTGAAAGTAGAAAAAGGTAGAAATTTGAAAATGATGTGATGTGCATGAAAAATAGAAAAGGACAAAGACACATAGCTCGAGGAACGTGGCTAGGAAATTTATTTCCGACTATAAAATGGGAAAACTGTATGTGAGAATTTATTTTACATTGATCATTACATTGAATACATTCTTAAAAAAAAAATTGTTATTTATAAAAAAAAAAGTAATAATTATAAAAAATAATCCTAAATTACCCCTATTACAATAACATATGCCCAACTACCCCTACAGTATATATATGAACAGTCATGAAGCCAGAAAATATAACTTGGGACAAATATTTTCAAGGACATAATAATGATAATATGGATGGTTACGTATCATACTTTTTAAACAAGAGGTCAAGGTTTGTACCTTTTTATAAATTTTTTTTTCCTAATTTTCAAGGAAGGCATTTGTCCTCCTATGCCCTATGTAGCTCCGTCATTGTATATGAATGTCCTAATATCTTCGCCTTTCTCTCGACTCGTCATCTTTCCTTTTTTTTTCTTCTAATCGTTTGACGATTTTTTACTCCTTTCACATTATAAGCAGAATAAAAATTTGAGAGCAAATGTAAAGGAAAGAAAATAAGAAAAATAAATAAAATAAAATAAGAATAAAAATAGGATAAAATTTAATATATTATTTTTATTTGATACTATTTTAACTCACCAACATAAAAATTAAATAATATATAAGTTTTCAAGTAATTTTATTTATAATTGATTTTCTATTACATTCTTCATTAAACAATCAAATTTTAAAAAAAAACAGTATTTTTTTCTTATTACTTTCAAATAATCTAATATAACCCTTAAATTTTCAAATAATAAAACAAAAATGAGATACAAGAAGTTCATGCTTCAAAACAAAAAACAAAAGATTAAACTTGGTATGTCACGCCCCGAAGCCCACCTTAGGTAAGATGATCACACCACCCTCGCTTTCAAACAAGGTCAAGGAACGACATAACCTTTCAGAATCGATTATCTCGATTACCAATCACATATTCGTGAAGAAATGCGCAACCTTCTAAATTCATAAATTCTCCAAATTCAAAATTTCACGATAAAAATTACTTCAAATATTCAAATCTCAATTACGACGCTATAAAAGCTGTTTCGTAATATAACAATATTCGGTATATCTCAAATCCAACTTCTCAGACTAATATAAAACGAACGCTCATCCAAGTCGACTTTTTCAATTAACTTTCAAAACCCAACATTTCACATAAACACGAACTTACGAAGCTCAACATGATCCAACATAAAAGTTCTAATCAAATCCTAATGATGACCGAATCCCCAACCTAGCCAATACCGCTTAAAACCAAAAGTACCCGAAAATATGTCAACGAACGGAGCGAAAGCTAAAAGCCTTCACAAGAAATACTAATACGCTTTCACATCAAAAGTTTTCAATCATATAACAATAGGTGAGATGTTTTTCATCGTTCTGATTCAAAAAATGTTTCAACATTAACAAAATATACTAAAAACATTCTCACATCCATTTCATATCAAACGCGATCCAAACAATTTCATATCAAATTTCGATTCAAACACTTTCATATCAAATCCAAAATCAAATACATTTCAAATATATTTTTCTCATTATCAATACAATTACCACATATGACAAACGCTGGCAATAAGAATTGTCTTTTGGGCGCGACGAACTAAACACTACTAAGATAAGAATCTCTAACCAAACCCCTGTAGTTTGCCTCAAATCAATTACATTCCCCACCAAGAGGGAATGAAAGCGCCAACTATTATATCCCACGACAGCGCCTGGATAGGCCAATAACTATTATATCCCCGCCGATGAAGGCTAAATAAAGGTCAAATTATTATTCCCGCTGACAGTACTGAACTAATCCAGAAATAAATATTTCATTCAAAAGCTCAAATTAAAACATCATATCTCCACATTTTCTTTCGTGAACAAACAAATCTCAAAAAAGCATAATCATACAAAACTACTTTTCGATCCACTGATAATCAAATAAATAAAAAGGTAAACTTTTCACAAACCAAGATTATATATAATTCGGGGATAAAACAATTTTCATCCCTCAAATGAGTAAAACAAACAATTTTCCTTTTAAAATCAATTAATATCCCTTACACGTACATATATATAAAATAATAATTTTTCAAAAGTCAGGATAATCCTTACCTTAAAGGAGTACTAAAGCCTTCTGGAAGAAATTAATCCGTTAATTTTAATTTCAACGAAATATTTCCTTAAAATACAAGGTTAAACTACCATCATTACTTATTTATTCTTAAAACTTTCATAATTGATATTCTTAACAATTATATTATTTTCGTTTCACCACAAACATATCAATAACTGCTCAAATGATAACTATTCACTGTAGTTTTACAAATTTTATAAAACTCATATTCCTTTCGAATCTTATTTTAATGGGGCTTATTTATTTTATGCTCTTAATCCGAACTAAATCTTTTACTAGAAAGAAATAATATTAATAGTATTTTACAAATTATATTATTACAATACTGCTTCAAATTTTACCTAACAATTTATCATACTTGACAACAAAGTATTAACGGATCTTATTTCCTATAATTGGCTAAATAATTATTCTAATCATATCTCCTATCTAATAAAATCTCAATCCTTAATAAAATATTTACTGCCAAAATACTTTATATCTTAAACATTTCTATCAAATACAAATATTTATACAAAATTCAAGATTTTCAAATTTATTTTATTTGTTTATCATTATTTTCTTTCAAAATTTATCCTAAATACTTTTTTCATTCTCATACTCAAAGAATTCAATACGACACCACCAATCCTTATTTTATTTTTATTTCTAAAAACGAAAAGCCAGAATCTAAATCAGACTTCTTTGCAATGATCTAAATCGAAAGAAAATTAAAAATTTACATCAAAGAAATCTAGAAAAGTAAATGAGGGAAGATCTTACCTAGAGAAATTTGTTCTTCAAACCCTAGATCCGAAAGCCGACGTCCTCTCGGAATTCTACTCACAGAGAGAAATTCAAAGAAGAATAAAATGATTTTCTTTTTCTTACTCCACTTATACTGTAGGTATTCATTACAGTTACCTTTACCCTCTTTCATTAATTTATACTTATTATGATTTGTCATTATACTTCTTAAGCAAGTCATTAAATTAATTGATACTACATGACTATTATACTCCTTTCATGTCATTATACTCTATTTTATTTGGCAATTTATACCTCTTTCATGTCATTAAAATTCAATCGATACCTATTAGCGATTTGTCATTATAATTCTCTTTCACAAGCATTATGCTCTATTTTATTTCCAATTTATACCTCTTTCATTATGTTTCACTCACTATACAAACTTCCTAAGATATTATTCTCCCTTAACTTATACCTATACAAATTCCTGGTGTTACATTCTCCTCCTTTATAAAAGTTTAGGTCCCCAAACTTAATTCTACTGTAGTCTTGAAATAATTTGAGGATGTTTTTCTCTATCTCTTCTAACTTCCGCCGGCCTCCTGATACTACGATTCCTCCATGCGACTTTTACCAACTCGACAACAAAGATGTCGTAGAACCTTATTCATCATATCCACAATTTGAACGGACACCCTTCATAGGTCAAGTCCTCATAAATCAAATAGGCTCCAACTCCACAACATGAGAAGCATCGAAACATATTTCAAGCGTCGAAATATAAAACATTATGAATCTAGACAAGTATGGGGCAAGGCTACTTTTATATACAGCACCTACTTTCTAATATTTCAACATGCCCACAAATCAAGGACAAAGCTCTCTTTTCTCAACAGATTTTCAAACTTCCAACATCTCAATTTAACTTAATAAGAAACTTTAAGCATAACATAATCACCAAATTCAAATACCGAATATTGCTTCGATTATCAACATAACACTTATGCTACAGACTTTGATTTTCTTCCAAATTCTCTTCAATCAAGACTATCCTTTTAGTAGTCGATTACACAAGTTCATGTGTTAATTATTTATTTATTTTTCTCCAATATGATCATAACACATAGGGGATCATAAACTTCTACCATAAACCTTTATGAAGATATAATCTCATTGCTAGCTTACAACTATTCTACAAGAAAATTTAACCAAAGGTAAGAACTCATTATGATTACTTTTCAAGTTTAAAACAATATATCTCAACAAATATTTCCAATCTCATGATTATGACGCCCAACCGGGTGTCCCAAGACTACCCACACCGCTGAAAATCTATACATCTCGTATCACGAGACGTATACCTGAGTAAAATAGCCTCTTGGGCCCACAAACCAATACTCAAAATAATATTAATCAACTATATTCTGATAGTTTACATGCCTGTTTTACAAAAAGATTTATACATAAGTACAAAAATTTTCTTAAAGCCACATTTCTGGGCTTTCAAAAGATACCCCACGCGCACCGCCTCCCCGGATAGTCCCTCGCACCGGGAAGGGGGTCCCACGACGGAGCAAAGCCCGCAGAAAGTTTTCCCTACAAGGGTTACGCCCACCTAAAATGCATATGCAATGAAGATATATAAACAAAGTTAATCACATTCCATACAATTATTTTCTATATGAAATGTCTATATCATGCATGAGATGCGACCCCTCATGCTCACCACCTGAGTCCCAACCGACTCCCTCACACCTGAAGTGCCAAATGTGAAATAAAAAACCGGGCCACACACCTTGACTAAACCATCGAAAACCCTCCAATTTATTTATCAAAACTCCGATTTTGATTCTTTTCCTTATTTTCATGGGCCACTGATTTCCTAAGCATAATCAGAGGACGCCGCCACGCCTTTTTCAACATTTTCACGAACTTGCATCGTCTGATTCATGTCTAACCGTGGAATAACCCGTGGGACTTTTCACCCCGGGGATCTACCTCTAACTGTTCGCCCAAAACATGTAATTTATCATTTCAACATTTACACACCGCGACCACTGGACTTTCATTCCCATTTTTCCGGAAGTTCACGACTCCACCTACCAACACCGATGAATAAACCTTACCCGCACCTACACCCGACCCGACGCTGGATGCTGGATCACAGATACGAAATGCATGATGCCAATGCATTTTCCTCATGTTACATGGGTATGAATGAGCACTACATGAACATTTACAAACCATGGAAAATTATAATTTATACATATTAATCTAATTACTTGAAAACATATTAATACATCAAAGCATGCATCAATATAACATTTCCACACACTGCATGTTATTCAAGCAGTTCATAACACACAACAATCTCAACTGAAACTATCTCAACAGGTACCTCACGACTTTTCACAAACATGAACCATATTGGTTCCAATCATTGTCATCTCATCAACAATCACAACATCTTAAACTTTCATTTAGTAAAACCCTGGACCCCATAGTCATAAACCCGCCACGAAATCCATACCCTGGGCCTCCCAAGGCTCGAACTCAATTCACATGGCCTCATGGCCTCCCATAAGCAACCTCTACCATTATAAAGCCTTTAGTTAAAAGTAAACCAAGTATAAAAATAATATCTACCTCTTGGAAGTCAAGAACTTCCCAAAACCTGAGTCCACTATTGCCCTTCCGCGTGTCACCCCTTCTTGTCTCAAGGAACTAATGCTCCACGTTTACAAATCTAGAGAAGGAAGACGCTCTTTCTCTCTAAAAAATGAAGAACAAAGCCTTCTGCATCCCATTTCTTTCTTCCTCTCCACGCTTTCCTTCCTTTGCTTTATTCTTTACTTTGCTTTTTCTTTTTCTTTCTTCTCATTTTCCTTTCATTTTCCTCATTTCTCTCCATTTTCTCTCTTCTCCTTATTGGCCGCCACCCTTTGGAGAATTCATCATCCGGTTAATGGGAGGAAATTGCCTCCTCATTTCCTCAAACCAATTGTGTGGCTTTCCTTTTTCCATCAATTTTCCTTATTTCATAATTCCCCTTTATGACATCATGCTCTGCTGCTTTACTACGAGCCATGGAAATCATGCCACCCATGTGGCTCAATGTGAGCCATCCCTTTTTATGCCAAGTGTCACACCTTTATGGTGCCAAGTGGCATCCCCTTATCTTGCCATGTGTCATCCGACACCCCACGCTTCGAAAAACATGAAATCCTCAACAATTTCAATTCAACGAAATTGACGTGATAGCTAAATTCCTCGCGAGACGCATTTCAACGGAGAAGTCCGTCATTATCCGAATACCCAGTAGAAAATTCCTGATTTTCAAATCGAATTTATTTTACCTTTATCCAAAATCTTTGATTTTCCGTGCCACAGACATTTTCCTCAATTAGTCATTAGTTTAAGTACGAAAGCTACTATCAAAACTAACTTAGTACTTCGATTTTTTTTTTTTATGAAGTCAAAATCTAATAGTAAATTAAGAATTCTTATTACATACCATAGAATCAAATAATATTTTACGATTATCGTAAATCTCCTTGATATCGAGTGCTCTGGGCCATAAAAAAATTATTGGGATTCTTATCCATAAACAAACCATCATAATGAAACATTGTCATCAACTAAGTTCTGGTAACTAACACAGTAACTATGGTAATAAGTTTCCACACTCATTTAGAAATATAAAGTAGTTGCAAAGTACTATTAGGTCTTTGATGTAAACCTCCATATACAATCACACTAAACCCAAAGTCACAAATAATGTAATACTGGGCTTCATATGACCATCAAATTTTGTCTTAAATATTTAAACTTGCATCCTTTTAGTAGATCAGAAACTAAAGTAATAAAACTCCTTCAAAATTGTCTCTTTTATGTCTCCATTATTACATTAAGTATAATCCCAAATTTCAAGATCTTATCTTATTAAACACAATCAATTGTTCCAAAAGTTCAACTAGTTTCCAAATAATTCCTTATAAGATCTTAATTCTCCAAAACAAATTTTTAATCGTACCTATATTGTCATAACATAGAACTCTAAAATCCAAAGGTATAACATAGACTTGTAAACATCTCAAATCATACACAATTCGCCATGCATAACCTTAAATGATTTCCAAGCGAATCAATTGTTTTCTATTTGAGGCATAAATCACAAGATTCTCATTGTTTTATTAGTACCGAATAATGTCATCATAACTCCAAGTAATTGTATCAATATCTTCTATTTCTGTTTAAAATCATTTTAAGAAGACAAAGACTTCAAACTCTCATAAACTACAAAGAGATCATAAATAAAAACTGTCTTACATCTTGGGTTGCGAAAAAAATCATTTTAATTTAACTTCAAATCATAATAGGTAGTTTTCTATCTTAAAATTTCAAATTTATAAGTATATATCATCTTTTCCATGTTGCATAAGGACACAAATATAAATCCTAATGAAAGTATCATTATGAAAGTCAAATCTTTTTGAACCTAATAAAATAATCAAAATAAGAGTTGCTACTAATTTTCTCTTCAACTCTATGAAGACATCATAGTTATAAGACCAATCAAACTTAACTTCTTTCTACGCTAGCCCGAAAATATAAGATAATCTTAGAGGATCTCTTAATAATTTATTTGTAGTACTAATAAATCCTAAGAAACTTCAAACTTTAATAACAATATCGATCCTTTCAACAAATTGTTTCATCACCATCACATCGACTAAGACTTAACAACAACATTTGTAAGCAATAACTACCTTGCAAGACTTAGTTTATGCGTAACAATTTATCCACATGATTCCCTTCAACTAAAACTCAAGATAACTAAGAATATGGAAAGACAATATTTTCCCCAAACAATCAACAAATAAAGGTAGTAAGCTCCTTTAATTCATCCCCTAAAATCAAACAAAAACCCAATGTTTGGCGATATTAAGTCAATTCAATATCATTCTTACCAATCGTCATATAATATAACTTCAAACCACCATATTGTCCATAATAACATGTTCTATAGAAGTGACAAATTCAAACGTACTTACCTGATAAAAGTATATTCACTAAACCAACAAACAACAAAGTAGAAAAGAGTGAAGTGAACTTTAACTAGTCATCAAGAAATCATTTATCTAACATACCCCTGGCATGTAATGCTAAGAATACTCAAACGGATATGAAACTATCAACTAACATGTCACTCAACTATCCCCATACACAAACTTAAACAAGTTCCCGTTAAGATAAACAACCGCCTGATCTCAATTGGTTTAATTTTTCTCGTGATTTGTTACCATGAGCACCATCACCCTATTCCTCTCTCCTTTTTGTTCCCTCACACTGTGAAGCTCTTCATTATCCTCTTCAATAAGGCCTGCCTACCACCTCTAAATAAACACCCAACTTTTTAATTGACATCTATTCTTCAAATAAGGCTTTAGTCCATCCTAAACTTTAATGCTTTTTTTCCTCCTCTCGTAGCAATCAACTATGGGGCAAACGTGATAGTTCCTTAAATCCAGCCCATATCGGGCCACTATCAAATCCTTTCTGCTCCAAACGGACAAATCCTCCCACCTTTTATCATCGAACACTATCGTGAGTACTTTATAATATGCCTCCTTAAACCCAAGGCTCCAAACAATAGGCCCTAACTCTTAAAAGCCTCTTTACTCATGAGCCACCAATGATCCGCCTCTGTTTCCAGTATAATGTTGGGTATAAGAGTGCTTTTTTTTTTTTTGCTCCTCGTAACAATCACCACAATAAGTTAATTTTTCTATCATCATAATCCAAACCTCTGCTCGCTGGATCTGAGGTATCGGAAAAATAAGTGGGACTTAACTTTAAAGTCGCCAAAGGAGCTACCCTTACTAGACGAGGATCGTCTCTTGACCATTACTTCCGTGAGTTTCACTACCTCTAACCAATCCAACGAAAGTCCCTTTAAATATCTATAAAGCCCTTCAGTACTACAGAAAAGCCTGTGGAGTAGGTATATCATCACAACACTATTTTGGGAAGATGCAAGTCTCTCAAGCAGCAGGGAGCTATAAAGCAAAAGGTATAACTAATTTAGTCAGAAGCCAAGTGAAAGAAGTTAGAATTCGTAGCACTAAAGGAAGACTAGATGAAGTTGAACTGGCTTTCACTGCATCACTCATCTATTCCCAGTTGCAACCAAACGAGCTCCTCACCAAGCATCACAACCTTATAACCGATACCACTCACACTTCCGGCCCTTCCACCTATGGGCATGATCTACACCACACCAAGCCTTTCAAATTAAGGCTCAAGTCATTAACACATCAACCTTTCTAACTGATTTTGTCCAATTACCAATCACATATTCAAAGAACGCAACCTCTAAATTCATAAATCTCTCCAAATTCAAAATTTCACGATAAAAATTACTTCTAAATATTCAAATCTCAATTATGCATGTCATATAAAGTTGTTCGGGACATAACAATATTCGGTGATATCTCAAATCCAACTTATCAATATAAAAACGAACGCTCATCAAAGCCGACTTTTTCAATTAACTTTCAAACCCAACATTTCATTACAAACACGAACTTACGAGCTCAACACGATCCAACATAAAGCTCTAATCAACCACGATGACTATCCCCAACCCAATGCATCACCCTCGCGAAACCAAAGCGATTCCAAAATACGTCAACTGAATGAGTCGCGCTTAAAAAGCTCAATAAGAAATACTAATACGCTACGGATCAAAAAAGTTTTCAATCATATAACAATAGAGTATGTTTTTCATCAAAACTTTTGACTAAAAATAAGTTTGAACATTAACAAATATACTTCAAACATTCTCACATCCATTTCATATCAAATGCGATCCAAACAATTTCATATCAAATTTCGATTCAAACACTTTCATATCAAATCCAAAATCAAATACATTCAAATATATTTTTCTCTGGTCATCAAATATCAAACGCGCCAAGCATGTGACTTTCAAAACGCTGGCTACCAAAATCGTTCTCGGCGCACTAACCAAACACTATTAGTACTAAGAACCCTCTAACCAAACCCCTGTGAGTTTTGTAGCTTCAAATCAATTACATTCCCCACCAAGAAAACGTAGTTGCGAAACTATTATATCCCGCGACAGCTGGGCCGCATACTGTCAACTATTATATCCCGCTGACAAGGGCCAACAAATACAACTATTATCTCGCTGACAAGGGGCCGACCAACTCGTAGCCAAATATTTCCATTCAAAAGTCTAAATTACAAAACATCATATTCCGCTTTCTTTCGTAAACAAAACAAATCTCAAAAGTACAATCATACAAACTACTTTCTGATCCACGGATAATCAAATAAATAAAAATATAAACTTTTCACACAAACCAAGATTATGGTGTTAATTCGGGATAAAACAATTTTCATCCTCAAATGAGTAAAACAAACAATTTTCCTTTAAAACTGCATTAATATCCCTTTACACGTACATATATATAAAATAATAATTTTTCGAAAAGTTCAGATAACTCACCTCAAAGGAGTACTCAAAAGCTTTGAAAGAGCTAATCCGGGCATTTCACCCCACGAAATATTTCTCCAAAATAATACAAGAAACTACTCATCATTACTTATTTATTCTTAAAACTTTCATAATTGATATTCTTAACAATTATATTATTTTCTTGCTCACCACATTATATATCGACAACCGGCTCAAACGATAACTATCAATTGGTGAATACAAATTTTATAAAACTCATATTCCTTTCGAATCTTATTTTAATAATTTATTTATTTTACGCTTAATCCGAACTAAATCTTTACTGTAGTTAAATAATATTAATAAGATTTTACAAATTATATTATTACACAATACTGGGTTTTGTACTTTTACTCTTAACAATTATCATACTTGACAACAAGTATTATTAACGGATCTTATTTCCTATAATTGCTAACACTATTCTAATCATATCTCTTATCTAATAAAATCTCAATCTTTTAATAAAATATTTACTACAATATTTATATCTTTAAATACATATCAAATACAAATATTTATATTAATCAAATTCTTTCTAAATTTATCTTATTCATTTATCATTATTTTCTTTCAAAATTTATCCTTAAATACTTTTTTCATTCTCATACTCAAAGTAATTCAATACGACAATTCACTAATCCTATTTTATTTTATTTCTAAAAACGAAAGTCATAATCTAAATCAGACTTTTAGTAATATATAACCTAGTTAAAATTAAAAAATTTACATCAAAGTTAAATCTAGAAAAGTAAAACGCAGTGAAGATCTACCTGGGGTAAATGTAACACCCCCCGGGTCTCCGAGAGCCAGACACAATACATGATACTCGTGTGGTGTATAAGAGTACAAAGTCATTGCCATCAGAAGATTTCTTATATTTAAATTAAATTATAAATTTCGAACCCTAATTTTGCACTTAAAACAGCTTTATTAAATTGTCATTTGTGGTTGATACGTAGTTTATAATTAAGTTGTAGATAGCTATAATAGGAATCTCTTTAAACGCCGGATTTTGCACATTTAAACGCTGAGCACAAATTTACACCAAGAAAGTTGATACGAAAGATAATTAATGTGTTTAAATAAGAAAATAATAATAAATTACCAAAATAAATTAAGTGAAGATCGAATTTTCAGATCTCGACGATTTAAACGGATCAAGGCCAAGTAAATTCGTCTCTTCGGGTCTAATAACCTTAAAAGCTTCGTTAAATTCCTAGACAATTTTAATATTTTACTTAATTTCTGCGATTTGAATAGAAATGAACTCGAAACGCGATTTTAAAATCTAAAATTCATGAATACTTGTTAATATTCAATTGTGATAAATAAAATAAAACTCCATTAAAATAATTTGCTTCGAGCATCAAACTGACGTTAGTTTAATAGCTGACACGGTCCCACTTCCAAAGAAAAAAAAAATAAGAACTAAAAGTGATGGCAGTGCAGACGGTGAGGGCAGAGAGAGAGGCAGTGGCGATTTTTTGAGCTTTTATTTTTCTTTTATCTTCTTTCTCGCATTTACAAAATCCGACCTGGTTTGATTTGGCCTTACAACACCTAAGTTCGCCTACGCGACGGCGCTACACGCGAAGACCAAACACAAGGATTTCACCCCTGATAATTCAGTGAATACGCAAAAACCCAAATCTTTAGCTTTTCTCGTATCTACGCTATTCTAGTCTTGCCTCGCCCGACCAAGAGGTAGGGTTACTTCACGCCAAGAGAAATACGCGCGACACCAAAATCTCATTATTAACCTCCGAAGAAAGAGAATTCCTCCTATCATGTTATTTCGGTTCTAAATGCCATATAAATTGGCTAGGAATATTCTGGGGAGGCCATAAATTCAAATTCCAAAATTTGGGACCAGCTTCAGACTTTATGAATTTCCAGAATTTCGTGACTATTTTCTGGACAAATCATCACTCTGACTGCTTTCTGACAATATATACCAAGATTTTATTCAAACAGTTCCATACCAGAATTCGCCATTGCTTAGACTATACTGAAGTTCCTTTACTAGACCGTTCATACGCCCAAAGTGAAGGTGATTGTTTCATGATATTCTTCAGTTAAAATTTTAATCAGAAGACTAAGCGCAAGAAATCGGGCTTTGGCCACAATGATTGCCAGAATCTAATACATCGAAATACAGAGGCTTAAAAGAAAGACGAGCCATGAACCCGTCGTTTTACAGTTGTTATGCGGTATTCTAAACTCATTTTCCACATTTAACAGATATTATTATTATAAACCGGTTGCACTCCAGATTTCACTGTTTGGCTCAAACCATTTTCAAGAAGTTAAAGAATAATAGAATCAAGAAATTGCCAGCTAAACCATAATCGAAAAGCAGTTGACGGCTTTAAATCAGAAACCATTAAAGATGTGCAGTTAGCAAAGAAATTGCTTTTCAATAATTAAACTATTTTCAAGCTAGTTAAAGCTAGCAGTTAATTTACAATAATTAAACCATTTTTCAAGTTGTTAAAGAAAGAATGCTTATGAAAATGTGCCTTCCTGGGCCTAAGCAAGAAAACCTATTAGTGGTCTGCGACGCGCATTCGCACAAGCAGATCTCATACATTTATTTTGGGGCTTTCATTCTCATTCCAAGAACTTAAGACATGCCCACGATTAAAGACCCAGACGCATACGAAGATATACGCATGGTACTTAACTAAATTATGACAAGAACCTGCACAATTCCACCATATTCAATTTAGCCGCACGCTGGGACACTGTGTCCTTCCACCCAAGACGGCTCTCAGCCTGTGCTCCGTGGGCCCACCAGGCACAGAAGTGGCAGAGGCCTGCCGGCTCACGCTTTACAAACATACATACGGCCAGTGGACCAACCATCGGCTCCCTGGCCGCCTGTGTGTGCTCCCGGAGTTTTAGTTAAACCCGGGCTGGAGCCTGCATCCCATTTTATTTTCAAAATACGTTTATTGAAATGCCTCCCGCTTTACGAAAAGTTTCGTAAACTTTAAAGAAGGCCATGAAGGCTTTAAACTTTTCAAGCAGTTATAAAGCAGTGTTTGAAGTAAGAGTAGCTCGGAGGTTTTATAAACTTCTGCCAGTTGTTAAATTGGTAGCTTTTATGTGTTCTTGTTAAAAACAAGTTTGCTAAAGAAGCCAAAGATAAGCTTTATAAACTTTAAAAGTTAGTTATGCATAAAAAGTTGTTAAAGCCTAGTTAAAAGTTTTGTGAAACTTTAAAAAGCAAGTAAGCAAAGCAAAGTAAAAGTTTTCCTGAAAATAATCAGAAAAGAAAGTTTTATAAGCCAGACGTTTTCCTAGTTAAAAAACATTTTATAAAACATACACTCACCGGAAACACAATATTTCAGATTTTAAAACTATTTCCAGATTACAGACTTCTGACAATGAGCCAGATTGGTGATTCTCCCGACATTTATATTAAGGCGCAATTAAGATTATTTGCAGAAGAATACTTTGAACTTGTATAATTGAAGATACAGATGCATGTAAAGAATATGGTAATTGCTTCAGATGCTTACCATTATTTTACATAAGTGTAAATAGATGTATACATGATTTCGGATACGTCCTATATGCAAGACATAAAGGTTAAATTTTATAAAAATCATGCTTTGTAGTTAGTAAATTTTATGTGGAGTAATGAAGAAGAATACTAGCTTCGTCATTAGTGAGCTTAGTCATATGAATCTGGCCGATTTCTCTGCAGTGGCTTCACGCCCGCCACTCGAAGTAAAGGGGTGTGTCAAGAAATTGTTTCAAACCCTGTGATCCGAAACCGTATCGCTCGAATTCTACTCGCTGCAGTAGAATTCAGCACAACGATTTTCTTTCTTACTCCAATTTATACCCGAGGTATCTATTAAGAAGCATTTTTATCCCTCTTTCACACTATACTTATACACATTGTCATTATACCTCTTTTCATGTCATTAAATTAATTTGATACCTATTACGTATTCATTATATTCTTTCACATTATTATACCTATTTTATTTCCAATTTATACTCTCTTTTCTTACGCCATTAAATTAATTGATATCTACAATATTTCATCATTATACCTCTATTTTATTTCCAATTTATACCCTTCATGCCATTATTATTTTCCCTTAATTCACCTATATAAATTTCCGCCACATTTCTAAACTCATCCTAAAATTCATCATTATTATTTTCCCTAACTTATACCTATACAAATTCCTGGGTGTTACATGGTATATTCTTGAAAAAAATGTAAATTAAAAAAAAAAGAGAAAAAGTAAAAATAAAATTAAAAAAAGGATAAAAAATAAAAAGATGAAAATAGAGTTAATTTTAACATATTATTATTATTTATTATTTTTTTAACTCATTTTAATATTAGATAATTTAAAATGATTTAAAATCATTTTATTTATATTTAATTTTGTAAGGCATCTAAGAAAATTATTTTTATATAATTTTTCAATAAGCAAAATATAGCCAAAATTTTCCCCATTCTTTAACATTATTATTGTTGAGTGGAGCCTTGGCATGTGCAGGTCGGCTTCCATTATTAAAGCCAATAGGAAACAATCGCATCGCATCAAAGAGTAAAAGTCGGTATTTGAAACACAGTAATGCGCACGAAAATAAAAAGGACGTACACACATAACCCAAGGAATGTGTGGTCCAGAGTTCGACGGATGAACCCGATATTTTGAAAGAACGGACCGTGAAATTAAGAGTCATTACCTTTGACTAAAAGATTTGGCGTTATTTGTATGCTGAGTAGTTCGAAGTGTTTGTTAAATCATAAAAGTTTGAAATATATTTTCATACGGCATATGAAGTAACGTAGATGAATAGAGTATCTGGAGGATTATAACTTTACTTTGCATCACCATCTTGGTAAGGCAAATATAATGACTGATGCTCAATCAACTCACGTAGTATCGATTCAGCGTGGCTTCAGAGCTGACATAGATGTCGATCGTGTGACACTTTAGGTTGCAAAAGACAGTTGATTAGGCTCACGGAGTGCTGTGGTGAGCTCGTGGTGGAGATACGTCATCCCATCGAAGCAGGTGTGATTGAAAGTCTTAAGAACAAGACGCAAATATATCGTCCATCAAGTACCGAGTAGTGTCGGGGCACGGTGACGGGGCAGGGCCATCCACACAGACAGAGTCTCTGTGATAGTGGAACGGGGTCAGGTTCCCAAACTGAGCGACATGAGAGAGGAGATCCGTGTGGAGTTCCACTGGCTTCAGGATTACCAGGCATCCAAAAGGCACGAAGATGTACCGTGATCTCGTCGCGTATTATTGCAGAGAATGAAGCGACACATCAAGATTTTGTTCAACATGCCTCACGTGTCGCAGTAAAGGTCGAAAGAACAGAGCAAGAAGGCTACTCCAAATTCTGAGGTGAATGAGTTGAAATGGAGCATGTCACGCTAAATTTTAGACCCACTTGCCACGAACACAAATGAGGCATGATGTCAGACAAGAGAAAGTGGACCGGCCTCACTAAGTCGACACACTTTCTAACGTGTGCGATGACCTTCAAGACGGAGAATTCGCTGGTTGTGTATTCGTGAGATCGGTCTGGGGCTACATGGAGTGCTATATCTATCAGACGAATCAAGTGATCCTGGGTGCCATAACAAACTTTTTAAGAGTTCCAAAAGGCTATGTATTACGTACCGACGCATGAGCACGACGTTTCATCCATAGACGGATGGTCAATCGGAGATGATCATGCAAGTTTTGAGACATGCTACGAGCACTGGCCCCGAATCTTAAGGGGTGGCCGTGGATGAGTACTTCACTCTAGCTAATTCGCTCTACAACAACAGCTTACCGGGACAAGATTCGATGACACCCTATGGCGCCTTATATTTAAGGCCATGTCGATCCCCTATTTGTCGATTGTGAGGTGGGAGATACCCATCACTCGGTCCAGATCTGATTCGAGACACCTCTGAGAATGTGGATTTGACTCTGCCGCCTCTTCTCTAGCCCCGCCGTAGCCGCATAAAGAACTACGCTGATGCATGGTGTCCACCTTACACCCGGAAAGGGTGATCACGCCTTCGAAGGTGATGCTTAAGAGAGGAGTAATGATTCTAAGAAGTGAGGAAAGCTGGCCGCTAAGGTATATTGGGTCATTCGAGGTAATTAGAGAGGGTGGCACAAATATATCTACTGGCGCTACCACGTAGCTTATCAGTCCATGTGTTCCACGTCCTGCCCTAAGTATACCCAGATCCGCTTGCCGAATCTGACGCAGTAGACATCGCTGATACCGATGGTGACATTCGAGGTGGGACCAGCCACAGATTCTTGACATCCCATCAGTTTTTGCGACGCAAGCACTACGCGGTTAGTAAAAAGTGTCAGGACAACACCAAGGAGGAGGAGGTAACGTGGGAACGACGACACAACGCGGCCACCCATCTTTCCTATTCGAGGACGAAGGTGTGTGGTCTAATATTTGACATTAGAATTCACGCATATGCATATTCGTGTGTGTTAGTATGTGTGAATTCCGGGACTAAATTGCTAAGGAGAAAGAATGTAAAACCCGAAAAATTCAATTTTTTTCCGGAAAAGCAGAAATTGCGAATTTTGAAGCATCGGAAATTTTATAGATATCTGATGACTTAAACGACTTCACTCATAAGATTCTGCCAAATTTAATTACCCAATCGAATTTCTTTAGATTTCAAGATAGTCATACTTCACTTTTTCAATGACGGTGTCAAAGCGATACTGGACATTTATTACGCACAGACTTCAGATGATGGCTCACATTGAGTCAAGTGTCAAGTGAAGGAAATAATGAGAAAGATAAAACAAGAAAAAAAAAGAAAATAAGGAAAAGAAAAGAAAAATAAAATAAAATAAAAGAAAACAAAAGGAAATGAGAAAAGTAAAAAATAAGGGGAGAAGGCCATTTTTGGGAAGGCAAAAAAAACGACAGAGAGGGAGAGCGAGAAAAAGAAAAAAAATAAGATTTTTTTCCCTTATCTCTAAGATTTACTGAATCTGACTGCAGGTTCACAAGAAAAGCGCAAAGCTCGATCCATGAATCGGAGTTACGCGCGAAGATCAAAATTCAGCCACAAACCCACTCTATAGAATTTTCCTACTTGGAATATTTTTAGCTTAAAGGTCATGTAATGGCTTAGGGTTTTCTTTGAGACCGTGAGAGGCTATAAATTTCAGTCCCAAAATTTTGGGAATGAGTGTAGAAATTTGTAGGAATTTTTGGGACTATTTTTTTGGATACCAATAATTTTTTGGATCACTTTCTGACAACCCTACTTAATTTTCAATTGTTTTCTGACATCGACAGATTTTCTGAACTCGTTTCTGCCAAATTCCGGATTGTGTTGAGGTTCGTTTGATCCGGACTGATGTCTACGGGTTTTGTGTTGCTGTATCACAAGAATTAATGCATCGAACCGCATAATTCAAGAGGTTCCCTGCTTTATACTGGTTCGAGATTTTGACCATTTTGGCGTGGTCATGCATTGTTAGAAAAAATAAATAATATGTTGTCAGGTAGTACATGTTAATATGTGTTCAGGTGATGTATTAACATGAAATTTGGTGGATGAATGGAAATTATATGTAGAAAATATAATTATCCTAAATTTATAAACGTCGCTTGGTAGACGACATAAAGATTATCGTGACAGATACGCACTAAGATTGCCCCATGACAATGGTGCGAGCGCATTTAGAACGATCGACATTGCGCTTCGTGTTGATGCATGTGGGCTCGGAGAAACTTTATTTATCGCCCAAATGAAGGTACTCGCTTTGAGGTATCAAAGACAATCCAGTGTTTTTGATATAAAGCGATTATCAGAGACTGTCCATAGCTTGTGAATAAAGTTGTTATCGGAGACTGTCCATAGCTTTAAAATAAAGCTATTATTGGAGACTGTCCATAGCTTTAAAATAAAACTATTATCGTGACATCGCGGACACACCCCCACCCCTACTGGGCCGTGGGGCGGAAGCCGACTATCTACGTAACTCTCCCCAACCGTTACCTCTAACGGATTAAAATCTTATGTGTCAAGCCGCATTGCCACTACGAAAAACTCATATAAATTTTTCCTTTTCTCCACTTGTGATTTTGTAGGTCTCTAAAGATAATACCAGATAAAGGTCATATTCGAACTCGTGACACACAATTTACACATTTCCAAATATGGCAACCATCAACGTTCTTTCAAAGAGCCTCAGGCTCAACACATTTTCACAAACTACACTATGTACATACTTATCCTTCAATATACAAATTCAAAGTATTTCCTTACAAAATATTATTAGTTAGAGCACTGATACTAAAGTTAGGAGAATCCTTAATCAAGCCCAACATCCGAGTGCCTGTGACTTGAAAAAATAAATTAAAATGTGAAAATAATGGAGTTAAACGAGCTAAGTGGGAGTGTATGTTTTATAAATGTTTTGCTTTTAAAACATCTCAAAACTCGGTGAAAAACTTCTTTTACATGATATTTTCCGTAAGCCTTGCTTGCTTACTTTAAAGTTTTCTAAACTTATACTATTGCTTAAAAGTTTATAAAACTTTTCTTAAATATCTTGCTTCGTTGCTTACTTTGTTTTTACTTTAAAAGTTTATAAAATTTTCTCAAATTCTTGCTTTAAAAAAGTTTATAAACTTTATAAACACTTGAGCCTGGCTCACTTCGCTGTTTAAAATAAAAACGAGAGTCCTGGGCTCAACCGTTTGCTTTAAAATCAAAACGGAACCTTGGGCTCAACCGTTTTCTTTAAAATAACCACGGAGCCCGGGCTCAACCGCTCGTTTTGAAATACACGGAGTCCGGGCTCAACCGCTTGTTTTAAACAAACACCTGAGCCTCGGGCTCAACCGTGCACCAGCCAAGCCGTGCCAAAACTCGTATAAACATGCTTATAAATCATCAACCACTGGAGGCCTTTCCCCCGCTGGCTGCACTTAGCCAACACGTGAGCCCGGGCATTGACCGCACGGCATTGACCTGGTTCGCTTCACCTAGGTGAAAGGGCCCCGCACACCACTTCACCTTTCCGTTAAATATGGGCGGAATCACCTTGCCCCATCACCATTACACTTGGCTAACGCTAACTTATATACTCTCAGACGTGCTTACTTCCGCCTTCCTTTAAAACGTGATGACGCATTTAACTAAGTTTGCCGATCAAAAGAACCAAATGTACGTATGATATCCCCAACACCACTGCACGCACGAAATACCTTTCACCAAGATGTCGCTAAACTACTGACGGTTAGCTCGTTTTAGAAAATATATTTTCGCTTGCTCAATAAACACATGAATAATTCAAAATCATTGTTTGCTTTAAATAGTATTTCGATAATTCAAAACTATCATTGCATTAAAACTCATTGTCGCTTTTAAAGTATATGGAATAGATCAAAACCATTACTGCTTGCTTTTCACGTATAGCTTTAAATCAAAACCATTCGGTCATTGCTAAACTCATCGCTTTCTTTCAAATATGGTTTACAATCAAAACCATTAAATACCGTTGTAAAACAATTTATGAAGACAATACACTAGTATTTGAAAATAGGTTTAGAAGACTCACCTTTTGCTTACTAAACTCGAGAGCATGACTCCACAACTTTCCCGCCTCGCTTAAATTTCACACTCAAACGAATACTGGGCTAAATATTAACTTCCTACGTAATCGCATAATCTTACTTTATAGTACTTAGTCACACTCAACTTAACGTCGCCCTCGGCGGCGAGGTACGCCACGCTTTTCATCGAGCCCAATCCTCTACGAACCTCTCTTAATCATTTGGGCAGCATTCCTATACACCGCCAGATGATTTTAGGCTTAATTATAAGGAAATTACAAAATCCGGGTATTTCGCAGGCATTCCAGCACTAATTGCTTGCACCCGCATCATACACATTTTGTATGTGGTGGCACCCTGCATTCACTCAGACTTCAGATCGACATGTTCCTCTGCTGGGTGGTACCGTACACTCATGGTTTTTCCTGTAAATGCGTTAATTTTGCATCTTTTGGTACCACTCTCCTACTACAACTTCTCCATTCCATAAAAACCCGTTAATCAATACTTTAATCTCATCCAAAACCACTTATAACACTTGTATTGGTGGTTTGGAACCTCATATAACCAAACCCTAGGTGAAAATCCTAAGAATTCAGCCCAAGGTCCACCAATTCCTACAAAATCATATAAATAGGAGGATTCCATGTTTATTCTATACCAATTAGGGTTTTTTCCCCACATAACCTCAACAAATCTAGGGTTTAGGTGATCTCTTCCACAAAACCCTAGAATAAGGAGCAACTAATCTCCATACCAAAACCCTAGGAATCCAAAATACACTTGATTCCATTACACAAAACATACCTTTTTGCTCCTCTTCTTCTCCTTCTCCTTCTTCTTCCTCTTCTTCCTCTTCTTTCTCTTCTTTCACCAAACGTGAAGCCTAGGGCCAAAAGAATGAGACTAAATGAATTTTGGCTTTGTCTCACCTCCTTTATATCCCCATCTTGCTTTAACCAATTCTAGTCATCAAACACTTTAATAATTGCACAACACTTTTGTTATTTTCATCATGTGCCCCTTATCTTCTCACATTATGACTCTCATGTCCCATTTGATCAATTACAATTTTTACCCTTGTTCTAATACAAATTCACCATAAATTTATTTTTTGTCTATTTCATCCTCGAACAACAACTCCTGTAATATCGCAATGGCATCAGGTAATACATGCGCCCTTACAAAGATTGCATCGTACATCTTTCTAGACAAGGCATACCGTCTGGCCTGAGATTGTCCAGATCGAGATTCTCCAAGGTCGGACTGTCAGGTCGAGACTGGCTCCACTCGCTGGAGCATCGTCCAGCCGCTTTCTGAATTCGTTTCGCTATCTGAGGTTGCTAAAGTGATTTGATTTATAAAAACAAAAAGCCTTTTGTTTTGGATAAATGGTCATTGCAAACACAAATGACAAAGCTTTCACATTTGCATATGCATGTGAAGCCGAATAGCGGGAGGATTCGTGATACGGGATATGGTGAGTCACATTCACCATGACATGTAGACACTTTGCGCAGAACGCATGTTTTTACTAATGTGTGTGTCATTACATGCAATGCCGCAGTAAATTGTAGGAATATTTTATTGGCATTGCTCACCTCTGTCATGACCCCTTTTAGGTATAGAGAGTTTATAGGGAGACGACGCTCTGACGAGACCGTGATTGTAAAGAAGGCCGACATGTGGCCTTAACAATACTTTTGTACAAAGTATTTTATGTAAAAAGAAGTATAATTAAATTCTTTTGGACTATTGTATAAATAGTCAGGTATGTAATGATGGTAAGAGGGCCGTGATCGGACTCTTACGAACTATAATTAAGTGTTTTATTCTCATATTTTAGAATAAAATGTGAATGAAGGGATCCCGGTAAAGGGATGTATATTGGGGATATGGACAAATGGACCTTGTGTGGTCAATACTATTTTTGTTGAGATCCTGGATGGGTTATGATTTTACAGTTATACAGGTTGTATGTTGAGAAGAGCTTCCCGAACAAATGAGACTCTGCTCGATTTTTGTGAAAATATGGATTCTAATAAATATGACACAACAAATGTTAGATTTTACCACCAAAATCCTCAGAATTTTGGCGGGTTAACTATTGTCATCAATCTTCTGATTCGGGCGCCATTACAAAAGGTGATTTATGCATAAAAACACTAAAAACCACATTTCATTACTTAAAGAAAAATGACTGGCAAAGAAAAAGTTGAGAAAAAAAATGAGACTAAGGTTTTTAATTTTATATATTTTAACACACCATCATTTTATGTTATTATAAGTGGAAAAAAAATTTGAGAGGAAATATAAGGAAAAGAAAATAAGAAAAATAAATAAAAGAAAATTAAAAAAAGAAAAAAAAGGGTAAAATTCAATATATTATTTTTATTTGCTATCATTTTAACTTATTAATATAAAAATTAAATAATATATAAGTATTCGAGTAATTTTATTTATTATTGAATTTGTTTTATATTCTTCATTAAACAATCAAATTTAAAAAAAAATTAATATTTTTTTCTTTTCTTATTACTTTTCACTAACCAAATACAACCCTTCAATTTATAACAAAAAAAAAAATTGACGTGTATCATAAATATAATTTAAAAAATAAAAAATAAAATTTAACACTAATCATTTAAAAACAATTTTCCAACTATAATTAAAGAATATATAAACATCCTATCTTAATGTTATCAAATTTACCTAGGTATAACAAGTTCATGCTTCAAAACAAAAAACAAAAAACAAAATGCTATGCTTGATATACTGTTGAAAGAAAATGTAAATGAAAAATATAAAGAGAAAAAGTAAAAAAAAAAACAAAATAGAGTTAATTTTAACATATTATTATTATTTATTATTTTAAACTCATTTTTTTCATATTAGATAATTTAAAAAATATAAGATTTTAAATCATTTTATTTATATTTAATTTTGTAAGATTTTCTATGAAAATTATTTTTATATTATTTTTTAATAAGCAAACACAACCAAAATCTTCGACATCCTTTACAGGAGTCCCCATTCTTAACTTTATTGTTGTGGAGCCCCCTTCCATCTGCACGTCTGAAAAATAATTAATGTGTTAAGAACGTAGCCACAGCTTCCTAAACTCAGACTTCACAGCTTCAAGATAACATCGCATACTATAATAAGAATCCATATCGGCACTATATATGATCTCACTCTTGCGTAAATACCACCATCGGAATCAAAGAAAAGCACTCTCGAAATCTCACTCCTTCTCTCGTATGAAATTCTCTCTCTAAAATTCAGCCTGATTCGCATGTTTCTTTATAACACGCATCGGCACACTGTTTAGAAAAGATGTGAAGAGCGACATGTCTGCCGATCAAGCAACCACACATACAATACTTCGGAAAAATATATTTTTAATTTATCAATAACAACAAAACAATCCCGTTGTTAGTACAATATCTCGGTACATCAAATTTAATCAAGCGCTCCTGGAAGAGCAAACATAGTACTACCAAATCAACCGCATTCATAAATGATGCATTATATTCTACCAAACTTAAGAAATTTGTCGAGTTTTAAAGATATCCGCAGAATGGATAAATATATTGAAACTATGAATGAAGGTAATAAAGAATGTTATATATTACCTTTATAATTTATAAAAGGTTGTCAAGGAAAAGCTCGCATTCTCCTCTGCTATATTATACCTTAATTATAAAACATTTGATCAAACGCTGTTTGAACTTGTGGTTCAACGACCTAAAGATTTTTAATCTTCGTACGACAGATTTGGTCATCCCCGATCTTCAATGATACTTAATTAACTTCATAGAACACTCAAATAAATAATCCATTAAAGAACTGTATGATTCTTTCCAAACGAACTTTCGGCTCGTCACGTAGAAGTTAATCAATACCATATATTACTGTGTGTAACCATGTCTCGAGTCAATTCCGCCTTTTAGAAAAAATTCATGGGGATATAGACTGGTCTCATCCACCATGCGACATTTTCGTTATTTTATGGTCCTAATAGATGCCTCCACTAGAGGGCCACGTTAGCTTTTTCTACACGCAATGTTGCTCTTGCTAGGCTCCTTGCACAAATAATTAAATTAAGAGCACATTTTTCGACATCAACAAGAATTTCATTAGACTTGATAATGTCAGGAATTTACATCCCAAACTTTCAATAATTTTGTGATGTCAATCGACAAATGTTGAACATCTCTTTACTCATGCTCATACCCAAAATGCTAGCAACTCATTAAACGCCTCCAATTAATGTTTTAATTCATTATCAAATATTTAAAAAACCAAATTAATAAAGATCTACCCTGTGGACATGCTATTATGCATGTCGCGAGTCTACTGTAATAATTACTAACATCTTACCATGAGTACTCCCTTCACAACTCAGATTGCACACAACCAACATTTCTCATCTACGACTTTCGTCAGGCATTTATGTACCAATTCGCACCACACAACGCACCAAGATGGGTCCCCAACGAATTGGGATTTATGTAGGTCTTTGACCATCGCTCTTTCTCATAAAATATTTGGAACCCATTTACTGTGAGACATGTTTTAGAGCACGATTTGCTGATCGTCATTTTAACGAAAAACAAATGCTCCCACAATTGTGGTGTAGGGAAGTCGATCCCGTATGACGACATGAAATCACTGGGAATGCATCTACATTATCCCATCTTGACTAACGTATTAATCAATGTGAATCGAAGTTCAAACGATCATTCATTTGCAAAATCTGCAAATCAATTACTGCATGCATTTGTCGATACTACAAAGAAAGTGACAGTCACATATCCCCGCCGCAAATGTTCTAGCACGTTGATATCACCGGAAGACAAAAAGATATGAGTTCCAAACACGCCGAAGCGTGAGACCCATCGGCCAAAAGACATAACTCCCTAAGCCGAGAACAAATGGAAAGCAAAATGACCATGAAGAGTCAAATATTGAAACCAAATCCTCAAGAGATACAAAATGAACAAATAGCCCTTAAGAGGTACAAAAATTTAAAATAACGACTCAATAAGTTATGCGACAGGGCGAAAACGACGAAATAATTTCACGCACAATATTTGAGTTTCCACGCTTGTACATCATACAAAATGATGATGATCTAGAGCCACAAAATACGAATGAATGTAGACAAAGAAATGATTGGCCTAAATGGAAAGAGGCAATGCATGCATAATTACATTCATTGATAAAACAAGATGTTTTTGGACCTGTAGTTTAAACACCTGCAAGTATAAAACCTGTTGGGAACAAATGGGTATTTGTACCGAAAGTTTGAATGAGAATAATGATATCATAAAAGATAGCGCTGACAGAAGACGCTTCTCACAAAGACCAGATTGGACCACGAGGAAACATATTCACATGTTATGGACGCAATCACATTTCGCTTTTTGATAAGTTTAGCAGTATTTGAAGAACTTGATATGCGTCTCATGGATGTTATTTGTAAAACCCGAGAAAAATTCAATTTTTTCTAAAAAAATGGTAAAACGGTAATTTCAAATAACTAGTAAATTCTTTGCATTCTGATGACAAACGGATTGCGCCAAGTAAATTCAAGGCTCACGAAATCTAGTGACCCAGAAAAGTTTCATCAAATTTTGAGATAGTCGGAATATTTTACTACGCGATAAGTCACACGATCAGTGGACTAGATTTGTACGAAAAATCTCAGAAGTCGTGAAATGACTCGGCTAAGTTCATTTAAAATAAAAGTGAACTCGAAAAGAAATAAAATTTTTCTTTATTTAAACGGATCCGAATGAAACAATATGAATCAAGTATCCAAGATAATAATAATAATAATAATAATAATAATATTATTATTATTATTATTATTATAATAATAAAATCAAAAAAATAAAAAAAAAAAGTATAAAATCCAAAGTGGGAGGAGATGGAGAGAAGGAGGGCGACAGATGGGAGGAGATTTTTAGTTTTTTTTTATTATTTATTCTCTTTGCTTTCTTTCGCATCTACGAAAAATCGGACCGCAGGTTTTCTTCGCGAGATCAGCGTAAAGCCATCTACGCGAACAGAGTTACACGCGAACTCCAAAAAGTCGAGTTTTACAACTCCGCGAGGCAGAGTTTCATCCTACTAAGCTACACTTTGTTTAAGTGTTTTGTAATGTTTTCATTTGGCTTACGCCAACGACCGCTCGATCGTTTCAAAACTCTGGGACCTAATCATGGAATTTTTGAGAATTTTCGAGCCCATTTGACAGTCCGCGACTGTAAGGGCCATTTAGCGCTTGCTTCATATTTTGGCGAAATAAATCGCTTTCGCGTTATATAATCGAAACGGCATGAATTCTGCTCCACCCAAGCGAACCGACGCCGCTGAAAGTAGTTGCCCACTCTAACATCCTATCGTTTCGCTGTGGGACTGCTAAAAACAAAAGACGTGTTTGTAATATGACATGTGAATAGTGACATGCGAATAGTATGCGAATAAAGGTTCGCTTAAATATTTTCGTGAGAAATCAGACTGATGAGTAATCCAAATTGAATTGCTCAGATTTTTGTTAAATTAGCCCACGTGAGCTTCAATTTTTGTATAATGGATTGAATTGTGTGGAAATGTGGTCAGGCTTCGAGTGTATAGGAATTAGTGTTAATGCATGAACTTTGTGTATTATGATGTCACAATTATATGAATATAATTGTGTGTGTAGGGCCATCGAAATGGAATGGGGTTGATTTGCTCAAGTGAGCTAATTTGGGTGATGTTTGATCCAGATTGAATTACATGTGTGTAATTGTAATTGATTGAGAATATGCATATTTGATATATTGTATAAATGGTTTTGGAAATGGCATAATGCATTTTCATATGCACTGGGTAACCTAGAGATTAGGTGTTAGTGCATGACATGAATTTTCTGAAAAACGAACATGGTTGCGAAAGGAATTTCACAGATGATATTCCGGAATTGTCAGACGGGCCAGATCATTTTTGATGAGACTACGACTGCTTTCGGAAAGCTCACCAACCACTCGCTTCGCAGGGTAGTCCCATATTTTCCATTAATATTCGTAGTATATTTTCAAGAACAACGAAGGAGCCTTAAATGATTATTTCTTTTCATACATGGCGAGGTGCGTGAGTGAGTCAGGTGAGGACTCGAGACACGGAACTGCACGTAGACATTCAAGTAGGATCAATGATTACTTGAATGTGTGTTTACTTGGAGCATTGCATACGCACTTAGGGTGCAGAAAGTAACCCACTTAGGCAGAAAACCCACTTGGGTGGTGATTCCACTAATGAGCACAACACCCCGAGGGAATTATATTATTTCAAAGTGTGAAACGCACGGCGTAGACGCCATCGCAGACCGCTTTAAGAAAGTCGGATGTGGCTTGGTTTTATGGGATGTAGTACATGTGGCTAGAATGTTTTTTAAACTTTTAATATATGTTATAAGAGTAAAATTCTAACTCTCAAAACTATTAAGCAGACATACTGCATTGCTGATGAGTATATTAGTATAGCTCCAAGAGGTCGTTTTCACTCATATAAATGTTATATCGATTGCTCGGGGATGTGTTTATATGGGTGTGTAGCTCGTACAGCGAGACTATGCCCGATTTTCATGGTAGACGTCAGCCACCGACATTCACGAGTGTTTCCGCTGGTCGACTCGTAGTCAATCTGAGATCTCTTGATTTCAAGGCCAAGCATTATCACCGTGATATTTATATGGATAGACAAAGGATATTGTAACACTCCTCGAAATATACCCTAGCGCTGACATGTTAGGTGTAATAAAAGCTAAAATCAATTTTCAAAAATAAAACTATAGACCGAATTAGTACTAAATCAAGGGGTAAAGTGGTAATTCACCACTTGAGGACTCAAATGTCATAATATAAGAAGAGCATATATCGAAGAGGAATTAAGAGAAATTAATGTAAATAGAAGAAGAAGAAGGATTTAGAATGCAAATAAGAGATGTGACGCCCCAAACCCGGGTCTGCCACCACCACAACTACATGGACATTCATGGAATGCTCGTGACCCGACATTTTTCACGAAAAATCTGGGTTATTCCTTTGTACTCCGGAGCTCTACCAAAAATACAAACCCGTGATATAACCCGTCCCCAAACATCAATATAACAATAACACGAAAGTAAAACGACCACTCGGGGCCTCATGAACAATACTATAAAACATATATATCCAACTATCCAACCATACCAAGAATTCAAAGCTTACTTTATACAACACATATATTAAAATTAGAGAATCTCTAATACATGTAATACATCATAACCCAAAGCCACAATCCGCTTTCTTCTAAAACTCCGCCTCTAGGACGCAACATGCCCTCGCACGCTCCCCCGTATCGTAAAATAGTATCCCCGCGACAGGTGAGCTAATGCTCGCAGTGGAATCACCCTAAGTGGGCTACTCTCCACCTAAGTGCAAGCAATGCTCCAAAATAAACACATCAAAGTAAACGATGATCCTACTTTGAATGTCTAATCATCATCTCATGCCCCGAAATTCACTGACTTCACACTCGCCTAAGCCCCGTATGAGAATTATTATTACGTTTATTCGCGACAACCCTCCATGTATATAGACACCTGTCGTCTCCACGACGATATTTCTTTATGGACTACCCTCCGATAATTATTATTTTTAGACAACCCTTCGAAACAATTCTCTCAAGAAACCACCTCATGCACTCACTCCTATCCTCCTAGGGTGTCCCAGTGCATATGGAATGCATGATGCCAATTCCATTACAGTCTATAACACATGCAGATATTCACATAAAAATTAAATCACACAATCATGTTATGTAATTTCGCATTTCATCACATCAAAATTAGCCTACAAGCACGATCAAACACGAAGAATTCTATTTTTGAATTACTCGACTAAACACATTAATTCACAAAATTTATTTTGTGAACACTATTTCTGGATAAGTGAAACCTCGGTTACTATTCCCGAAAAATCAATAATCGCTGTCTACTTTAGAACCCGACCGGCCATTTCCGCCTCATGCAAACCAATACATGATTTAAAGCATAATTTACGCTATTAAAGACCCAAATGTCCCTCACTACACAAGTTGCTCAATGGGTTCAATAAATTAATCAATCTCGTCCCAAGCTGGACCGATCAAACGGGCCGCCTGGCCCCGAGCCAACCGAAATATCAGAAACACTTAAATAAAGTAAACCCAAGAGAGAAACCCCACCTCCTGAGCTTGTCAAAACTCCTCAACCGGTGACTCCACACGGCTTCCCTCTCCGTCAGAGCGCCTTTCCTTATTGTCCCGAAGACTGCCGACGGTCGGATCTCCCACGATTCTAGAGAGAAGGAGGTCCTTCTCTCTCTAAACCAAAAGAAATCAAGCTACTGCATCTCATCTATTCAATTCACGTTTTTGCTCTCTTTTCACTTTGGAGAAGACAAGCACTATTGATTATTTTGTCTTTTTCTAACTTAACAATTTCAAAAATGACCATTTTGTCCTTATTTTCCTAGTTTTGACATTCGGCTCTATCTCGGCCGTCCATTTACATCATTTCTCTACTCATACCACTCATGGCACATGAGTACGTGTTATATGTGACTTTCGTCGCATCGAAAATCGTTTTACAAAGACCCGAACCGCGACGCCAAAACATACCAACTCCGACTGTCTCGGAATTCGACGAAATTTTACGTACTAGCTAGATTTCACGAGACGATTCCAACGGTGAAATCCGTTTCGTCATCCGAGATCCAGAGAATAAATTTTGGATTTTTAATCGAAATTACAATTTTGTAACCAAAATTACGATTTTACCATTTTTCCAGAAATTGGAATTTCTCGGGTCTTACAAGAGAAGCTTAAAAGCAATAATAATAATAATCCATTACCATAATGGTTTAAGGAAGCCTAGAAAATTATCTAGATCTCGGATGATGAAACGGACTGCGTCGTTAAATTCATCTCGCGAAATCTAGTGACCTAGAAAAGTTTAGTCGAATTCTGAGACAATTGGAATATTTTACGATTTTTCTCAGGTGATAAGTCGCTGATTCTGTGGGACGATTTTATGAAAATCTCTAAGTCGAAAATGCAGGGGTTAAGTTCATTTAAAATAAAATGAACTGAAAAGAAATAAAAATTTTCGGGGCAAAAACGGATTCGAATGAAATAATATGAGCTATGGATCCAAATAATAATAATAATAATAATAATAATAATAATAAAATAAGAATACAGTTAAAAAAAGTTGGTCCTGCATGTGTAGATCTGAGGGAGCGTGAGAATAGATTTTATTTTTCTTTCTTCTTCTTTGATACACGTGCAGTTTTAACAATAATTTACGAAGCTAAGAACGAGTTTCATCTACTCGACGAGGGCTGTTTACTTAAAGACTGAAAACACTGATTGGCCGAGACCAAGTAAGAAGTTCTAGCACTTTCTTGTGATTTTCTCGCATCTAATGCATCTAATGCCTGATTCGTCAGAATTGGTCGGACCAAGAGACAGCTGATCCACGTGACGCAAGCTTTCACGCCAGCGTGTACCGCAATCTGAGTTTCGTCAAACTCCACGAGGTAAGGAATTTTCCCTACTTGGAATAAAAAGTCATGTAATGGCATAGGTTGTTTCGAGACCGGAATAGACAGTGTGATTTAGTCCTAAGATTTTGGGACTAAATATTGAAAATTCGGGGATTGGATTGGGCAAATTCCGATCGTATTGAAGGATACAAATTAGATAAAGAATAAGAATATATGAATATATGATAAGATATGACTAGATGAATAGTATGAATATAGGAATATAAGAAATGAATATATGATAGAAATACATGAGATTAGGAAGTATAATGACAGACAACACATGCTAGAAATGCACAAAATGATAGGAAAATACAGTTACATGTATGGTAAAGAATTATGAATACAAAGAATCTGAAGTTAAAAGATATATGAAAAATGCAAAGATACAAATATATATCAGAATATTCTGATATGATTACCGGATAACAATAATTATTCGAGAATATGAGATATGTACTGAATATAAAATACACATGGATTATTCATTAGAACCCTGGGTGTAGGGATAGATAGGCATTATTCTATAGGGATATAGTTACCTGAAGATACGCTACCGATATCAAGGCCTCTATTCGGTCGATGACATAGATCCCGCTTCGATCATTATAATGTACTCTGCTTTCAATATACAAATGGGAGATCATTGTCTCAGACAAAGGATAGTACCTTCGGTACATACAGAGCAGAGATCAATGCCTGCATAAAGGATAGTACTTCGTGCATACATACAAGTACTTTCGTATCCGTTTTAAGGTATTTATTATGAAAACCTAAAAGAAAATGACAAGTATATGCAAATGAAATGTATATAATATATGACATGATATGAGTAGGGGAAGCATAACATCATATGCGATGATAGCATACACAAGAACAAGAAGTAAAGTATAAGATGACAAGATATGAAATATGACAAAGATATGAAAAGCACACATATAAAGTATAAGAAATGACACAAAGAATTGTATATGACAAGATATGGAGGTACAAGATACGAAAAGTATATGAACAAGCATTTATATGAAAGAGAAAAGTATAAGAATGTAGATAAACCATAGGACAACATAAAGGTCAAGGAAATAAATACATACGCGGCAAGGCGCGCGGGCGAAGCGCCGCGCGCCGCCGCGCTGGGGCGGCGGGCGCGCTGCCGCAAGGCTGTAAGGCAAAAAGGGGCGGCGCTGCACAGGTAAAGGTTACACATAAGGTGGGCAAAGATAGTCGCATACATACATTGCTTAGCAAGGGAAGGTAGCATAAGAAGACAAAGATTTATCGATGTGTAACAAAGGTGAAAGTATTTGAGATATGAGTATATGATACATGCAATAAGATAATGCAATACACGTATAAAGTGAAATGAACATGAAAGTAGGAAACTTGCAAAGAAATATGATACAAGAAATAATATGAAATAGATCACGATACTTGCTATAAGAAAATGACAAGAAATAGGAAAAATATATGTGATAGATAAGGAATGATATGATATATGCACACATGTTTTGAACCACATGAAAGGCATTATAAGATGATGAGTGTTAGAAGCCATAAGTATATGATCTCGATGGAGTATAAGAATGTATTCGAGCAGCTTTGCGACGATCAATGTTATTTGTCACCATGTATGTTTTCCCACTACCCGTAAAGCTTAGCACGTAGTTTTAATCCGTGTAGGTACAAGACAAGGATAGAGGACAGATATCCCACATCGCAAAGACAGCTATCTCGTAGATAGTGTCACTAAAAGACTGTTTCCGCAATTCGATTTTATATGTATAGTTTTGTAATAGTGAATGTTGTAATAGTACAAGCAAAGAGACTCTAGTATATGCATAGAATATAATGAATGCCACTATGGTGGTATGTATAATGTATAATGTGAAAAGTTAATTTTTGTTATTATAGAAATTGCATAAGGAATGAGAAAACAGGGACAGGTCATCTCCCGAGAAAGAAAATGCCAAAGAAACCTTAGCCACTAAGGTGACACTTTCGCTTAACACCCCATCGGGGCGCCGAGTCAGCGCCACAATTTAGTGGTATCGTGAGCAAAGGTTTAGGGCGCTTTCTCTGAATTGCCTAAACATGATAGAGTATAAGATGTAAGAGATAGAAAAGTCTATGTATAGAAACGTAGTCTACTGACATGATGTCCTTATACAGATGATATCATCCTAAAGCTAATGAAAGTGTTAACCCAAGGAAACAAGGGTTATCAACTTTTCAACCTTCTGAAAGCAATGTCCCTAACGAACCAGATAAAGCCTTGCTAAGAATATCGCAAGACATGACTTGGGTATTGGATGGACTGCATGAGTCTATCAAGAGCTATTTAGCACTTGCGAATTTTCTTCAGCGTGTGACTTTTCCCTCAATTGGTACAGATGTTATGAAAAGTGTAAAACCTAAATCAAGTAACCAAGAAAGGTCTCGTAAGAAGGAATTCTCAAGAGGTGGTCAGTTTCAAAAGGGTTAGAGAGCTTCAAGTTGATTCAAGATACGATCTCAGCCACTAGGTAGAAGGCAGACCTAATGTTAGTCTCTGTTCTAAGAAAGGCACGGCCTCACGACAAGGGAGAAGTTTCGGGATGCCCCCACACAAGTAATCTGGTGTTTGCAGCAGTACTCACGTGAGGATGTCGCATGGAAGACCGAACATTTTCTGGCAAATTATCCCGAGAGTCTGGGGATAATAGAAGCCTGCAAGGGAGATCGGTCGCAACACCTTCGACTCGGGGTCGAGGTGGTCCAATTTAGCATAGAGGACGTGGAGGTCCAGTGTTAGAGACAGTGGATCGTCTAGTGCCTATAGCCCCAAAGACATTCCAGCCATGCTATGTGCTCGTAAGGACAGATGTTCCGATGCTTATAAAGGTGTATTTTCGCTTTATGATATTGAGATGTATGCGCTTGATAGGATCCTGTCCTACGCATTCGTGATATTTGTATCGAAAGATGTGTCCGATAGAATTCCACGCAGAGCAAATTACTATATAATATGCTTGTTACTAGTCCTCTTAACATAGTAAGTCAGAGTCAATGGGGAGCATATAAAATTGTCTCATGTTGGTTCATGATAGGGAATTCTCGGTTGACCTCCTTGCTTTACCATTCCATGAATTTAAGTTAATTTTGGGCATGGATTGGTTACCCAAACATCGGGCTATAGTTGAAACTGATAAGAAAACAGTAAGGATCAAATGTTCTTACCTGTCAAAGGTATTTTTACTTGGTATCCGATTGGAAATAAGGTATTCCACCCTTATTCGACCTCGTTGTGTCGTGAGTATTTATAGATGACACTTCGGTGTATTCTAAAAATGCACAGAACAGAATAGCATAAGGATAGTAAGCTACGCATTTCGAGAGAGAAAAAGCACGATAAAGTAAAGTAAATGTGATTTCGCTAACGGAAGCATCACCTTGGTGCCATGGGCGGTGCACAGAGAGTATGGAATCGACCTCGAAAAGTGATAAAAGTGAGAAAGTTAAGAATTTAGTTGGATACTGTTGACGATTCGAGAATAGATGCCAAGTTACAAGAAATAGAACAAAGTCGAATGGAGATAGAATGACTAGATAGAAATGAGGATTTATCAGACAAGAATAGATGAGAGTATCAAATGTTCAAGTAAAACATAAGCTAGGCATGCTGAAAGGCAAAGTACCCTCGCCTGATTCAGTAACAAAATTCTTCGGGAGGACTTAAATTTCTAAGGTGGGAGAGTACCGGCAGGTCGTTTAGGTGTCACAGATATACACGAAAAATCCTCAGGGATTTAAACTCGCCTGAAGCGGAAGTTAGTACAAAACCTCGTGAAGATGTTCTCACTGTTACAAAGATCTTTATATGGATTAAAACAATCCCGGGACGCATGTAGTACAATCGCTCTTAAAGGGAATATTTGCATTAAAAGAAGGGTATGTGAACTATATGTCCATGCTTATTGAATCGAAATCTGATTTCGCAATTATCACGCTTATGTCGATGATGAATCTTGTCGGAACTCCCGAAGAAACTGGCCAAAACAGCAAAATATTTAAAAGAAAGAATTTAAAATGAAAGATCTTGAAACAAATTTTGCATCGGGTCTGCACGAGCATTTTCAAACGGAGGCTTCGATTCCATCAATCAACATATACAAGTTAAAAAATTCAAGTCGCTTTAATACGATAAAGACATCCATTAGCGTTCTCCCTACTAAGAGTTAGATCACTTGATGTGAAAAGGACCCATTTCGTCCTCAGAAAAGGGTGAGGAATTACCGTCCTCGGGCACCATATCTTAGCTATTGGCACTTAGCGTATCTTGTTAATCGTGGCTACCACTGTGATATTGCTTTTTTGTTAACTTATTACCAGTACGCCCGCTCTCTCCAACCGTAAGACATTGAAACTGGTGATCAAACATATATTACGCTATCTCAACGAACTACAAGAGATGGCTTGTCTTATTCAAATAAGTCAAAAGAAAAACTACTCTGATATGCAGATGCAGATATCTTTCGTGATCCGCATAAAGTTCTGGGACCATAAACCGGTATGTTTTTAATCACAATGGAACTCGCTTATCTCATTATCTCGCGTTGCATAAACGCGCGCTACATCATCAAATCATTGAGAAATTACGTAATTCACGGCTAAGTCGTGAATGCATATGGCTTAGGATCGACGATCCACCATATCTTCGTTAATCATGGCTCTCCCTCACAAAGACAAGCCAACAATATTATTTTGAAGACAACGCCGGCATTTATCGACAAATCAAAGGAGGTTACATCAAAGTGATATGTAACCAAACACATTTCACCAAAATTTTCTTGATGAAGATGAGCTTTTGAAGAATGGTAGAAATTGATGTCCAAAGAAATACGATCAAGTGATAATCAAGATCTATTCACAAAGGCATTACCGACTTCAACGTTCAAGAAATTAATTTACAAGGTTGAAATGCAAAATGTAAAGGATGTTGATGCGAGGGAGCACAGGTACCAGCGTATTGCACTCTTTTTTTCCTTTTCAGTCCAGTTTTCATTTCACCGGGTTTTACTCAGCGCTTTTTAACGGCGCACCATAATATTTTTTTTTTTATAACTATCATTCAAGGGGGAGTGTTAAGAACGTGAAGTCACAGTTCCCAAACCTGTGACTTCACAGTTTTCAGCATAGTGACTGCATAGTTATAAATAGTAACCATATTGAGTATTATAAATAGATTTCAATTCCTTATGAAATATATTAAATCGTAGTTAAGCACCTCTCAAATCTCTCTCTTTTATGTCTGAAATTCTATCTCTCTGAAATTCTAGCTCTAGCTCTGATTCTGTATAAGTTTATAACATAATGCTACTAATAGGTGGAAACAGCTATGGAGTAGAAAAAGTAGAAATTTGAAATGTGTACTTGTGCATGGAAAATATAAAATGAAGGAGACACAAAGTTCGAGGAAAGTGGCTCGTAAAATTATTTGGAAAAAAATGTAAAGTAGGTATGAAAGAAACGAAAATCAGTATAATTGTAGATAAAATATTTATTGAGGATGAAGTTTCAAAATTACCCTTCCTACTTATCCTAATCAGCAGCTTCCGACACGCTATAGCGTCTACCTAAGGTATTTTTTATATTTTAAAATTTATTTATTTAAAAATTTCAAGAAACCTTTTGTTTGTTTGTTTTTTTTTTATCAAAGTAGATGCTCAGAAATACATTTATTCTCTAGTTGTCTTGATCTAAGACTCGGTGGTGGAGAGACGGGCTTTTTAGATATTTAGTGTAAAAAGGAAAAAATATTTCTCAAATAAAAAATTATTTAGAAATATTTTTAAATTTAGTATAGGTTTTACAATGTGGATTTAAAAATGTTTTCTAAAAAAATACTTTCTACAAATGCCTTTTAAAAAGATATTTTTTAAAAGTGTCTTTTGAAAAAATATTTTTTAAATTGTTAAAATATTAAAATAAAAATGTTTTTTGAAGAAACATTTTTATGGTTTAAAATTTTTTTATTTTATACAAGTTGCCTTTTTAAAAAGATATATTTTTAAAACTCGAAAAATCAATGTTTTTTCGGGGTTAAACACTTTAAATTATCGAACGTTATACTAAAAGTTGCTTAAAGATATCTTCTAAAAATAAACTGATATGTTTGGCTCTAGTTATACATCTTTTAAATAGTTTTTTTCTTAATTTTTTTTATTTTTAAAACCCATATTTTAAAGCTTTATCCCACGTGTCAAACTTACGTAGAGAAAACTACATTATACTTTGAATTAGTTTTTAAACCACACTTTTTAAAGAATTTTTTTATTATTTTTGAAAAACATCCGTGGAGAGACCCATCTCTTAACTTCGCTGTTTGTGAATTCCATGGATAAGTTCTCCGATGCTTATATCTTCCATCTGAAATATTGTCTCATTGCTACTGTGTCATAGCCACCATAGTTTTGTCAAGAACTGCTTTGTTAACAATAGTTTTATTACCTATTAAATAAAATATTAATTATTTTTAATATTTGATGTCTAAAATTTTATTAGTCATGATTCATGGAATAATCTTTTTTATATTTACTTTAATTTATTTAATAGTTAAAATTATGTAAAATAAGTTATATTATTTTATATTTTAAAATGAAATTTATATCTTTAATATTTTAAAATTTTGAAAATATAAACATAAAATTATAATAATTTTTTAAAATAATATTAATAAATAAAATTATAATAAATTTCATGTTAAAATTATAAAATATTTAAAAACATTCAATAATTGGATTGAATCTTTATTTGTGAAACATACGGACATCTCATATGAATCAAATTAGTTATAAACAAGAATCAAAATATCGCTAAATACGAGATATTTTGATTTCACATAAATATAAAAGAACGAAAATAAAAAATAATATAAAAAATATCTAGATAGATATTTTGTAACACCCCATTCCGAGTAGAAACAGACAAAGATACGATAATCAGAGGGGCGTATAAGAGCACCACCGTCACACAAGAGATTTCGTATTAGCAGAACGGAAAAGTTTACAACCCGAATTATTGCATAAAAACAAGCAAGATAATCAAGCTATTTAAGAAAAGATTACGAAGATTATTGTCATAGACACATAATACAAATTTTATAAGTTACAATCAGAAATCAAAAAGACGGAGTATTATTTGCAAATTAAAGGAAATGTTAAAATAATAAAAAGGAGAAAAACAAAAGTTCAAACATTCATTCTGGCCAAAAGGCTAGGGTTCACGCAGAGAGAAAGGAAAAGGAGAAAATGAGAGAAGAGAGAGAAGAGAGAAAGGGAAGAAACTACGGAGCCAGCGAGACGCGATTTTTTTCTTTCCTCCTTCCAAGCTTTCCAAGTCATTTCTACAAGTGGTACAGGCGAGTATGGTTCCAGCGAAACCAAGAACAAGTAAGTTTTAATGGTGGAAAGTGAGGGCTTGATGTTTGCGTCTTAATGTCTTAACTTTTCCGCATGAATGTTAAATCATGGTATTGCATGCCACTACGATTTTTACATCAATCGGTATGAAACTGGACAAAGCAAAGCCAAAAAAGAAAAGCTGAGGGAATCATAGGGATTTGGATAGGGAATTGTGTGCGATATGCTAATCAGTATAAGGCACTGATTGGAGTGTTTAGAGTGAAAAAAAAGTGCTATAAAACACATTCCTGGCCATTTTCCTGGCGCTAGCCTCTGCACAGAAATGCCCTCGTTGGCTTTTGACCAGCTTTCGTATTTTGGCCATAACTTTGCTCATTTCAGATCTGATTTGAGTGATTCAATGTTAAGTAAAATAGACTTCTAGGGGAAAATTTATCTGAAGGAAGTGCATGAAAATTGTAACCCTAAAGTGCCCAAAAAATTTACTCAAAGTAGGCCATGTGCTTTCACTGCCTGGTTCTACAGGAAATGCTCTGTTTTCCTGTTTCGACCATTTTTCGTATTTTGAGACCATAACTTGCCTATTTCTGATCCGATTTGAGTGGATTCAAGTTTCTGGTTAAAATAGAATTTAAGGGAAAATTTATCTTAAGGAAGTTCAAGCAAATTGTAATCCCAAAGTGCCCAGAAAATTTTTCAAAGTGGAGCTATGTGCAGATTCTGTTCTGCCATCTAGATGTAAAACACAATAACTTGTGTTATGTGGTTGAGGGCTTTAGAGAAGGAATTTTAAGTTGAAAATTTAAAGAGATGTCATTGGATATATAAAGGAATGATCTGAGAGTTTCATAAATTTTGAAGACTGCTTGATAATTTTGAGTCATAAAGTCTATAGAGTAAGGAAAAGGTTGGCCAAAATGAGTGGTTTTAGTGCTTAAGGGTAATTTGTTCATTTGGCTTTAAATGAATGTGTATGGTGGATTAAAATGGAAGTTATGGATAATGTATAGTTGTGCTTTGGAAAAGGTGAAAAGGACTATCGGACGGAAACGGGAATTGACGGAAGCAAGCGGATTGAGCTGAATCGTGGAGTGAAAATGATATTTTGAAAATCGAAGTTTTAAAAGGAATGATTTAATGTTAAACTCGAAAGTTTTAATTAAATGCTTATGTAAACAAGTAAGATATTAAACGTTTTATCTCGCATCAATATATATATTTATATTGTATGCATCCGTTAAAGTATTACGAAGTTTTAAATCGTAAAGAATGCATATGTGTTTTAATGATAAAGTGTACTGATTTAAATGTATTTATAAACGATTTTGAATAAATGTTTCATCGACGGGTTACCCTAAACCTCTATGATCGTTATAATCGATATCGGGCCGAGGCGTGATCTTGGGTCGCTGCATGATTTAGAGTGAAAAGGCAGGTTACTAACCGGTGGGAGGGCATTGATGTCTAGAAAGAATATCCTTTACATCGTGAGTTAAGGCAAGCAGGATCGAACCCTACTTGTCGTTAGCCAGCAGAAGCCAAGTATGACCGACAGCGATCGTCCCTCACCGCTGCATTCGAAACTGCTCGGTGTTTATTCCGGTTCCAATGTAGTTAAAAGAAGAAAAGAAAGAAGCCTGGCGATAAAATGTTTAAGGCATAAATGGATTCTAATGTATAAGCATTTAATATCGAAAAGGAAGAAAGTTTAGCATAAATGTTTACGATAAATTGATTTTAATCAGAGATAAAGATGTATTATTTCGATATATACTTAAACGTTATCTTAATAAAATGTACACTCACCTGGCTCTTTTAGCTCATTCTTTCCATATGTTTCCAAAAACATTTTCAGGACTCCAAGACAAAAGGCGCAAGAGAGGCCCTCCCGTACAAAGTGAGTCGAGCCATCGGCATATCACTATGCGAACCGTAGATGTATAAATAGTTTGCATATTTTATATGTCAAATAGTTTGTCATGTATATATGCATATAAGGGATATATTTAAAGGAACTACTTAGGTGGTCGGGTTTAAGTCCGACTCAAGCCTCCACCTATAAAACTGTAATTAATCGCTGCTTCAACAAGCTTACGATCGAAAAGTGAATAAATGTGATATAGATATATATTGTGTCGATTTGAAAGTTGTGGACGAGAGTCCTAAACGGAAGCTGAAAATTTGAAAGATTAAGTGTTTTTAAACGCTTACGCAGGTATTTAAATTTGGGAAAGTCCGAAAAAAACAGAGCAAACTCTACGATTTCAAAATCTATGTTTGAAAAAAGAATTTTTTTTACCACTTCGCCTCCGCGCGATTATTTTCTAAAGATATGTAAAGGATTAAAGGTTCGCTCCATGATTTTATTCGATAGTTTTGAGAAAAGTTTCTATATCCATCGTGAAATACGGAGGTCCCCTCGTTCATGAGGTTAATCCGGTCGGATCCTTCATATTTTAACAAAAATAGCCATAAAATATAAATGGTTCAAAAACCAAAATTCTTAAAAATATCCATAAAATTATTATTTATTTTTAATATTTCATTTAAAAATTTTTATCACTCGTGGATAACTTTTTTGATATTTTCTTAATTTATTTAAATAATTAAAATTATTAAAAATTGTGTTAATAATTTATTTTATTGAATGAATTTTATTTTATATTTTAAAATAAAATATTAAAATTAAACAAAATTAAAAGGATAATATAAAATTAAATAAATGTGAAGTGTATTAATTTTTAAAATAATATTAACAAATAAACTAATAATATTACTAACATATAATTGAACCCATAAGTATTTAATCTTATATAAAGGACACAAATGATAATTGATATTATTTATTATGGTTGTACCTAAGACTGTTAAGATAGTATTTAAAGGCGTTGGTAATGCATGACAGTTATGATTAATTTTTGTACTTCTGACCGACTAACTGCCTAATTAGACTGAGACAAATTTAACACCGTCTTGTGTTTCGTACAAATGTATGTAAAATTACGACTTTTTATCCTACGCTTTATTAGCACCGACTAAGCTATTGCTTTTTTTATTTAATACTCGAATGTGTAATTTTTTTAATGCACATCGACAAGTACTTAATAAAGATTGAGAATTGCTGTTTGTTTTTTAACATTGTAGAGCGAAAGAGGGATGACAACCACAGACATTTTTGATTCCGTCTGGGCCTCATTTTAATGGCACTCACTTAATGATCGGCGACAGTTTTCAGCTTATTTTTCTCAACTGGAGCATTTGGCTTCAGTATTGTTACTCTTTAAACCCAAAAAATTAGAAATTTTCAAAATGGTAAAATGTTAATAAAATAATAAATTGTCATATGGTTCGTATAATAAAATTTCAGATCTCTGATGACGAACGAATCGCGCCAAGTAAATTCGCCTCTCGCGAAATCTAAATGATCCAAAGTTTCGCCGAATTATGGTGATGCGGAATTTTTCCGACGCGATAAGTTGTCAAGGATCAAGGGACTAGATTTTACTTAAAATCTTGAAAGTTAGGAAACGGTCGCGTAAAACGTCCTAACGTAAGAATACGAACTCATGTATCCAAAATAATACACAGTTCTTACTCCGATTATATTTTTAAAATAATTTTTATTATTTTATTATTTTTATATTTTAATATACATAATAATTATTATTATAATGTTTTTTAATAAATAATTTATAAAAATTCATAATATATTTTTGGGATAATATATATTCTAATTTATATATTGTTAAATTTATATTTTATAATATATTATATCATATGCAAGTAATATATTAAGTTATTTTTTTATTTCATGTATTTATTATTAGTTATTTGATAATATATTAGTTAATAAATTTTTAGCTACATTAATTTTTTTTGTAAAAACTATAAAATATTTTGGTCCCTACTTAAATCGGCACTCCATCGATTTAAAGTTAAAAAACCAAAGACAAAATAACTCACATTCACTAATTTTGTCCCCGCTTAGTCATCCTAAAGATCTACCAAACGACTTCACTAATTTTGTCCAAAAATTAGTCTAATCCCTCCTCTCGTCCCGCTCTTACCAAACATTACCTCTTGGGAGTTTATTAGCGCAAGACTTCACATTTCGTGAACTAAAGACTCCAAGCTCCGTTCCAAGCTTAACCATCAGCTCGACATGATTGCTCACACACATTCCCATGTCAAAACATGCATAGATGTCACAAAACTTCTATGAACTATGAACTACTTAATGGTCATGTATGTAAGGGGAAAAAGAGCATTTCATATTATTCATTGTGGTAGTACTTATGACTATTAAGATAATACTTATAATTTATTAAGGTAGTAACTCAAGTATATTAAGCTTGTAGCTAAGCTTCAATGAAGCTAACCATTGAAGTTCAATTGTGTATTGAGGTAAAAACACTCTCACACACCAAAACATGGTTAGAGATAACAAATTAATAATTTTAATTATTTGAATAAATTTAAGGAAATATCGAAAATGTTATCCCATGAGGAAAAAATTATTGAAATGAAATATTTAAAATAAAATAAAATATTTTTAACAAAGAACTATTTTTAAATTTAAAATAAATAAATAAAAGATTATAAAGAATTTGAGATATTTTTAAAAATTATTTTATCATAATCATACTCTACCTTAATTACATTTATAAATATTTTATATGTTTTGTTCTTAATTTTATCAAATTTTAAATGTTTAAAATATTTTTATAAATTTTGATTTTTGAATGATTTATATTTTATGAATTTTAAAAAAAAATATCCATCAAGATATTTTGATTTTTTATATATTTCATTTTTTGATATTTCTGTAAAATCAAAATATATTTATCGATATTTTGATCATTATTTGAGTGATGTGAGATGTCCATGTATTCAACAAATAAAGCTTAAATTGTTTTTTAATAGTTCAAATTTTAATTTTAATTTAATTAAAAATAAAATAAAAGCTAACTTTAGTTTTAAAAATATTTAAAATTTGGATTTAGTTTTAAATTTTAGACTTCAATTTAATTTAAAAGTGTGACACCCTAATTTCCGGGGGTCTTTTTTTCAACAAAGTGCCTATGAACAATGTTTGTGAACATGGATCAACAGTTGCACGAGCATAAAGTTGCACTATTGCGTTTGTCGATGCATTACCGCGGTCGCTGCGTCTTAGGCGCTGGTCGTCGTGATGCCTTGGCCAAGAACCCTGTAGCCCCGTCCCGGGATGGAAACCCCGGCCGTGACACGAGGCCATCCGCCGGGCGCGCACTCGTTTGTCGTGCACGCCGTTGCATGCAAAGGCGTCAGATTCGCCAGCCGCTGCGGCCGGTGCACGCCGGTTGCGCCACCCTGTCACGACACAATTTATGTGTCGTTACATAAGGCCTCTTGGCCTTAGCCACACCCTGTAGCGACACAATCCACGGTCGAGACACAGGGCCACAGGACTCGGCCGCATCAGGAAACTCCCCATCGCGGACTTAGTCACTCAATCCCGTGCCCCAAGCCCCGTCGCGAAACACTTCGCCGATTACCGCTTGAGCAATCTCTATCGCGGACACGCACTTTATCGCGCGATGTAGGAGCTGTGTAGTCCGTCATGACAGGATTTTCTGCCGATGTGCCTTCGCATCAAGCCACGCCGCTGCGGATTCAGTTATGCGCGCATTACGTATCGCAGTCGTGCTACCGCTACGCGCACCGCGGTGTTGTCGCTATAGCGCCGCCGCAGGCGCATCGGTTCCACTCGTCATGGCTACTGTGGACTCGGGACGCTGACACAAGGTTGAGAATGGACAGAGCCCACTGGTCCCTCGCATCTCCGCCTTTCCTTTTCTCTCTTCCCTTTCCAAACACCCTAAATTCAATATAAATTAGTCTTTTTATTACAAAGACAACAAGAAGCCTGGAAAACTTGCCAAAATGTATTTATCATACAAAACGAGTTTAATTACAACTCTTTGTTCCTTATACAATATAGAAACTGGGTTTTCTACCCAGATTTTACAAAATACAAAACAAAGCCGAATTTGGCCTTTTCTTCACACTGAGGTCTCGATGTTCCATCCTCGCGCACCTTTAGCACCCGAAATTGTTTCCTACGACTTCAGGGTGAGCAATACCCAAGAGGGTTAATCTTCCCACAAGGGTTACTCTCCACCTAAATGCGCAAGCAATGGCACACAAACATCCATTCACATTCCCTATAAATGCAATTCTTACATGGAATGATTTCATGATACGCATGAGATGTGACCCCTCATGCCCACAACCCGAGTCCCGATCGACTCCCTCACACTTGCAACGCCAAGTGTGACAAGTGTGAAAAACCAGTCATTGGTGTTTCACCCAATGACTTAATTCACTAGACCGACCTCCAATACTCATTTGAATATCATCAAATTCCATGTGTTTATTTATGGGCTACGTCATTTTTCGGGGTCTCACCGCAGGATCGTCGTACGCCTTTCGACATTTTTACGAACTTTCACTACCGGTGATCATGTCTATCCGCATGTAAATTTGGGTCTTTCACCCTGGGGGAATCTACCCCAACTTGTTACTCCCAACACACGTGATTTTTTATTTATTTATTTATTTCCGTCTTTATATGATCGTGAGTCTCAACCTTGGACGTCATTCCATTTCCTCTCGAAGCTCTCACTCACATTCACCAAGAATGGTGAATTTGTACCATCTCCATGCACCCACACCACTGACGCAATGCTACAAAGGCATATGAATGCAATCATGCCAATTCATACACTCTCATGATTCATGTAAATTATATTTTTCTACAATATAATTTCATACAATCCAAACAACCATGTTAACACATCAACTTAGCATGCATTAACAACATCATTCTTCAAACCACAATCATGTTATTCATTTTCGCAATACATATAGATCGCATCGCATGACAAACCAAATTCGCCACACTAGCTCCTGGATTGTCCGAAAATAGTCCTAGAATTTCGCCGTGGTCGGGGCCCAAACAGCCCCCGTAAATCCAACACATGGATCATCCAAGGTAGTCCAAAATTCCAGCATTCAGTCCTAAACCATTGGGACTGGAACGCATGGCCATTTCCAGCCCCAAAACACTAAAACCATTTGTATGGCTTTTAAACTAGAATTAGCTGTGACGCCCCATTCCCGGGGGTCCACCCGCGGAATATTCGTGAATGTCAGGTAACCGGACACTACTCACGAAAATCGGGTAGAGTCTCCCTTGTACAGGGAGCTCTACCCGAGGTACCTAACCTGTCCCAATCAACATCGTAAGCCATATACATGAGTAAAAACGACCACTTGGGCCCATACAACAATACTCATCAATATACATCAACTATATACCATCGTTCCAAGAGTTAATAATTTACTCTTATACAACATATATTAAAATTCTAGAATTCTAATACATGTAATACATCGATAAACCACAAAAGCCATTAACCCGTCACACCTACGCAGATGCTGCCTCCTCGCGCTACCGTACCGGAACATGATATTCCCTCGACAGGTGAGCTTAATGCCCAAGAGTGGAATCTGAAATGGGTTACTCCCCACCTAAGTGCATATGCAATGATCCTATTTAAAACACACATCTGCCAAATACGTGATCCTACTGAATGTCTAAATGATCAACCCATGTCCCGAAGTCCTCACCGACTTCACACTTTGCTTTCTGTCGACGTATGAGAAAATATCCCCTTTTCAAACAAAATAAGATTTGTTTTAACCGTGACAACCCTCCGATATAAATAGTGGACCGACCGATAATCCACTAAGGACAACCCCCTCCGATGTATATCAATTCCGCCAACTCCGACGACGATATTTCTTATACTGACTACCCTCCACACAGAACTGACACCCGAGCACCATGCCATTAGTCAACCCTCCAAACAATTCTCCTCTCACGAACCACTCCTACGCACTCACTCCGGCTTGTTTCAGTGCGCTCTGTGCACAAGATATTAATTTACTACGCTAATTCCAACCATTTTTCACAGCAACACATGCAAATATATCATCATGCAAGAGTATTTACATAAATTAAATCACACAAGATGTTATGTGAATTTCAACTGACAGCACCAAAAATTAGCTCGCTACTGGGCTGGATTATCAAAATACGGTAATTCACCTGAATACTAACTATACACATTTTCACAAAATATTTTGTGAATACTATTCACGCACAGCTTAAAACCCCTGGAAGCACTGTCACGGCCAATCATCCAATCACCAGTTCACTTTGTGAACTCGAATTTCACGGCCATTTCCTACTTTATACAAATCGTCAATGCATTTTAGAAAATAAAGCACAACCTAAGGCTCAAACAACTGCACCTGCCACGACCGTCCAAAATGGGCTCTAAAATTTCCACAATTCGATCCCAAGTTTCCTTTGAACCGATCAATCCACTGCTCAAGGCCTCAAACCAATCGAAGCATTACAAAAACACTTAACAGTGTAACTCAAGTAGGATAAACCCCTACCTCACGGAGTTTGTCGAAAGTGCTTAAAACCGGAGCCCACGCCGCAGCCCTCATCAGAAAGCGACTTTCCTTGCTCGAAGAATTCGATGGCCTGACGCCTGCAAACCTGTAAAAGTCGCCACTCCCTCTCTAAAACATAACCTAAAGCTCACTGTAAGATTTCCTTTTCTTCTCCCTCATGTTTTCTTCTTTTGTTTTGAATAAAGGAGACGACACTGTTCCCTATTTTGTCTTTTTCCACTTAAACTTTCAAATAATGCCCATTATATCCCTTCGCTTGGATTTTCGACATTTGGCACTATCTCGGTCAGTCTGTTTGGTTTCACACATTCTACTCATGCAACTCATGTCATGAGTACATGTTACTTACGACTTTTTCACCTCACATTTTCGCTTTTTCGGCACCAGAATCGAAGTTCTCAAAACGCCAAGAAATCTCGACCGCCTCTTTAATTCGACCGAAATCTCGACGCGTTAGCTAGATTCTCGCGGGAGACGATTCCAACAATACTAAACTGGCTTCATCATCCGAGATCTAGAAAAATTTCGGGGTATTGACCAAAATTGCTAATTTTTACCATTTTTCCAGCCCGCAAAATCGAATTTTCTCCGGCTCCCACATTCTCCCCTTTGGTGCCGCGAATTTCGCCCAAATTTTAGACACCGACAATCACCACATGCATATGCAACGCACTACACTATGCATGTAAACTCGTCATTTAAATATTAAACTTAATTAAACTACGACTTCATCCCTGAACAAGAAGTGGATGCGGGCCCACACGTGTCCTCTCACGCTCCCACGCTGACTCCACTCTATGCTACGCCATACCACCCTCACTAGCCTCACGGTCTTGCGTCGCAAAACCTGATCACAACTATCCAAAATGCACACTGGTCCCTCCTCGGTCCATCGCTGTCAACCTCAACTGGTCCCCAATCCACCACACAGCCGATCTGAGTATACCCGAGCATGGAGACGCGGAAATACCCGCGACACTGGCACGCCGCAGGCGTAACGCCAACCGCACGCGAATAGTGTCTATCCTCTCGAGTATCTCGAAAGGCCCAATAAACCCTGGAGATAGCTTCCCGCGATTGCCAAACCTGACCACTCTCTTTTTAGGCATCACCTTCAAGAAAATGTGATCCCCAACCTCGAACTCTAAGGGTCGACGTCGTACATCTGCATAATTCTTCTGCCGGTTTCGGCGCTGAGAAGACGCCGCTGTATCAAACTCACCTTCTTTGAGGTGTCTCTAATCAGTCGATCGCTGATGTGAAAGCCTTCTCCCACCTCGGTCCAACATAACTGACTCACATGGCCTCCCATACAATGCCTCATATGGTGCCATATCTATATACTCGCTGATAATCATATTATAGGTGAATTCCACTCAAGGGCAAATGCCCTCTTACCCTGGCGACCCAAGACGCATGTCAGCAGCCGGCCCTCTAACACCCAGATATAATCCACACAACGGTAACCCTACACAACCCTTACTTTGTGTGTAAATGCTGACCTTCCCAAGGTCACAATCACTGACAATCCAATGGACCGTCAACCTAGTCCATGTCTCCCAATCAACATCGTAAGGCATATAAATGAGTAAAAACGGCCACTTGGGCCCATACAACAATACTCATCAATATACATCAACTATATACCATGGGCTCAGCTTAATAATTTTACTTATACAACATATATTAAAATTCTTGCACTTTTAATACATGTAATACATCATAAACCGTCAAATCCAACCCGACTTTCTTCACAATCGGCCCCAAGATGAGCCTCCCTGCCCCAGCCGCCCCTCGTGCACCCGCGAAATAATATATCTCTATTGTGGTGAGCTATCGTTCAAGTAGCTGGAATCACCCTAAACTGGTTATTCTCACCTGGGCGCATACGCAACGATCCCATTTAAACAATATCCAAGCAAATACGTGGATCCTATCAACGTGCCTAAACGATCAACCCATATCCCAGTCCTCACCGACTCCCCTCACACCCGCCCTGCCACGTATGAGAAAATATCCCCTTTTCTGGGAAAAAAGCCGTGATTTGTTTTTAACCGTGGACAACCTCCGATATAAATAAGGATCGACCATAATCTAATTTCATGGACAACCCTCCGATGTATATCAATTGGGCCGACTCCGACGATTGATATTTTATATGGACTACCCTCCAATATTATAATGGACACACTCCAATAATTATTATTATTAGTCAACCCTCCGAAACAATTCTCTCACGAAACCACCTCATGCACTCACTCTTATTATTCTAGGGTGCTCAGTGCATATGGAATGCATGATGCCAATTCCAACCATTTTCATACAACACATGCAAATATATCATCATGCATATATTTACATAAATTAAATGACACAAAGCATGTTATGTGAATTCTCAATCCATTACACCAAAAATTAGCTCATGGGCTAATTAACAAATACGAGAAATTCAATTTGAATTACTCAACCATACACATTTTCACAAAATATTTCATGAATATTATTCATGCCACAGCGGAACCCTCGGTGCCACTGCTCACGCCAATCATTTCTCCAATCACTGCTCACTTTCATGAACTCCGACTCTACGCCATTTTCGCCTCATACAAAACCAACATTACCGATGAGGAAGACAAAGACAAACCTGCGCCTCAAACAAGCCGTGCACTCACACGCGACCGGCCCAAAACGGCTTTAAAATTCTGTACAATTCGATCCCAAGTTTTGAACCGATCAAACTACCGTCACATCAAACCAACCGAAACATTAATATAAACACTTAAATAAAGTGTAACTCAAGTAGGATAAAACTCCCACCTCTACGAGCTTTGTCGAAACTCCTTAAAAACCTAGAGCCCACTGCCAGATTCACTCTGTGAGCGCACTTTCCTTCTTGCTCGAAGACCCGACTACTGATCGCCTTAAACCTGTAGAAGTCACACTCTCTCTCTAAAACATAACCTAAAGCTCAATGGTAAGATTTCCTTTCTTTCTCCTCACGCGTTTCTTTCTCATTTGGAATAAAGGAGACTACACCGCTCCTTATTTTGTCTTTTCCACTTAAACTTTCAAATAACGCCTACATGCCCATTCGCTGATTTTCGACATTTGGGTAATTATCTCTACGCCCTGCTTCGTCATCTCTACTCACGCAACTCACGCCACAAGAAAGACATGTTATCACGACTCGTCTTCACATTTCGTTTTCCGACACCCGTAACTTAATGTCTCAAAACAAGTAAATTCGACTATCTCTAATTTGACGTAAATTTGATGTGTTATTGATTTCATGGTACGACATTCCAACTAACTGCTTCGTTATCCGGAGATCTAAAATTTCTGGTTTTAACTAATGATTTTACCTTTTTTCGAAATTGAATTCTTCTGCCTTGATTAACCTGCAAGAGAGAAGACTTCTACCTCTTTGATTTTACCAAACCTCAGTTTCCTGCCTCTCGTCAAGCCTCGCGGGGAAGCACTTTCCCCTCTTGTTCGAATGAAACCGATGGTCAAAATACTTCTGAAATTGTGAGAAAAGGTAGAGCTTTCTGCCTTCTCCTTCTCCCCTCATTTTCTCTTTCTTTTCCTCTTTCTTTCTTCCTCTCCTCTCCAATCAGTTTGGTCCAAGATGGGTCAAGTGGGATGTCCTCTTTTGCCACATGTCACCATCCTATTGTCTCTCTTGGATTTCCTTTATCACCTTATCCATACTTTTGGATTTTCCTTCTCTTAGCTTATGACACATGGCCATCACTGACATCGGGCTCGACTAAACTCTCCTTCTCGACGCATCCATGCTGAAATAATCCCACACACATGCTGCTGCCCCACATGACTCACGCTTAAAATACGGTAAATTTCATTATCTCGACCGAGCACAGAACTAAGATTTTATAAATGATTTTCAATGCGTGAAGTCCGTCACCACATCCAAAGATCAAGAAAAATTCTCGATTTTAAACCGAATGCACACTGCTTAATTCTCTCTAAAATTGAATTTTCTCTTTGTGCTTTTTTACAAAAAGTTTCAAATTTTTGTAAAATTTTAAAGTAAAAATAAGTCAATATTTACTTTAAATGAATGTAAAGTTAAAAATATTTCATTGGGGAATAATTTATCAAAATTCAAAATAAAAATTAATAGTTGTTGAGTTTTAAGAATATTTTAATTTTTAATTTTTTTTGAAAAACTTTAATTTAAAAAAGTTTAAAATTAGACCGAATTTAAAAATTAAAAAATAAATAATTATGTACCTACTTAAAATCGGGTTGATACTTATTTTTATGTTAATATTTAATTTTAATTATATGTTTTTTGTTTAGAGAGAAACTGAGATTGGAGATGAGAGACGTGTGAGATGTGAGAGAGTCATAGAGAAGAGGCGAATGGAGGAAGGTGGGGTGAGAGAGAGAGAGCGGAGGGAGGAAGGTGGGTATATAACATAAGGGTATTTTGGGGATCTTTCTTGCAATCATTAGATTTTCACTTGATTTACAAATGTCTTTTCCTATCATAACCTGAACCATAGAAAATAAATCTTCATACCTTATGTTCTATTAATTTCATTTTAACAACCTGAAATCTACTTTTCCCAATTTATTACTCGTGACTATAGAATGGGAAAATTGTGTTTGTCTACGTCAATAGACAAATATTATAAAAATTAAATGGGGAAATTTATTTTGCATTAGTCAATACATTCTTACAAAAAGTAATTGTCATTTGGAAAAAAAAGTAATGATCGTAAAAAAATAACCCCAAACTACCCATATCTGTTTAACCTATGCCCAACTATCTCTACAGTAAAACAAGTAAAAAAAAAAATTATTAATACAAACGGGCTTTTTTTTTTGGAATTTGGTTTTGTTTGGAAACATAATGGAAATGAGAAACAACAGAAGTGAAGGAAACAAAGCAGGAATGAGAAGAAACTAAAAGAAGAGAAAAGGAGAAAGAAATGGAAATGAGAAGAGAGTATTTGTTCGAAACAGAGGGAGCAGAGTTTGTCTTGTTCCAAACAGGGATCGAGGAGATGAAGGAAACAGAGGTTAAAAAAAGTGAACTTTAAAAAAAAAATGAAGATAATTTTACAAATCATATTTGATGATCTGTTTTTACTTTTTGATTTTTAAATTTGGTAACATAAATTTTGAAAATAAACATAATTTTATTTTTGTGAGTTTAAAATTAAACACACCATCATTTTATGTTATTATAAGTGGAATAAAAATTTGAGAGGAAATGTAAGGGAAAGAAAATAAGAGAAATAAAAAAAAAAATACAAATAGGGTAAAATTCAATATATTATTTTTATTTGCTACCATTTTAACTCATCAATAAAAAAATTAAATAATATATACTAAATAATTTATTTATAATTGATTTTATTTAGATTCTTCGTTAAACAATCAAATTTTAGTAAAAATTAGTATTTTTTTCTTATTACTTTCCGATAACCAAACATAACCCTTAAATTTTCAAATAATAAAACAAAAGTGAGGTGTATCATAAATATAAATTTCTTTCTAAAGAAATTTCATCACTAATCATTTAAAAACATTTTTCCAACTATAATTAAAGAATATGTAAGCATCCTATCTTAATGTCTTCAAATTTGCTCAGGTATAAGAAGTTCATGCTTCAAAACAAAAAACAAAAGGCTATACTTGGTGTATTGTTGAAAGAAAATGTAAATGTAAAAAAATAGAGAGAAAAAGTAAAAAAAATAAAAATAAAAAAAATAAAAAGAAGAAAATAGAGTTAATTTTAAGATATTATTATTTATTATTTTAAACTCATTTTTTTATATTAGATAATTAAAAGATTTTAAATCTATTTTATTTATATTTAATTTGTAAGGTTTCTAGTGAAAATTATTTTTATATAATTTTTCAATAAGCAAAAACAACCAAAATTGTAAACTTGGGAAAATTTCAATTTTTCTAAAAAAAGGCAAACCCAGACTGGCTGCATTACAGAAAGTGAAAACTTTAATATTTCTAGATATCTACTTACTTAAACGAACCCTCACTGTCAATTCTGCCTCGCGAAATCTGGGCTACTTCGCCACCCTCCGATTCTGAGATACTAAAATTTCACGTTGAAAGACTGTCGAATGACACATGGCATGCATTCATGTGGATGCCACATTTAGTCCCAAAGAGGCTAAGACGACAGCCACGCTACAAGTGTAAATGATTGTTCCAAAGACGCGGTCCACGCGACACACATATATAATTCACGCAACATTACCACGAGCAGGTCAAGGAAGGTGAGATGGGGTTTCTCTCACCACAAACACCAACAAACGAGAGAAAACAACCAAAGGATGAAAACAAATATGAAAAAGAAAATAAAAGGAAAGAAAAGAGAAAAGAGCAGAAAAGAAAAGAAACAGGAAAAGGAAAGTAAAGCATAACCCATTCAGTAAAATCAAGCTGGGGAGAGAAAAAAAAGGAAAAGAGAGAGAGGGAAAGAGAAGATTTTTCCAGTGTTTCGACGGTTGGAGTTAGATAGTCCGAGAACTAAAGTTGGTCCACGCAACAAGAAATACTTACTCGGCATCAAATCGTATCTCGTCGCTTTAAGAGCAGAGAAGTTTTCTCCTATACGGCCTTTTTTATTTAAGAAATCAGAATGATACAAGTGGTTCCACTAAATATAATCAATTTCGATATCGATCGCGTTTTCGACGCCTGACTGGTTTTGAAGGCCGGTATCCGCCATTGGTTCCGTGGATCATAAATGAAGAGATTTTTGTTGTGAACTATTTTTCTAATGCTTTTTTAGGGCCGAAGCTTCGGATCGCTTAATGGTTGAATTTATAGTCGCACGACAAAGCGACAAAATAAATAAATAAATAAATAAACGAAACAAACAAAAGTCAAATTCTGACCGAGTCAGACATTTCCAAGGCCGAGTATATCGAAATACTGTCATTACTAAGACGCCGATTTCATACGATGCCACTACATCTGCGAGATTTAATACTACGACACGATAAACGGCGTACGTCGCAAATCGACACCTAAAAGTGACATCCAATGCCGACACACTAAGATACGATATATGGGATCATGCAAGACACACACCACTATATAGGCATGATGGAGAAAGTTTTTTTCTCACTTTATTAAGCACCAACAAATGAGAGAGCAAAACAATTTATGGGCTGAAAACAAAAATAAGGAAAGAAAAATAAAAGGAATGAAAAGAGAAAAGAAAGAAAAAGAAAAGAAAAATGAGGAAAAGGAAAGGAAAACTCCATCTTAGGAAATCAAGCGTGAGAGAAAAAAAGGATAAGAGAGAGAGGGAAAGAGAAGATTTTTCCAACTGTCTCGACGGTCAAAGCTGGATACCGGTATCCAAATGGCCCACGCAACGGCAGAGCTACGCCATGGGTACCAAAATCCGACTTTTCGTCAAGCTCTAAGAGGTAGCTTTTCCTATATTGGTTCCTCTTATTTAAGAGTCGAACGGCGGCATTGTCACTTCGTAAACATGGATCAATTTTGGACATTAAATCGCTTTTTCAATACCAATGACCGAGTTTTGAAGGTCGGACTGGCCATGGTTCCGTGACAACCGAAATGAAGAGATTCATAAGTGAACTATTTTTCTAATGTACTTTTAAAAATGAAGCCAGAACTCCACACAATTTATTTGCACGACAAAGTTGACAAAAATAAATAAATAAATAAATAAAAGTTGAAATTTCGGATCAACAGATTATTTCAAGGCCGAGTATGGCTGGAATTTACTAGTTTGTTGATCAAGTTGTTATTGCCGGAAATTAAATAACACGCTTAATGGGTTGTAAATATGTGTATATATGCGTATTATATATATTAAAGATGAATTGTAATGTGAAATTATATGCTTAATATAATTATCCACAGACACATATTAAAGATTTGCCATAAATTATTCCACAGAATAATTATCAGACATTTAACATGAGATACATGCATTGACATTTTGAATTGCATATGCATGGGATATCGACAGCCAAAGCACATACAGCTATATACTATTCATCATTCTTAAATAATCTTATTACGAGCCTGTGAATTCAAGAACGTCCAAAATGAGATTCACGGCTGCATGCGATGGAAAATACGCCGTAATACAGCATGATGATAATTCCCCTCAGTGAAAAACCCTGACCGGTTCAGACGTTGAATCGACTGGAAAGTAAAAAGCCGGAATACAGCGCGTTCCTGCCATACAGAACCCGGAAAAACTGCGGGTCCATAAATGCATTAACTCACGGGATTTGATTACATCAAATGGACATTGGCGATATTCACGCTTATTTTTATAAAATAAAAGATTGTTAAAATTCAATATTAAAGTAAACACCAACGACGAAGCTTTCACATTCGACATACGTGACGCTCGGCGAAGCCCGCCGAAAGACTGGCGACACGCATTTACGAGTCACATCTCATCCATACACGCACTTCGTGCCAGATCTATGCTGAACGTGTGTATTATTGTACACATCGATATCGTGGATGCAAGATTCAGGCGCAGAAGAATCTCAGAGTGAGCCTATTTACTAGCTATTCACCCTTCATGACCCCTTGGCGGTGTATACGCCGACACGGTGAACAAACATTTACGCTACCGTGATTACGGGTTGGCTAAATACGCGACTCGATAAAACTTTTTAAAAAGATTTTTGTTAAACAATTCTTTCTATCATCGCAATATACAGATGTAATACCGTAAGAAAGGCCGCGACGAATTCTTACATCAGATGAACAGATATTATCATATTTAGATTTAACATGAACGAATCGCCCGCGAGTGACGATCGGTGACGAAGAACTCGCCTACGGAACAGCTCTGAAAGATCGACCGCCACTTTCGCACTTCTGTGCGACGCCAAGACCTAAAATGAATTTCACGCGCCGATCAAGTTAAACAACGAGATGCCCGAAAATTAGGGCGTCACAAAAATCTTCAACATCCTATACACAAATTCCCATTCTAAACATTATTGTTGTTGTGGAGCCCTAGCCATGTGCAGGTCTGAAAAAGGCTTCCATTATTAATGCCAATGGATGGAAACAGTTGGCATTGAAAGTGAAATTTGAAAATGATGTGATGTGCATGGAAAATAGAAAAGGATAAAGACACATAACTCGAGGAATGTGGCTAGGAAATTTATTTCCTTTGACTATTAAATGGAAAACTGTATGGGAAGAGAATTTATTTTACATTGATCATTCCATTCTTGAAAAAAAAAAATTGTTATTTGTAAAAAAAAAAGTAATGATTATAAAAAATAACCCTAAATTATCCCTATTACAGCAAACTCTATGCCCAATCTCGTCCCCTTACAATAAAATAAGATATATATATATATATATATATAAGGTATATATATATATATATATATATATATATATATATATATATATATATATATATATCTACGTATGTATGTGCGAACAGTGGCTGTCAGAAAATAATATAATATGAGTGCTAAATATTTTACGACATGGTAATACGAATGACAGTTATCATACCTTTCAAACAAGCGCATGGCCAACCCCTTTTATAAACATTAGCCAATTCATATGATTACCTCATTCACTGCATCTCCATCACATGCAACATCCCAATCCCACTTCATTTTTTTCTACGACACCCCACCGCGCCCGCTTACAACCGGCCAACCCGTGAATATTCGCGGTTGGCTGGATTTATCCGATGTCCATGTCGCCATCCCATTCACACGACTCATTTCTTTATATTTTTATTGCAAACATGCATCTCCCATATGATTATACAAGAGTTTGATATACAACTCTTTTACAAAACCAAAATATATCAAACAAATCGTCTCAATATATTTACAAACATAGTATTCGGCGCCACAACTCTGCCCCTCTTCATACTCATGGCCTCAAGAGCACCGTCCTCTCGCAGACCGAGCAGATCTCACGACGGAGGAGCAAAGCCTGGGTGATATATTCCCACAGCGCCATTCCACTTGAAACAAGACACGCAATGCTACTACACAATCACATTGACTAACGCCACGCCATGAATAAGATTTAAATCCTCACTTACGACCAAATCTCGAGTCCCTCACCTATTCCATCACGCAGATATTTAAGAAGCCGCGAAAAACTTTCACGCATTCGGCCCACGACTCTTTTTCCAAAAAACAAATTTTTAATTTTTTTTTACGGCGCCGGTATAAGCACGCTGGATAGCCCGATTAAGATTTCGTCAACCTCCGAGAAGTACCGCGCAATTCGATATATACTTTAGTCGGGCCGGTAAAGATAAGCGATTGGGCCTCCAAATCATTTGTATTCTTGATGTACCATCAACCCCAAACACATTTGCCGATTATTTCCGCACTCACACCCATATCACGCGACGCCTACAAGATAAATGCACGCAATGGTTACTGTGATGTCATTTCATGCTACAAGGTACACATTGTTGTCACATGTAACATATAAATCACACATTACATGTCAAGTGTCATTTAATGCATATAATTATCCCACATATATCACATAATTTAATCCTACAAGAGGAGGAAACCTACCTCTTGTGAGCCTTCGCTCGTTCTAGCCATCCGGGGTCTACCTCATTGCACGACACTCCTTCATTTTCCTCTTTTCTTTCCCTCTCTTCCTTTTCTTTTTTTCTCTCTTTTCTTGCATCGGTTTGTTTTTATAGTCTAGACCAATCTACATGGCATGCATCATGCCATGTATCACCCACCCATTCGTAGTTCTCGCCTCGAAATTCGCGAAAATCGACCATACCAATTTAACGAAATCTCGTCTTAAGAACTAAATTTCGTACATCGAATCCAACAGCCGGCGCTCTGCTTCATCATCCGGTATCTGTAAGCTCCAATTTTGCAACCTGTACTATAGCGACAATTTACCGTTTCGTGAAAAATTTCAAATTTATCCAGGTTTTCACATTTCCCTTCTCTCTTCTAATTGTTTGACGACTCATTACTCCATTTACATTATAAGTGGAATACAAATTTGAGAGGAAATGTAAGGGAAAAGAACTAAGAAAAATAAATAAAAGAAAATAAAAAATAATAAAAATAGGGTAAAATTGACTATATTATTTTTATTTGCTACCATTTTAACTCATCAATATAAAAATTAAATAATATATAAGTTTTCAAGTAATTTTATTTATAATTGATTTTCTTTTAGATTCTTCATTAAACAATCAAATTTAAAAAAAAAATACTAACCCTTAATTTTTCAAAAAATAAAACAAAAGTGAGGTGTATCATAAATATAGATTTTTTTCTAGAAAAATTTCAACACTAAACATTTAAAAACATTTTTCCAACTATAATTAAAGAATATATAAGCATCCTATCTCAATGTTATCAAATTTTCTGTGTATAAGTTAGAATCTCATGCTTCAAAACAAAAACAAAAGGCTATACTCGTATATTGGTTGGTGTTAAAATGTAAATGAAAAACAGAGAAGTAAAAAATAAAAAGAAGAAAATAGAGTTAATTTTAACATATTATTATTATTTATTATTTTAAACTCATTTTTTTTAGATTAGATAATTTTTTTTTTTAAATGAGATTTTAAATCATTTTATTTATATTTAATTTTGTAAGGTTTCTATGAAAATTATTTTTATATAATTTTTTCAATAAGCAAAAAACAACAAAAATCTTTAACTCCTAATAAGATACACTCTATGGCTCATCACTGGCTATAGAGAGAGATAGAAGTTGCACGGAGCATCCGAGATGCAGGTGCTAGTGACAAAAGGAAGGAGGGTCAGCCTTCTTCTAGTTCACGAGGGTTTCAAGGACAGGGCCGCGACTATCAGGGCTAAGGCCATATTAGGGCTCCTAGCCAGTTAGGACCAATGACATGTTTCCATTGCCATCAGCCTGGACATATGAAGCGGGATTGCCCTTAGAGGCAAGGATCCCAGGGTTTTGAGACTACATCCTGGGCCATCGTTGGATGTGAACAGAAGGCATGTTCCTCTACCCCAATACGGGCTGTAGAACCAAGACGCCCTCTACAAAGGCGGCACATACACCTACCATGTCACGTGACAGCCAAAGAGGCTGCAGTATACGAGGTCGATGATGGTGCCCATAAGCCGGACTTTGCACTCCAGAGTACAGATTCACACAAATAGACCACTCCATCGAACCAAGTGACACACGAAGCTACACAGTGGTATGTTTCTATTATCTCTTTATGTGCAAGGATACCGCTTGATTATGGTGCATCGTGATTCATTCATCACATCGGTGTGGGAGAATGGGCTTAGAGGCTGAGACCTTGAAAGCCAAGCCAGATCCCTCCCTCAGAACTGTGGTGAGTGTGGATCTAATATGTCGGAGCTACGAGTTAGAGATCTCTGTGGATTCTACTACCATGGATTTTGAGTGTCATGGACACGCAGCCTTGATGTCATCCTTGGGATGGATCAAGGCTGACAAGACACCGAGTCAGCTGGCTGATTGTGAACGAGAGGAGAGTGCTACCACCTACACACAAGACAGACTGTGAAAGATGCTTCAAGGGGATAAGCACGATGTTCATTCCTGGATTGCAAGACTCCGCATGGCACGGCAAATTTCTGATGGGGTTGCCTAGCTAAAACTTACTCTCGAGGATGAGGTGAGATAGACTGATCTCGTTCCTTCGTAGTTTGAGAGTATGAGGATGTTTTCCCATATGAGCTATCGGGATTACCTCCGTAGAGGGATGTAGACTTTGTAATGAAGTTAATCCCCCGGTACGCGCCCATTTCTATGACCTCATAGATGGCACCTGGCTGAAAGGTGGTGAACCTCAAGGCCCCGATACAGAACGCTGACAAGTGTTTCATTGGATCGGAAGACTTTACCATGTGGGGCGCTCCTGCTCATGGTAAGTTAAGAAGGACGGTACTCCTCTGACATGCATCACTACCGACATTGAATATGCTTTACGATCGTTAATCGTATCCATTACCGAAAATCGATGATTTGAGCCTGATCACCGAGAGGCGCGAGTCTACCTAAGACATGTAATTCCTTCGCATCGGTTATCATTAGCCGAGGTTAGAGTCGATATCCCTAAGACAACGCGACTGAAGACGGCATTTCGAGTTCACAATGATGCCATTCGCTCGATGAATGCTCTATGGCATTTATGATCTCATGCATATGGCTTCCAACCCCATTTTTAATGGGTCATTGGTCTTTATGATCTATTATCTTCGTCTACTTCCTGCGCTTGAGGAGGAGTATGAGATCTACTTTTGGCGACTGTCTCCTGTGCCCTCAAAGAAACATCAATTATACCCAAGTTCGTAGCGGTTTTGGCCATCGAGGTTAGATTCCTCGGGACACGCTATGTCAAGCCAGTGTTAGTGGACCCCGAGAAGGTTGAAGCTATTATGAGCTGGGAGAGGCCGGTCACCGAGATACGATTGATCAAGTGGGTACTACAAAAGTCCATTGGAGGATTTCTCCTGCCAGCAAAGACTTATGACAAGATCGACCCTAAGGAGTGTCATTCGAGTGGAATGACCTGTGTGAGAAGGCATTCCAAGAATTGAAAAGGAGGCTTACTTCAGCTCCTATTTTGATAGTCCCGGAAAGGAGACAAAGGTACACAGTATCAGATGCCTCAAGGATTTTGACCCGGATGTGTTTGATGCGCCTCGAGGGTAGTAGCTATGTTCTACAGATGAAGAATCATGATGAATTACCCCACGCATGACATGGAGTTAGCGACCATAGTCTTTGTGGCTCAGTTGATTTAGCGCCACTACCTATACGTGAGTAGTTTGAGTGTGTTTTTCGCACTTTCACAAGAGTTTCACATATTTTCATAACCAGACCTCAACATGAGTAAATACGTGGATGGAGTTTCTGAGGATTATGACTTCACTTCAGACACATCCCGGCAATGTGGCTGATGCACTCAATGAAGCCCACGAGGAGTACTAACTAGTGTAGCTTCCCAGGAGTAGAGGATGCTCGAGATTAGGGATGGGCTTGACTACAAGCATGCTGATCAAAGCTTAGGGTATGTCGGGGCACGGCCACACTTCCCATCGAAAGTATGATTGAGTCCCATATGTGGACGATAGATAAGGTCCATCAGTGGCCGGGTACAACAGTATAAGTGACGCAAGGTCGGGCCATTCACATGTGATGGTAGCCTTCGTGATAGTGATTTCGCCGTTGGGCTCTCAAATGATGTGTGACATTTAGAGAGGAGATCCGTGGAGTTCTATTACTCTCGATTCGCTATGCATTTAGGTGGCACGAAGATACCGAGATCTTCGCCGGGGACATCGAGCGATGAAGTTTAAGACGTTGAGATTTTGTTTTAATTTACGTCTCACGTGTCGAAGATGTAAAGGCCGCATCATAAGCAAGAAGCGCTTACTCCAACCATCGAGGTAGCCGACGAAGTAGAGCACGCCATGATGGACTTTCGGTGACTCACTCGCCACTTTAATTCCCCGGAGTGCATGACGCGGTGACGGGTGATAAACTGGCCACTAAGTCTACATTTTCTAGCGGAAGGCAATGACCTTCACACTAGAGAATTCCTCACCGATCAGACATTAGAGAGATTGTCCAGGCCAGCATGGAGTGCCAGTCTCTTCGCTTCGAACAGTCCTGCCTACGACACATTTTCGGGAAGAGCTCCGTGGCGCCAATGGGACATGGGCTGGACGATACACTACGTTTCATCCGCAAACAGATGGTCAATTGAGAGTAATACAGCAGCTTCAGATGACAACCTCGCTGAGCATTGCCCATCATGCGGCGCCAGAGGAGCACTTTACCCTTAGTGGAATTCGCCAACAACAGCTATCGGGTGAGTGATAATGATGGCAATCCCATGAGGCTTTGTACTGAGGTCATGTCGATCTCCGATTTGTTGGACAGAGGTGGGAGAGAGGTCCATCACTTGTCCGAATTTGATTAGAGACACCTCTGAGAAGGTGGGTTTGATACGGAAGCTGCCTCCTACGCTTTCTTTGTAGTCGGTAGAAGAGCTACGCCCCTACGACTCACGCCGACCCTGTATTTAAGGTAAGTGATCACGTCTTCTCAAGGTGAGTTTCTGCAGGAGCCGGTCGTTCAAGAAGAGTGGTTTAAATGGCGATGATAACTGGCCCTTCGAGATACTTGAGAGGGTGGGCACGCCGCATACTCCAGCACTATCGCCTGGTTTATCGTGTGTTCATGAGGTGTTCCACGCTCTCATGCTCCTATATACCCGCATCCAAATACGAAGGGATCGGGAGCATTGTATACAAACGGGACCCTGAGGAGGATACAAAAGGTGACATGGATAGCCAGAGGTTTTTTGCGCCAAGAAGACCGAGGTGGCTACCGAAGGCGTTGTGGCAACACCGAGGAATCGAAGGAAAGAACTGAATGCGAGACACGATGTGTGACACCCATTTCTGTTTGGGCCGACGATGTACATGGTTTACCGTTTGCGATTAATGACTAATGTATGTATGTGATTCATCGTGTATGTAGGGAATTTTTGAAACGAAATTCTTTAAGAGGGTAGAACGAAACCTAAAAAATTCAATTTTCTCGAAAATGGCAAATGGTGTTTCTGAAAACCCGGAATTTTTTTATAGATTCGATGATTTAATCCGGACTTCACCACTGAATCGCTCCCACGTGTACCCAGTTACCTAGTTTAATTTACTCCGATTCCGCAAGAATGAATTTCACATTTTTACAGATTTGTGTAAAGAAGCGATTAATTTCAAGATTTGTCAACGCCATTTAGAGCCATGTTTCAAATCTTACGAGTCAAACAAAAGGTAAACTAAAATTCATGAGGCCATGTCAAGCCCTGAGGAAGCCGAATTCAAGTTTTTGACAAGAGATGAGAGAGCAAACCAACGAGAAAAGGACATGTGCATGAGAAGGCTTTGAGGAAATCTCCCACTTGAATTATGTTGGAGCAAATTTGGTGGGAAGAAGGGAAAAGCATGGTTAAAAGTTAAAAGAAAAGAAAAATAGTTAAGAAGAAAAGAGGAGCTATGGAAGCTCCAATATTATCTCTGGATTTTACGAGCATCGGGCCGTCGGTTCTCGCAGCAAGAGGCAAAGTTCATCTACGATGAGAGCTGCGAGACGCATCCTGCCACAAACCTCGGTATGAAATATTTTCCTTCTACTTTGGTTATTTTTGGTCTAAAAGCCATTTTAATGTCATGGAGTGTTTTAGGGCTGTGAGTGGCTGTATAGTTCAGTCCCAAAATTTTGGGACTGAATGCTGAAATTTTTGAGACTGTTTTCGGACAGTCCGAGACTGATTTTTGGGTCTAAATTTCGGACTGTGTGTGTGCTGTTTTTTTGTGTTATTGCTAAAAATGAATAACATGCTGGTTGTGTGAAAATCATGTTAATATATGCTTATTGATGTATTGGCATGAGATGCTTGATGAATGTGAATTATATGTAGAAAATATAAATTATCCATGATTTATTAATGTTGCATGTAGTACTCATTATGTATGTAACATTAATCGATATTTAAACGACATTCCTCAGATTATATGCATCCACATCAGCGAACGTATGAGCGCACGACATGGGTTTTGAATGAATTTGATATCGGAGGGTTGTCCAATAAATAAATTATATCGGAGTATGTCCACTAAAATTTATCGGAGCATGTCCACTAAATATTATTGGAGGGTTGACCAACAAAATTTTGTTGGAGTATGTCCACTAAATTATATCGGAGGGTTAAATTTGAAATGGAATCAACATCTTCATGTTACTACATTTACTGAACCTGAATGAGCTGGAAATCATGATGATCACACCTCCACTTCTGCCTACATAATTTATCTAGGTGTCAATGCAATCTCTTGGTGCTTGAAAAAGAAAAAAAATTGTTGCTCGTTCATCAATAAAAGCCGAATACCGAGCTCTTGCCTCATGGTATTTATTCTAAAACCTAGGAAGGTTTTGTTATATATTGTCTTGTTCCAACCATTATTTATTTATTTATAAATAATATTTTATATTTTATAAATTAATACGTATTTTTAATCGGGATAAAAAAAAATTCTTAAAAATAAAAAATAATCAAAATTAGATTGGATTGGTTGAGGAGCTTCCCTAACTTATCCTTTAGAATTTTTGGGGATGAAAATTACAACATGAATTTATTACGGTTAAATACAAATTCAACACGACACGACAGTCCGGCACCTATTAATCGCCGACAAACTGGGTTTGGTGAGACCTAACAGGGTCAACACAACGGCCAACCTGCTTAACACGCTTAATAAACGGCCGCGCGTCGCTGACATGCCAACTGCTGGAGTAACCCGCTACCCGTTTAACATCAAGCTTCATCGCCGCTACCAATTGTCGCGACGCCAGCCCGCTGTGGCTCAACGCGACACGACAACCGGCCACGATTAACTCGCCGACAACGGCCAAACAGATTTAAACGGCCGCGATAAACGGCCAACCCGCGAATATGTTTAATAAACGGCCGTTTTTCCAGTTCATACGTCAATTCACAATTCGCTTAACTCAGAATCGCTAACCCAACTCAACACGCTTCACACCCTAATCGCGATGCATTTAATTTCGCACATTGCTATTTCGTGATTTCGCATAAAACAAGTTAACTTTCATAGATTATTAAAAATTTATAATGGTCTTTCTATTATTGTAGGATTTTAAGAATGGTATTTAGATTGGCATTTAGCTTGCCTTATCCTGCAAACTCACACGTTTAATCTTTAACTATCTCGTTCCCGTCCCCTTTAAAAAAATGGTCTGCCTTAGTAGGTATGAGAATTTTCATATCCATCATGTTTAGTTATTCTTTAATGTTTAAAATATATTTTATCCTTTGTAATCTCGTGATGAAATGACAAATATGGAAATTTAAAAGCCATGATATGATGACTTTGTATTGTTGCTATTTCTATTCTAGACAAAAAACAAGTTAACTTCTTTTCTATAAATTATTAAAAAGCTCACAGTCTCCATTATTGGTACTTTCTGTTAGAAATCTTATCGCATCTGAGATGAGGCGGCCTTATCTTGAACTCACACCGTTTAATCTTAACCATTTCCCGTTCCTATCCCCTTTAAAAAAATAAATGGGTCAAGTCTAGCAGGTATGAGAAATTTTCATATCCATCATTTTTAGTTATTCTTTTAATGTTTAAAATATATTTTTTATCCTTTAGAATTTTTGGGGATGAAAATGACAAATATAATGTAGCCACATAGTAGATTTACTCTCGGTATGGTTATTTCCTTGTGACTTAGACAAAACAAAAGAACTTTTTCATAAATTATTAAAAATTTGCAATGCTCATTATTGTAGACTTAAGAATTTTATCGAATTCGAGACTTATATACTTAATCTCAAACTCACAATTATTTAATCTTAATTTATTTCCCATTCCTGTCCTTTAAAAAAATAAATGGGTCGAGTCTAGCAGGTATGAGAAATTTTCATATCCATCATGTTTAGTTATTCTTTTAATGTTTAAAATATATTTTTAATTTTTATTAATATAAAATTAGTATAGTTTATAAAATAAATAAACTATTATAATTTTTTATAACTAATTTTATTAAAAAATAATTATATATATATATATATATTAAAAATTTAAATCATTTTTATATAATCAAGGCGGGAATAAACAATATCCGAATCCATGCCTGAACTCATCCCAGCCAGAAAAATCTCGAACCCATTGGGAAACTGACATGCACAGATTCCATACCCGTCCCATTGTGGGTATGACTAGAAAATTTACTGTTACCATCCATATATATGCTCCAATTCAAATGATATAGAACTTGAATCAATGAAATACTTTATTCAAAACTGGGAATAGGTTTACAATGAAAATAATTGATTTGGTAAAAGAAAAAAGAATGGAAAAATAAGAATTCCTTTATATTATTCCAAACTTACTTAGACTAAAAAACCTTTATTGGAATCTTATTTATATAAAAAGCATTATTAGTTTATTGAGCAAAGTAATTGATTGAAAAGAAAAAGAAAAAGAGAAAAGAGCTAAAGGAAAAGTAGAATTTTTCTCCAAGTCTTTTGTCGGACATGATAGGTCTAAGAATAATTTTCTTGGTAGTAACTTAATGTCAAGAATAATAGAAAAGAAAATATGCAAACTTTCAACAGATTCCAATGAAGTGTAACAAGGTTTAAGGCTTTTATATAAAATCAATCTACCTTTACTTTCATCCATAAATTCATGTTAATAGTTAAAGAATGAGTAGAATAGAATTTAGCAAGTAAAAAAAATAGATGGTTAAAACTATGGACAATATTTAGTCATATTAATGGTAATTAAATATAATAATATTAAAAGATATAATTCACTTCATAAATCATAATTAATTTTTTAAAGGTGAAATAATACACTAATGGAATTACATAACTAGTGTGTTTACTCTTGTTAGAGCCCAAATTAAAATTTGATCGGCTCTTTTTTACAAGGTCAAATTAAATAGGCCTAAGCCCATTTTTAAGAAATTAAAAGATTAGGCCTAAGAAATTCAAATAATGAGATTTTTTTTCAATACCAAGTCAAATAGAAACTGGAAGCGAACGGTGAGAGGAAATGGATTAGTGGGCAGTGAATAGGTTTCTCTAGGGATGGAGTCAAAAGACAATTTTTCTAGAGGTGACAGTTAGAAAAAGTGAGGATATGGGAAGATGAAAAAAGTTATGGAGCATATCTCAATAATGGAGAACATGGACAATAGTTTAGATATGACTGTTATAAAGGGAGAACGAAATCATGAGAAAAGGAACGATCAATCAATCAACAACAACCATGAATCAACAGAAAAATGTTTTGCATTTAAACAAATTCAAGTATTTTAGGATTGTTAGTAATCTCAGCCCTCTTGTTTTCAAGATCTAGCCAAGTTTTCTTCTATTTTCTTCGATATTATGTTGCTTCAATTTTTCCTAGTGAAATATAGCAATTCCTTCAGTCTTCAGTTTATCATCTTCAATTTATTTATTATGACATTATTCACTTATAATATGTGAAACTTAAAAATCCAATTTTTCTCATCAGGTAAATGTAATTTTGGTTAAAAATAGAAAATTTTCTGTATCTCGAATTTATTTAAAACGAATTTATCATTAATCTGCCTTATAAAGTCTGGGCTTTCCTCACCCTAAGTAAATTCAGACAAGAGAATTTCACGTTTCTGAAAGACGTCATCTCCACGCTACTTAACATCACGCTGATGCTACATCAAGACTCAGGAGAAATGACAATACGACACGATCCATACACAAGACCGATGCGAACGACTCACATCGTTCAAGCCAAGAAGTTCAGAATTAATGAAAAGAAAATAAGAAAAAGAAGTTAAATTAAGAACGACTGGTATTTATTACAAAGCAAGAAAAGTTATTAGAACGGAAAGGAAATGACGATAAGAAAAAACAAAAGAAATAGAGTTGGGGAATGTTATATATTATAAAAGAAAACAGAAAGAGAGAGTGAGAAATATACGCAGCCTCAAATTCCTCTCCCAAGATCTACTTCAGATTCTAGCTCATCGGTCACATAAAGGGACAAGAAGTCGTCATCCACGCGACGAGCCACGCAGTAGACACCAAAATCTCAAGCTTCACCTCAACCCAATGGCGCAGGTAATTTTCACTTTTGCATTATTTCACTTGGTGCTCATTTGTTTAATAAAGATGGCGCTCTTTTCATACAAAGAATCGCCATGTGATTTAGTTCCAAGATTTTGGGAATCAATATCAAATTTTTCGATCTGCTCGACGCTCCCGGACTCGTGTTGAGGTTTGGTTTGATCCTGCGACCGATGCCTTCTCGGCCATTGAAGGTTTCAGATCACAACCATTCGGATGAATCGAAACCAAAAATCGTCGCGACAAGAAAAGGGACCGAGAGGCTGGCCCCGTTTTTACAGTCCAGATCGGGACCATTTTTTACGGTCGCTGCTTCGATTGAATGCAACATGACGCTACACGAAAAGATTTATTGCCGACATATGTTCTTTCACTGGAGCGTGAATTTATATGTAAAATATAATTATCCGGCGCGTTGATACCGTTTAATGCATTTGGTTTACGTAATACGTTATAACCGAAACACGATAATCAGATTCATACGCATCTGCGACATCACGCGTACCGGTGTGCACGGTATTAGTTATTTACCATTCTTATTAACGCTAGACGAAATTTAAATTGAGACAACGTCCAAAATCGAGACTCAATGGTGCATAAAATAATAATGAACCCGCCGATGAAGTAAGATAGGTAGATCCTCTCGCGCAAAGCACTCCAAATTTGTTCTGGTCGCACATACGACCAAATACGGTTCAAAGTGGTTGCCTGGCCGTGCGGCTCACGCGGCACTTAGAAATTCGCATCTGGGCAAACACAATGAGACGGTAAATCAATAAACATTGGAGAGTTGTCCAACGTTAAGTCATCAAGGTAAAACACTAACGATCGGGGTTTTCACACTCGAAATTGCATGGTGAGCAGTCGGTCACGACTGGTTACGGGTATGAGGAGTCTCATCTCACGACGCATACCTAAATATTCCATATAAAGATTGCATTTTTTGTATAATGTGGTCTAATACGATGCTATATCAGACAATATTTTAAAGTGACAATTTCAGAGTTAAAAATTTCATCGGGCATTTATCACCCCATCGTGAGGAAATATTTTCAGGTATTTGAGGTATACAGGGAGCCGTAACAAGTCCAAGAGGTTAATTGTGAAAAAGACCGGTCTGTGGCCTATTCATATGTTTTGTAAATTCTGGATCAAATATCCAGTTCCGTTGATGTAAATAATAAGTTTTGTAATAAAACTTAGTTTTGGTTAGTTTTGGAATTGTCCTGTGTAGTGTTAATAATTTTCCCAGATTTTAAACTACTTGAAAAAAATGAGTACAAAGGCAGCAGTATTGAAATTACTGTAACAGGGTGAAATTTGGAAGTACAGAGAAGAAAGAAGAATGGGCAACTTCCCATTTTTGGTACTTTGTCGCGACAGAGAATTCTCTGTCGTGATAGAGATTGCTGGTTTTATGTCGCGACAAGGTTGAGTATTGGCAAGCCTCATGGGTCGCGACTAGGTAGTGCGTGCCGCGATAGAGTTGCACGCACGGTACACAAAGTACATAATAACATCCTTGACGCGCCACATAACAACATGAGGTCAGTGTCTCAGAGCTCAACTGAAAGAGGGCTCCAGGAGAAAATTCCTCATCACATGTGACTTATCGCCGCTTTCAAGTCTATAAAGCTTTACTTCCCATCATTAATTAACAAATGCGTCCAAGCTTTTAGTGAAATTATTTGTTATGCAAGTTTTTTACTTTTATTCTAATCAAAAGGTAATGTGCACATGATTTGAAAGCTTATGTGAGTAAAAACAATATAACTAATTACATACAGTGTGCACATGATTTGAATATTGTTAGTCAATTATGTCTAGATCCATAAACGAGAGAAATTATTTCATTACATTATAGAGAATGTTATAAAAAACAAATAACATATCAACTATTGGGCCAAATCAATTTTATTAATTCATTTAGACTTTAAAATGCATATTATTAAACTTTCATGAAAAAAATTCTCATTACCTAATAAGAGAACAATTCTTTTAGTACAGAAGTTGTGGTGCAAAAGTTAAATAATGAATTTGGTATTTTTAATAATGGAGAATTCATGATATATAAGAAGTATTACAAAAAATATTTCTAAAAGTTTTTTTTTTTTTTTTTAAATTTAAAGGAGATATAAAATATTTTGAAAGACACTCAAAATGAGATTATTAATTCTTTTATAATATAAACATTTAAAAAAATCATTATATATATATTATCAAATGGAGGGGTACAACCCAAGACACCTTATAAGCTATCAATGTTTTAAAAATCGAATCAGACTAGCAGGTCCGATCAGTTGGATCGTGAACCGGTAATAAAACCGGTCCGGTTCAAAGGTTAAAACCGTTTTTCTTTGAACCGGTGGTTGAACCGATGGTTGAATCGGTTGAACCATCAATTGAACCGGTTGAACCAGTCAAATCCATTTATAATTATTTTTATTTTTAATAATATATTACCATCTATTTGGCGACGCCACCGATTCGTTGCCCAACCAATGATTCAACCAAATAACCATGAATCAATAACTTTCTGATTCAGTCATCGATTCAATTTTCAAAACATTGCATGCTATAGAGAACTCCCCTAAGCCATAAAAGGGAGGAATCTACTTCCAATGATAGTCTATTAGTCTGTTTGGGGCTATACATAGCCCAATTATGTGGGCTTAAGAAAGAAATTCGTCATGGGCTGGAACCCATGTGGGTTAGCCCAACAGAATATGGTAATGGCTAATAGAAAATAACGACTACAACAGTTCTAATCTAAGCGTCCTGACATATACCCGAGGATGGATTTAACGAAATTGTACATGGATGGATAGATTTTTTTTTTGTTTTTTGATAAAATAGATGGATAGATTTAGGTGAACAATATTAATACTCATTCCTCCATTCATTAATCTAAAAAAATAAAAGAGATATAAGAAAATGAAATATGAAAAGAAAATAGCTACACCTCCACCTCTAGCTGGGGACGAGGTAAAAATCCAATAAAAATAGCTTCCAAGTTCAAAAGCAAATTAATAAAAGATGTTTTGACGTAAAATCCAAGAGAATTATATAAGTAAACATGCTATAAAGGATCCAAAAATAGTAAAAGTGGCAAAAACTAGAAAGCAACTTCTTTGAAACCATTAAAACTTTTAATGACCACATTATTTAATATATTGATTAATTATAGCGACAAATAGTAATCTATTGGGTATCAAAATCAGTAAGGAATGATATTTGATATATTAGACAAATATGTCCACGTTACGTTATGATCTATTTTGCCCATAAGATCGGGTTGTTGAACGCATTTACGGGTTGGGATTCGCGACAAATGTATACTTATATGTTCTTATTAATAAGATATAACAGAGAAAATATTTCTCAAATGCACGAGCTTTGCCTGAAATGATTGGGGAAATCAGGGTTTTCTCAATCACGATCAACGGATTTCCACCGCGATCTGCCTATCAAATCTGGGCTTACCTTAAAATTTCACCGACCTCCAAGACAATGATTTTTCACGATTCAGAATGTGCGCCTAGTGACCTTGTGACTGTATGCGACGCCCTATCCCGTGGCCCCGCTGACAACCCGTCAACCCGCGAATAAGGGCGCACATCGGGCCATCCCGTATCACACTCATTTGTCTCAGATATGAGACCCATTGTTGTATAATTTTCTTACAAATAACCAATTTGTAATAATATTTTTACAAGAGTTTGATGTACAACTCTTTACACTTTATATGCCAACTATATTAAAACTAGATTGTTCTAATATATTTTACAAAAATAATTCTTAAGGCCACAACCCGGCCTTCTTCGTACTCACGGTCTCGAAGGAGCGCCGTCTTCTCGTGTACCTGAAAGGGGGGTCCCACGACGGGGTGAGCAAAGCCCAGTAGTGATAATCTCCTACGCGGGTTACTCCCCACCTAAGTCAAGACACGTTAATGGTCGCACCACACACGGCAAGTAAAAACACAAAGCTCCCACCAAATGTCCAGATGTCGCGTAATGAGAAAGTGACCCACCCATTCCCATGTCTCGAGCCCTCACCCGACTCCTCACACTTGCCTGCCATTATGAGAAAAATAATCATTTCTTGCAACAAAACCCGTTGTTCTGAAAATACACTACCGAATATCGGTAAAAATATGAGATTATTCCTCCGAGCGCGACCGTCAGAACCTTCCAACAGCTTCATTGCTCTTCATCCGAAATCGATCTGCCACCGCCTCCCCAACCCCATTCTCCGGAAATTCATCCTGTGAAATTCCTTTAGCAACCATGTTCGTTTTTCAGAAAACTCGTATCATGCACTCACACCTATTACTCTAGGTTCCCCAGTGCATGTGAAATGCAATATGCCATTTCACCATAATTCATGTTAATATATTATGCATGCATATATTAACGGAGTTTATAAGCACAATCAACACGTTATTCATTAAACACATAGCAATAACATAAATCTTAGCTCTGCACGCTGGTCGATAATAAACCAACAAATTCCATCTCTGAACTGGCCTCTAATACGATCAAGCACTGGAAGAATACACAATAAGGTCACCATCTTGATCTATCCAACCAGAAAATTCCTCACATTTCTTTCACAATCATGAACCGCTTTGTTCCAATCATCCATACGACATCAAACAACCATAAAACCCTAAACTTTGGCTTCCGGCTTCAAACCCCAACCCACCACAAGCCTCGGGACTGCGGTGAAACCGGGTTATAGAAATCCTCATCCTTCAAATCCCAAGTTTTTGAAATCAAACCATATGGCCTCCTCATGGCCTCCTATAGACAAAATTTACCATACCTAATAGTATCCTACAACATGCCATGCAATGGTCATGTTATATCCCGGCTATACACATCGACATAACTAAGCAAACTGAACGCTTGGTACAAAACACAGAATTCAGAACTTTGTGATCACTCACTGTCCCCCATAGGAATATGTCTGGAATCTTGACTCAATGGGATTTCCATAGAGTCCAAGAACACCCGAAATGGAGTTCGGACGAAGAAGTTATGACCTTCCGAAGTTGGAGGTCATACGTAGTCACACTCACACGAGCCGACCGTGAACTCCGTCGAGCTGCCGACCGCTGGGCTCGCCTAACACCTTTGTTCTGGACACTTGCTATAATCCTCATATAAGTGAATGGATCTTTGACTAATGGGCTTCCATGAGTACAAGAACACCCAAAACGGAGTTCGGACAAAGGAGTTATGACCTTCCGAAGTTGAGGTCAAGTACATACCACACTCGAAGAGTCACCAGAATCGGGCCGAGCCGAGCCGACTCGCCGAAGCTCGGTCTAACATCTCGTCCCGACATCCACTATCCACCAGAATATGAATGATTCTTGACTCAATGGCTTTCCATAGAGTCTAAGAACACCAAACGGAGTTCGACGTAAGGAGTTATGACCTTCCGAAGTTGAGGTCATAATGAGTCAAACTCAAACGAGCCGCCGTGAACCGTCAGCTTGTCGACCGCCGAGCTCGGTCCGACACCTTGGTCCGACACCCACTATCCACCTCGTGCATATGAATGGATTTTTGACTCAATGGGTTTCCATAGAGTCCAACACCAAACGAGTCGAGGCTGAGCATGACCTTCCTGCTCGGCGCCATATCGTGAAGCAAACCCGCATCACCGACCAGAATCGGTCGAAACGGGAAATGACCTAGCTAAGCCTCTGGCCCGACACCTCGGTCCAGATTCACTATCCACCTCAGGAATATGAATGGATTCTTGACTCAATGGGCTTTCCATAGAGTCCAAGAACACCCAAAACGGAGTTCGGACAAGGAGTTATGACCTTCCGAAGTTGGAGGTCATACATAGTCACACTCAGACGAGCTGACTAGAATTGGCTGAGCTGAGCTGACCTGGCTGAGCTCGGTCTAACACCTCGGTCTGACATCCACTATCCACCTCAGGAATATGAATGGATTCTTGACTCAATGGGATTTTACAGAGTCCAAGAATTCAAACGAGTTCTACGAAGGAGTTATGACCTTCCGTCGGAGCACACGTAGTCAAACTCGCATGAGCCGATCAGAACTGGCCGAAATGAGTCGACTGGGCCGAGGCTCGGTTTGACACCTCGGTCTGACACCCACTATCCACCTCAGCATATGAATGGATTCTTTACTCAATGGGATTTCCATAGAGTCCAAGAACACCTGAAACAGAGTTCGGACGAAGGAGTTATGACCTTCCGAAGTTTGAGGTCATACGTAGTCACACTCGCATCGAGCCGACTAGAACCGGGCCGAGCCGAGCTGACCCGGGCCGAGCCGACCCCAGCCGAAATGACCGGCTGAGCTGACCTCTAGCCGACCTCTAGCAAACGACCACTGTGCTGACCTCCCACAACTTCTAATCTCTACAAAAAGGATCTCTACACTCGACCCCATAGGCCGATCTCTACTTCGGGCCGGACCCCCGCCCCATTAGACTATTTAGAGTAAAAAGACCATAACTTGGTTCCATAGAGGTCAATTGAGAAAATTCAAAGCCTAACATCAAGCTCACTGATGTGGCTAAGCACTTACCGTATGGGCACACTACCAAATCCCTTTCTTTTCCACCCAAAACCAAAGGCTCAAGGTCCGGTTAATGCATACTATCACAATATGGCAATTTTCCTACGGTTCAAAAACGCAAGAACTAAACATCCCCCTTAGTGGCAATACAACCACCACACAACCTCAGTAGAAAGTAACCAAAGTAGGAGAAGACTCCACTCTTAGAGTTTTTCTCGGAACTCCCAACCCGGCCCTATGCTAAAAACCCTTGCCATGAGGATGAACTCTTCCTCTGTTCGCTTGAAAACCAATTCTGGCCCGATCACGGAAATTTAGAGAAGGTGAGTTCTGGTCAAACTTCTTTCAAATCTGGTTTGCCTTTTTTTTTTCTCCCTCCCTCCCAACCGGTTGGGAGAAGATAGAAGTCATGAGAGGTCCCCACTTGCCACTTGTCCAATTCTAAGTAGCTCCTGATTATCTACCACCTTATCCATCTACCTTGATTTCCTCCCAATCATGTGTTACACATGTCCATATGGGTCCCACACTTGAGCTCAAGTTGACCAACAGCACTGACACATGGCACAATCGTGAGCCACTCAAATGCGCCTGCGTCCCCCTCACTACGCCGCTGCCCTCAAAATGTGCAAATTCCTCACCGCTCCCTAATCAAGAATTTCGACGTAAGAGGTTTAGATTTCATGGAGACGATTCCAACGGTAAAGTTCGTTTCGTCATTCGAGATTTAGAAAAATTCTGGATTTTGACCGAAATTACCATTTTGTCATTTTCCAAAAAATTAGATTTTCTCAGGGTTTCACACGAGATTCTTATGAGAGAACTGACTAGAAAATAACCTAAGAATTTCATTAAAACAACGAATGATGAACCTATGACGAAAATAAATTGTTTCGGGGGCAAAAACGAACCCGAACACGGGGCACGACATGGGCCACATGTCCAACTTAAGCAAGTTAGAACAAAAGAGGAGCAAAATGGGGATGAGGGCAAAGAAAACCCATTTTTCCTACAGTGTACACGAGAGAGTGAGAGAGTAAAGAGAGAAGCTCAAACTTCTCTACGATCTATGGAGCTCGGTTGCTCAGTTTTCGTCGGGCCAAGAACTAAAGTCCATCTACACGACGAGAACTAGGCGTGGGTACTAGAAACAGCCGAAGATTCAAGTGAAGAGTTTGGGAGATCGTGGGTTTCGCATCTCCGAGACTTCCGAAAGCTTCGTCTTGGCTCCAAGAAGTAGGGATTCTTCCTACTTTGGTTTATTTTCCATTCTAGGGGTTGTTTGGTTGATTTTTAATGCCCTAAGGGGCTGTTTGGTAAAATAATGAGTTATGGGAATAGTGCCCTGTTTTGAATCTATATGATGTCCGGGGCCAGGATCGATGCCATTTACGCCCCATCCTCGATCCGACCCGATCGGGCGGATCCGAACCGAGTCCGGGCGCCAGACTATATACCGGGACTATGGACTGCTTCTTTCTCGTAGCCGAACTCTGTACTGTGGTTATACAAAACAATTTTTGTAATAAATAAAAATCATTTACATTTACAAAAGAATCACCACCTGAAAGGTATCCTCCAAATCTATACACATATACTGAGTCCCATTTACTTATACAAATACTTATACTTATACATGTCTAATACAAACATCAAAGATTGCGGAAGTAGTGCGGTGAGCACCTATATCCGAAATAGCCTTCGCTTCCGCCGATGGGATGTCCCGTCTCTATCCTTGTCTTCTCGCTTCTATACCTACACTTTATCACCCGTGCTAAGCTTTACGCTTAGTGGGAACATAAGCATGGACAACCACCAATGTGGTGACCGTCAGAAGCTTATACATAGTGCATTTCATATATCTATACAAATTCATATAACTCTTTTTATTATTTATCATCTTTACATTCCTATCGCATGCCACATGTTCTCCGTCTCGACATAACTCCTATCTATACTTACTAAATTCCCGTGCTTTGTCATCTTTTACTTATCTCTATCGTTCTTGGAAGCACTTATGCATTTCTATCATGTGTTCATAGCATGTTCCCTCTATTCATTTAGATATGTCTATCATATATTCATATCATATATTTCTTATTCTAGTACTTATCATTTGATCTATTATCTTTCTAATGGTTCATATTACATATCCTATTTTGTGCATGTCATATTCTTATACATATATTACTTTCATGGTTATATACTATATACCATTTGTTATGTTCTATTTTCATGTACTGTGATCATGTACTGGCCATCGTGATAACGCTTTCCCGCATCAGATATCATATTAACCTTCGTATCATTTTACATTCTATACATTTCATATATCACGCCGACTTATAATCTCTCATGTTACGTAACTTATCATCACATAGCAAAGCAGTTATGCTTCATATCATATCATATCTTTCACATGTCATATTCAAATCATTTGTTTTATGTTTCACGCCGCATAAACCTTTAGAAGGATAACCTGAAATAACCGCTTGTACCCAAGGTACCGTATACAACCCGAAGGTATCATCACCGGCACGAGACAAAGGACTCCATGCCCTGATATGATACCCGAAGGTATCATCACTGTACGAGACAGTGACCATCTTATAAGGGTTCGAAGGCGCTATGGTGACCCTTTCGGGGCCACTGTGATCCAAACGGGATCTATCTCATCGACCCAAACGGGGCCCCACATCGTAACGGTAACTTATATGTCAGACTTATTCTTCCTAATAGGCATGTCCATCTATCCTCTTACTAGGTTCTAAGATCCATTTTATTCATTTTCTTCAGACATATCTCATAAGCATGAATAACTATTGTTATCATGCGATTGCTTATAATATATACTATCATTACTTTAAATCTGTATTCGTTTCTCATATCTCAGCTTCATATTACGATTCTCATATTTCTCATAATACATATATTCCTATATTTTATCATGTGCATGCATTTACTGCTCTTATATTCATATATATGCTTATCATTCGTGGTACATGTACTTCCATTCCCGGTAACATCTTTATCTTGTTAACTTATATCTTCATGTACTTTATTATACTATCATATTCTAGTGACATATACCTATACATTTATACTTTACGCTTTACTTGTGCTTTATCGTACTATTCTATCTCCCATAGGAGTGCGCGTAACATAGACTTCTTCTTTAATACCCTTTAGGTAAATCTCTTCATGTCCAAACTATTTACCTTTTTATCATTTCTATTCGCATACACACGTATAAACATTCGCTTTCTCGACAGAGATAAAGAATGAACGGGTGACTTGACAACATATACCCGAAGGTACAAGACGGTATAGAATGTAGACGTGCCCGCCTCCCACGTAATAGAAGTGCTCGAACATTCTAGCAAGAGTGCTAAAGACCGGTCATGGCATGCCAAAGCACCGATCATATACATGCTCGCCACGTGATAGAAGCGTCAGAAAGACCAGCAGAGGCCAAGCACCGATCATATATGTCTTGTCATTCAATATCCGATCTTAAGCACTCATACAATTATACGTGTTCTCTGAGCTTATCATTTTATTCTTTTCTTCTATTTTCCTTTTCATATCAAAACTACTTATGTTGTTATTTCTTGTTCATATCTATCTTATATTATGAATGATATACTATGATTATCATATCTGCTTACTATTTTTCCTTATTTATGGACCTAATATGGGTTCCACTTTTATCATACTATGTATGGCTGGATTCTTGACTCAATGGGCTTTCCATAGAGTCCAAGAACACCCGAATCGGAGTTTGGACGAAGGAGATATGACCTCCAAGTTGAGGTCACACGTAGTCAAATCGAATCGACGAGCCGACCGACTTCTGAGCTTCTGGTCTAACACCTTGGTCTGATACCTAATATCCTCCTCAGGAATATCAATGTATTCTTGACTCAATGGGCTTCCCATAGAGTCTAAGAACACCCGAATCGAAGTTCGGACGAAGGAGTTATGACCTTCCGAAGTTGGAGGTCATACGTAGTCAAATCCTGAACTAGACGAGCTGACCTGACCTCGGTGAGCTCAGTATAACACCTCGGTCTGACACCTAATATCCTCCTCAGGAATATCAATGTATTCTTGAGTCAATGGGCTTTCCATAGAGTCCAAGAACACCCGAATCGGAGTTCGGACGAAGGAGCGTGACCTTCCGGTTGGAGGTCAAATGTAATCAAATCCTCGAATCGACGAGCTGGATCGACCTCGGTGAGCTTCGGTCTAACACCTCGGTCCGACACCTAATATCCTTCTCAGCATATCATCGTATTTTGACTCAATGGGATTTACAGAGTCTAAGAACACCAAACGGAGTTCGATAAAGAAGTTATGACCTTCCAAAGTTGGAGATCATACATAGTCAATCCTACGGGCCGACCCGAATCGACGAGCCGAAGCCTTCTACTGCGACGAAGTCTCGGCCGACTCTACAGACGAGGTCCGACCACAGATGAGGTCCACGACTCTATTGCATGAGGTCTCGCCGACCTTCAGCCGCGATGAGGTCTCGGGCCGGTCGCGATGAGGTCCGCCTGACTTCACCGCGAGGTCCCGACCCCGCTCGGGCGTGGGAGGTCCGCCGACCTCCGCCGCCCGAGGTCTCACGCCGACCTCGCCGCATGAGGTCCGCCGACCTCCGCTGCATGAGGTCCAAGCCCGCGGCATAAGGCCTTGCCGACCCCCCGTTGCATGAGGTCCGTCGACCTTTACCGCATGAGATCCGGGCTCGACCTCTCGCCCATTTAACTATTCGTGAGTAAAAGACCATAACTTGCTCCACAGGGGTCCGACCGTGAAATTCAAGCCTAACATCAAGTTCGTTGATGTGGATACAATTTACCGGCGACTTAACGCTAAATTTCCTTTACTTGACCCAAAACCTGCTCTAAGGTCCGATACTAAGTATGACTGAAATAGGGAAATTTTCTGGTTCAACTTTGCACCATCCTTCCCAAAACACATCTATAGAGCCTTAGAGATCTTCCTAACTCAACCCTAACAAGAAATGAGGTCGGGAGTTTCCAAACCCAAACCATACACTTGTAGATAGAGGGTGTCTCCAAACCATGTATCTATACTTTTATACTCCAAACTATACAAACCCATACTATTGTACAAACATCGATACTTTTCCATACACCCATAATTTTCATATAAATATACCTAGTTCCTTACACTCATACTCAAATTCCATACTCAAATTTAGTAGTTTCATACTTGTGATCTCCTTCTTTCTTCCTTTCTCTTTTCTCTTCTTCCTCTTCTTTTTCTTCTTCTTCTTCCCGTTTTTGTTCTCTTTTCTCCAAGACCAAAATGAGATATTTATTTTTGGTCTTATCCTTATTTGATCTTATCCCCTTTTTATTTCACTTTCTTTCTTTTAGAGTATCCTCCTTGACCATCCAATCAAATGAGGAAACTTCCTCCCTCTTTCCTTCAAGCCACTTGTCTCTTCCACAATTTTTCTTCATTATTTCATTATAATATCTTTCTTATATTACTCTTTGGTCCTCCAACTCTCTTTTTACTTTTTTAATTTAATCCATTTATTATTCCTACTGGGTGATATGAACTTATTATATATTATGACCCTTGGGTCATGAATTGGTAATTTATTAATTTACCCTTAACTGTTGTATTAATTTCAAGTTCTTGCTTATTTTATTTTTATCTTTATTTTATTCTGGATAAATATACTTTTACTTTTATTATACCCTAAACATGTCCGAAAACTACTAGGGTATATTTTGGGGTGTTACATTTTCGGTTAGAAAAAGGGAGAATTTAGACTAGTATCCTTCAAGAAATTGTAGCTCTATCTGAAAACTTGATGTTAGGCTTTTGAATCACCAAAATTGGACCTTTATAACCTAAGTTATGGTCCGTTTTCCGGGATTGCCACAAAGGTCTCTATTTTGGTCGAACCTACCGTCCGCATTTTTAGACTCCGATTCGTCGGGAAAAGTGAGAATTTGGACTAGTATCCTTCAAGGAAATTGTATCTATATCTGAGAACTTGATGTTAAGCTTTTGAATCACCAAACTTGAACCTCTATAACCCAAGTTATGGTCCATTTTTTGGGATCACGATGTGTCTGTTGGCTCTAACCTACTCAGCCCAAATTCGGGATTGATTTTCTACTGGAAAAGTGAGAATTTCGTAAGACCCGAGAAATTCTAATTTTCAAGAAAAAAGGGTAAATGGTAATTTTGGTCAAAATCCGAAATTTTAGATCTCGATGATCGAAACTAACTTCACCGTTGAAATTGTTTCATGAAATCTACACACATCGATAATTTCTCGGTCAATTTCGAGACGCTGTAATTTCACGATTTCGAAAGACGCCCTGTGCTATACGATAATAAGTGAGAAGACACGAGCATGAGAGGCAATTGGTGACAATGGCTGACAGATTACATGTATCCATGTGACACATGTCACATGAATAAGGAGAGGATTAAATGGTTTCGGTATTAAGCCATATGTCAAATGGTCCTAAAGTTAAACCAGAGGACAAAAGGAATAAAATGAAGAAAATAACATCTTCTTTTTAGCTTGGTATCCGATGTGCTGAGGGGAGAAAATAGAGTTTGCGAGAGAGAGTCTATCTTTCTCTTAAGATCTACTGTCGGACCTCTTGGCTCGCTCTGAGCAAGATGAGAAGTTGGTCTACGCAGTGCTACGCTGTGCATTGGCCATGAAGCCGATAACCCAAGAGGTAGGGTTCACTGATTTATTCTTTGGCTAAGAGCCATTTTAATGGATGAGGATATCTTAAGGCCCGGGATGACCGTGCTTTCGCCCAAAGATCGGGACTAAGCGAGAAATCCTCACGCTGGGTCGTTGGTCGCCTTGAGACTGTGTCAGATCGTTCACGTGATCTTGTGTGTGGCTTCAGTTGCTCAAGGTTCAAAATGAATTGCTTAAATTGTTCATTAGCTAATGTGAGCTAATTTTAGTGTTATTGCCATGAAAGAATAACATGTTGTGTGTTAATTTTTGTTTATATATGCATGCTTGATGTATTAACATGTGTTGTATGAAAATGGCATAATGCATTTCATATGCAGCGGCAATCTAGAACAAGAGGGTGGAGTGCATGACATAAAATAAATCGGAGGGTTGTCCAAAATAATAAAATTATATTGAAAAGTTGTCCGAAGAATTGTGTTGGGAAATCGTCCAACAATTCACGTCGGAGGGGCCCATGAATTGTTTCGGAGAGTTACCCAACAAATTCACCTCGGAGGATTGTCCAACGTATTTATATCGGAGGGTTGCCCACAAATAAAACAAATATTTTGTTTGGAAACGGTTTTCATACATGGCATAAGCATGTGTGAGGGAGTCGGTGAGGACTCGAGACATGGGATTGGGCATGGAGGCATTCAAGTAGGAATCATGAATTCACTTGAATGTGTGTGTTTTTCCATTGTATGTTAATTAGGCGGAGCACCTATGTGGGGATCATCACTATCATATCAAGCCAATTCGTCAAGGAAAATTATTTCAGTAATGTGATATTTGGGAAGACGATTCTTAGAGGTCGGACTATGAAGCGTCGAACTATGGCCTGATTCATGTTTTATATATATATTAGAACGAACTAGTTTTAACATATGTTTTGTATTAAGAGTGATGTAATGTAAATTTCAAACCATTCAATATAAATACTGTATTTTTACGGAAGAGATGATGTAATAAGGAGCCAATGTGGCCATTTTTATCATCGTACGGGTTCTACGATATGAGACTCAAAGCTTCGCAGTGTCGATTATGGTCAACCCGACCCTTGAAATGGGGCGTCATAAATTTGGAATAACATCCTTCAAGGAAATTGTAGCTCTATTTGAGAACTTGATGTTAGGCTTTTGAATCACCCAAATGGACCTCTATAACTCAAGTTATGGTCGCTTTTCAGATCAAGCATGTACTAGGCCGTTTAATGGTTTGTGTCTAGATTTTGGGACTGTTAGGGGGCTATTTTTCTAAACCGAGTTTAGAACTATCCTGTGGTCTGTTATGGCTTGTTGTGTGGAATGTTTTCTGGGCATCTCTATGCCACAATTGGTCTTAAGGATGAGGTTGTCATTACTTGAGTTTGAATGACATGCTTGATAGTAATTGATTGAATGTCAATATGTGTGTCTTAATGTATTGACATGTGGAGAGTATGTATGTGTGTATGAATATGTTGACATTGATTTAGTGATTTATTTCGAAATTGTATGTTGATTGATATAATTGTTCACAAATGATGCATGGGTGTAATGCAGAATGAAATTGTCCATATAAAGATTCATATATATATGTGTGATATGACATAAAGCGATGAAATGACATAATTGCATTTCATGCGCATCGGCGTAATATCGCATGAACAGGTGTGCGCGCTGTGCATTTAAGAGTTGTCATTCACCATTCTCGTGAATGGGAAGGGAGACTCTGGCACTGGACGACGCCCAATAGAGTTCCACAATTTGCATGGTTGAAATTAACACCGCCGTGTTGGATTGTGCGCTCGAATGGGACAACGCCCAAATCTGAGTTGCATCTGTTTGAAAATGGAAAATGAATTATGTGGGCTCGGGTGAAAAGCCTGCTATCTTTTCGTTACACATATGGATCCATCGGTGAAAGTTCATAAAAGTGTGGGAAGGTTTGCGAAGCTTACGGCGGGACCCCGAAAAATTCACCACCCATAAAAGACACATGGATTTTTGAAAACAAATGATCATTGAGGTGAACATCCAAAAAGATTTTGGTTTGAAAACAAATGAATTTGTTTTGTAAAATGATCATTGGATGTAATCCAAGAATGATGGATTTTATCAAGCATGAGTTTCGACATTGTGTGCTAGGAGTCGTTTGGGACTCAGGTTTGATGGAGTCGGCGAGGACTCAGTACATGGGACATGGTGAGTCGCATCTCATTCATGGCATGTAGAATTCCATTATAGGTTTGCATAATCTTGATTGGAATGTGTTTTTTTTAGTGACATGACCATTGCATGTGCACTTAGGTGGGGAGTAGCCTCTATAGGAGTTTACTCTACTGGGCATTGCTCACCCCGTCGTGAGACCCCTTTCAGGTACAGAGAGTGTGCAGGGAGATGGCGCTCACTCGAAGCCGCCATTATGAAGAAAGCCGGGTTGTGGCTTTGGTTCTTACTTTTGTAAAATATATTAGAACAAACTGTTTTGATATATATTTTTGTGTAAAGAGTATTGTAATTAAACTCTTAAGGACTATGGTATTATAGCATTGTGCATTAAGTTTGAGTATGGATAAATGGACCATATGTTGTCATTTTTACTTATAGATGGACCCGGAGAGGTCCTGATATGATATTTGGTCCCGGATGGGCCATGCTATTATCTGTTGAACATGTTGTATTTTTGGGTAGAGCTCCCTATACAAAGGACACTATGTTCGATTTTTGTTAAATTATGAGTCCAGGTAAAAGGGACACAATAGTGTGGTATCGGGTTACCTGACATCCACAAGTTTTTCGCTGGTTGACGGTTGGTCAACGAACCTCTAGGTTTTGGGGCGTCACAAAGAGTTTGTTACATTAGGAAAAATTTTGTTATATTAGACAAAAGTATGTTACATTAGCATAGTGAGCATGTTATATTATTTTTGTAAGTATGTCAGCTCAACATAGAAGATACATTTTTGTCTAAATAAGGAAAGTTACTATTCCACTACGAGTGTGTTTGGTACATTGGAATGATGAATGAGAATGAAGAATCTCTTTCAATTCCTATTTCTCAAGGAATGAAATCAATAATTTGATTTTATTCTTAGTGTTTGGATTAGTTTATGAATCTTACATGGGAATGATTGTTTACTTTCATTTCATTGTTTGGTAATACTAGAAATTGGAATGAAAAATTGAAAATACACCATAACTTTTAGAGCTTTTAAAAAACAACATTCTGATAAAATATTTAATTATTCTCCATTGTTTTCATTTTAAAAAATAATTATAGTCATAATGATTAAAAATAAAATATTAGAAATTAAAATTTATTTTTAATATATAAATAATTTTCAGTATTTTCGGTTTTAGAATCGTTATTACATCTTGTTAGTTTTTATGTAACAATTTTATAAAAAATGTATCTTTCTAGGCTTTTTATATAATGTGTCTATAAAAATGTTTCCTCAAGATTTTAAATTTAATGATAAAATAAAATGTTAACATACTTTTCAAAAAAAAGGTAAATAAAAAAAATTCAAAACACATCCAAGCCAATTTTATTTTGGATTTTCAATAACATAGCTTTCATAAAATGCTTTAAATTACTAATTGGAATTGTGGCCTGATTTAATAAAAGGTTAGATAGAAATAATAATTTAAGTTTGGCTGCTTTTGGCGAGAAAGTAAATAGTTGTCAAAGAAAACGAGAAGGGTGAATCAAAATACCACCTATATCTAAATAATTCAAATCCTACTTAGAAGTAGAATTTGATTCCCCTTTGAATTAGTTTCTATTCCATTCCCTCATGCTTAAATTTCATCCAAACATGAGAATGGGCTGAAGAGGTAACGACATTCCCAGTCAACTTTTCTATTCCTATGATCCAAACACACCCTGCATGTTTTAATTAATTTGGTGGAGTCACGTCATATGTTTTAATGATTTCAAAGAGTTGTCCTCTATTTTCCTTCTTTTTAAGTCCTCTATTTCAAAATGCCATGGTCGCCCCAATATAAAAAGACAAAGTTAATCTTTATCGTATTTATATACTAAAACTCACTCAGCGCTGCATACGACTTGAGAAGATGAAAGCCTTCGCACGCACAAGAAATTAGTTAATTTTGTTTATGTAAACCTAATCAAAAACCAAATTTAATTAAATCCTCATAATTTTGCCTATACAACCTCAAATTCCTAAGAACATTATTTTATACACGCCTCAGTCTATTTTGTTCTCTCCAACCATCTTTTTCTATAGGCTACATCTTCAACATAACATGTTTACATAATTCCACCTGAACTCTATGCCTATAATTTCACAAACCTTTAGGTTGTGTAAGATTATTTTTTTACGTTTTATTGTTTATTAATTAAAAATCTCAAAGAAAATCAAATATAAATATTTTTATATCAATGAGTTAAAATAAATAAAATCAATTTGAAGCAGTAAATAAAAATAATATATTTGACTTAATTCTATTTTTATTTTTCTTCATTTTTTCATTCCTTCTACTTTTATTCTCTATTTTCTTTCTCTCACATTTTTGGTCAATTTTTCTAGAACCAAACATAGTCTTACTTTTTAATTCTAAAAATATTCTTCACCAATGTTTTTAGAATTTAATCAATCAATAATTAAAGTAAAAAAGTTACCAAGGTTTACTAGTTGGATTAATAGTTCATTTGCAATCGAACTTATGATATCAAAAATATAGAATGTATATTTATTAAAATTAAAAATAAATTATAAAATTAGACAATATTAAATGGACAACTTTTCTTTGAAGTTGTTCCGTTAGAGCTCCTATCAGTTACAGTCCATGTATTTTCATTTTTGTTTGATTCTGGAACCCAATTCTGTTTTTGGTCACCAGCACTTTACTTTCTACCTTTTTCTCATGCTATTAGCTGTAATAGTTTATATCATCCATCAACATGAAAAATCAATTACCAAAGCAACTCAGTGTGGAATACAATAACCTTGTGTAACTCTGTTGAAAAATAGATTAATCATTCCATTACAAATACCCTCCTATATGTGGGTACCGTGGGCCCAGGCCGAGCATCCCTAGCCAGCCGGCCCAACCCAAGCGCCTCAAGGGGATTAGGCTCAAGCACTAGCCGACCCACGAACGCCGGCCAACCCTTCGCCCGGATATCCCAAAGGATTAGGCCCAGCACTAGCCGCCATTTAACGCCGTACAACCCTTCGCTTCTGGATATCCTAAAAGGACAGTCAGAATTGGGCCGCCCATGAGTGCCCGACCACCTCTCCGCCCGGCATTGGGGATTTCATAGCCGTGGCTACGCTTGTTTAATTTCATGCGCTTATCATTCCGAATCCGCAACCCTCCCAAGCAAGTCACAAATGTGACCTGATTTTACAAAGCATGTCACTTCATGAATCGACTCGTAGCCTCCGCCACAAAATAGGGAAGTTCTCTTAATAAGGTCGCATCGTGAAGGTGGTTACGTAAAGGGAAGAACTCCAGTCATCCTTCCCGAACAAGTTCATCTTCCCTAACATTATGGGAAGAAATCGCCCAATATCCAAAAAGACTGACCTCTCTTTTCTCCCTCCATGTTATAAGGCAAGTCACACCAAAAATGCACGAGATCCCCCGATCGAGATTATTATTGCCCGCCTCGGCCTTCCAAAAGACTCCACTTTCACATCTGTGGCGACTTTAACACCACTGGCCGCTTTCTCGCTTTGTAGGTCACTGCAGCCTAAATGGCTAATGTCACGATCCAAAGGACTCGTGAGAATTGCGAGATCACAATCGCGCCGTTTATGGAAACGCCAAGCAAGAAGTCACAAAGACGGTACGCAAGAGCTTGGGTACACCCGCTCCTAGGTAACCCCCCGATCTGCAAAGCTTTGGCTATTCCCAAACATCTCACAGGACCGTCGGATCCCAGCGCCATGACTAGCAATCTAGCAAACTTATCCCCCGAAGACCAGTTCCTCCTCTGGCGCCAAGAGCTGGAAGCAAGACAAGAAGAGCAGGTCAGGCAGGTAGCCGAACCACGCGAACAAAGCACTGGGCTCGCGAAGAAGAAAATGAGCGCTCATGCGAACTCCGCTAGAGGCGCTGGTCGGCACGCGTAACTTCCCGCCCATTTCCTCCTCGCCCGTCCCAACAAAGGTAAGAAGTCGGCCATACGGACGATGTAGGATCTACGGCCAGATGATGAATTATCCTTCGACAGCCACCGCCCGCCGCTTCACCTCAACGCCACTAAGCCCATTCAAGAAAAAGGCCACCTCGCTGGTCCACCGGTCCATCAACGTCGCAAGGTACCGATCGTGGAGAGAACTCAGCAGGGATCGACGACCACCAACACCACCACCATGCGGCTGCATCGCGGTGGAGGCTTCCCACATATGCCATCCATGTACCCACTCACGCGGTCGCCCCATGATGGCTCCTCCGCCGGTCCGGACCAAGACATGCCCAATTTCTCGGACAAGACATCCCGACTATGATCCTCCCCGGTTTCCTCCATACCACCATGTACCGACGCCATCCGACCCCATGACCACATGTCGTGATTATAACCAGCAATAATCCTCAAAGGCCGGGATGACCTACTCCTATGTAGCAGGTTTCACCACCTCAAGGGCCCGCTTTGGTCAGTTTCATAAACTAACTAGGGGATCAATAAACACATTTGGCGAACTGTGGGCCGCGTTTGTTTCTCAATATTTGTGCACTGTCAGTAAAAGGAATACGCTCCCTCTGCATCATCTCTCAAACGGGAGGACGAGTCCATCCGACTTCACACCCTGTGTTCCTCAAGCGTCCGCCAGACGACATCTACATCATGGATGCGGTCTTGCAAAATTTCCCCGTATGAGCCAGTCAACCACCCCGCTTTTTCCAATCCCTATCCTAATTCGCCAAGCAACTATGGAAGAATTGAAATCACCGCGGATAAATTCTTCACGTTGAAGATAACATCCGGCTACCTCACAACCGCTTTGATAATCGCCTAAACATCACTAAGCCGGTCACGCCATGGGCCCACCCCCGAACAGAATGCTAGCCACAAGTAAGAGCCGAAGCTCCCAGACGAGCAACTCGAGAAGAAGAAAGATCCCCCCCAATTCACTGCTCTCAACATCGTATATGACCGGCTCCTGCCCCTTATCCGCGATCTCCCCGACTTCAAATGGCCCCCGCCAATGAGGGCAGGACTGCATCAAATAAGAATAGATCTCTCGCGTAAGGCGACATATCACAGGACCATGGCCATGAGACCAATCAATGCCAAAGCCTCAAATTTATGGTGGAAAGATTGATTCGAGTCGGCCACCTTAGACGGTATCTGAGGGGACCAACCCAAGGGGCAACGGTCGCTCCCACAGCCGACAGAGCCATTGCAGAAATAGAACATGCTTCAGAGCCCCGACCGACCATCAACTTCATTCTGGGGGGACCAAACGACAGCTAGTATCAATCCAAGCAAATGAGAAGAATACTCCCGGTACCGCCAGCCAGTGAACACTATCAAAGAATCGGGAGACGCCCCGTTAGCCCCACCGGATCGGTCTTATATCCTTTCCACCTATCAACCCTACACGGGTCATCAAACCACACTACAACGCACTTGTATTAATCCATGCATGAACATTTTACGCCCATAGGTCCTCGCTTATTCGGGAAGGCGCGATTCCGCTCCATCTCCCCTCGTCTAAAACATGAAAGTCTTGCTGATCATCTCCATTCCTACCGCGCACTTTGTCGTTTCAACTGTTACCACACTGACACAGACATCACTTTCTTCCGCCAAGGCAGTCCGGTGAATCCCGTGCCGAAGTACCGCTTCCGCGGGTAGAAGACTGGCCCATATAATGCCATCTTAGGGCCGAAACGGCTACATGCAACGCCAGAAAGTGCATTCATCCACATACCATCAAACGATAAGCTACCCGACAGTTCCGACAAGCCGACTTCCGTGTGAAGCCGCTTGAACGCAAGGCAAAGGTTATCAACTCTCACTACGGGAGTGCGCTAAAGCCGACATCTCTGGGGAAGCACCCCTTACGGACCAACCCCCTCAATAGCAATTACAGTAATCCGTCCAGCCCGCCCCGGAGGATAGAGAGTCGTTGGCCGTTGATTCATTAGAAACCTTATCCCTCAACGGCTCGGATAGATGCATATATATTAGCACCCTCCTCTCCGAAAAGGAAAAGGCCCAGTTACGTCAAGTTATACAGTTCAATGCCGATGTATTTTCTTGGACCCATGCAGATATGCTTGGGATCAGCCCTGTTCTGCCAAGCCGATCAGACAAAAAGTGAGATGCTTTCACCCAGACCGCCACTCGATCATCCAGGCCGAAGTTGATAATCTTCTGCATAATGGATTCATCAGAGCAGTGAAATACCCCGAGTGGTTAGCCAATGTGGTAGTGGTTCCAAAGAAGGGGAACAAATGGAGAGTTTAGCGATTACACGGACTCAACGATGCTCCGTCCAAAAGATACTTCCCTACTCCCGCATAGACCGATTGCGGATGCCCCACATAGGCACGATATGCTATCCTTCCTGGACGCTTTCTCGGGATATCACCAGATCCCTATGTACCCCCTGGATGTAGAAAAGACATCTTTCATTACGCCCCATGGATTGTACTGTTATAATGTGATGCCCTTCGGATTAAAGAATGCATGGGCTACCTATCAGAGGTTGGTGACGAAAATGTTTCGACCCTTGCTCAGCAGCATTATGGAAGTTTATATTGACGATATGCTGGTAAAATCTAAACAGCGCCCAGATCATGCCACTCACCTCTAGCAAGCTTTCGATCTCCTCCGAGAATATGGTATGAAGCTGAACCCCCTAAAATGTGCATTCGGAGTCAGCGCCGGCAAATTCCTCGGCTTCATGGTAACACAAAGAGGAATGAGGTAACCGCGCGCCTTGAAGCCATTTTGCAATCATCTACTCTAACCAAGAAAGAGATCCAACGACCGACCGGCCTGGCTATCGTCTCATGTTTATTTCCCGCTTCACTGACCGGTTGAAACCCTTCTTCACTACCCTAGGGGGCCAGCCTGGCCGAGTGGGACGAGGAGGCACCGGGAATTCAGAGTAATCGCACACTGATGAGAGTCTCTAACTCAAGGAGCCAGAGGCTGAGACACGCCATCTTTGGCACTCAAGAAGATTAGACACAGCACTGGGGCGCCATTTATTTAAAGAATGCAAAATGCGGTTGAGGCCGTTGTTCTTTGTCACTGAAGTCTTTAACTGGATGCTGAAACCAAGTACACCCACCTTGAACGGCCGCTCGCCCTACGCACACCGCCTGTGGTCGCCTTATTTCCGTGCTCATCCCGTCAGAGTATTGGATCGACCTCCCAATTCCGAGGCACGATTCACAAACCCAATCTGTCCGGACGGATGGCCCGTTGGGCAATGGAACTAAGAGAATATGGCATCCAATACAAGCCGAGACTTGCAAAGAAGGGGCAGGTCTTAGCCGACTTCCTTGCAAAAATCCCGCAGCCAAAGACTTACCTGCATAATAGCGCCGCGGACCCTTTGGCGTTGATGGGGCCTCCAGCATTCAGAGCTTCTGATTGGTCTCTGCATTAACTTCTAACGAAAGGATTGAACAGTTATCCGTTTAGCTTCGCCGCTTCCAACAACGAGTTTGAATACGGCCATGATACCGCATTCAGAACTCGCATCAGCCAGAGGTGCTAACTGCCTTTTGATTCAAAGCGACTCACAGCTGGTCGTAGGACAAGTCAACGACCTCGAGTCCGTGTGGAGCCCGAATGGCGAACACGCCTCCGGTCAAGCGTAAATCGAGCACCCTCACGACCGAAACTCGAGCATGTCCTGCAGACACAATGAACGGGTCGATGCCTTAGCCGTCGTGGTCGCGTCTTTGCCAATAACGGAAACTATATACCTCCCTATCTACTATCAACCAGGCTCCTCCATATTGCATACTCAAGTAAGTCAGGTAGAAGAGTCTCCCCATCCCGGACGGACCCTAATTCAAATTTCACATACCACAGGAGAGTTACCAAATGACAGAGGCATGGTCAGAAATTCGATTCACCGGCCGTGTTCTCTATAGACGGCAGTTTTATAAACGGTCCTGCTTTAATTTCATACCTTAAATGTCCGACCCAGAGCAGTGGTCGTGATGTGTTACCGAACCGCATGAAGGTATATGCGGAAATCATCCAGGGGGAAGAACGTTAGCCCATCAGGCTCACACACAAGGGTAATATCAATAACTATGAAGGCAGACGCGTCACCATGTCGCACTTGACCCTTACAATCTTAATGTCTCTCATCTTGAAATCCCCGGCACAAGATTTGATCTCCATCTCTAGCCCTTGGTCGTTCGCCCAATGGGGGATCGATATGGTAGGCCCATTCCCGACCGCACCAGCCCAAAAGAAACTGCTACTGGTTGCTACGGATTATTTCAGTAAATGGATAGAGGATGATGCCTACGCGTCAATCAAAGACAGGGATGTCACCTGGTTCATATGGAGAAACATTATTTGCCGATTCGGCATTCCAAGGCCAATCATATCGATAATGGCAGCTGATGTACCGAGTCTATCGAGACTTCGCTAAGAACTCAAAATACGAACCTATAATTCACGCCGCAGATCCCAAAGCAATGGCCAAGCTGAAGCCTCCAATAAAACCTTGTTAATCGTCAAAGCGTTAGACTCCATTAAAAGGAAATGGTCGAGGAACTACCCGGTACTACCACGACCACTTGACCCGAAAGCCAACCGACATCTCTCCCTTCGCACTCACTTACGGGATGGAAGCTGTTATCCCTACTGAAATCGGTTTACCTACCATTTGGATAGTTACGCCCGAACCAGAAAATGAAGGATCCATGATCCGAGAATTAGCCACAAGTGATGAGCTACGGGAAGCGGCAGCAATCCGAGTGGCATCCTACCAACGCCGCTTAGCGAATTATTATAACAAACGAAAAGTCTCGACGCATAAATGTGACCTAGTTTTTACTTAAAGGTTTTCGAGAATACCGCTAACTTACCTAAGAGGAAAATTCCAACCCAACTGGGAGGGACCATATGTAGTCATAAGGTCCGGGGAGTCCGGATCCTACGCCATAGACAAAACAGATGGAACTCTTGTACCTAGAATGTGGAATGCCATGCACTTGAAAAGGTACTGTCAATAAAATAACATCTTTATTATCCATTACTCAAGATCTCTTTGCATATATCCAGACTACGCAGTAATAACTTACAAGTCCGGTGATACAGTGAGCTCTCGTTCGCCCCGGAAGATGTACCACGCCACCGGGTCAACTTACAAGTCCCAAAGGCGCAGAAACCGACCGCCCGACCAAAGATAGCCACGCCTAGCCGTCACCCCATAAGTCCGGCGCTGAAACCGACCGCCGCTCCAAAGATAGTCACTCCTAGCCGGTCAACTTACAAGTCCGGTGGCGGAGAACCGACCGCTCACCAAGATAGCCACGCCTAGTCGTCAACTTACGTCCCGTGGCTGAACCGACTCCGCCCGCCCCAAAGATAGCCACGCCTAACCGGGTCAATACAAAGTCCGGTCACCATACATCCATCTATATAAATTAATTCCACCAGCCACAAATATACTCAAAAGAGACATTAAACAAAAAATGAATGTAAATTCGGATGGTACAGTGCCAAAACACCCAAGATGTCCAAAGCAAGAAAGAAAACCAAATTGTTTGAAGAAAAGCAACAAGTCTCAACAAAGAACTTAAGTTCTACTCAGCCAGGAGATCCGTTGGAAGAACTGCCTCCTCTCGATCCGTAGGAAGAACAGCCTCCTCTTCGACCGCGGATGGACTATTCTCTGAAGGGTCCTCCCACTAACAAAGAACAGATTCAAGTAGAAGTAGCGGTCTAAGCGCTGGAGGGCAGTAGATTAAAGAAAGAACTCAAATGTGAGGAACCGAGGGATCTCGACATTCCTTTCGATTCGAGGCTTGCCCTCGTTAGGTAATGTTTCAGTCTATCAGAGTGGACATGGTATTTTGACTATTTATGAGAATTAATTATTATGATGATTTGCATGTTTATTATATATAATGTCCTTTGAATAATATTATTAATTATTCTAAATATCCCTAATCGGTTATTGTTATGGGAATGAATTAAGATTAATATAAAGTTTGGATTGATATTCATGGATGAATATGTGTATGAGATACAAATCAAATTTATATCTATTTACAAACAAATATTAGACGCATCTGCCTTGAGAGATTAATACATGGATCAAAGTCATAAGTTACCCCACAGTTGTGTCATTAAACTTTTCGACTCGAGATCGCTATAGTTCTCAACATAAGGAATATCAGGTTTTATATAATCAAACGTTGTCTTTAATCCGATGACTATAAAGGTTATAATTTTGAAGATAATAAGAATTATGTAGTGAGATATGAGCGATTAAAATAGAATTTGTCCCTCTTATTAAAAGAGAGATATCTCTCATCCTCGGAGCACCGAAAGACCGAGAAACGATAGGAAACATACTAAATGAATTGATGGAGATCAATGTCATTTGTTTAGTCACTAACTATTTAGTGAATAACATGAATCTATATGTATTGATTTGCTATGCTTATATCTATTTAAGATACATAGATGTGGGTGATGATATATGATATATTAAGGTTGTCTCTGATCATGAGCTATTTAACTCGGGTAGTCATAATGTCTTGCTAGGCGCCACTTATGACTTGTAGATCAAAATGATTTAGGCCTACCGCCAATGTTAATTGAACCTATAGGGCTACCATTACTGAAACGAATAATAACGGGTTATGGTTTTTCATCTCAGAAATTTAAAATGATGAGATTATTTAAATTACAAATAACAATTAGTTGTTATTTAAATTCGAATTTAATTTTGAGAAAGTTTAAATTCGTGAAACGGTTATGTCTTGAACGATTATGTTTTCTGAATTTAAATTGTTATTACAAAAGAGTTTTAATATATAAAATTGCTGACAAAACCCTAGTGTATTTATAGATATATATATATGTGAGACATATATATTTTGTAGTAGTCGTATTTTACTCGAGAACAACCAAACAAAGAGAAAGAAAAAGAAACCCTAATTTTTGTTTTTTGAGAAGACGAACTCGAACTAGCATTCAAGATCGTTTATTATTTGTTCGTGTGTGGATACTTGTGTAGGGTGGTAGCTTTTTCGGGAGGGGCAAAGACCTTTGAAGATCCGAATAAACCAAGACGCAGCACTTGGAAGGTTGATGAATCGATCTACAAAGAGGTAAGTTTCATGCATCTTCCTTCGGTTTTTATGAAACGCATGTGATCCTCGTGGGTTAAGGATAAAAAAATTTTAAATTCACGCTAAGCACGTTCCAATCATATTGGATATTCTGTCCGTAACCCAACAGCTCCCACATATGTTGTACATGAAAGCGCAATAGCCGTAGCCGTAATTGAAAAGCGTATCTCCACTAGAGTCAAATTCGGCCTCTATCGCCTCCCTATCAGCAATGGCTTTCTCCCGGAAAGCAGCAAAGTCGTCCTTTAAAGCCCCAAGCTCTATGATCAAGGCCAATTTTTCATCTGCCAAATGGCCGTTCTCTTCCTCTGCTTTCTTATAAGCCTCTTCTGTTGTGACCAATGCCTCCTGAGTGGCTCCATGATCAAATTCCGCCTTCCGGCGAGCCTCTTCCGCAAGCACAAGAGCACTCTCGACCCGACGAAGCCCACTCTATCTCGCGCCTCGTATTACTCAGCCTCAATCGCGCCGTCATCGCCGCCATGGAGCGCCATATCTCTCTCTAATCCCGCCCCTGGCCGTCTCTCGCCAGATTTAGCCTCCACTCTCCAAAGATGACACGCGTACCGGATTTCCTACCAGCACTATGCATCTCCCGCTCCGCCATGCCCGCCTGAACATATAATCGCAAATGGTCGGCGTCCCTCACCAGAGAGTCAACCAGAGCCTGCAACTACGTTACGAACAACGACTATAGCCCCGCATAGAGACCCATTAGCAACTACGAAAATAGGTAATACCACTAAATCCATCCGACGTAATCCACCTTTCTACCGTACCGATCGACCGAACAAAGCCGAGATTCCGCACTGTGATCCCGTCATCAATGATCTGCAGGAAGTCCTCCTTTGGGGTAGAGGCAGGGACATGCACCGTATAAGCCTCGTGAAGTCCCATGCCCCGAGCGGCCACCGGTACCCGATACATGGCCGGGTACAAATTATTCAACCGATCGGCCGCAGACGCCCGCGATGAGCGGTTCTAACAAATAAGAAGATTTTTTCACCTCCTCCTCCCAGGCCGATCTCTACTTGGGGCCCACCACGAGGGGGAATGTAGCATGGTAATCACTGTCCGACCGCTGTCTAGGCAGACCGAACTCGCATGAACTCCGACCGCTTGCGGGCTCCTCGCCCCGACATGGCTGAGGGATTATTTGAAGTTCATGAGCCCGATCATCCTCATTCGATTCGGATCGACGCCCCACTGCTCCGGCCCAATCGCTATCTCACCCGGGGAGCTGGATGGATTTGCCCGGTCCCCGCACCATCGCCGCTAGCTAGACCAATCATCGGGTAGTCTACCGCTCTGGTCGCAGATTGATAAAGGCAATCACTCCACTCGAACTTACCCGCCGCTTTTCGCGACGTAATGATCAAGTAGCCCGCCGTTTTCCATCCATTCTTCTCTTCCAAATCCTGGGATCGCTTCATAACGCCAGAATCCAAGGAATAAAATTCTCACCCCTGGATCCCGGCGCGTTCTGACGCTTGAGCACCCTTTTCCACTTGACCCTTACCACTCGGGGGGCAGCTCCGGCTACTTGCGCAACAGGAAGGATACGCTCGGGATGGTGTCCTCCTCTCCCGATCAGAGCTTAAGACGACCAAAACCCTTACTAGAAGTAGACTAATTTCGATGCACTTCGCCTCCCGTTCCGACCGATGCTCACTACCGTATCCCCGAAGAGCTAGCGCCGCCAGAAGTTAGGCGTCGTACATCCGCAAGCACAAAGTGCTCCCCTTCCACTACATTTGAAGGCAACGGCCGGGGGATTACTGGAAGGGTATAAGGAGTCAGGTTGTGCCTGACGGCAGATATATTCTCTCAGGTAAGCAGAACCTGGTAATGACGCTCCCGCTCGGAAATCTCCAAAAGTCGACGGATCTTCTCAATGCTCGACTTCTCCACCCATTTCACCAACCTTCCCCTCCAAGCCTTCCTTGCATGAGTAACCACCAGTTAGCACATCAAAACACCGGGATAAATGCTGACAGACTAGAACCGGCACAAGTACAGACCTGGGAAGGACTGAGACCGGTTAACATTAAATGGCAACCCGGGGGAACCCGGGGTCTCATCCCAAGGACCCCTCACTAATAACACCCCTTTCGCCTCCGTCTTCGGCGAGTCTGGGAGCCCATTCACAATCTGCAGCCGTGGGCTTAAAACCGACATGGACATCCTACCACCTGACCCCACGTTCAGGAAGTAAATAATAAAAAGCTCCACTAGCTGCAGATCGTTTCACGTGTGGTTCAAAGACACAAAGCAGCCCAACAGACGCCGGATCACGCCGTATGGATAAGGGCCGGAGGAGCCCGGGTAAAATGCAAAAACTGTTTCACTATAACCGGTATAGGAAAGCGCAACCTAGCTGCTAGATGCTCACGGGTAAAAAACACACCGTTGTGTTCCCTACCAGGCATGGAATCATCCGCCCTCTCCATCAACCGAAGGTCAATGTCATCAGGCACCTCACAATACACCTTTAGTTCCTCCATCGTCAAAGACGCAATGACATCGCTTGAGAGAAGTGGCTCGTGGTCGCCCCATACCACATCGTGGAAGTTTCCCTCCCGACTTTTACCATTCTCGCAAAGTGGCATCAAAAGGAGAGGAAAAGGTGAAACACGGGACCAGCATATACGGCGGGTGTGAGATCACGCTCCTACCGCAATAGCCGTCCGCGTAGTGACGTTATAAGACTCTTCCTTCTTCCGTAAAGCTTTTAAACAACCGAGACCCGCCACCACCAAGGACCGACACTATCAAGAAACGGTGTAAGATACCTATGGAATGAAATGCGCTAATGCCCGCAACGATGACTCTCGAATGAACGCAGCTTAAGAACCAACTCCGTCACATACTTGGCCACGAGAAGAAAAGAAGATGAACCGAATGACACTCAAAAGGAAAAAGGCACCGCTTAATGAGTTCATTCATTTATCATCCCTTAGGTATGCAACAGATGCACGCTGCTAGCACTGATCATATGCACGACCTCCGAACCGACACATGATTCAGATTCTAGGCAATCAGACTATGATGGACCAAGCCCAAAGGCCTCCCTCTCGGGCAAGTAAACTGGCCTATTAATCAGTTTTATAATAGCCCAATAACCACAATTAGACAAAATCATAGAATTTCCATACGTAATAACAATAAGACACAAAAGTGATAAAAAACTACAATTTTATTAATAGCACCAAATAGGTGTTCGGCATTACATAGCAATGCTTGTCACCAAGCAATGTTTTACGATACATCCCGAGTTAATACAATAGCCATACAATAAGCATCCATTACGTCCAAGATGTGCCGCCGCTAAGGCCAAAAGGAGAAGAAGGTGGTGATGGTCAATACAGCGTAAAACCCCGAACTATCGTGCGCAGGCCAAGATGGCAATGGGGCCTGAACGAGGTGCTGCAAAGCCCCATGCCGGCCATTGAGACTAAGAAGGAGGAAAAGGAGAGGATGAGCTAGTCTGTGAGCCAACCAACCCAGATTTAGCCAGGGGTACTCTGGATGTGTGAGGTCGCTATTCAAGTTTTTTAGAACCACCTAAACACCTCCCCAAACATTTCCGACTCCGCTCAAGCCATGCCGTCTCTGACCATTCCATGCTTGAAAAGCATACATAACGAATCAATCGTAACCAACCCTCATTTCGTAACCCCTTCACTTCAAAGTGTCCATCAACGATTTATTGTCCTCCTCTGCCGAATGAGCATGGAATAACCAGTATCTCAGTAAGATAACGAACCTCGTCATCCTCGCCCTTTAAATAGTTGTTCTCATATCTCATGATCGATCCAGATGGTCCAATAGCATCTAATGCCGCTTCAAAAAAGTTATGAAATTTATGTTGAAAATTAAGCGGTATTAATAGTTAACTGTTCCCCATGATATGATTCGGTTAACCCACTTTCCAATCGGGGGACTCGTCTTCCTCCCAAAGAGAAAAGGGGGCATCAGGTACCGTGGCCCAGCCCATCCCACCCACCCGCCCCAACCCAAGGGCCTCAAGGGGGGATTACAGGGGCCTCAAGCACTGCCGGCCTGACAAAAGCCGGCCAACCCTTCGGCCCTGACATCCCAGGCAGGATAGTGCCCAGCACTAGCCGCCTGACGAATCCAGCCAACCCTTCGCCCGGATCTGGGAAAGGATTAGGGCCTGGGACATTAGCCGGCCATGAGTGCCCTACGACCTTCGCCGGCGCTGGGGATTTCATAGCCCGGCGACTTGTTTAAATTTCATGCTTATTGTCCCGAACTAAGAACCCTCCCAAGCAAAGTTGCCACCACCCCGCATTTACAAGCATAAGTTCACTCATGAACTGACTCCGTAGCCTCCTACAAAAAAGGGAAGTTCTCTTAATAAGCGGTTCTATCAGGAAGGTGGTTACGTAAAGGGAAGAACGAGTCATCCTTCCTGAAATAAAAGCCATCTTCCCCTAACATTATGGGAAGAAATCGTCCAATATCCAAAAAAGACGGATCCTCTTTCTCCCTCCATAAAAGAGAAGCAAGTCACACCAAAAAAGGTATGAGATCCCTGATCGAGATTATTATTGCTCCAAGCTCTGGGCCTTCCAGAAAAAGACTGACTCACATCGGAGGGCTTACTTTAACACCACCGCCGCCTTCTTTTGTTTTAGGTTGCAAAATAAATGCGAATGCTTCCGACGCATCCAAAGGACTTTGAGAATTCAAGAGACCACACTATATAATCCTATTTCAATGATAATGAAAGTTTGAGCCGTCATTTCCATTGACGTAGGCACATTATCGAACCACATAAAATTCGTGTCTTCTTATTGTTCTTTTCTCTAATCTTTATCACCATTATTGCACCAATCATAACAAAAAGCAACATCGCATAAAGAAGAAGATGCACCCGTAACAACTGAAATATGGATGGAAGGCACCGACAAAGAAAGTTAATGTCAAGACGAAAAGCTTCTGTAGGAAAGGCATTGGCTACTCCTACCACATTTTGAATCAATCAAGACATGAGTAGGAATGAAACTACAGCTAGAGGCACAATGGCTATCTCTATATATCACAAAGAGCCAATCAAATTTAGCATCCTGTTTTTTATTAAGTTCTATATCAAAGTAGACCTAGATCAGAATATTGCTTATCAAATACTAGGAAAAAATCAAATCTAACATGCTTGTTTCCCTTCGCTTAATTGTTAAGATGCCAGTTTTTAAATAAGTGAAGTAATGGACCAAACTGAATAATTCATCTACTTACATAGACCATGCATACTGAGGATGGAGGTTTGCAAGACTTGCATATCCGATTCTCTTTCTGCCCAACAAATTTATAACAAGTATATGAGTGACATATTCAACAATTACATAGAGAAAAAAAAAGGGAGATATTATCATACTTTCACTGGTTGAAATGAAAATCTCCGTTCCAGAAAATCAAGCAGCCATGATATTTGCTCTGTGAAAAGAGTAGATATTAAAAAAAAACAATCAAAAAATTTTCTCATATTGAATTTGATCAAGTGCCATGCTCACCATTTTTTCCCTTCTTTTGTTCTTGGGATGTTAAGGAACTCTGTTTAAAGTGCTTGACATTAAATTGGATAGCATTTCAAATAATCATTTCAAACATTGTGATCTTGAAAACCGTAATCTAATAGCTCAACAACCTGCTAATAACCAAGGACTTTTCAGTTGCATAATGGACACAAATTGCTAGAAATTAATTTTTTTTCTAGCAAAGAAATAATCTGGCAAACTAGGAACTCACAGATTGCAGAGTTTCTCGCTTATTTGATAAGATTCTAAAAAGAAGAATCAAAAGGCTGGGTTTCAACCAAGAGAATTCACATTAAGAACATAAACTGTTCAGTTCAAACCACCTCATCTCGAAAAATTTCTCAACATTGTAAAACTAGTATGAACATAATTCCAGAAAACTGACAGTAGCCCAGGCCACCAGCAACCTCATAGGTCTAGCATTCTCAATGTGTTATTTACTATATTTTTGCTACCTATCAACTTGTTCAGAATCTCATATCCCTTTTTCACTTCTTAAGTGCAAGTAAATTTATAAATAAATAAACAAAATGTAGAAATAGTGAATTCTCTAGTGAATTTATATACCAGGAGCTCAGAAAATAGTACATCCCTGGAAAGTGTAGACCAGTATCTGCCAAAACAACCAAAAAAGAAATTTAGAAAGAACGAAAAACAGCGTTCTGCTCTAAATGTACCTACAGGTATGTTGGGTCCGCCCCTTTGTCTGGGCTGGACCAATGGGCAAAACCCATTGCTTGAATTAAAAAAATATATATATACAAAAAGGAGAGCTGCTGTGTGGTTCAAGTAGCAGCCAAAAAGTGCGGAGAGAAAATGAGGGGAAAAGGGTTTCGGTATACAAGAAAAGTGGGTTAGTATTTTCATTATTTTACAAGATTGAAGGCCAACAACGCCGGTTCGATCAAATTTGACGGTGACTCCTTGCAAGGTGATCTTCAATCCTAGTTGTTTCGATCTTTTGACAAGACTTCACAATACCCATTTGGCCATTCCACCATTCGCAGAGATTTTTCCTATTTTCTTATTTTATCCATCTCGAGATGATGTTTGTTGGTTTGGTGTCTCAAGAACATATTCTTATGTGTTTGTTATGAGCTTTAAATTTCTTGTTAGAGAAAAACATGGTGTAACCCATTATTGTCATTGTTGAAATACTCAAGTTTAAGAGTCTCACGGGTCCCGTGTGGTTTTTACCTTTATTCGAGGGTTTTCCACGCGAAAAATTTTGTCAGCTTCATCAGGGTTAGATTTATTGTTGTTTGGTTGGTTTACAGTTCAATTGTTGTTAACCTATTTTTACACAATAAAGAGAAAAAAAAATGTCATTTTAGAACAATTGCATTTGGTAGTCTTTTCCCAACAAAGTTGTATCGTAGTTTGGTTGTTTCGGGAGTTTTTCTTGTGTGCAAAAATGGATGACTAAGATGATAAAATTAAATTACATGAATTATTCCACTTAGAAGTCAGATACTAAGATTCGTATTGTAAAGATTTATATAAACCTATTCGATTAAAAGAAAACCATTAGACACACTTGATGATGATCAAGGAACATAGAAAAGCCATTGCATATATGAGAAGGTGGAGAATCCAACTTTACATGAACACATTTCTCGATGAACGAAGATCGATGTCGTTGAAAAGTCTGAAACATTTTTCCAGGAAAACATCAGGAAATAAAACTATTTTGATTAGAAGACTTGTCAACTTGAAGTACAAGGATTGGAACAACATGGTTGAGCATATCAGCTCTTTTCAGGGTATTGTGAACAAATTGGTTGCCATTAAAATGAACATTGATGATGAGAGACAAGCATCATTACTGCTTAGCTCCTTACCTGATAGTTGGGAGACATTGATTGTAACAGTTAGTAATTCCACTCCAAATGGGATTCTAACTATAGAGAGTGTAAAAGATAGCTTGCTAAATGAAGAGGCTAGAAGGAAAGAAAAATGTGAATCTTCTTTTGGAGTACTTGTTCATGAAAAACAGGAAGGACAAGAAAAACTAGAAAGGCGTGGGAGAAGTCAAAGTAGAAATTCCCATGGTTTTAAGGGAAGATCCAAATCCATAAAATATATTAAATGTTATCACTACAACAAGGTTGGACACATGAGGAAAGAGTGTAGGATTTGGAAAAAGGAACAGAATGATGTGAACAAAGAAAATAAAGAGACTAATGCAATTGCTGCTAAAGGTGATATTATGATTGTGACTGATGACGGTTGTGTCAGTCTTGCAACCCAAGATAGCAACTGGGTAATTGATTCTAGTGCCTCATTCCATGTTACTTCTCATAAAGGATTTTTTTCTTACTCTCACAAAATTGGTGATTTTGGTAATGTTAGAATGGGAAACAGTGGTGTATCCAAGATTGTGGGTATTGGAGATGTTTTCTTAGAGACTATTATTGGAAATAAACTAGTATTCAAGGATGTTAGACATGTTCTAGATATTCATCTCAACTTGATATCCACAAGCAGACTTGATGATGAGGGATTCACAAATTCCTTTGGTGAAAGTAAATGGAAGCTCACCAAAGGCTCTTTAAGAATGGGTAAGGTAAAGAACAAAACACCATCTATGTCATGGAAGCTAAGCTACATAAAGGAGAGATCAATGCGGTTCAGCGGGATGTAAGCATTGAACTTTAGCATAGGAGGCTTGGTTACATCAGTGAGAAAGGACTTCAAACTCTTGCTAGAAAGCAATTTTTGCCATATTTGCAAGGTATGCCTCTTAAAACTTGTGATCATTGTTTAGTTGGAAAAGCACATAGAGTTGCATTTCACATATATCCACCATCTAGAAGGTTAAATGTTATTGATTTAATTCATACTGATGTTTGTACTATGCAAACTAGAACTGTTGGTGGTGCACTTTATTTTGTGACATTCATTGATGATCACTCTTGACATACCCCCTTCCTAGTGACAGGAAATCTGCTGGTAACTCCACAGTAACCTCCCAGCCAAGCTCGCTCGACTAACAAGTTACCATGAAGCTAAGCCGTTAAAACTGCTGAAACTGTATTTGGAAAATGTGGGTTATAAAATTTTCACTTTTCTATCAAAATCACACCTTTAGATTTAATCCGACATAACGGCCACCGGGTGGTCGACCAAAACACAAATCACTGTGCCAAAAAAAAAAAAAATACACTCCCGATGTTTTCCAAATGTCCAGCTACAACAATAAAGGACCTCTGGTCCTCATCCAAAATATAAAAGATAAGAGGATCAATCCAACATAATTTTGGCATAACTGTTTTCTCAAAACCATGCATGCATATTTTACAAAATATATTTACATACCTAAAATGCCACATTGCTTTACTATTTTAATTTACACCTTATCTTATATATAATCAAATACGTCTGGGGTGAGGATCTGGAAAGGTCTTTCGGCCCCGGCCTACTTTTGAAAATTATTTAAAACATACGCGTAGGCAAGCAGACTCGATGAGTCTTAAGTTCTAAATATTTCTTTGTCTCTGTGTATGTACCTCCCAATATGAAAATGTACATAAATGGTTGTAAAGCTTGTTTTATGAGAAAACTAAGTTACACTACATGAAAACCATTCACGAAAAGCGTCTTTGAAAACTATTTACCAGTAACTGCTTTGAAGTATTTCGGTGGTGGTTAATATCACGAAAGTGTTATCTTGGAAATCAAGTACCAACCCTTTGTGGCTAGTCTAGCGTGCGAAAACTATTTATAGCTGCTTGCTTGTTTCAGTGGTGGTTCAATATACGAAAGTGCTATCGCATAAATCAAGTACCGACCCACTTTGTGGCCCATTTAAATACCTAGGCGTGATGCCCGCGCGGAACCTCGGAACCTAGCATCGGTAGTGAACCTCGAAACCTTGCGGAGCTAAGATTGGTCCCGGTGAACACGGCGGGATCTCTATAAACATAATGGAGCCATAAATGGCAAAATGCCAGGTGATGGAACCTCAGATTCTTACCTCATCGTCATGTACTAAGTCGTGTAACTATATGCCCGAATGCGGAGGGTATTTCGTATATAAATATATCTTAGATCCCAACACGATTCTTGAGCCGGGCAATATAGTTAGTCGTAATATCCGAATAACCTTCTTAATGCGCAATGCGGAAATACATGTCGGCCAGGAGCGAAGTGTCATCTAGGGGTTTTGCTAAATCATGCTGTATTTCTTAAATATTGAGGAAATCGAACTTTTATAGCGAGAGTATAACAAGTGGGAGGTAAAAAAAATGCTTTATAAATTTATATTTTCAAACACTTTACAAACTTGTAATTTAAACACTTTAAGTTTTAGAAAAGGATTTTAGTCTTCCGTATTTTTACCGGTAATTTCTTTCAAATGTATCCGAAGCACTCTAGATTCTCGTCGGATGCTCAAATCGCTACACAATCCATACAAAGTACGAAAATGTCCTCGAGTTCAGTTTTAACCATAAAACATACAAGGACTTTCAAAGCGTATATCGACGAGAAGCTTCGATTATGAAAACTTTACGTCTTGTAGTCCCATTCGATAAGGACATCGATAATATGATGTGAAATTGACCAAATGTCCTACGCATTAAATGCCCCATAAAAACCATCTGTTTTATACGCTTTTTGATTCGAGGGATTTTCCGTAGAGTGCAAACACGAAAACATTTCTAAAATTATGTCAGAGCATGTCCAGAGCTACAATCCTAAAATTTCAACATGAAGCGTCAGCAGTCGAAGTCGGCAGCTGTCAGAACAAGTCCCAAAAATTCCTAAAAATTCCTAAGCTACATTCTAAAAATTTACCCAGGCTGGAAATTTACGACACTCACGGCCTCTAAGAAAATTTCAAGTCATTACATAGCCTTTAGGCTCGAAATAATACAAATAGGAAAATTTCTTACCTCTTGAAGTGTGACGAAATGCTAAGCTTTTAGTACCTACGCGTAGCTCTCGTCGCGTAGATCAACTTTGCCTTCTGCTCCGATAAAAATCTATGGTCCGATTTCCATAAATCTGATAAAGAAACAAAAAAAATAAAAAAAATAAAAAAATTCTCTCACGCCATTCACGCTCTGTCCGTCTTTCCCCAGCGGTTTGACTTTTATGTTTTTTTAATTTTTAAGTGTGTGTATTATTTAGATAAATAACTTATATTCTTGCTCATTAAGTCCGTTTTATCGAAAAAGTTTATTTAACGATTCGATTATTTTAAATGAACTTTAACTCAATGCATTTTCGACTTTGAGATTTTCGTAAAAATCTCGCCCGAAGAATCAGCGACGATTTATCGCGAGGAAATTAAGTAAAATATTCGTGTCTCGAGAATTAAATGAAGCTTTTACGGGCCACTGGAATTTTAACGAGAGCGAATTTTACGGCGCGGTCCCAGTTTCATCATCCCGAGATCTAGAAAATTTTAAAGGCACTGAACCGTATGGTAATTTATTATTATTATTATCCTTTTAAAATTCCATAATTAGATTTCACCCCTCCACTTTCCTTAATTGCAAAGTGTCACAATTCTTTGAAAATTTATAATTTCACCCTTAAAACAACTTTTCAAAAAATTCTATTATGACACCTAAAATAATTAAGGAAGCCACTGTCTTGTATCTGGTTACATACCGCGCACCCTCTCGGAGATGGGTTACAACTCTAGAAAAGTTTGGGGTTTTGCTTTGAAAACAAAAGACCAGGTGCTAGACGCCTTTAAAGAACTCCATGCTAGATTAGAAAGAGAAACAGGAAGAAAGTTAAAGGCTGTTAGAGCAGATAATGGTGGTGAATACAGGGGTCAATTTGAAAATTATTGCAAACTTCATGGCATTCGACTTGGAAAGACTGTACTTAAAACTCCTCAACAGAATGGTGTAGCTGAGAGAATGAACAGAACCATTGAAGAAATGATTAGGTGTATGCTTTCTCATTATAAGCTACGTAAGTCCTTTTGGGGAGGCTGAGAACATCAATTGACAATAAACCTTTCTCCATCGGTTCCTTTAAAGGTGATGTACTTGAAAGATTGTGGACGAGGGGAATGTTTCATATGACAATTTGAGTGTTTGGTTGTAAAGCATTTGTTCCTTATCCCCAAAGATGAGAGGTCGAAACTTGATGTCGAGAGCCCAGACCATGTATTTTCTTGGGGGTATGGTCATGAAGAATTTGGGTACAGGCTATGGGATCCATTGAGTAGGAAGATTGTCAAAAGCAGAGATGTTGTGTTTCTTGAAGACCAACTTGTTGATGATGGTGACAAGGTTGAGAAATCTAGTTCTTCTGCTAAAATTCCAATTATAATTGATCAAATTGTTCCACCTACAGTGTATGCTAATTGTAACACCCCGAACTATACCCTAGTAGTTTTCGGACTTGTTTAGGGTATTTTGTAAGCCTAATTTGAATGTTTCGTGAGTTAAATGCGAAACATGGAAACGAGAGACTCGGAAAGTTACAAAACTTAATGACAAAATTGTAATTTGTCCAAAAGGGGCTAAGACATGGATTAAGAAGATTAGAGGCCAAAATGAAATAAAGGAAACTTGAAATACAAATGGTCAAGATTTGGAGGACCAAAAAGCAAATAATGAAACTTAACCCAAAAATGGGTTTTTGGAGGGCCAAACATGGCCTTAGCAAACATGGGATTTAAAGACCAAAATTGGTCTCATTTTGGGAAGGAGAACAAAACGTGAAGGAGAAGAGAAGAGGAAGAGGAAGAAGAGGAAGGGGAGATCAAGCCAAGGTATGGAACTTTGGATTTTTGTATGGAAACTCACCTTGATTATGAATTCTATGAGTTTTGGCATGGATCTTTGGGTTTGTATGATGATTAACACTCCAAACTAGGGTTTGCTGGGAACCATCTAATCCCCGAAAAATTATGGAAAGTAAGGTGGGTAAAACCTTAAATAGTACAAGGAAATCATGAAATCCTCTCCTTGAGGATGGATTCATGTTAAATTGCAAGTAATTGAGTTAGGGTTTAGAACAAACCTTAACAAATCTTTGTATTTGGTTTGTGTATGGGTTATAACCCATATTAGAATGGTTTTTGAAGTGATTCATGAAAGAATTTGGAAGAAAGATATCTAATGAAAGATGATTTGAGTATAATTGAGGATCTGAAGATGAATTTGAAATGATTTTGAAGTGTATATGAAGTATAGATTTGGTTTGGGATGGAAAAGTGCATGAAAAATGGGAGAAAATACACATTATGGGCACTTTTTGGAGACCTGTACCGGTACACTTTGAACCTGTACCGATTACGCTTTGGAGTGGTCATTTTGGCCCAAAGTGTGCCGGTACACCTTAGGAATGTCTGCCAGGTACACGATCTCAATTCAGTTTTGATCAGTTTTCGTATTTTGGCTATAACGTTCTCATTTCTTATCCGATTTGAGTGATTCAAGTGGCCAATTAAAATAGACTTCAAGGAGAACCAAACATAAATAAATAGACATTGTCAAATTCTGACTCTAAGTGGTTGAAAAATCCACTCAAAGTGAAATTTATGTGCAAGCGATTCAAACATCGGTTTTGATCGCCATTAGTCAATTGTTTTGAACGTAACTTGAGTTCCGGTGCTCCGATTTGGGTGATTCCAATTGGAGATGAACCCTTAGCACCTTAGATTTAAAGGAGTACAAAGAACCAGTGTCAAATATGGAGACAATGCACTGGAAAATGAATATTGCAGACTGTCCCTCGGTAAAATCGGTAAACCGACTAGTTGGCATGAAAATGCCATAACCTGAGTTTGGATGATTCAATTGGAATGATTTCAATTTCTAAGAAAAGTAGACGCATTGAGGGACAAGAATACATGATCGAAGTGTGAATACATCAGTATTCCTGTATAAGTATCTGAAATGCCACATGGAATAGGCATGAAACCTGAATAGGATATGAAACATGAAAACGAATTGAATCATGAACATGAAATGGCAATATGTCATAAAAATATAATGTGGCTAAGAATACCCCTATTATAAGATAGTAAGTTATTGAACTCATATAATTGTAAAACTGCCTAAGACCAGTTATTGAATGACATGACACCTGCATTCGTGAAATGAACCGCGTATAGTACTTGATTACTCTGATTGGTCTTTGGCGTCACTCTTTGACCGTGCCGGCACATTAGTATAGGTACTCGATTAGTGCGACGACACTCTACGTGCGAAACAGCGGCGCTCTGCGATAGTGCCCCGGCACGTGAGTTGCCGGTACTCGATTAATTGCCGGTACTCGATTAGTCGCGATGGCACTCTCGTCATGCCCGGCCTCTTGCTTTGTCTTTACGGTACCTCCCGGTACTATCTGTACCTTTGGGTACTTATTGTCTTTGTGTCTACTCATTCCGTGTGTTGGTCCTAGGCAGTCAGCTGTGAATTATATGATAAGACTACGAATAATGAATAAGAATAAAGAAATGAATATAGTAAAGATGCAGATGTACCTACGGGTACCTGTATATGTTACAGTACCCTCACGGGTACCTCTCTGTATTTGCTCTTGTAGTACTGCTTGGTGCTTTTGTACACGTAATCTACGCGTAGTACCTACGGGTACTCTCGTATCGAAAAATAAGTATAAGTTAAAGATAAAAAATGAGCTCACATGCTCCTACGGAGTCTAGAATGATAATAAGCCTATTATAATTATAAGTTACGAATAAGAATAATTTACCTTAACTCCCTACGAGTCCGTATGAACATCGATACGGTATAAGTATAAGTTCTGCATGAAGAAATACGCTAACTCCCTCGGGAGGTCGAATAAGTATAAGTCATTAGTACCTCACGAATGCTTTGTGTCAGTAAAACAAGTATAGTCTAGTAATTACTGAGGTACTCTCGTATCGAAGTAAAATAAGTATAAGTTACACGTAGTACCATGGGTACTCCTGCTTGATAAAATAAGTATATGTATCACATTATGATCTTGGCCTGCTATGGACTAATGTCCATACGATATGTCGCATCGTCGTCGACCTTGTATGTGATACGATTATGATTAGTTCCGACTTATTGTACCTACGGGTACCTTCGCACAAGGATAAGATCCGTAAGATAAGTATATGTTCCGTAAGACCAGTATAAGTTCCGTAAGACCAGTATAAGTTCTGTAATACATGTATGAGATCTGAAATACATGTATAAGTTCTGTAATACACGTATAAGATCCGAAATACAAGTATGTGCTCCGGAATACCAGTATAAGTTCCGTAAGACCAGTATAAGTTCCGTAATATACATGTAAGATCTGAAATACATGTATAAGTTCTGTAATACAAGTATAGAAGTTCTAAATGAACTAGGATATGCTTCAAAGTAGAATAGAATTATAAGATCTGATTACCCGGTATAAGTTTTGTAGTACTTGCAGATTGCCCAGGTATGGTAAGTTCCGCCTTGCCGATTATACGTTCAAGTAATATCTCGATGGTACCTACGGTGCCTCAGAGATAAGTGTAAACTCCATAGTATAAGTATAGGCTTTGTAGTACCTAAAGGGTGCCTCGGTATAAGCATAAGTTCCAGTAGGCTCCTACGGGAGATCGAGATAGATATAAATGCAGTACGTGCATAAGTATCTACGTATGGCATATGGCTATGTGACTCCTGCGGGAGATGCAGACGATTATAAGATAGATAGAAGTATGAGTCGTGATAGAGTGCCTCGAATCTAAGTATATGTATAAGTTCAGTACCGTTTATAAGCAATCTGAATAAGTATAAATATGTATCCTACGGGAGATAAGTATCAGTCTGACAAAAGTTCAAGTATATGTCCTTTGGGAGATCTAAATAATTATAAGTCTGAGACAAGTATCAGTATAAGTTCAGATATACATGTCATTTGGATACTGAGATAAGTATTAGGTACGATGCAACATAAGTGTGTGTCATACGGAGATTGGAATAAGAATAAGTCGTCATTAGTATAATATACGGCCTGAAGTATAAGTTTGTTATAAGTATAAGTTCGATCAAAATTATACGAGATATCTGAAAAAGCATAAGTTTATTACAAGGATAATTATACATGTAAATGTGTTATATGAATTCATGAAATTTGGATATCTGTTTCTGTTATATGTTTAGTATGATTCAGTATAAATACATGTATATCTGTATAAGTTATAAGATATGTTTCCCACTAGTGGCTGCCGCGGGGTTTAATCCGTGTGAGTACGAAGAAGACGTCGGCCAAACATCCGCGCTCTGGTTGGGCCAACACACTTGTGGAGTTCCCTTTATGTAGGTTCCATGCTCTGATTTGTAAATGTAAAAGTAAAGTTTTGTATTTGTAAATGGGACTCGGTAAATGTATATGATATTTTGATTCTGTTATAAGATGTGGGCCATACCCACAGGTATAAGTTTCGACTTGAAAAAAAAAAAAATCAGGTAAAGAGTCCCAGTCCTGAGTCTCGCACCCCGAACTCGGGCGTGACACTAATCATGGGGGAGAGTTACAGGAAGGTGATGGTGTCATTGAAAATGAAGATGACCCTATAGTTGATGATGTTGAGCCAACTGAACAAGTTGATGGAGAACTTCCACTACCACCATATGAACCACCATTGAGAAGATCTACTAGAGAGCATCAACCTTCTCTGAATATCCTCTATTAGTAGGTGATGCTACGCGGAGAGAGCGAAACTTACCAAGAAGCTATTTTACATGAGAGTAAGAAAGAGTGGGTTAAAGTCATACAAGAAGAAGTGAGATCCTTACTTGAGAACCACACCTATGACTTGGTGAAGTTACCATAAAGAAAGAAAGCTCTCATAAACAAATGGGTGTACAAATTGAAAACTGAAAAAAATGGCTCACAACTCAGGTACAAGGCACGATTGGTTGTGAAGGGGTTCAATCAGAAGAAAGGCATTGATTTTGAAGAAATATTCTCTCTAATGGTAAAGATGTTCTCTATTCGTGTTGCCCTTGGTCTTCCTTGTTAAGCTTGAATTTGAGATTGACAGCTTGATGTAGCTTGCATTTTCTTCATTATGATTTGGAAGAAGAAATTTACATGCAACAACCTAAAGGGTTTGAAGTAAAGGAAAAGAAAATCTTGTGTGCAAGTTAAAGAAGAGCTTGTATGGACTCAAGCAAGCACCAAGGCAGTGGTATAAGAAGTTTGACTCTTTCATGATGAGTCATGGGTACAACAGAACTTCATCTGATCATTGTGTGTTCACTAGAAAGTTCTCTAGTGATGATTTTATTATCCTCCTCCTGTATGTTGATGACATGTTGATAATTGGTCATGATTCTAGCAAGATTGACAGGTTGAAGAGAGAGCTTAGCAAGTATTTTGCCATGAAAGACTTAGGATCGGCGAAACAGATACTTGGTATGAAGATCTCCCGTGATAGGAAGAATAGGATGCTTTGGTTATCTCAAGAAAGCTACATTGAGAAGGTTCTTGAAAGATTTAACATGAGCAAGGCTAAGACAATTTGTTCTCCGCTTGCAGGCCACTTAAAGCTTAGCTCGAAGCAATGTCCTACAAGTGAGAAATATATGAAAGAGATGGGCAAAGTTCCTTACGCATCTGTTGTTGGTAGTTTGATGTATGCTATGGTATGTACTAGGCCAGACATCGCTCATCCAGTTAGAGTTGTTAGTCGATTTCTTACTAATCCTGGGAAGGAGCAGGAAACAGTGAAATGGATCTCGAGATATCGAAGTACTTCAAGGGTGTGCTTGTGTTTTGGCAGTGGTGAGCCTATGCTAGATGGATACTCAGATTCAGACATGGTAGGTGATGTTGATTCCAAGAAGTCCATTTCAGGGTTCATGATGACTTTTACAGGGGGAGTTGTCTCTTGGCAATCCAAGCTATAGAAATGTGTTGCATTATCCACCATAGAAGCTAAGCACATTGCTATTACTGAGGGTTGTAAAGAAGCTTTGTGGATGAGAAAATTCTTAGAAGAATTGGGGTTGAAACAAGAGAAGTATGTTGTTTACAGTGATAGCCAAAGTGCCATTCACCTCTCCAAGAATTCGACGTTTCATTCAAGATCAAAGCATATTGATGTTAGATATCACTGGATTCATGATGTGCTTGAGTCAAAGCAATTGTATTTGGAGAAAATACATACCAGTGAGAATGGATCAGACATGTTAACTAAGTGTTTGCCTAAGGAGAAGTTGGAAGCTTGTAGGCAGAGGGCGGGTCTAGTTGAGCCCACGACATGAGGCGGAGGAGATTTGTTGGGTTCGCCCCTTTGTGTGGGCTGGAACACTGGGCAAAGCCCATTGTTTGAATTGAAAAAAAAAATACAAAAAGGAGAGCTACTGTATGGTTCGGGTAGCAGCCAAAAAGGTGAGAGAAAAATGAGGGGAAAAGGGTTGGAAGGAGTGTAGAAAGGGTTGTGGTTTTGTCATATTCTTACAAGATTGGGTGCCAAACAATGCCGGCGATCAAATTTGACGCGGTGACCTGTACAAGGGATCTTCAATCCGAAGGTTTTGATCTTTGACAAGGCTCTCCACAATACCCATTTGGCTATTGCACCATTTGGTGAGATTTTTCCCTTTCTCTCGAGTTATCCATTCTTGAGATGGCGTTTGTTGTTTGTGTTCCAAGAATGATATTCTCGATAAAAGCTTGTCAGGTCTTTAAATTTCGTTAGAGAAGAACTTCGTGTAACTCCATTATTGTCATTGTTGAAATAGTGGACGCTTAAGTGGCCTACTGCCTCGTGTGTTTTACCCTTTTATTTGAGGGTTTTCCACGTAAAAATCAAGGCTTCATCAGGTTGATTTATTGTTGCTCAAGTTGGCTTCTTGTTGTTGGCTCTATTTGCTTGTCGAACCTATTTTTGGCACACAAAGAGGGAAAGGTCATTTTTAGAACAATTGCATTTGGTAGTCTTTCCCAATAAGGCACTCAGACAAGATGTTCCTAGCACTCCACAAAAATCTCCTCGTACAAGCATAAGCCTCGTAGTACCCACGAGCACCTCTCGTACGCATGCTCTATAATTCCTACGGGAGATCTGAACAAGTATAAGTCTGCTATAAGTACAAGTATGTGTATAAGTTTATTATATGAATTCATGAAAAATTCTAATATCTGCTAACAGATATCTCACAGTATCGTTATATGCTTACTATAAATGAGTATTAGTGCATGTGTATACGTATAAGTCATATGTTTCCCACTAAGCGTTAAGCTTAGCACGAGTTTTTATCCGTGTAGGTACAGAGGGGGACGTCCGCGATCTTCCACATACTGTTGGGCCAACAAACTAGTAGGAGTCCATCACAATAGGCTTCAAGGCCCGATTATGTAAATGTAAATGTACAGCTTAAGGTGTACATGCAAATGGGACTCAGGATCGTATGTATCGGACCGTAAAACAATTCACTACTGGGTAGTTTTATTTGTATCTTCAGATATGATATTTTGATTTAAGCAAGACTAGTCTACTAATGTCCGAAAAGCAAGTAAAGAGTCCTAGTATAGTTTCGCGCTCCCTTCATCCACTTAAGCAGGGATTGGGGGTGTGACATTTTCATTACTACTTTATTCAACCGTACGACTCTGTTGGACGTTGTCCCATTTAATCGAGTTCACCCAATCAAACACCAAACGCAGTGTCAATTCATTAACCATGCACTCACACTCATTTAATGCGATATCCCCATATATATGTAATGCAATATGCCATTGCATGTTATATCATGTCACATGCATAATGAATGCTACATGGACAACACAATCCACACCACTTACCGAGTGTCATGGACAACCACATCACCTGCATATGACTTCCATACATCATTTCATTCATGCCAACATATCATACAAGCATATATCAACATTCACATGCAACATGTCATTTTATGTTCAAGCAATGACACACAATAATAACTTTCAATTCATCACGTCAATACATTTATACTATATCGATATCCAAACAGTCACTACATTGTCGCAGTGGACACACTATGGTCGGTTTTATATCATGGCCATTTGCACTTATAAACTCATTACATGTCAATACATTTGAACACACATATTGACATCCAAACATGTCACTCTTAGTCAAGCAATGACACTCTCAATCAAGTCATACAATGGCCTTAGAAGCAAGCCTCAACAATCACAAACTGGGTCTTGAAATCGACCCTAAACAGGCCATAACATGCCACAATGTCGATCCCCAGGCTCACCTAGGCAAAGCCCTCCTTCACCTAGGCGAAGTGGTTCGCCTAGGCGAGCGAAGCCTCGCCTCTTTGCTCACCTAGGCGGACCGGTGACCCCAAATTTCCTGACCTCAGGCTCGCCTAGGCGAACCCCTTCGCCTTTCACCTAGGCGAACCTTCCCTTCGCCTAAGCAAATAACCAATCTTCCATGAGAAGATTCCTGCCTCCGCCTAGGCGAACTGAGGTTCACCTAGGCGAAGAAACATCGATCAGAACCTGAAAAACCCATTTTTTTTTCTTCGCCAAACAAGCCCTTAACGAAAAACCCTCCTTTCCCGGCCCAAAGATGGAAAGTAAGCCAAGGTAGGAAGAATCCCTTACCTCTTTGAGCGTAGACACACGAGTAGGAAGCCTCCTAAACCCGACAACTTCAATCTCCCGAAATCTCCCCTCTTAGATCTTCGACAAAATCCTTCTTTCTGTGTACCACTGCACTCCTCGTCAACGCACGAACTGCTCCGGTCCCACGAAACCGACCACCAACTCCGTGTGATATCTTGGAAGGAAGCCTTTGGCTCGCCCATTTCTCTCTTCTCTTCTCTCTCTTAGTCAAAACCAGAAAATGGGCCTTTCGCCTGGCTCCTCGTTCCAACTTGCTTGTCGATGTGGCCCACGGTCGCCAACACGTGTCCACCCTGCTCAGTCTGATTTTGAAGTTCCGAAGCTACCTTTACTCGTCTCATTTTTGCTCAAATCATATCTCATAAACTTAACTCGAATACTTCCAACTTACGAGATTCAGAATAATTCATCCTGTGGAAACATCGACACCCATCGCTCTTAAAAAAATGTGAAACCGATTGTACTCGAATTCGACGAAATTGCCAAGAATCAGATTTCATGGCACAAACTAACCAAGAAAGCCTCGTTCACATCCGGCATTTAAAATTTCCATGTTTTTAACTTGTACTATTCTAACAATTTACTGTTTTGCCATTGTTTAAAAAAATTTGATTTTTCTCAGGTTTTACACCATCAATATTTCATTCATTAATTCCTTTGGAATTATACATAGACCTTAAAGAAAATCTTTCTTCATTGAAAGATCTGGAAGAAAGAATTGTGATAATAGTTTTTGGTTCCTTATTAATATGCATTTTGGTATTTTATTCTATTTATTTGGTCTTCTTCTTCTTCTTCTGAATTGTCAGTTTGCTCCTCATTATATGAGGATCCTGTTTCAGAACCACTTAAAAAATTAAGTTGTTGTTTTGAAGAAGAAGGATCTGTAGGTTTAAATTCAACAGCTTCTAGTTTTTTGACAAGTATTTTTATAAGTTCATTATTTTTATTGCTGAATTTTAATGGTTTGTTAATTTCAAGGGGTTATTTGGCAAATGTAATTTTATTATGTAGCTTTTATTAATGTTGTTTTATTTTCTAATGTAATATGATTTATTTGGCGATATAATATTTATTACTTAAAATGTATTTTTGGGGTTTTTAATATAGCCCTTATTTATTTAATATGATTCAAGAATTTATCAAATGATCAGCCGGATTGAAAGTCAACACCATCATTTCCAAATATGAAGAAGATGACAATTCTAGAGTTGAAATGAAGATTTTACTGAGTTTCTCTCTTAAATGTTTTCTTTGGCTGAGGCACAAAGTGATGAGATCTTTTCTCTGGATGATTCCAAGAGACAATTTTATATAATTTACCTTGCTGTTCTCGACATTTAAACTTTGTTATTGGCTCCATGCCGGCAAGGATTTTACCACAAATTCCCTCAAAACAAGGATAAAATCAATTAAGATTATAAAAATTCTAGTTTCCAAGTAGTTTATCAGAATATTCCCAAAATATACCATAAATGCTTTATAACATAAGCTTGTGTATAAAATAAGTTAAAATCAGATTCGCTCGAAAATGACATTTTTATTTAAAATCTATGAAATCCAGACTTTATCGCTTTAAAATTTCGAGTAATTTCTGTGATCTCTGACGACGAACGGATTACCACGTAATCACCATGAATCTACCACTCGTCGACCCTCACACTCGGTACGCTGTAATATTTTGGCGACTTTGCGCGATAAAAACAGAAATAAACTCGAAACGCGATTTTAAAATCTCGAAAAATAAATGGACATTTCTGTTAATATTCAATTGTGATAAATGAATCAAATCGACGAAATAATTCGTTTTCGCAGATAAAAATCCACCAATAAATAAAGAAAAAGGGGACATGTGGGTCCCACTTTAAATAAAATAAAATAAAATAAAATAAAAACAAAAGAAAAGAAAGGAATCATTCTCGAGAGAGTAGAGAACTGGAGCGCGAGAGAGAAAGATTTTTTTATTTTTTTCCTCGCTCTCTCTCTTCGACATTTTGTAGCTCGACCGGCCGACTGGCCGCCAAGAATCCAAAGTCATCTGACTGACGAGGCATTTAAACCAAAAACAATGATTTCGCCGAAGCCAATTGGAAAACCCTGGAACCAACGCTTTCTGGGCTTTTCTCAGACTACGCTCACTACGAATTGGTCTGACCAAGAGCATTGCTTCGATCCACGGACGCTGAAATACGCTTGCACTACAAAATTTCGAGCTTCACAACTCCATAAAGGTACATTTTCATCCGAACACGATACTTAATAACACCGAATAAGAACACGCAAAACTATCACGTATAATGAATAAATGAATAAGAATAATAATAAAATGAATGCGAACGAATAAGAATACGTAAATGAATAGTAATACTTAATAACATCACGTAAACGAATAAATATTAATAAATAAGAATACGTAAATGAATAAACAATAAACGATACGAATAATGAATATATTTAACATAGTGAATATACGAAACGAATATACGATGTAAACGCATTTAGACAGTAAGATAATGACAGACAACACACGCTAAAATGCATAAATTAGGAAAATAGTTACATGTATGGTAAAGAATTATGAATACAAGAATTGAAGTTAAAAGATATATGAAAAACGCAAAGATACAATGAGAGGATTGGCTGTAAATATCGCAGTACGACAATTAATAATAATTATTATTCTAATACGAGATATTTAATTTAATATAAAATACACAATGATCGGCTCCCCATAACCCTGTTAGGCGATTGTATGCGCACGCCCATGCGACACGCCGTCGCAAAGATATAGTTTACGCATATCGATGCCTCAAGCCAAGCCGACGGCTATGATCCCGGTCGGACACATAGCGCCCGGCTGGGTCACATATTACTTAAGATAGTCACCGTCCCTCAGATAAATACGATACCTCTGGTATATACGCATGCAGATCACCGTCTCGCACAATGATGCGATTCCTTCGGCACACAGCTATTTCCGTATCCGCCACAGATTCGCACATGAAACCTAAAAAGAAACGACAAGATAATAAAATGAAACGATGTAATATACGACACGAGCATGGTAGTTGATAAAGATCAAGCATGCTGATGATAAGATACGCTACAAAGAATACAAGAAAGCATAGCACGATAAGATACGAAAAGACATAAGACATGAAAGTATATGAACAAGATAATATACGAAAAGAGAAAGATAGACCAATATACAAGTATTAGTAGTCAAAGCCACACGACACGAAACGTATACAAATGTGATAATACGAAAGACAAGATACTTAAAATCATAGAAAGTATAGTACATAAAATGTCAAGATGAAAATATAAAGTAAGTACAAGAATATACGAAAGCATACGACAAAATATACAAGTACATGAAAGACATCACATCGAATTTGACAAATGCGACAAGATTCCCTCGAATATGTCGTGAATGCTCGGTTCCATAAATAAAGCCGACCATACTATTAAACGTGAAAATCACATCGCTACCGAACGACAAACAGACGCAGATTCTCTCGAACTGGCCGTGAATGTCAATTCTATAGTCAAAAGTGACTCACTATTAAACGCGAAAGACATCGCTACCTAACGACAAACAATACGGCAGATTCTCGAACTGGCCAGGAATGTCAATTTATACCAAAGCGAATCATACCCGTTAAATGCGAAACTCACATACTTACCAATGACAAACATGACGAGATTCTCTCGACCGGGCCGCGAACGCCAATTCTATACGGAGTCAAAAGAACGCAAAGATAATGACAATATAAGATCGTATAAAGAAAATATACGATAAAACAATATGTGTTAAAATGAATAAAGATAGCACGATGTGTACCCACTACATGAAAGGAGCATTCATGATATAGGTAATAGACAAGAAATGATATATTAATAATACATGTAATCGTAATGCTCATGTAACCTAAAGATGAAAAATGTAAACAGGTGAGACAGATGAAAGCACGTTAATCGATACTTAAAAGAGATAAGAATGTAGATAAAAGTATAGGACAATATAAGATAGGTTATATGAAAGTATTCGAGATATGAAAGTATATGATATATGCACAGTATACGAACATGAAAGGAAATGAACATGAAAGTATAGGAAACTTGCAAAGAATACTTATTATGTTAAATAATACGTAATGACGTAAGATAATGATATAAGCAAAATGACAAGAAATAAAGATAATGATGATAAGTGAATGATACGACATATGTACATGTTTTGAACCACATGAAAGGCATTAGATAAGATTACGAGCTGCTGCCCAAGATACGATCCTGTATTTAAAGATAATGTATTCAATAAGGCTTGCGACGAATCAATGTTATTATCGCCCATGTATATGTTTTCCCACTAAGCTGCAAAGCTAAGATCGGTTTTTAATCCGCGTATGCACAAAGCCAGGCTATGTTGATGCGGACAAACATCCCACATCGCCAGCACAGCCATCTGCAGATAGCGCCACCGCATCACCCGTAATCTCCGATTTTATACGTATAGTTTCAGACAGCAAATTGTAATAAGAGCAAAGAAATTAATTTCAGATACAGATAATATAATGAACGCACATACAGATGTGATAATATATATGTAAAAAGAATTCTTTATTACGTAAATCAGGTATATGAATTTAAAACATGACAAAGGCTACCGAAAAAAGAAAAGGTTAAAGAAGCCTCGGGGCTGACGCTCATGACACCCTCGCCGACACCCCCATCGGGTGCCGGGTTGGGGCGTCACAATTATGATCAAGCTACAATCATAGGCTTTGGGCTTGAGGGTGAGATGATTGGTGGACTCCTGCTACTCCTCTCAGCCTCCTGAGGAGCTATCTACTGTTCCTATGGATCCCTCAACTGTTTCAAGCTTGATAGGCCAAGTTCTATGTCGAGTTTGCCAAAACAAGAACAACCTGATCAACAAATGTCTTTCCTTGTTAAATCTTTTTTTTTTTTTGCCAACGACGGAGGAGGGTACTTTTGAACAAATACTCCCTCTCACACCTTAACACCTAGCAAGAATTATTTTTTGAATAACTCAATCTTCCCATGATTTTTCAATATTCTTTAAAAATTATCTTTAAATAAAATCAAATTACTATGTCATAGCATAATTTTCCCATAAAATTAATCTCTTTTTTTGCATGATGTTTATTAAGGGATAATCCTTTAAAAAGCTGTAAATCCCAAATTTAGGCTTATATTCTTTTATTTATTTATTTATTTTACTTTACTTACTTTTGATTTTATTTGATTGGATTTTTCTTCTTTTTCTTTTAAGAAGGTGTTTGATACTTTTCCTTTTAGGGTTTTAGGATTAGTTTTATCTAAAAATTAATATATATTAAAGACACGACCAAGAGGGAAGGGGGACCATCAGATAGGGGGACTGAAGGGAGGATCGTTTTCCTAGAGAGCGTGACGGCTATGGGGTAGAGAGGCTAGAGGAGAGAACAAAGGACGACATAATGGTGTTTTTTTTCTTTTGACTGCTGGGCTTCATATATTATTCCAAGGTAGGGACATCTCATTTCAGATATTATTTCGAGGTAGGGACATCTTATTTCTATATTTGCTCTTATTCTTGTAGCATTTTTGATGAGACGTTGACTATTGTTAATTCTTATTTCTTTTTACTTTAATGTTTGAGGAGTAAGAGTGTCTATAGTGGAGTTTTTTATTATTGATTATTATATCTCTTGTCTGGTGGTAAAGATGCAATGCACATTTAAATGAAGGAGTATTTAAAGCTTTGTTGATGTGATGTGGAGACTTTGACTCTTTTAATTTTAATTTCCCTGTTATTCTTTGGGTTCGCATAATAATTTATACTAATTGTTTTTGGAACCTATGAATTTACTGTCTTGATTTCCTTCACATAACCACTTTTTGATTCCTATGAATTTGTGTGTTCCACTTTACTGCCTTGATTTCCTTACTTGTGTGAAGGGAATGTCTCAATATGGCATGCCCCAAAGGTTTCACTTGGCCTATTTTCTCACCAATCAATCCAATTTTCCTTTTTTTTTTTCTTGAATGCTAGGACTTAATTTGTTAAGAATAATTTTACCAAGTCCCAAACATAAAGCTAAAACCCAAGCCCATTAAATAAGAGCTTATGTCATAAGATTTTATTTAATGCTCATTTACGCTTGACGCATATTTTAAAAGTTTTCTACGATCATTTTAAAGTTGCTTTGACAAGATTATTTACTCAAGACTTATAATAAATTCGAATTATCGAAAAGACTATTATGTGTTAACTTATAAAATCAGTCATTTAAATAAATAAGTTGTAAACAATGTGTTTTTCAATAAAAACAAAACAAAAGTTGCGTCCCACACGAACAAAAACATGCTTTTTTCAGCTATATATTAAACCCATTTACGCCAGATACACTTTGAGAAGAGGGGAGCTCTCACGCGCATAAGAAATGGGCCTAGTCACAAATCACAAGAATTCACAACTGTTTATTTTTGAATTCAAATTCTAACCATTAAGCCAAGATTTAAATTATAACACCCGAATTAATTCTTTTCAATTGCTTGCATTAATTGCAACGTTTCGAATTAATTCACGAATTAAGTTTGAATTAATTTGTATTGCTTCAAATTAATTTACGAATTAATTCAAACCAATTTTTTTGCCTATAAATACAAACTGGTCCCGATGTTACGAAAAATGGCTTTTTCCTACCTTCTTTCAAGAACTCGAATATCTATCTTCATCTTTGTTGTCTTACCCGTAGTTCGTCCTGGGATCAAGAACTCGTTGTATCCTGAAGAATTCAAATTCCTATTTACGTTGTTTACACACGCCTCACTGAAATATTTCTCCAAACTGCCGCTGCTTAGCAGTACACCATCTGCCTCGAACTTGCCGCCCGTTGATCTTCCACTTCCTCGCTCGCCTCCCATTTGTCGTTATCTCGCCGTTCGACCTTCTACAAGTCGCAACTACAACAACAATCTTAGAATTCACTGATGGATCACGCCGCCAATGCAGTCGGCTGCATCACGATATGTTTGTGGATTATGCGGCGGCCTATCCGGCGCAAACCGGTAGGACTTCCATTCAACCGGACTAAACTCTATATATCTAACTCGATTTTGGCGTTCAATGAGGATATCAAGGTAATCGACATATCCGCTGATTTATTTATTTTTCTCGGTTGATAGCTTCTTCAAGACAGTTTATTTCATATTATCTGAAATCTTTAATATTTGATTAATCATTCTCTGAAATAATAAGTAGTTTTTATTGTGTTTGGATCTATTATACTGGTTTGGTACCCAGTTGTCCATGCATCCATACAAGATAAAACCATTATTCATGAGAAGGATCTAGGTGATGATTTTGAGGGAAAATGGTTTCAAGAATTTACCACTGTGGAATTTGGGGTACTCTATGGCTTTTTAACTTGCAGAGGATAATTTTCTAGTATGCTTGTTTCCTATTAACTTCGGATAGGGGTAAAACCAACTTGGTCGAAAGAGATGACATAATAGTTGTTGTTGTATCACAAGCTAATATGATGACCAATTCCAAGAATTGGGTGGTAAACTTTGGTGCAATAAGGCATATTTGTGCAAACAGAGATGCTTTCACCACACCTTAATAGATGACGAAGAGGTTTGGTTTCACCTCGTGACTCCCACAATGCTCAGCCGAAAAGGCAAAGTCATGTTGAATCTCACTTCAAGAAAGACTCTAGCCTTGAGTGATGTGTTGCATGTTCCCAATATTAGAGCAAATTTAGTTTCAGGTACTCTATTGGGAAAGGTGGGGATTAAAGTGTCATTTGAATCTTATAGGATTGTGATGAAAAATAAATAAATAAATAAATAATGTCAAATATGTGCCTCTTCTAAGCTAACTAAAAAGACATGTAGCTCAGTGACTAGAGAAACAAAGTTATTAGAACTTATTCATTCTGATCTAGGAGATTTAAAACAAACCATGACTAGGGGAGGTAAGAAATTCTATGTAACCTTTATTGATGATTATTCTAGGTTTGCTAGAATTTACTTACTTAGAAGTAAGGATGAAGATTGACATGTTCTTAAGCTATAAAGTTGAAGTAGAAAATCAACTTGATAGAAAAATCAAAAGGGTTAGATCTGATAGAGGTGACAAATACATCCCTTTAAATGATTATTGTGAAAGGAAGGAATGATCATGAAGTGACTCCTCCTTATTCACTCGAAGTCAAATGAAGTTGGTTTAAAGAAAATAGGACTCTTAAAGAGATGATGAATTCTCTACTTGTTAGTGCTTCAGCACCTAACAATTTGTGGGGTGAAGCCATACTCTCTACATGTCATCTACAAAATAGAATTCCATACAAGAAAACTGATAAAACACCCTATGAGTTATGGAAAGGTCATTAACCTAACCTTAAATATTTGAAAGTGTGGGGGTGTCTTGCCAAGGTTATGTTACCTGATCCTAAAAAAAAAAAGGAAAATAGGGTCAAAGACTTCGATTGCATGTTTATTGGGTATGCTGCAATAGTACCTTATAGATTTCTAGTTTTGAAAAGTGATGTTCTAGAAAGAAACATATTGAGACAAAAATGTCAATTTTTGAACACATTTTCCCACTTTCGAACAGTCTTCATACACCAACAATTGTGGATGCCGTAAAATCATAAGATGAGCATGTGCCCACTAGTGTGGATGATATGGAAAGCTCCTCATGATGAAAGAGAAGGAGTAAGAGACGAAGAAAAGAGGTTTCCTTTGGAGATGATTTTTATACTTACTTAATTGAAAATGAACCGTTATCTTATTTTGAAGCGATTTCGTCCCTTGACGCATTACCTTGGAAAGAAGCCATTAAAATTGAGCTTGGACTTTCATTTTTAAAGAATCAAATATGGAGTTAGTCCGATTTACTCAGAGCAAAACCCGTTGGTTACAAGTGATTTTCAAAAGAAAATACTTTCCGTGATGATTCATTGAAAATACAAAGTTAGGTTAGTAGCCAAGGTTTTCACAAAACAAAATATTGACTTTTGATACTTTTGCCTCGCATTGTGATCTCTTCCATTCGTATTTTTAATTGCTTTACTTCACCATAAACTTTTTTATCCATCAAATGGATGTTAAAATGGCCTTTTAAATGGGGACTGATGAATAAATTTACATGTTACAACCTCAAGGTCAGATATTAAATTCTGAAAAAGAACATAAAGTTTCGCAAATTAAACAAGTCTCTATATGGTTTAAAAAACGAAAGCACTCCAAACAAAGGAATGAGAAATTTGATAATGCTTTTGTTGAAAACGGTTTTATCTGAAGTGGATAAATGTATTCCACAAAGTGTACAGAAAAGAATGTGTAATCATTGCATTGTATGTAGATGATATGTTGATCTTTGGCACTAGCCTGAGTATGGTACATAGTACCAAGAGATTTCTAGCTTCACAGTTTGACATGAAAGATATGGGTGAAGCTAAGGTCATTTTGGGCATGAAAATCATAAGGATAGGTGATAGTATAATGCTATCACATGAACATTATGTTGAGAAAATACTCAAGAGGTTTGGACATTTCGATGCCAAACCTGTGAGTACCCCTTATGATGCAAACACTCATTTAATGAAAAATAGAGGTGATCCTGTGGGTCAAGCTGAGTATGCACATATTATTGGGAGTCTGATGCATTTAATGAACTTTTTCTAGACTCCGCCATAGCATATGCAAAGGTGTAGATTAAGTAGATATATTCACATAATCCCAATAATGATCATTGAGTGCATTAGCTAGACTAATGAAATACTTAAGGGGTACCATGAACTATGGTATCCTATATAGTGGATTTCCCTCTGTGTTGGAAGGATACAACGATGCTAACTGGATCTCTGATTCAGATGAGATAAAATCCACGAGCGGTTATGTCTTTACTTTGGGAGGTGGTGTTATAGCTTGGAAATCATCTAAACAAATCCTCATTGCTTTCTACCATGGAATCCAGAGTTTATAGCTCTCAATCTACAGTAAAGAAGTCGAGGGTTAAAGAACTTCATATTTGAATTCCTTGGGAATACAAATTTCAACACCTTCGGTGTCTATGCATCAGATTGCTACAAAGAATATCGACGCAAAGAATAAAGTGCTTAATGGGAAAATGCATATTCGTCTAAAGACATTATAGTGAAACAAATTGCTAAAAGATGGAATCATTTCCATCGGGACATGTGAAATGTAATAATTTTACGATCCTCCGACTGCTCCTCGAAGAAAATTATTTTTGGAAACATCGAGCGGAATGGGACTTAAGCCAATATGAGATTAATGTTGATGGAACCCAACTCAGGATTGAGATCCCATGAAAAAGGTTCATATGGGTAATAACAAGTCACCTGTTAATCCTGCTAGCACCAACAAAATGGTCCCTTTCTATGATGTGTGATTATGGTGCTAGAATGCATAATTTGAGAGGTTGATTAATATTCTTAATGATTTCATATCCCTTATGGGTGATACATATAAATGTAGTATGTATTTGATGAAATCACCTATATAAGTGTGGAGCGGGGCCGCTCCTATGAAGTGGTATGGCAAGATTTCTAGAGCGCTTATGAATTAATCAGGCACGCGCATGGCCTAATCACAAGACAACCTGGCAAGCAACACAAGAATTTGCGGATGTGTGGTGCCGGCGATAAGGTCTCTAATTTACGATTAAGAGTACTCAACATAAAAGCTATAAGATTCACCAAAGCTCAGAAGTTAAACCTTATTCATCTACGTTTTGGGTTCATAGTTCATTGAACACCAAACTTAAAGCATTAACACCTTTCTTCCATATTACAAACAATATGTTTTAATACAAAGTTTTTCTTCTTTTGAAAAATGCGGGGATCACAGAACAATAGGTTTTTTCAATAAAACAAAAACAAAAAGTTCAGACTCCCCCAAACCTGGTCCGTCACCACCACAACCCGTAATATGCGGATGCCTGCCACTGTGACACCTGCTTCAGCAAAATAGGCGTAGCCTTTATACGGAGCTCTACCTCTTAGTACATAACCCCGTCCCAAATAGTCCAATGACCACTTGTGGTCTCATACAAATTAAACCGAAGAATAACGGCCACTGGGGCCCTCGCATCATCACTCAACATATATCCAATATGATCACAACATGAGTAAACCACACTCGCCATAAACAATACCAACTATGATCCAACTATATCCACAATTTTAAGAGTTCAAATGTTTTTACTTCAGACAACACATATATTATAATTGGGATAATTCTAATACACGTAGTAACATCATAACCCAAAGCCAATAATCCGGGATTTCTTCTAAACCACAGCCTCTAGGACGAGCCGTCCTCGCACGCCCCGTACCAAATAGTATCCCCACAGGTGAGCTAGCCGCAGTGGAATCACCCCAAGTGGGCTACTCTCCACCTGCTGGCTACTCTCCACCTAAGCGCAAAGGTAACGTCTGTGAACAAACACACATCCAAGCAAACGCACGATTCTACTTGAATGTCTAACTGATCATCCGCACCGAGTCCTCACTCGACACTCCTCTACACTCGCCTAAGCCTCGTATGAGAATTATTATGTTTATTTGTCTGTGGACAACCCTCCGATGTGTATAGTGTCAATTGGGCTGCCTCCGACGATTGATATTATTTACGGACTACTCCTGGCCGTATATCAATCGACCGGCCTCCGACGATCGACATTTTTGCATGGACTACCCGATAATTATCATTTTTAGACAACCCGAACCATTTTCTGCACTAGCTCACGCACTCACTCCTATCGCCCTGGGTGTTCCAGCCAGATATAACGCATTTAATGCCAATTCCAATACAGTCTATATCACATGCAAATATATCAACATGCATATATTTACGAAATTCAATTCACACAATCATGTCATGTAAATTCGCATTTCATTACACACTAAAAAATTAAATTTCACAAGCACGATCAAACACGAGCACCGGTACGAATCACTCCACTAAACACACACTCACAAAAATTATTTTGAGAACACTGTTTCTGGAATAGTGAAACCCTCGGTTACTATTCCCGAAATATCATTAAATCATCGTTCACTTAGAACCTGCCTCACTCGCCATTCCCAATTTCATCCAAACCAATACATAATTCAATACATACTGCATTTATCAACTCAAATCAGTCGTATGGGCCACTACGCTCCATTTGAGTTTCAAAATTTATAAATAATTGGTCCCAAGGATTTGGGACCGATCAAACGGCCCCTCACGGCCTCATTCAGCTCAAACATCGACAAAGTACTTAAAGAATGAATAAAACCCAAGTAGGGAGAAACCCCTACCTCAAGGAGTTTGTCTAAACTCCTTAAATCCAGTACCCACGCGAAGCCCTCTCCGCGTAGAGCAGCTTCCCTTCTTGTCCCAACGACACAATCTGTAGGGATCTCCCAGATTTTAGAGAGAAGATACTCTCTAAAATAAAATCACAAAAACTGCTCTCGCTCTCTCCCCGCTTCAAGCACGCCCCAAATTTCGGGGTTCTTTAATTTGTTTGGAGAAGAAGCACTATTCCCTATTTTGTCATTTTCTAACTTAAACAATTTCAAAAATGACCATTATGTCCCTTTTCCCGCTTGACATTCTAAGACTATCTCGGCCCATTTTCATCATTTACCATGCCACTTATGGCACATGATTACTATTATATGTGATTGCCAGATCGAAAATCTTTTACTGACCCGAACCGCGACGCCGAAAACATGTAATTCGACTGCTTCGAATTCACAAAATTTTACGCGCTAGTTAGATTTCTACGAGACGATTCCAACGATGAAATCCGCCGCCATCCAAGACGAGAATAAATTTCGATTTTTAACTGAATTACTTTGAACCGAAATTACGAATTTGTTCTTTTAAAAATCGAATTTCTGCTTTACATTCTCCCCTCTCTAAAAGGAATTTCGTCCCGAAATTTTGACAATCACAATCATTCATGCATATGCAACGGCACTCTACTGATGCATGTAAACAACTATTTAAATCTAAACGACTAAACCACGACCTTCATCCCTAAACAAGAAGGGATAAAGGCCCAAGACTCGCCGCGCTCCCACGTGACTCCTCCACCCATAGTAAGCTCCATAAGCATTCCCCTCACTACCACGGCCCTCAAGGCCGCAAAACCCGATCACGACTATCCAAAATGCACACCTGCCCTCCCTCAGCGGTCCCATCGCTGTCAACCTCAATCGCCTTCAATCCACCACATGAGCCGGATATGAGTATACTCCGAGCATGGAGACGTGGAAATACCTAGTGGACACCGACACGCCGTAATGCAGAAAGTTCAACCCACGCTACAACGCTCATCCTCTCGAGTATCCCCAAAGGCCCACAAATCTCTACGATACTTTCCCGCTCTTGCCGAACCCACCACCATCTCTAGGCATCACCTTCAAGAAGACATGATCCCCAACCTCAACTCTAAGGGTCGACGCCGCACATCCGCATAACTCTTCGTCGCCCCGAGCCGCGAGTAAGACGCCGTCGCATCAAGCTCACCTTCTGAGGTGTCTCTAATCGCATCAGACCCGTGACGAGATCTCTCTCCTACCGTCCAACATAATCCAGAATTCATGGCTCCATACAATGCCTCATATGGTGCCATTTGTATACTGGCCGATAACTATTGTTGTAGGCGATCCCACTAAGTGGCAATTGCTCCTTCACCCTTAATACCCAAGACGTATGTTTCAGCCGTGTCCTCTAACATCTCAGATATAATCCATAAAGTACAACTCGTAACCCTACAATAAACCCTTACTTTGTGTGTAAACGCCGACCTTCCCAAGGTTTCATCAATGAATGCCCACGGACTCATTAACCTAGTCCATGTCATGAATGACATCCATATACCGAGCCCTTGCCGGCTCACCACACACAATGCAATTTCCAAAGGGTTATCCAAATCTCGAGTCACTCCCGACTCCTATCACTCAACTCTAAGTCTACGTGATAACCTGACCATGTGTTTTCATCTCGATTAACATAACTCTTCGGCTGACACTTCGAGCCTCTTACATTACCTGAATCGAACTATGAGTCTTCATTAGACATAATCCTAAAGACAAACTCAACCCACACTCACCAAGAGTGGTGAATGACCAAAGATCAGACACCCACACCCGACTCAACGCGATGTTACCGCAGGCACAAACGCACACTACATCGTGACACCCAATCCCGGGTCCACCATGAGCGAATCTGTGAGATCTCTCCCCTAACCCGACTCACAGAAGTCAACTCTCACCCTACACTTGGGAAGAAACATCTATTCCCTGCTTCTCTAAAGGCCTTAACCCTAAGCACAATTCCAAGGTCGGTTGGTATGATAACCTGGCTTAAGGTCCCACTACTAACAACCCGATGGTCGTCAACTCATCCATGTCAAGCTCGACATCAACAACCAATATGTCTACACTCCCTAAGGTCCACACGCTTCTTATGCCAACTCGACCGTCTCGACTTCACCTCGCACTGCCCCTCCGGCCTATTCAGGTTTGGGAGTGCTTGTATAGCACCCTCAACCCAAACCGGCTCCTCGACCACTAAAGGTGGAGGAATGAACATATTCTCATGTTCTACGCCTAATCGACCCGATGTCCCAAAGTCCCTGATCCCTATCTCTCGTGGAGCAACTCGCCTCACATGCCAAATCTCGCCCTAGTCCTCGAAACCTCGTGTGAGCGTAAGTCTTCTACCTCTTCCCGAATCCAAGCATGTCGATCCTCCTTCGCTACCAACACTTGTATCCTGCGGCTCCGAGCATCCTCGATCTCTCTCTCTACTGGGTCAGGTCATTCCAACCATGTGGAGTCCATGTCCCAGAAGTAAATCCCACGATCCCGCCTCGAATGGACAACTTCACCCCATTCTCGAATCTCCGAAATACCACCAATCCCAAGAAACCACGCATCTCAAATATCGACATCTCTGGGCCTCTCCCAACTCATCACAACCTCAACTCCCAGTCGACCGACAATTCCTCGGGAGGGTCGACACCATGTGTCCTAAAATCTCCCTCGCAAGCCAAAACCGCACTTTACCGAACTTACGACAACCATGGTCTCTCGCAATCGTAACACAACTCAAGCTGATACTTATGCTCCCACTCGGGATTGGAGTAGATCAAAATGTCATTCAATGAAGACTATGACAACCGATCTAGATAGGGTCGAATACCCTGCGCATGATCCATGAATGATCACCGCGCATTCGCCAATCCAAAGGGCATCACCGTGAACCTAAAGTGCTCATAGCGCATCCCAAACGCTAAGGTCTTAGGTATATCTCAGATCCCTAAACCTCACCGATGGTAACCAGCATGGCACTATCTGAGTAGACTCGCACCTCTCAACCGATCAAACAAATCATTAATCTCTGTAATGGGTACCGACATTCTGATCGTAACCCTCGTTTCAACTGCCCGTAGTCAATGCACAATCAAGGGTCTTGTCCTTCTTCAGAATGAACCCAGCGCCCATGGCGGCGTTTCTAGCCTTAGAACCCTTATCCAAAGAACTCCCGTACGGACTCGAAGTTCCTCGCAACTCAACCGGTGCCATCCTACGCGGAGTCATAGAGATGGGTGAAGTAATTTAAGGTAACTCGACAATCGGTTTCACAACCCTCCGCTGAAAGCAGCCTAGGTAGCTCATCCGAAAAAGACCACATACCGCGCACACTACCAGGTAGATCTAAGTCTGGTCTCTCCTCGTCCTTTAGGGCAAGGCTTGCTAGCCAACCCGCCGACCGTCTCGACACTCTGACTCATACTATAATACAAAATATCACACGCGATCCCCAAATACCACACTAGCAATGCCTTGCGTGTAGGCGGTAACCCTCCCACGCCACAATCGATAATCCACCCCGTAAGCTATCACACATCCATCCCCGTGATGACATTCAACTCGACACGCCCATGATCATCGTGTCCACTCCGTGAGTAGAGTCCCCGAGATCTCCAACTCGCAACCTCGACATATCATCCCTATTCTCGCCCTAATCCCTAGGGGAGAACTCACATACAAAGGTTCCTCTAAGGTCTCTAGAGGTCCTTGCCCATTTCCACCATATTTGGGCCTCACTCTCTAGTCGAACACGCCTAGTCTAACTCGGGCAAGGTCGAGGTAATCTCTATAGCCTCTAACACCTTCTTGATCTCAGAGTGGAACCAATGGGCCAAGCCACCATCTGACCCTCCCCTCAGAATGCCTGAGGATATGCTCTCCCAAAATTCGGGAGGTTACTGGGGACATCCCTAACCACCGCTTATATCACCAGGCTATAGTTGCCGCCGCAATACCTACAGCCTCTACAAAAGCCTGTTGATCAAACACTGGTGGTGTCCAGGACTTAACTCGGACGCCCCCACGCCCTCGTCCCTCGGCCCTCGACTAGCCATCTATACGCTTCAATGGCAAGTTCATTTCAATACAAGATTCTAAGGCATAAACACAAAATTTCGAGACACTAATCATACACATAATTGTATACACATTATCCTTTGCATTTACAGGTAATGCAAAGCATAATCAATTATGCATTTAAAATATTTATCAACAAAAATTTCATTTTTTGAAAATTCTGTATTTTTTCTCAAAATTTTGTCTATAATTTTATTTAATTTAATAAAAAAAATTTCAATTATTTACAAGAATGAAAATCACTAAAAAAAAATTACTTATTTTTTTTCTTCATTTTCTGAAACACTCAAATAAATTTATAAAATTTGTTTTACCCCATTTTCTTCAATTTTACTACTTGTAAAATCTTAGAAAATTATTTTCTTCTCTCATAACCAAATAAATTTATGAAATTTATTTTCTTTACTTTCTTTTCCGCTTTACACCGTGTACTTTTTTTCTCCACCTTATGTACATATATACCAAGATATATATATATATATATATATATATATATATATATATATATATATATATTTTATTTCTCAATAAACCAAATAAATTGCTTAAAATTTATTTTGTTTATTATATACATATATTTTTTTCATTTAATTCTGGAAAATGGTCCAGAATTTCCTCAAAGCCTCCTTATATAACACTAACCCTAGTGTTCAACCTCAAATTTATTAAAATTTGATTTCATTATCCAATAAACTAACTAAATTTATTAAAATTTAGTTCATTTCTTTTCTCTTCCAGTTTTACACACTAAAAAACTCCACCATTTTCTAACACATCCTGCGGTGCTAATCACTAAGACTCAATCACCACAACACACACAACATGGTATACACACCATTCATCAAACAATCACATGATCACACATGTTATAAACATCAATCACACAATCACATGATCACAATCAAAACACATGCAGTGTTCTAATTTTCTTCCGTGTCGTCCTAAGTAATCTCATACCTAAACCTACATCGTACCACACCGAGTGGTGATAATTACCAAACTGAGCTCCTGTATTCAGATACCTGCTTCCGATACCAAGCTACGACGCCCCAAACTCCGGGTCCGCTGACCATCCGCCAACCCGCGGAATACAAGTGGATGCCTCAAGTTACCCGACACTATTTCAAAAATCGAAGGTAGTCTCCTTTGTACTAAACTCACGCCTTAGTACATAACCCGTCCCAATAAATTTTAACGACCACCGCTGTGGTCTCATATACAACTAAACCGAGTAAATAATGGCCACTGGCCTGCATCACTCACAACATATATCCACATGATCACAACATGAGTAAAACGGCCACTAGGGCCCATAAACAATACCCATAAAACATACCAACTATGAATCCAACTATATCCAATAGTTTTAAGAGTTCAAATGTTTTTACTTGTACAACACATATATTACAATTAGATAATTCTAATACATGTGAACATCATAACCCAACCCTGATAGGCTTTCTTCTATTCACAACCTCTAGGGCAGGCCGTCCCTTAGCGCTCCACATTACCTGTAAAATAGTATCCCTCGACCAGGGTATTTAGTGCTCGATGGAGTGGAATCACCTAAATTAGGCTACTCTCCACTTAAAGTGCGGTCTGATGCTCCCGAAATAAACACACATCAAGCAAATGCATGATCCTACTTGAATGTCTAGCGATCATCTCGTACCGTCGCCATGGAGCTTCATCAGCGCTCGCTGTATCGTATGAAATTATTATGTTTATTTGTTTGTGGACAACCCTCCGATGTATATATCAATTGGGCGTTCCAGACGATTGATATTGTTATGGACTTCTCTCAGTGTATATCAATTGGGCGTTTCTAGCGATTGATATTTTTAGTATGGACTACCCTCCGATAATTATCATTTTTAGGCGACCACTTGACAAATTTTTCTCTGGAGCTCGCCTCATGCACTCACTCTATCGTCTAGAATTCCCAGATGCGTATAGAATGCATGGTCTGATGCGTCACCGATCCCATATTACATGCAAATATATCAACATGCATATATTTACGTAAAATTCAATTCACACAATCATGTCATGTAAATTCACATTTCATTACATCAAAATTAGCTCACGTGGGCTAATGATCAAACATGAGCAATTCGACGTGAATCACTCCACTAAACACATTAATTCACAAAAATTATTTTGAGAACACTGTTTCGGGAATAGTGAAACCCTCGGTTACTATTCAGGAATATCTAAATCATCGATTCACTTAGTGAACACAGGTTTCAATCTTCCCGACCTCATCAAACCAATACATGATTTAATACATAGTACAGGGCCCAACAACTCAAATCTTGTAGCGTCCACGGCTGCTCCATTTCTACCTGAGTTTCAAAATTTATAACAATTGATTACGAATTTGGGATCGATCAAGCGACCTCACGACTCGTTGGCTGAACATCGACAAAGTACTTAAAGAATGAATAAAACCCCAGTAGGAGAAACCCTACCTCGAGGTTTGTCTGGCCTATTAAAATCTGACTGCCCGCGACCCTCTCCGTGGGCGGCTTCCCTTCTTGTCCCAACGATTACCGACGGTAGGATCTCCCTGTATTTTAGAGAGAAGATACTCTCTCTCTAAAATAAAATCACAAAAAATCCGTTCTGCCTCTCCCGTTTTCTACTACTGCCCCAAATTTCTGGTTCTTTTAATTTGTTTGGAGAAGAAGCACTATTCCCTATTTTGTCATTTCTAACCAAACAATTTCAAAAATGACCATTATGTCCCTCTTTTCTCAGTTTTGACATTCGCACTATCTCGGCCGTCCATTTTCATCATTTCTCTACTCATCTGTAGCACGTGATGCTGATATATGTGATTTTCGTTGCATTGAAAATCGTTTTAGGGCCTTAAGCGTGATGCCTGAACGTGTAAATTGAAACGTGCCGGATTGTAAATTTGCGTGCCTGTTGGAATTTGAGGCGATTCAACGGTGAAATCCATTTCATTATCCGATATTTAAAATAAATTAGGATTTTTAACGAGAAAATACGATTTTGCCCTTTTAAAAAATTGGAATTTACCAGGGTCTTCTGATTATGTACCATGGAGCAAAGACAAGGCTTTTGAGTTTTATATATTAAAACCCATTTATGAGGCACATGCATGACTTGAGAAGAGGGAGCCTCGCGTGCATAGAGGAAATGGGCCTAGTTATGAAATCCACCGAGTAAAAGTTCTAGCAATTTATTTGAATTGCAAATTCTAACCATTAAGTTTGCATTTAATTCATAATAGTTTGAATTAATTCTTTCAATTAAGTTTGCATTAATTCGTAACGTTTCGAATTAATTCTTACGAATTAAGTTTGAATTAATTCGTAACGTTTCAAATTAATTCTTACGAATTAATTCAAACCAAATTTTTGCCTATAAATATAAACGGGTCCTAATGTTACGAAAAAACGGTTTTTCCCTACCTTTCTTTTGCAACTTGGAATATCTATCTTCGTCTTTGTTGTTCGCAATACCAGGAGTTCGTCACAAGCTACGAAGAACTATTGTATCCTAGGGAATTCAAATTCCTAAGGACAGTGTTTACACACGCCTCAGTTGAGTTTGTTTTCTCCAAACTGCTGCTTGTTTTATAAGGACACCATCGGTCTCGAACTTGCCGTCCAGTGATCTTCCACTTCTTGTTCTTGCTTCCATTTGCTGTTGTTGTCTTCGTCTTGTTCCGACCTTCTACAAGCTGCAACTACAATAATAAGCACTTGTCATAATGTTTAAAAAATTAGAAAAACTAAAGAACTAAAGAACTATATATATATATATATATATATATATATATATATATATATATATATACTACTCTTCTATATATATATATATATCATGAAACCATGATAAAGTAAAATAAAGTAAGATTCACTATATCTTGAAAATATTTATTATTCACTTGCAATCCCGATAATATAAAAAATAAGCAATATGAGCTATCTTATTCTCTTCAATTTTTGTTTCATATGCATCTGAGATTATAAAAAGTAAAATATTCTATGTTTTTTTCTTCATTAAAATCTTTAATTTGGATGTTTTAATAAATTAGACGTGTTGTGTAATGAGCTACGTAGTTATTTTAAGAGTAGGGCTATCTGAGCCTTAAGCCTCTTGAGACCTTAGTGAAAAGATACATAGTAGCAGACTTTTAAGTGATATAAATTACTACCAAATATAAATAAATTATATATCTCACTAAATATTGTCTATAGTTTTTATCTAATAATAAAATACAATAAAGGAAAATACATCAAACATAAAAATTAAACATCACTATTGTTTCTCATCATCAAAAACATTTTCAAAACAAAATAACAAACATCATTAGTGTTTTCCATCACCACAAAAATTCTAAGTTCCAAAACAAAATAAACACTTGTGGATCTGTATCAAATTCTAAATAAAAAAAAATCATCATCAATATCATTATTCTCATCATCAATATATTTTTTCTTTTTCTATTTTTTAAATATATGTCAAAAAAAATTTCAAATTTTTTTCAAAAATTTTACCTATTTTTCCATAAATTTTTGGAAGTTGTTTTATATTTTAGATTTTTTACATAATTTTTTCAAGAATTTTACCCAATTTTTACATAAATGTTCGAATTTATTTCATTAATTTTCAGAATTTTTCCTTTTTTTATATAATTTTTCATAAATTTTACCTATTTTTCATAAAGTTGTTTTCTATTTTTTTCATTATTTTTCATAAGGACATTTTTGTCATTAAGATGACCAATTTTAGTCTTCCGTATAAGCTATTTTGAGTTTTTTTATAAGCTTCTCCATGAAGCTTATTGAAATAAGCTAAAAATGGCTTATAGGGGGTCATAATCTATTTTTATAAGCTCTTCCAAACATCTACAATTTTTATCAAAGTATTTATGTGAGAGAAGATAAGTTGAATAAAAATTTGTAGATAAGCTCCCAAGCAGCGCCCCTTACTCAGAATGGAATAGTCCACCATTGTGATTTAACGTTCACAAGCTTTTAAATATATTTATGAATTCCTACATTTTCATTATTTTGACTTTCCTTAATAATAACTTTCAAATAAATATTATTATTATTATTATTATTTTGCTTTCAAATTATAAATTCTATTTTTCTAGATAAAAATAATACTTTTTCTATTTCCTATAAATTTTTTTAAGTAATATTTTTTAACTTCAAAAATTCAAATTTTGTTTCTTTATTTTCAGAAGGTAGAAATTTATTTTCTTATATTTATAAAAAAATCATAAATCTATTTCTTTAATTTTAAATGTTCAAATTTTATTTAAAAATTATTTAAAATTCAAGAATTCAAAATTCATTTTCCTTAAATTTCCCAAATCAAATATCCTTTATTAAATAACCATTTTCAAATATCCAAATTTCAATCTCATTCTTTTTCAAAGTGATATTCTTATTTTCTAAATCCCAAACCAAATTTTCATTTTTCAAAATTACCCTTTTTAACCTGATTTCAAAATTCCAAAAGCACGATTTACTCTATAATTCCAATAAAATTGAATCATATGGAGTCAGCTCAGCTCGCGTGCTAAATAAATGGGTCTTGGTGGGAACCCGACATATCATGTATCACTTCATTAAATGATTTGACGCTTAGTTTATAACCCGATCTTCTAATTTAACCGTAAATGTTTTTATATATGTTATCGGGCCAACCCTATTTTCTATTGATAACGCTCGCAGTTAGCCGCCAAGGTATATATTTCTCCTCTTTGACTTTTGCTATTTATTATATGTCTGATGTGCTCTTGTAGGATCATTATTGTTTCTTTTTTATATCTATTGTCTGATTAGTCATCCTACTTGTCTTAACTTGATTATTAGAGACTCAATTTTCACCGTATCTTTCTTATAGGTAACCTAACTCTCGGACTTATACTCGATTTTTCTTAGACTCGTTTTTTCATATTATGAGTCACATTTAGAGTTTTCTTTCCTATTTTGTTTTCCCTTAAAAAAACAAAAAGTTGCGACTCCAAAACCGTTTTCAAAAATACAAAAACGAGTCTCACTTTTGAGTGGGAAACGCATCATAGCTAAAATGCGGTGTCTATAAAAGCACAAATCCAAAAGTTATTTATAAAATTAACCGGATTCTTTAAAATCTAAAGAGATACCAAAAGACACCATTCAGAATAAAAATACCACTAAGTATATGGTTATAATGTGATGGATTTATCTTTACATTTTAAAGGGCATTTTTGTTGGAAAAGAGTAACATTTTTTAGGTTACTTTTGTAGGAGGTTAGATTTGTAAATAATTTTTGGATTTGTCCATTTTAAACCAATTTCTCTTTTATTAAAGGACGAGAAGTGGCCGTTGAGGCCTAACTCAGGTGATAAAAGGATAGGAAATGGTTAGAGGAAATCAAAGTTCAAATCCTTATAAGAATAAGTTACTATAACCTAATATACAAAATGACTAGATATAAAAAAAAAAAAAGGTAGAAATTGGCTTAGTCTCTATTGAATTCCATATAAAATAATAATAATTATTGTTAATACTTATCTAATAAGATATCTGTTTGATGGAATGTGAAATGTTTTTAAATATATTTCAAAAATACTTTCCATGAATAATACTTAATATTTAACGGATTTTTGTCTATTTTTATTCAAAAATAGCCCTTTTAAATATTTTCTCCATATTTAGGCCCTATTTGATAAACTATTGAAAATGTTCAAACCATTAAAAATTTTCAATGAATTTAATTTTTCAATTTGTTTGATAACAAAATTTTAGGAAGCTCTTAATTGAAAATTTTAAATGAAAAACTGTTGAAAATTATAAGTAAGTAAAGATCTACTTAACGTGTGGAATGTAGAATACGGTCAATAAAAAAAATTTAAATAAAAATAAATTGGACCAAAAAACCCTTATAAATAATATAATATTTTGCAAATATCTTTTGGTTAGTTTGGATAGTTTTAAAAGTTTAGATTCTATTAGTTTATTTTTAAACATATTTATGTATTTTTTTGGATAATATTAGAATAAATAATTTTTACATATTTTTAAACATGTTATTTACAATAATTAATAATTATAATTGAAAAATAAAATATTATTAGAAACTACATTTATTTTGGATAATATGTAATTTAATGATAATAAAGGTAAATATGTAAAATACATAATTTTAATTATTGATATTCTGATTATCGAAATAATATATTTATCTTGACATTCGATTGTCGGTAAGCTTATCGAAGCAGTTTTATAGTCTGATTTAATATTTATGAAATTCAGTATTTAATTTTTCAGCACTTAATTTTTTCATTTTATCAAACAGGGTCTTAGTCAAAATTAGCCTTTTTACTTATTTTCTCCAATTTTCCTTTTTAAGAATGACACTTTTTACACTTTAAATGACAAACCATAACATCCAACCACCAATACAAGTAAATGCAGCAAGTGGAAGGAAAGCTAGAGAAATCTTGACTAATGTCAACAGATGGTGGGGAGGGAAAGTGACAAATTTAATCAGTTGCTTACATACTAATTAATGGATAATAATGATAGTCATGCTGTGATTGTGATGTTTCCCTAAAATTTGGTCATCATAATTCATAATTATACTTACTACTTCTTGTCGTAAGTAATTCTTAGGGCAAAAGTAGGTTTTCCTTATGTACATGCAAAAATATGAATATTTGTATATTCAAGAAAGCAAAATAGGGTCATCTTCAAAAATAAATAAAAAAATCCTTAATAAATTAATCATTTATGATAATAGCGGTAATATATTAAGTTAATAAACAAAGTATTACTATAACATATTTTATTTATTATCATAATATATTGTATCTATTATCATAATATATTGTATTTATTATCGTAACTATTTTATCTATTATCATATCATATGGTAGGGGATTTTTTTGAAGCATGTTTAACTTTTAAATCAAAGTATAATTATTTTTTGAAAACATGTACTGGTCATCCAATTTTGTTTTCTTGATATCTTATATATAAATATTTTTGTATGAACGTAAAAAAACTTATTTTTCTCTAATTCTTATCGGATGATTTTCATATACTTACCTATCTTCTGCTCCAGCTTCCAACATGGAAATATATTATAAAAAATGGATAATCATTTAAAAAGTATGAATGTAAATATATTATAAAAAATGGATAATCACTTAAAAGGTATGAATGTAATTATAATGTAGGATGTTACAAAATTCTTCCAGAGGGATCACTTTATGAGGTTTTTTTTTATATTTTTAAAGTTATTTTTGTAAAAGGTTAATTTAGTAAATGCCTTTTGGATAATTGGATCTATCTCTTTTAAATCAAATTCTCTATTAAAAAAAAAAAGCCTATTTTAAGAGTAATTTATAAAAAAATAATTTAATTATTTATATTGGAATGCCAGTTTTAGAATATTTAATTATAGTAAAAAGGTGCCAAATTCATGTAAGATATGAAATTTTTTTAACACGTATTGATTGTGGTAAGCATGGAAGACTGACAGCTGCGCAGCACTTGAATAGACCTGAATCCTGATTAGCCTGAAAAAAATGGCTGATTGCCTGTTTTGTTTTCCAATCGGTGAAGGCAAAAAGATGGAAAGAGAAAAAGGACATGAAGACTTTTCAGCCCACCAATCACAGGCTACTCCAAAGGTCACTAGGTTAAATTTGAGTAGCAATGGCCAGAAATGAGATTTTGAGCATTCGAGTTAGAACTTTGTTAATTTATGAGTGGTTCGGCGAAACCGAGCTTTTGAGCGAGCTTAAATCGGGGCTCAAGCGACTTGATTTTAAAAACAAAAGCGGCGAGCTCGTTAGGCTCGTTTTAAGTATGAGAGGCAGCTCGGTACGAACGCACTCGGTACCAGCGTCAGAACTATCTGAGTTTGTATTGTAATCAATCATCGAAGCTCGGTCATATCTTAGCTTTTTGTAATCGTCGATATGAATCGTCGATTAAGGAAATAATTTTTACATGTGATTTGTTTTACCTTAGTTGATTTAGCAATTGATATAAAAATTTGTTAAAGCCACCTCCTTCAACATTTGTTTAAAGCTTTTTGGATTCTGTGAGAATTACATTCTTTGAAACTCAACTTGCAATGAAAAATTATGAAATAGAATTAAAGCAGTAGAAATTGCAAAGTGAAGAAATAAGATCTGCAAAATCATTGAATAAGAAACATGATTGATTTTATCAATTATCTAAATAAAGAAATAATTATATCGAAACAAGATACGCGAAACAAACTCATTCAAAGCTAACAATAATTATTTGTGATATCTTCTTTGCCTTTGTGGTTAAGTTTGTACGAAGCCTCACGAGTACCAGATGCGCGTGATTAATTTGAGACTTAATGGATTTCACCAACTATGGATTTGGAGATCGAATACGCCTGTGTCGACGGTCGTGAATTTTCATCTGGCGGTGTGATGGCACTCCGTTACCATACGATGCAGCGATCCACGGATGTCGACTCCTTGTTTAAATACATGGAAACCACCCACGATCACCTGATTATTTCACCCGTCTGTAGATGCATTTGGGTTAAGTCGTCTGGAGTATCGAAGGGCGTCTGCGAGATTTGAGATTGGATCCTTGTCCATCAGGCTGAATTGATCGTATCAGTGGGTCCATGCATTTTCCACTCGATCTTCTTCCTTTGAGATCGGAAGCAGCATGCAGGCTCGTAGGCGTGGTATATAAGCACGGGGCCCCGATACTCCTCATATTTGTGTCGAGATCTTGTACCTTTAGGATCGACCGATCGTCTGGGTGGGTCATCTCTGACATCCAGTAATATCCTTCCACAGAGCGTCCTTCTTAGGGCGCCTTGCGTATCAGCGTTTTGGAACGTCACAGTCGTAGACACCTTATTGTGTCGTGGGTACCGTTTCCGCTCTGAGGAAGATGCGGAGATGCAGAGTGCAGGTCCTCGACCCGACGGCATGGGATTCGCTCGAGCTCCAGTATGTGGTCGTCGGCGCACTCCTTGCGAGCTACCGTGAGGATTCGGCGGTTTCTTGTCAGTGGCTGGATCACAGAACGAGGATCGAATTCACATTGATATCAAGGACACATGACTGGGCATTTCACTCGCTGAGTCGGGATCCTTTTATGAAGGCAGGATCTTTGTCGCCGGAGGCCAGTGGCGAAGTATCGATTCAGATGACAGGTGAGTCCGGCGACCCCGGCCCAGGGCTTTCCCGTAGGCGGCGTGAGATTTATCGAGCCCTAGATTAAGACTGGGCTGGGCTCGTTTGCTCTTAGTGAGGGCGAGCAGAGATTTTCGGCCGTCGGCCCAGGCGTAGGCTTTGGGCTGGGTCTGGCCTACGGAGTATGAAAACTGAGAGGCTGAGAGATGAGTCAGATGACATGGGTGGCTCAAGAACAGCCAGACGAACAACGAGCATGAGGACAAGCACCCGACCTACTGTTAGTTCTCTCTCTCTCTCTACATCTTCACTCACATTATTATCGGTTTGGCTACCGAACAAACCTTATTTCCAAACCCACTTGGTTAAAACAATTAATTTTAGTTTCCTTTTATTTTTCCCAATCCATGGATTCATTTTCCAATTATTGATCCACAGTAAATTCTTTCAATTTTTTCCTTGTTCTGGAGACCCCACACATCATTTTCCTTTCTGGGATTCTCTCAATTCTAGTTTTATTCCCATGTGGTTTACTCCATTCTCTGTATTAAACATTGTATATAGCCTTTTCTTCTCTAGTCCTGAGAGTTCTTGAAAGGAGGAGGGGAGTATTGTGTATTCCATAGCCATTGCTTTTACAAGCCATGGCATCAGTTGCAAGTTTCCGGTTGGTTTTGCCTAATTTTGTGCTCAAGTCAGTGTATAAGTCTAGGAATCCAGCACAAATTCAGTGTTTAGCGGCTCTTGATTCGTCTATTGTGTCTTCTGATTCTGTTGTTGTAAATGGTGCTTCTGTTGTTGGAGATAAGGCCAGAATTGAGCCTTTGATCAATGAGGAGAATCGGAGGTTAGGGTCTTATTTTGAGGAGAAGAAGAACACTGTGATAGATGATGGCGATGAACACTTAGAAGTGTTGTGGGATGATGGGTAGGGGACTGACACTGTCAAAGATTACCTTGAGATGATTAGGCCGGACGGCGGGCCGCCCCGGTGGTTTTGCCCGGTGTCCTGTGGGCAGCCATTGAAGGATTCCCCTGTTCTTTTGTTTTTGCCATGTAAAAAATTATGGGGAGAGACCCTTTAGTAGGTTTAATGTTTGTGATTGTTCTAGAAATAATGGGCACAAGCAGATGGCTCTGGTTATGTTGTTTTGTTTCTTCAGCCTCTCAAAGGTTCTCGAATTCTTTTGGCTTTTCCTAGCTAAGTGGGTTTTCTTAAACTCTCAAGTGGTTAGTCAATTGGCCATTACATTAATAATGGGCACATGTGGATGGCTTCAATTTCTTATATATTTTACTGGGTCTTTGAAAGGTCTTCTGTTCTTTTGTTTAGGCCTGGTAATCTATGTTCTTTTGAAAATATATATCTTAGTTTCAAACAAGTGCTTTTGTTTTCAGAATTGTCTATTCACTGAGAAAGTTGAGATTTAAAATTAAAATTGAATGTTATGTGCAAATTTAATGGTTTCTTGGCCTCTTTAAAATGATTACCTTCAACAAAACTAAGTTAATATTTGTATCTTGGCCAGCTGAATAGAGTTTTCTGTTTCTCTTGTCACTTGGTGAAAAGTTTAAGTTCCGAACTCGTACTTTTTTTTTCTTTTCCAATTTACTTGGAACTTTTGTTTGTGTTGATTTTTTTTTTTTTTGGGGTAAAGATTTTATAGATTTAATCATTATTACTGGGTTGACTGGGTTTTGAATCTCAAGTGGCTGATATACTTTTGTTTTAATGTATGTAGGTATCGATGGTGTGGGATTGGGTCTCATTTCTCACCATAAGGTTCTTGGAAAGTAAGTCATAGTGTTCTTATTCTATCATAATCATATGGGCAAATAAGTGCTCTATGGATATTATTTTTTAGGCACAATGATTATCTGTTCTTCTGTAGCTCTGTGTAGTTTTATTTGATAAATTAATAAATGAATCAGTTCAGGTGTTGCCCTTGACATTGAGGATCTGAAAACTGTTGATTACATCCTTATATGATAGTCTAGTTTTTTTATGAATTTACTTGGTCTCTTTTTGGCCTTGAAGGTAATGTTCCAGCTAAAACTTTACCTTTATTACTCTAGCTTCCATTCATTCATTTTTACTTTAAAAAGTGACTTCTTGATTATTGTTTTGGTCTACTTCTTTTGGTTTTTGTTCCCTTCTTTTTCCATCTATAGGAAAGTAGAAAGATAGTATAAATAGAACTAGAAATGGGGTCTTACTAGAAGGAAGCATTTGCCATCCTTCAAACTGATACGTAAATGTAATCTTTGTGCTACTTGGTTATCAAACTAGAAATCCAAACAAAGGAACATCCATGCCCCCTTGACAGGTTAATAATCTTAAAGTCCCAACAATCTACTTTGTATTGCCATATGACTTACCTATGAGGAAATTCCCTTGTACTAAGAGCTTACTGACACCCATGGGGCCACCTATATCAACTGCTTCAATAGAACTAGGATTTCTGCCTCAATAGTCAAATCATAGCTAGTTGATATCTTCTCCAAGCTTCTGTCTCTGTTATCCTTAATCACTTTGCCGATTCTCATATCTCCTATGTTACCTAGCGTAAAATTGTGAAAATTAAGTTTAAGGTGATAAGATGGCATTGTCCATTTAATGTCTACTCCTGCATGGTCCTTATAATACCTGTGTACTCCTCTCATATTCAGCATAGTTTCAGTGACGGTAATGGGCACACCCCAAAAGCTCTAGCTGCATATTTCCAAACTGAGGGAAGGTAGTACAGGGAATTCTAGAGGACATTTAGTGTCCACCACCTATCTTCTCTTAATCCATATCCTCCAATAGTTCTCACTTAAGCACTTGTCTCTGGGTCCCCAAAACCATGAAACGAAATTACCACCATAGATGCAATTATTCGGGAGAAGCCAGGAAAATATTTGCCTATTGGAAATTTCAGCTCTTGAGAATACTTGCTGCCTTTTCCTTGCCATAGTCATGAAGGATTGTTTCTGCAGATTTTCCCATGGAACAATTAGAGGCTAATCAAACTTATGGAAAATATTGGGAACATATGAACAATTTCTTCACATTTATGGCACCATTCTGAGAAACCTTAACTCTCTCTCTAGTGTCCCTCTTAGATAAATTCCTATTATAGAGCAAAGTGCCTACTTGACTCATAATAAAGCACTGCCTCGGTGTGTACTCAAGTCTCCTGCAGATATAAAATCAAATTGATAGAGCAGCCAGAGAAATTTAGATTACGTTACACTTGGGAAACTCTCTGATACTTGGAAAGTGTATATGTTCTTGTAGTTGTTTGTTGGTTGGGAAAGCATGATTGTTTTGAAGCTTTTAATGAGGTTGCTTTTGTTTTTCCTTATTTTCCATGATGGGCACTACCATCCATTTTAGAATTGAAGTCGTATTGACAATGTCATAGTCGTACAAATGCATTGAATTCATAGTCTTCTTCTGCATTCTTCTCTTGCTTAATATGTGTATGCATGGTTTTCCGAGGTATGTGTGATTCAAAATAATGACTCATATCCACTATTAGAATTGCACTTCTCCTGTTTAGGAAAATCCTCTGAGGCTTTAATTCTGTAAGATTTGGGTTAATTTAAAGTAACTTTTTGACTTTGAATTGTTCTTCACTGTGTTTTTGAAGTTCGTGCATGCATACTCGTTATGCATCGAACGCCATTCGTTGTCCAACTAAAAAAAGCTTCTAAATAGAGCAGAGTATTTTTATTGAGTTAGTTATAGAGTTTCACTTATTTATTGAGTTAGTATAATATTCATATATATATATATATATATATATATATTATTTCCCTTAGTTTTGAAATTGATTCTGTTATATTATATTATATCTTAAGTCTCTGGAATTAGTATTTATTGAGAGATTTTTGGGAGTTTCCTTTGTTGGATTTGTAGTTTTAGATTTTAGGGGGAATAAAGCTTGATGGAAATTTGTTTTCTTCTTTTTCTGATATGAAGGGCTGGTAAAACTTGTGGAAAAAACTGTGAGGCTTGAGCATGCTTCATCTCCAAATAAACCCATTTATTTGTTGGGAGAGTCAGCCTGGAGGATGCCTTGTGCCGTTATGTTGCTCAGAATCCTTACCATCGACTCTGGTAGTGATATTAGTAAACCCAGGTCAACAGTTTCCGCATTTGATGTTTTATGTGTCTTATTGAACAATCCTCTTCACTGATACATGTTAGTATTTTTTAGTGATGTCTTTTGGTTGTCCATTTTAGCAAATATCATTTGAGAGGTCACAGCTGCAGCCTTTGCTCCCTATGCACTGGGAGTTCTTTACATGGACTTCACTTCACAGTACCTTACCTATTCAGCTCTCATTATGGCATGTAATTCAAATTTATATAGATTTTCTTATTTTTATTTTTGAAAATTAGATGAAAATAGTATGAAGTAGACATTCGTGAAGACTATTATTGTTTTTATAAACAAACATTTTGCTATTTGATGCTATGCCGCTTCTCAAAAGTGTGAATTGCAAACAGACTAAGTTTTGGCTACCTTATGGAAAGCATGATAAGGAATTGTATTTCTTTCTCATTCATTTGATGGCGTTTTCATTTGAAATCTTGAACTCAACCCCCAACTGCTGACAAAAATTTCCACACAGTTGAAAAGCACGATCCATACACATAGATCATGAACCTAAATCCTACCAGCTCAAACTTTTAGGAAAATTAAGCCTATAATATGGTAAAGGCCTCAGGAGGTGATGAGTTTGACCCTCAACATCTCTTTATTTCCCTAATTTGTTGAGCCAATGTGAGCCCGAAAGACTTTTTCTGCTTTTTCGCCCCTACGTGCCAATTTCCATCTTTCCACCTGGCGGTATGAGGCCGTACATGAATGAGGGCATTTCTTACTTAAGATCGGGTCATTCAACGTAAATACCTTAAACTACTTTATAAATTTATGAATTTTACCAAGAGTAAAAATCAACGGCTGAGCTGCCGAGACAAGTCTCTCACAATGTAGTCATATTATTGCTCGTCCTCAATAATTCTTATCATCCACGGGATAATGTGGTAAATCCACTTTCATGCCGAGGATTCACAGTTATGTGCCAGCTTCCACCAAATTCATGGATTGGAAATCTCAAGTACTCGATTTTGTTAAGTCTCGCTTGATAAGCTTAAAATTATTCCTAATCGCTCACCCACTTCTCATCAAACCCACTGACGCATGAAATCGTAAAACTTTTTTTTGCCAACTTTCATGCTCATATGGCACCAGACTCAGTTATACTCGCTATTTGTGGTCAGAATTCCTTATACATATTTAATCATATAGATATGCATGTGAACACTTATCAAAAAAAAAAAAAAATATATATATATATAGATATGCATGTGAACTAAACATATATGTAGGCTTGGGTATATTTTCAAAGACATAAATGGAAATATCTACAATTAATGTTGAGGTTCGAAGATATGGAGAGATACTAAGGAAAATCAATGAAAAATTCGACCTTGTAAGATATTCGACATCAATCTAAAATCAAATCGATGGAGATATTAATAAAGATGCTTTTTATCGATGATCTAAGCATTTAAGTTATGGGTAAAGATATGTGCTAGTCAATGGATTTTCAAACTACGATGCATCATTATGTGCATGTTTATACAAATGGGCCGAAGAATAGCCCATCTCCTCGCTCTTCCCCTTATATTCGTCAAATCACTCTCTTGAGTTCTTGATCCTGTGTTGCATTTGCTTTTGCTAGTTGCTTCAATTACTTTTACTTAAAGTGTATTTAGTTTTTTTTTTTTGATAAGTTAAAAGTGTATTTAGTATTTTGAAAATAAAACTACAAAACACAATTTTCCCCCTTTAATGTCAGATCATTTTCTCTCAATGTAAAGATTGTTGTCAACAACATCATTATCTCCTGCCACCGACGTCAATAATTACTAAATCTTCAGGTGCCTATGGCAATTGCCCTCAGATTTTCTAATGATGTCTCTCGTTTAATATTCTGCATAATGTACGCGTGTTAATGTAACCCATTTTGAACTTGGTATTATCTTAATATGTATCATGTTTGGTGAGAGGAGGTGTTGGTGTCTTTCTATTTACTCCTCCCTTTTCAATTCGGGCTTTGAATAAAGAGGTCAAGCATTATGATTATCCGGATGCGCAGGCGTGGGGTCAAGGTCGGTCCCTAACCTTCCTAAGACCTCTCAACGACCGGGAGATAGAAGAGGTGGAAAGATTCTTACAAACTCTTTGCGATCAAAATTTCTACCCTTCGGGTGAGGACAAGTTACTGTTGAAGGATGTCAAGGAAAAAGGGTTCTCGGCAAAGATCATGTATAAAGGCTTAGATCCCTCCCCAACCATTGATTTCCCCTATCGCTTGATATGGAATCCAGCTGTGCCTCCAAAAATAGATTCTTTCGCGATGGGAAGCTATCAGATAAAGTGCTCTCACGCTGATCAACTTAAACGCCGTGGAACGACTTTGCAAATAGATGTTTTCGTGGTGAGGAGGACGAGAGACCACGCACTCACGGTTTCCATCCATTGTAAAAGTGCTCAAATGTTGTAATCTTTCACAATTGTCGGGACCAAATTGGTTTTCCGCGCTCGATCCTTCACACCCTTTTTTAGGCAGCGAGAGGCGCCGTGGGTAAAGAAAAAAAAATATGGATGTGACACCTTTGTGCCTTTTTGGACTCTTTAGGCGCGCCAGAATAGGTTGGTGTTCGAGAGATAGAGTCACCTACGCCCAAGGATTAAAGTAACTGTATCAATTTGTGGACTTGGGCTAACTGTATGAGTGTTGATGACACAGAAGCTTTGTTTTGGACTTCCTCACTTGGTTGGGAGTAAGGTAGGGTTTAGACTTGTTCTGTCTGGTTTTTAACTCCTTGCATTCCCACGACCTGTATTTACTCAGGAACTTTTATCTTTATAATATTGCTTTTTATTGATAAAAAAAAAAAAGTATCATATTGATTTAATATAACCCATTTGAACATGATATCTGAATATCATGTTGATTGAGTCATCTGTTTTGTTGTGAGTTTGTTTAGTAGTGTTGAGTGGTTTTCTAATAGGACTTGAATTCTTTTCTTCATTTATCCTTCTTCTACTGTATTCTATTCTAATTCTCATTTCTCGTACTCTTCTATTGTATATAAATATGTGTGTTCTATTCGGTATTTAATTAAAAATTAAATTCCTTTTATCTTAATATGGTATCAGAACCAGAAAGAGTTTAACAAGATTAAGGTTCGAGTTTAGCTTCTGGTCAATTCTGGCAACCTATGTGGCCACTACAAAACCGGGGGTCGGGTTGACTCTTGCGTCGGCCAGCGGAATACTGCGTGAATGTGGTTGACCCGACATTCTTCCGAAAATCGGGCGAGTCTCCTTTGTACCCAGGGAGCTCTGCTGAATAAAACACATAAAAGCACATCCCAGCGGTCCATTATAACGGGTTTATGATTAAAGCAGCCACTTAGGCTCATAAGCCAAATACTCATACAGTAATGTATATATCGACTAATAAGCCATAGTTCAAGAGTTTAAATTTTACTCTTATCTGACATATATTAAATTAAACAGATTCTAATACATGTAATACATCATCTTGAAGCCACAATCCGGCTTTCTTCTAAACCTCTGTCTCTAGAGATGGCCAGTCTCATACATCCTGTGCACATGAAATAGTATCCCTCATTGAGGAGTGAGCTAATGCTCAATAGTGGAATCACACAAGTGCTCGTGGTGGAATCACCACACAAGTGGGCTACTCTCCACCTAAGTGCGGTGCAATGCTCCAAAATAAACACACATCAGTAAATCGTAGTCACTGATGTCAGCTGATCATCTCGTGCGAGTGCATATGGCTCCCTCACTTATTCGCTAGCGCCGTGAAATTGTATGTTTGTTGTTGTGGACAATACTCCGATGTGTATATATCAGTTGGGCGATCTCAGGCCGATTGATGATATTATGAGACACCTAGATGTATGTCGATTGGGTCGTCTCAGGCGATTGATATTATTTATGGACTACCCTCCAGATCATTTTTAGTTTTGAACAACCTGGAAACCATTCGCTCTGGGCTAAAGCTCTGTCTGTTTCCATGTCATCTAAAGGTCTTAAAGGTCACGTATGGAATCTGTGATGTCGATTCCATTCTGGTCCTATCATCCACATGTAAATATATAAACATGCATATATTCCATAAAATTAAATCACACAATCATGTTATGTAATTTCTCATTTCATCACATCGAAATTAATTTCGCGTGGAATTTTAATGATCAGCTTAGCGAACAATTCTATATGATGCCGATGACATATTAATTCACAAGAGGTATTTTGAGAACAACATTTAGAGAATGAGTAAACCCTCGGTTACTATTCTGAAAATCCTAATCATCGGTTCACTTAGTGAACGGGTTTTCATGGCATTCGACCTCTTTCATCAAAGCATGATTTATTTCACAAATTTCATGATTTACCAACCCAAACAACCCCTAAAAAGCAGTTCACAGTGCACCATGGCTCCAAAAAAATTATATGAGTGGATTAATGTTTTGGAGACCGTCGAAGCATAACAGATTCGAGCCTCCTTTGCAGAAACATTGAAAACACTTAAATAAAGTGCCAAAAAGAGCCAAGTAGGGAGAAACTCCGCACCGAGTTTAGTAACTCCTTCATCCGTACCAGCGTAGGCTTTCTCAGCGTAGAAGCGACTTTCATATATAGTCAGAAGGCTGCTTGAAATGGTCGGATCTCACAATTCTAGAGAAGAGAGGACATCATCTCTCACAAAAAACGCCATTTTGACTCTTTGGAAGTCTCCACATATTCCGCGTTTTTTGCTTCTTTTAACATTTGAAGAAACGACACTATAGCATTTTTGTCTGTCCAGCTTAATAATTTAATTAATTCCCAATACGTCCCTTCCTTTCCCGGTTTGACATTATTATTATCGGCCGTCCCGAATTTAAGTGTTTACTCTACTCATACCACTCGTAGCCGTGATCGTGTTATATGTGAGTTTCGTTGCATGAATCGTTTACGACCTTGGAAGCGTGATGCCTCAAAAGCGTGTCAACTCATTTGTCTCGGAATTCGACGAAATTTACGTGCTAACTAGATTTGGCGAGGCGATTCAGCGGTGAAATCAGTTCAGATAAGTGAGATGCAGAATAAATTGGATTTTTAGCAGAAATTCTGATTTTGTATGAAGTCACGATTTTCTTGGCTTTTGAAATTGGAATTTCTCGGAGTCTTCAACCTATCTGGTAACAATATCTCGTAAGCGTTAATTATTAAAATTTCATCACGTCAGAAATTTCCTATAGTTGGGGATGAATTTTTCTAGTGATCTCATATTCGGCCAACAATCCCACCATTGGAGTCGTTGGAATCAGATATAACCATCGGAGGAAGAAGCTTTGGCCGAAGACTACCCATGCGTTGTCACTCGCAAAATTTCTTCTCAGCGCTGTCTCCCATGCATCGGTGTGCGTGAGGGCACATGAGGGACTTTCTAAAGACATGCTTCCACTGACAGCATCATCGGTCGCTGATAACCACTCCTAGCCCCTTGGTTCCCCTATGAGAATGCATATTTTCCTATTTTTTTATTAAACAGCATGGCTTTTCTTTTATTTCTTGGTTTTTTCCGAAGCTTGATAGCACCTCCAGGCCATTCTCACCTCTCGGAGTTGTGTTGTCTCCTCTGGGAGTTGTGTTTCATCCTTCATATCTCTCACCGGCCAAGTGTTTCTTTATTTTTGGTTCCTATAGATGCTAAGGTTAGATTTTTCGTCCATCTTGCATGGATCTCTTGTGTCACCTCGGGAAAAATTGATTGGCAATGGGGAACTATCGACAGGTCTGTTAAAATAAGGTTCATTAGTGAGCTATGAGGATCATCTCACTAAAAGGAAGCGGCTGAGATATTCTCCGAGTTGATCGCGCCTAATGGAAAGATAGATGCTAATTATGTAAGTGATACATGAAAAGGGTCGTCGATGCCAAGACCTTGCATCATCTCTAGGCCTATAAGACTTGCTACAAGCCCTGGACTCGAGCCAAAAGTTTGTACACTAAAGACATTCAGCGACTCTACAAAGTCATCTCCTCCATTGTTAATTTCAGATAGAATAAGATGGATTTGCTCCTACTTTATCTTGGCGGATCTACGCACTTAAGGGAGAGTTCTTATCCTTGATGCCAGATTCTACCGAGGTCGAGACACGACATTTGAAAACCGATAGAGTTTTTATGATACATACTTAATCTCATTTGCCTCCATTCAGACCTTGACACTATCTAGGAGCTGATTCTCATTGGTCTAATAGTTCCATCATTGGATGAGGTATTTGCTTGGTTGCTTCGTATTTCCTCCACCATGACTCGGCCTTCTTGCTTGATAGCACTCTAGATTCTTCATAATTGGCTATCAAAACAATTCTCAAGGTGGACATTGTGGTACCTGAGGTGAACAACGTGGGAATGTCTGGTAGTAGAGGAGCTACCGTAATGTAGTGTCTAAGAGCATATTAGATATGGGTCTTTTTATTTTTGCTCACATTTCATAGGCTCTGGGATCTTGGTCATCAGCGATGTGTGCATTCTTATCTTTGTGCATACGGCTTGCATGCAGGCACTTACAAGCACTGACATTTAGCCATGTTTATAGTGGTGGAGGGACAGCTACTTGTGAGTACACCTTTCTCCCGAGGAACTCAGCCCATGCAAATATTCCCATAGCTTCTTTATATTTTGCCCTCTATTTTCCCTTTAGCATGGTATAGTCCACTTTTCCTTTCCTTTTTCTTGATCTTTTCTTGTGAGTACTCATCTTTTGATCTTGAGTATTACATTTATACTTTCGATTGCCATGACGGACTTGGCGACAAAGAGAGTCTTTTGCTTTGCCTGAAGAACACCTATTTTGTGACTGGCATTGCATGATGATGATGGCATATGGGTTGCCACTATCTCATTTTGGTAATGGAAGTGCCAGAAGTGCAGTCCTCACACTCACTGGACCTGCATTTGGCCGTAATGGTATGTGGTGGTCATTGGATCTTTGTGGGTAATCAGATGGTGGTTTAAACACGTGAGAATGTGGATGAGGTGTTGCATCTCGGAGGGTAAGATACTGCTTTGTTGTTGCTAGGAGTGGGTGGGACTTATTTGAAAAAATATCGACCCACTGCGACCCGTGGAATTCAGCCCCATTGGTTAGTACTCGATGTCACCTTGCTTAGGTCAGCAGAGGGTGTATGTACCTCCATGCTTTTTGTAAGCTCATAGTGAGTCTCTTAAATCCATCTCGATGGGACGAGTTTCAAACCCTTGTGCTCCCGACACTAAGCGTGACGGTGGCGGAAGGATATAATGAGTGATGGTAAACGGTTTGCCCTTGGATGTTCGGTGCTGACGGCTGATTCTGAAATAAATCCATGACGAGACTTGTCCTCAAGGGCAATGTCCTCACAGGCTAATATATCCTTCCAGTCACTTTGCACGATTAATTATTTAGAATCTGATGGCTTGGAAACTCTTAGTCCCATTGAGATGGATTTCAAGAAACTCACTACCAGGCTACAAAAGCATGGGTACATACACCCTTGAAGGGTGGAAGCAAGCGGACATAGATCTAACAACGAAGAAGTCCATGTTGCTGAGGTTAGTTCCCTCAAAATGAAGCACCTAGCGACAACGATGTATCTTACCTCTGGCCTCTCGCTATCCATTCTCACGTGTGTTTTCCCGCAGATACCTCCACAGATCCCATGACACCACATACCGTACGACAAATCTCGTGGTGAGGAATCTGTCACCTATTATAAAAAACGAGATAAAAAATAGTGCAAGAACTTTTGCAATGCGGATTGATAAAAGAAGTAGAATCATAGTCATTCTCATCCCACCGTTTTGTTAGTAAAAAAATGATGAAACTTGCAAGCGTTTGTGGACCTCTAGGGCTTTTCGTGATATCAGATCAAGGATAAATATCAATTCGATGATCGATGAACTATTGGATGGTGCATGGATCCGATGCTACTCCAAATTGAATTTGCGATGGTTATCATCGAATCAGGGTAAACAAATGACATCCATAAACGACCTTAGAAGACACCACGAAGGGCATTCTGAGTTTGTAGTAATGCCATTTGGCCTCCTGGCGCTCGACAACCTTCCAAAGTCATGAACGATCTTTTAAAATATACCTCAATTTATTTTGGTTTTTCTTGACGATATCTTGGTATACTCAGATCATGGAAGATCATCTCACACATTTACACATTGTTTTAAATATTTTGGCCACTAATGGTGTTGCAGTGAGAATCTGGGTTGGTGTTATGCGGGTAGACTACTAGGCCACATAATTCGGAAAAAGGAGTCTCGAGTTGATCCAGCGAAATACAAGCGAGTAATTAGGTAACTCTGGCCAATGACCCAGGAGGGAGTCGGGGTTCCTAGGATTAGGGACTATTACGGAATTCGTTCATCCCTTGAAGTACTTGACCCTACTAACTCGATTGCTAACCAAAGAAGGATTCCAATGGAATGAAGCTACAGAAATGGCCTTCAAAAAGTTGAAAGAGGCCTTAACCCACCCACCAATCTTGCACCTACCAGATTTTTCTCAGCGATTTGTGATCGAATGTGATGCTAGTGGAATTGGAATTGGTGCGATTCTTTCCCGAGCAAGGCCAGAGCCCGATTGGCATATTTTTAGTGAAGCATTAAAGGTTACACTTGCTTTATCCACCTATGAGAAGAGATGTTGGCCATTGTCAAGCAATTAAATACCGTCCCTATACTAGCCAGGAAACCTTTACGATTTGAAACCAGGCGGAAGAGTCTCAGTACACCGGTAGACAGCAGTCCACTACGCGCACAAATCATGTTGCTACGAGATACTTAGTACGACTATGAGATCCAGTATAAAGGGGGCTGAAAATCAAGGTCGCGATTCTTTATCTAGAGTCATAGAATTCCAATTTATATCTATCTCCCATGCCTCGAAGCGGTTTGGTGGCTTTATTCTTCAAAAGAAGTTCAACATGACCACGTTTATGAGGAGTTGAGAATCAAAATTAATATTGATCCGCGAGATGGAGTGTGATTAGAAGAAATTGCAGACTCTTTTAAGCACAGCTGATTTGCAATTAAAAATCTGATGGATTGCCATACAACTAGTAGTGGACATTTTGGGTTCCATAAAACACTCACCGGATTAAACGAGATTTTTTGAGTGAATATACCACACTGAGCGGTAAAGGCATTCTTACTTGTGATGTGAAGCTTGTCATTTTCAAATCAGATTGCATCAGATCGGCGAGAGCTACTCGACTATGCTTAGGTACTGACACGGTATGTGGATGAGTATCCATGGACTTCATCGAAGGATTACCTTCTTCTCATGGATATACTTCCATTATGGTGGATTGTCGATCGCCTTGAAGTATACCCGCCGTTCCTTAAGAGCGCCACTTCCGCATGTCGAGCAATATGGCTCATCTCCAACATCGTCAGTTTACCACGGCATCGATCCTCAATCGTTAGTGATGAGGCCAAGTCTTTATAAGCATACATGAACATTATTCCGACTTCATAGCACGAGCTTTGTATGGGCTCGAGAGTTGCATCCATGTCGATGGTCGGGTAAAGTCATTCCGCCGGATCTGGAACAATATTTAAGGTGCCAGCGAGGGGCGACTGACCACGAAATGGTTTGATTGGGTTCCTTGGGCGGTCGACTCTGACATCCTTCACTCTTGCGGTAAAATGACACCATTTGAAGCTGTGTATGGCATTCCACCACCTAGCTTGCTCAAATATGTTCCCGGAACCTCTAATGTTCAAGCGGTCGATGAGTTCCTGCGAGATCGAGATTCCACCCTCAGTGAGCTGCGACGAAACCTCTTGCTTGCTCAAAATCGCATGAAGTGCCAAGCTGACCAACATCGACGTGAGGTCTCCTTTGCAATTGGCGACTATGTACTTGGCAGCTGCAAATATAAATGATCTTACGTGGCTTTTGGGCTCCATGAAGCTTTCCCCACGTTTCTATGGTCCTAAAGTTATTGAGAGAAAGTGGGGCAAGTGGCCTACATATTAGCGTGTGCCCACACAGATTCACAAATCCATAATGTATTTCCGCGTCGACATTACGGAAACATTTGGGACCATCGGCTACAATAGCTCAACTTCCCTCTTTGGCGTAGCCGGAGGCTGCCACTATCAACTTCCACGGCCGAATATGTCATTGATCGGCGAGTAGTTACTTAAGGGAAAATCTCGTCCAAAGCGGGAATTTTTGGTAAAATGGGCAAGCGCACCGATGAGTCGACATAGGAAAGCGAATGGCCGATTCACGGGGCATATCCTACATTTATCCTTGAGAATGAGGATTGTTAAGAGGAGGAATGATATGTGGCATCCATGGCGCACACCCTCATGCAGGCACATGAATACCCATGCAAGCACACCAGGTTGGACGTGGATCATGCTTGGTCAACATAGTAGAGGTGGATCACTCTTGATCTGCAACTTCCACGTAAAAGTAGGAAAACATGGCCATCTAGTTATCAAGTTGTTAGTAGTGCTAGTTTCTCTCCTAATCATTAGCAGTATTGTTATTATTTGTTTCTATAAAGCTGGATGGTGGTCAATAAAAAAGGGTGTGGAAAAAATTCAATTAAACGGTCCCTTTCCCTTTCTCTCTCTAGAATTCTTCTTCTTCTCAAATTATTCGGAATTGGATATTTATCCTTGACGGTGATATCATTTAAAGCTCGGTAGTCCACACAAAATCGCCAAGCTCCATCATTTTTTTTTACTAACAAAACGGGTGATGAGAATGGACTATGACTTCGGCCTTATCAATCCAGATTGCAAAAGTTCCTGCACCATTTTTTCTATCTCTGTTTTTTTAGTAATGAGGGTCACAAGTGCAGTCCACTCACTTGGACACATTTGGCGTAATGGTATGTGGTGGTCATGGGATCTTTGTGGAGGTAATCGGGTGGGTGGTTTAAACACATGTGAGAATGTGGATATGAGGTGTTGCATCTCAGGAGGGTAAGATACACTGTTGTTGCTAGGGTAGGTGGGACTTATTTGAAAAAAATATCCAACCCCCTGCAGCCCATGATACCACTGATAAGAGAATAATTTGAGAAGAAGAAGAATTCTGGGAAGGAAGGGATGGTTCATTAATTTTTCCACACCCTGGCCCGACCGCCATCCAGCTTTATAGGAAGCAAATAATGTAACAACACTAATATTAGGAGAGAAAACGCGCCACTAACAACTTGATGGCTAGATGGCCATCATTTTCCTACTTGCAAGTGGAGATTGCAGATCAGAAGTGATCCGCCTGCATGTTGACCAAGCATGATCCATGTCCAAGGTGTGCTTGCATGGGTATTCATGTGCAGGTTTTTCAGAGAGGTGGTTCATTCTTGGCAGGAAACTTGTCCTTTTCCAGGGCAAGGGCTTCCTTAGAGGGATCAATCCCTGTAAGTCATTCTTATTTCTGTGTGTTCCATAATTCATAAGAGATGTCAATGTGTTGTACTGAATCCATAGTGTGCATGATAATATACCATTAGTAGCCATCCTTTAAGACTGATGATCTGAAATAGAATCAGTTCAATTCAGGCTTGTTCTCTTTTGTTTTCTTTCCCTACTTTTCCAAAATTTATACTAAAAACTTCATAGCCAGCAAACATTGACCTCTTCCAATGTTGTAGGGTTCCTGTTCACAAAGAACCATCCTATACTATTCCATGAACCCCTGGAATTGTACAACATGAGATTCTAAATAATAGGAGCAATGTCTTGACTAAGGTAATTAAAATGCTTCCCTCTTATGTTATAATTAGAAATTGTATTTTATGATCAGTGTGGATTCAAGGTTTGCATAGTTGTTTTGTTGCAAAGCCTATACTTCTCCACAATGGGATACAGCTGGCTCAGTGAAGCAATGGGAGATCCTGGGCGTTGTTGAGGACTATGGACAGGTTAAAAGAGTTCATTTTCTGTCTATTGACACTAGAATTATATGATTGGTGCCCCTGTGCTAAAGCATGATTATTGGGGGAAGGGTTGCAATGGCTGTGCTGAATTATGATGTGCAGCTTTTTTATGTCTCATGATTTTCATGATTTTCTTTTGGACCAATTCTAATCATTTTTGCTTTTAATATCCTTAGGTTTCATTTGAGAAGAAGAAGGAAGAAAGTATTCAAAGATAGTATGAATTCTAATTTTTATATTCACTATTTGTTTTATTTTAGTGAAACATTTTAATTGGATCTTCTTTTGATTGCATTATCTTCTCAAGTAGGCATTCTGCATAGTTTACTGTAGATACAAGACTGGGAAACTTGTCTGTCCATTGGATACACCACAATACTTTTCTGTGGAAATGTACTCTGCTGACCTTGGTATTATTGGCAAACCCAAGGATGATAAGGTACATCTTAGTCATATCTATACACATTTTTTTGATACTTCTGCTGATAGATGAAGTGTCAAAATGCTATTTTACATTTTAATCAGCATATCTTGATGCATTTACCTACTTTTGTGTCCTCTGTTGGATCTCTGAAATTGACCTACCTATTTCAAACTAGCAAATTTTGTTCTTGTAGATTTTTAGATTTAAAAAATCATTTTATACAATGTTAAGTGGGAGTAGTTTTTGCTTTACACTCTATGCACTCTATAGTTTATTTATTTATTCTTCTCTTTTTGAAGAATTCTTCTTCATACTACATATACTCCTAATGTCGAGAATAGTTTTCCTGTAAAGGTTTTCTTACCTGTTTGTTGTTACATATCATGGAAGAAGTTCTATAGTCATCATTAATTAGAATACACGTTTGGAAGTCAATATATCCTGAAATGGTGTAACTGCTTTTTGAGAAGTTTAATTTCATGAATTCATAATCGTATCATCTTTATGTGATTCTGCACAGGTTCAATTTGGCGCAGAAACTCTTAAGGTGTTGGCTCATTGGTTGACCAGAGAAAACAACAGTTGGAGTCCCCGATCATGCTTGATAGGGAGGTTTCTTCTTGGAAAATTTATCTTTGCTAGAAGTATTTCTCATTCAGAATGGAAGTAGATGGTAATGCTGAAAATGATTCATAGGTTTATCCCCCTTTGAGTTTTCAGCGGTTTCCCAACTTCACATTATTGCGGGGGCTCTGAGGAGGTCATGGAAAGAAAATAACTGATCTAGATGGAACGGAGGATGAGAAGGACTTCCCTTGGTGGTGTCTAGATTGTGTACTGAACAATCGACTACCTCCTAGGGAAAATACCAAGTAATTCTCTGCCATTGTTGCATTCGCTTTTCTTTATTGGTTATCCTTTTTCACCCCTTTTCTTATAGGCTTTTCTTTGTTGGTTAATGCCTTGCACGATACTTTGCATATTAGGAATTATTTATTATTTCTTTCTTTGTTACGTGGTTGAAAGATGCCTCCTGCTTGCTTTTGTACCTGTTAAAAGATTTGGATCATTTGTGGGATGTGAAATAGGTGATCAGTGGTTGGGGCCACATGTTGGATTGCTTTAAATAACTCTATGCGACGAGAATGAAACTTTTGTATGTTGAATTCTTATCTCGGAGTATTATGGTGTTAACAAGTCTTTGACATGTTCGGGAAAATAAAAAACTATATTTTTGTTATGTTTGATGTTCTTCAGTCTTAAGGCTCCTGAATTGTAATTATCTTTATTTTGTTCAATGATAAGTAAGAAATGATTATCGTAGGAAATAAAACATTTTAGTTATCGGTGGCACAGTGTTAATGGGACAACATTCACATTATTTATTTATTTTTACATTACCAGTTTAGTAATTTTCACCAAAATTTTATGTAGCTACTACAGTGAAGCTTTTATCTGAGCATGCTTGAAGGTTCCATTATTCGAGATCCTTACACAAGGGAAAACTAAGTGCACCTATTGTATTGAGGAATTCATAAAGTAAGTTTTTCTTTTGGTTTGCTAGTTTGGAAAGGCAAAACTTTGTTAGATTTAGGTCAAATACATTGTATTTTATATATACATATGCCTTGTACATGCATATCATAAAATGCTGCTTGTGATTTTCGTCTTATATTTTTTTCTTCATATGTCATTCATTATTGAAGTCGAAATTTCTTTTCTTAACTGTATGACGAACTCCATTGTATGTATCAGATAAATGGGAAATCGTTGTTGTACCTTATATTTTCTCGCTTGATAGTATATGCTTGTGAATAGTGAAACAAAATGAAAATTGAATTCTGTTTCAGACATAATAGTGACAAGGTCATCTGCTTATTGGACCTGTGGTGTAAAATTCTTCCTGCTTTTTTTATTTTTTTTCCTTGTAAAACACTTTTCCAACTGTCTATCTTGAGCACCATCTCACTCTTCATCTCCATAGCTTTCAAGCAACACCATATGTTCAAAATTTTTGAGTGTTTTCTCTGGAAAAAGCTGTTAGTGATTTTCTTCCAACCCGGGTCTTTCTTGAGCTATGTAGTCGCCTTTCAATCCGCTACTGTATTAGGCATTCTCTGTGGAACTTAATGCCTTATTTCTGGCAATGTTCTTTTGAAAATCTACTACTTTGCCAATCTCTGCTTAGAATCATAATCAGCAATTGATTTATATATATTATGTAAAAAACTACAGGAAGAATTTTCTATAAATCAGATTCAGTGCAATCTAGAAAAACATTACAAAATTGGGAAAAAAAATAAAATCAATTATTTAGATTATTAAAAGAAGAATATATCTCTGCATTATTTGAATTGATATTTCTGGTTAATTAATTAATTTATTTCTTTTTGTTGTTTATTCATTTTAATTTTAATTTTTTTTCTTTTTGGTTTTATTGTATTTTAATTGTAAGTTGAAAGTGAAGGAAGGCGTCAAGTTAGTGTAGATAAATAAAATATTGTATCAGATGAGGACATGATGACCATGAAATTGAAGCAAATAAAAATGGTGCTTAAATCCTTGACCATTCAAAAACAGTCCGTGGTGCCATACTATTGTCTTCATTCCTTTGTAAGACACTGATTAATGATTTTGGAATTCATGAACGTTTTCAAGTTTTATAGCAAACGGTGAAAAACTGAAAAAAGAAAAATTTCTGTGTTACATATATAGGTTTTAATTTCAAAATGTTTTTCTACAACGAAGTGCTTTATATCAAAGAAACTGAAGTCATTGTCTAGAAATATACTTCAGTAGACACACAGATGTATTAGACTTCTGGATGAGCATCTAAGAAAAATGTCCAGCGGTTAACTTGGAGCATGCCTTTATGCATTGTCATCCTCACCATGTTCTGTGATGGGAGATTACATTATCTTGTCTCACCAAGGTGTCTGAGACTTCCTCGCAGTGCTTGGACATTTTGTAGTAGTCTTCTGGTGTCTGTTTCCTTCATTGAGACATGTAGTTTAAATGTGAATACTGTGATTAGACTAGGTTCTACAAAACTGTATTTACTTCATGCTTTCAGAAGAATACTGTGTGATGAAAATGATTCTACCAGATTTGTTTCTTCTAGGTTATTAATTATGTTGTGGAGAAGATGGTCCTTGACAAACCAACAGAGTGTAAACTCTGATGGAACATTGCCAGGCCTCCTGGTGGGCAGTCACAGCATTCAGCGGTTGGTGGGGATGGATCCTTCAGGTCTGGGGTTGAAGCCTTGGCAAAAGCTTAAGTCCTCAATGAGATCTTTGTGCAATAACCAGGCAAGTTATTTATACTTTTTGGGCCAGTAAAAAAAAAAAGCAGTAACCGGGTTCTTGAAATTTTGAATTAAAACTGAAGAATCACAATTTGAAAAAAAGCAGTAAGAAAAATGGATAAATATTTTAATGATAATTCTTATGTCGTTTGAGCTTATCTTTCTGATTTACACTGGTCTAAATGTTTTCTAGTTTTCTTTCATTTTACATTCTTGAACATGTTTATTCCAAAATCCAAGAGATGGACTAGGGGCATAGGAAAGTCTGTAGACCTGCTTTAATATACTTCTTTTGGAAATATATTTGTTTATTCCGAGGACCACCATATTTAAGGCCACTTTTTATCAGATATTATTTCTTCTATTTTTGACAAACTTTGACATCCTTTTTTGGTGGAATTGTTTTTGGAATGATCAGAATGGGTTATGGAATTCGCTCAGTATTGGATTTTATTAAGCTCATTTTGGTCATAAGAAGACAAGGGAAATGGGGAGGATGCTACGAGTATTAATTAGGTGGAGAAGGATACAGGCTGAAATTTCATATTTTACCATTTCCTTACTTCTCTTCTCTGAGGATTCACACAAAGCCTTGATATTCTTGATAACAATGTCATTTATTTCTTGTGTTGTTTTAGGTCTTAGCACTTGATATGAGCTTAGCCACAGTCCACGCTTATATATGGAAGAAACCCGAGGACTTGGTTCTTAATTACAGAGTGGTGCAGGGAAGATGAGTCTAGGTGACATTTTGATGGAGGTTAGTAGTAGTGGTGATTTACATGAGATGTGCATAAGCATTGGTTTTATTTTTGTTTGGTTTAAGAAGGTTGTGTTGACCTGAAATGCCATCAATGGAACATCTTTTTTGGATTCAACTCTCATGAATTAATAGTGGGAAATGATTTTGGAATGTATTATTTAGAACGCAGCAAGCATAGAAATAGTAATTACATTTGGTCAGTAAATTTGTCTCTCAGAATATATGATTTTTCACTTGAACTACCTTTAATCTCAGAAAAGCATTTTAGAAGTTCAATAAAATTTCTAAGCCACAGGAGTAACAGCATTCTTGAGTGTAGGTGACTCATCTATTCTATCTGTACCATTATATTCTTGTTATGTAAAGATAGATAGAGATGGCAACATCTATGATCAATTGTTCCAGTGAATTTAATTGGTTGGTTATTCATTTTCTTAAACTATTATTTCCTTAAATTGTATCAGAAGATTGCAAGTTACAGATATTTTGTGCTTTGTGTAAAACACTTGAAAATGATGGAATCTTCTTGGGGGGTTGGTTGCTTGTGAGGATCAGTTGCAAAAATATCCATTGCTGAGTTAAATCAATATTCTCAAAAGTTTGATAAGGGGAAACCGGCTATAAGCTGTTTCATAGTTGGATGATGATGATGATGATGTTATATATATATATATATTGAATGATTCAGAGCATTTGCTCCTTTTTATCTTATAGATCTCTAAATACTAATATATGACAGCTCAAAAGTTAAAAAAAAAAAATAAGGGATTGAAAATTTGAAGGGTTAGAAGTAGGTTGCTTAGCCTATTCAGTTCAACCACTCACAATATACCAAACATAAGGTTGAACATAAATCAAATTTATAAATTTTATACATTTTTTTATAAATCGTATCTAAGCATTCTTCTAGATACAGTTTTATTTATAAATTTTTTAAGAGAATACTTGATTTGTTTTTTAGAAATTTGTGGACCAGTCTATTTTAATTCTTTTTCTGCCTAAAGGGTGTTTTTTTTTTAAAAAGAGAATTTTATAGACGAAATATATGTGTTGGGGAAATTTCAAATCTATGATAATAGTGTAAAAATTAACTTTAATTTTTTTTTTTTTTTTTGGTATTATGCTGATTTTATTAAAGGGTGGGACTGAAACTTGTCTATATTGAATCCCATCAACACTAAACATTTAATCCCATAAAAAAAAAATACTTTAATCCTATTAAGTATTATTAAGAACAAAAGTTCTATTAAGCATGAAGCATTAAGTAAATTTTGTTTTTTTAAGCATTAAGTAAATAGGATTTAGCATTAATTAAATAAAACACTTGTTTTTACGTTGTAAACAGAACTTTTGTTTTGAATAGGGCTTAATAGGATAAGTATTTACTCGTTTGTCTTTTCCAAAAAAATTAATATTTTATTTTTTATCTAAATTTTGAAAATATAAATTTTTGAATACCAATCTTCATACTTTTATTTTTTTTTTATTATTAATTTTTGAAAGATGCTTTTATTTAGTGGTATCAAGCAGTTATGATTCAATTAGATCATAAAGAATATCATTTTTTTATATTATAATATATAATTATTTTTAATAGAAAAAACATTCAAAAAAAAGCCAAAAAGTTAAATATTTTGGTGTTTTTTATTTAACAAAAAATTTCAAAATTTTAGTAATAAGTCATGAAAAAATTAAAAGCAGCCATTGAAATGTTGAAAGTATATTTTAGCACTGACAAAAAGCAAAAAACAATGGCATAAGATTAATTATCTAAGAACATTCTAACCAAATTGAACAATTTAAGAAATCAAAATATCTCTATTCTAATAATTGTGCCTTCTTGAATATATTTATTTAATGAGTGTATAAATTATGAATTGACTAACTTGTGAATATCCTATCAAATAATATTATAAATCCTTCATCTACTATTCTATCGTATTTAATAAATTTCCACAATATCAAATTTCATTTTTGAAACAATAATTTAAAATTTTAGATACGACTAAAGAATTATTGAAACAATATAAATTTAGCACATAACAGGATTCCCACAATAAAATGAATTTCACAATTTATAAAATATTAAAACATCTAATACAGCAAGGAATCACGCAGTGATAAATTAAACTACAGTAATGTCTCAAATACCATAAACAATATCTCTTACAAAGGTTGCAATTGCACTTCATCCCATGTACCTAAAAAACTGAAAATGATTAGAACAAATACAAACAATAAGAACTAAAGAAAATGAAACCATTCAATATAAATAAATTAATTTAGTAAATTTACTATTAAACATTAATATAATCTTTTCAATTACTTTTCTTTTAGAGCTCTATTAGGTTTGAAAAATTTAAGGGGAAAGAAAATAGAGAGAAAAATAAAATAAAATAAAAATAGAGTACAATCTAATATATTGTTTTTACTTGTTACTTCAAATTTATTTTTATTTATTTTAACTTATCAATATGAAGATTAAATAATTTAAAAATATGGAAGTTTTATATTTGATTTTCTTTGTAATTTTGTAATGTACACGATCAGGTGTCAGTTAGTCTCCGTCGGCCTCTTGAAGTCTATCTGTCACCGTATCGCAGAGACAACGTCTGAGTAAAATAAATACATTGGGACAATACATTAATCTTTCGTATAACAAAAATCCTGACTATATTAAAGTAGTTTTAAATTGTTGTTCCTGAAGGGTTATCACGTATTTCTGAATATTTTCTTATTGGCGATTTGAACTTTCTTCTCGATAGATACCTCTTATTGCGTCACCGTCTCACTGGAATAGTCCGCGTACACGAAGGGATTACGGCGGCAGGGGTGAAATGAGAAGCCAGGTCGAAGTCTTCACCTGAGGTTCTCGCTTTAAATCGTGCTCTGATGGCATACTCTCATCTCATGATCGCATTTAATACCATTATTTTCTATGTAAATGTCATGTCGTACATGAGATCACATTTTCTCGTCTTCGCGCTTTAGTCGGCAAACTCTCGCTGGAATGCAGATATGAAATATTAGTCATGCGCCACAAAATTGCGTAATTTGGAAAACCCTCGATTTATTTATCAAGCGATTTTTGATTAACTTTCCTTTATTTTGTGGGTGCGGTTCGGGTTTCTGGCGTGGGGCCATGCGCGTACTGACGTTTCGAGCTTCACGTCGTCGGGATTCGTGTCTGGCAAGTGAATAATATGTGGGACTTTAAATTACAGGGGATCTACTGACTTAACATGAAAACGTATGATTTATCGTTTGATCGTTCTGTGTTCGTGAATCTGTGGACTTTATCGTTTACTACGAGTTCACGTGGCTCTTAATGATGAATAAACGCTACCTTCTTGCCCCAGGCGTAGATGTGTGCGTCGTATGAGTCACGTGGTCTCCGATCGTTTTCGCCGTATTACGTCGTGAATGGTATTCATGAAACATTTACAAACCATGGATAATTATAGTTACTCCAATATAATACATCCAATACAAAACATATTAATATCATGGCAGCCATCGATATCCGCATTTCGGCTTAAGCGTATTATTAATGTGCTGTGTGGAGTCCTGACTTGGGACCGTTTAACGAGTACCTGCGGCCGCTACTGGCTTGTAAACCGTCCAGGTTAAGCGTCGATGTAGCAATAATAGCCTTTGTGGCACAAAAACTTTAGGTTTAATAAAAACTCCCAAACTCGGTCAATTACGGTGATCATGGAATCAAATGCCATTAGTCGAGTACAGGCCAATTCCATAACACTCTCGCCTCCCTTTGGCGGCCTCTTGAATTTATAAAGCCTTTAAATTAAAGTAAACAATGGAAAATATCCTCTGCTCTTGGAAGTTGAAGAAACTCATCCAGTCAGCGCGTTGTCATAAATTATCGACAGCTTCATTTCTTGTCTCGAAAGAATCGGCGTAGGATCTCTCTGAACTAGAGAGGAAGACTCTCTCTCATTAAAAATGGGAGAAATGAGCTTAACGTGTATACAGATGCTAACCGCTACATTCGCACCTCGTTTTGAACTTCTTTTCTTTTTATAACTATAACTACTCTTACCGTTTCGCTGTTTATATAGATTCTGCCAGTTTCTCTTTTTGGTCGTTTTACTCTATCCTTTTGGAAGCCAGTAATCCGGTTAATGGGAGGAAATTTATATCCCTTTCGCCAGACGAATTGGTGGCTTATCATTTACGTAATTTTATTATTTAGCCGTCACTTTTTATGTGTCATCATTCGTGGCTGATGTGGCGTGGAATCGTTCACGTGGTACCGATGTGACGAACTCGCTTTATCTTAAAAGTGTCGCGCTATGGTCTTAGTGGCGTCACTTATCTTCTTAAGTAGTAATAAATCAAGCCTTTGTCACCTCAAAAGCATTAAATCCGTAGTGAATCTAACCTTGAGAATTAAATCGTATTAGATAAATTTAGCGAGACGAGTTAACGGAAATCCAGTTTAAGTAAATGCAGAGATACAGAAAATTTAGTTTTCACAAGAAGTCTGATTTCACCTTTTTGAGAAAGATTGGATTTTCTGGGGTTTGTGGAATTTTTATTAGACCAATGAAAATATAAGAAAATCCATTTTTAATTTTTTTCTTTTTAGTAATTATCTAGGATCATAATATTCGATCCAGTAGTATAGATATTGTTAGAGCAGGTCCTTTGAGACTCTCACGGCACAAGCGTGTTTGACAAGACGGAGCTCATGCTTATATAGTTTAGGAAGTTTATAGTGCTCCCAATGTGTGATGTGACCCCCAATCTGAACCTGACGTCAGCATTGTGTTCAGTAGGATATGGGGTGAAAATGATAACCTTTTATGGCGCTACGGGGCAAACCCCACCCTTCGAGGTGGGGATTAGCTGATACCATTTGCTTGACTCATTGACCAGTAGTAGATGTTATAGCTTTGGGCCCCGAGGGACCCTCACGGCTTTAAAGCGGGTTTCACCCCAGGTGAGAGGAGTACCATCTTGCAAAAAGTGTCGGAAAGTTTCACCATCGATGTGGGATGTCACAAACTTTGTTATATCCCACATCAGATAGGAGAGAAACTTCCTAGCAAGTATGAACTCCTTTTAACCTAGTAAACTGTTTAAAACCTTAATACTAGGCTTGGCGGTTCAGTCTTTGTAGTTGGGTGTTACAAATGATATTAGAGCGATCCCCGTCACCATTGTGAAACTTATTCTGTTTAACCGCAATCCATAGGAACGCGGTAAAGGATGTTGGTGAAGTATTTATAACATTTAGCGTCGGATGGGAAAACTTTTTTGGCAATATAAATGAGTTCATTTAACCAAATAGGCGTGTTTTAAAGCCATGAGGAGCCCTTGGGCGAAGCGAGCGATATCTATATGATCAGGTAAGTCGTCGATGAAGTACTTAAAACACTGAGATTACACTACGCGTCGATCTCGCATTTCATGTTGTTTTGGCATTATTTATATAGTTTTTGGTGGTAAGATCTCTTATTAAGTGTTTATTTGGAAATACGGGCTTGATGAGGCAAAGAAGAACATCTTTAGGCTTTTTTGGAGCAATAAGGAGTAGTGAGGAAGCCTTTGCCCGCGTCATGAGCGTCTCCGCGTCAGCGACGTCACCAAATCCTTGACGTGGAGTCAGCTATTCCCAGTCAGCCAGCCCCAGCGTCGCGGCGTCGCGCGTCATGACGTCGTCCGTCGGCGTCACAGCGTCGCGACGTCGTCGGCGTCGCGACGTCGGTGCTGGTCGGATCCCTCATTGCCGTGCGGGGCTCGGGAATCGAGGGGATGGAAGGGCGTGCGACGGAGGCGGAATTGGAACTGCGGCAGACGAAGGATCTCCTTGAATCTTGCCTTAATAGATTTCCTTATTATTTTGAATTATTTCACGGATCACATGAGGATGTTCTTATATTACTTATATTATTTCTTTCCTTCTGATGTTAAACTTCTTTCTAGGGTTACATCAAACCATCCGCAGGAACTGATGGATTAGAATTTAACGCATTATTAATGTTATTTGTTAATTTGTCGCATCTATTCTATTCGCATGTTAATTATATGATAATATCGTGATGTCAACATGCTTGCTGAAGATCAGGTCGAGATGAAATTCGGGGATCTGGAGTAAGTAGCCTTTAAGCCCAGGTCGAATAGAGATGTTCGAACTGAAGGTGGTTTTGAGGTTGAACATTAAGCATTTGAATCTTAGGAGTCGAGATAGAGATATACTCAATTCTATTCACGAAATAGGCGAATATACCTCGAGAGAGGATATCTAGTAGGCAAGATCACCTCGCCATTGATATGTTATAAACAATCTGAGATAACAGCATCTTTGGGAGATAATCAAGCCGAATGTGAGGAGATTTAACCACTAGGCTCCCTCGTTTATCAATTCACCAAAACCAATAGTTTATTTACGGTCGGTATTTAAATTCCGTCTTAGAATCATTCATTCCAGGATATTATAAAGCGAACCATCTGTAGTCGATTTATACTCCACGTAGATCGATACCGTACACTTTCGTACACTATATTACTTGAGGCGCGCGTGCGACGCGCGTATAGGCGTATATTTTATACCCACGTTTATTTTATCGAGTTTTGTGGCCGTACGAGGAGATGATATTCCGATTGAGCGATGAATTTCCGGATGAGAAACTTTTGCTATTGAGGATAAGAAGGCAGTTCCTTGGTTACATGATTATGTGAACTATTTGGTAGCAGGGTGAGTTCCTGGATTTTAACCTTCTCGAGAAGAAAAAAGGTTTCATGCGCATAGCACTCTTATTGGGAAGAGCTTTATTCTCTGGGAACCTTTGTCTTGATCGGGTGATAAGAATGTGTGCTGAAGATGAAATCACATGTATTTTGAACCATTGTCACACTCTGGGTGTGGTGGACACTTTGGTGGGTGGAGAGCAGTGACGAGGACCTATGATCGGGCTTTATTGGCCTTCCTTATTTAAAGATCTTTCGTCTATTCGTTTCCACTTGCTGACAGAGTGTCAGCGGATAGAACATCTACAGAAAGGGCGAGCCACCCTGTCGTCCTATCTTGGAGTGGGTTATTCGTCATGGGGATCCCGATTTCATGGGACCATTCCTGCATCGTCTGACAATTTGTACATCTTGTTGGCGATGGACTATGTTTCAAAATTAGATTGGCTTGATTCTGCGCACAAATGATGCGAGGTTGTGACCCGATTTACTGCGCGTGATATCTTCTCACGTTTTGGAACTCCTGGCGTTGATCCGCGGATAATGGTACACATACGCCTTAGTGGTGGTAAGGTTTGCAAAAGTATAGATGCATGCATCGCATCCCTTGCATTACAGCGCGATCAAATGAATGACGAGGTATCCAGTAGTGAAATTAAATACACATTCTCGAGAAGGCGGTAACTGACTCGGAAGGATTAGTCTAAAGATAAACGATGCACTCTGGGCATATCGCACGCCATTTAAGACCCCTTTAGGTATATCCACAGATTCGGACTTGTGTATGGTAGAGCTTGTCATCTTCCGAGTGGAATTGGAGCATCAGGCTTATTGGGCCCTTTCGACAACTAAACATGGACCGGTACATTGGCCGTTGGCGACTACTTGACTTCGGTGAAGCTTGATGAGTTCGAAGCGAAACTATACGAGCGCGTATTTACAAGGAGAAGACCAAGGGCACGGCGCGAGACAAACACATCACTTCGAAGAAAGAGTTCCCGATGGACTGACAAGTTCTTTTTTTATTCAATTCAGCCTAAAGCTCTTTCGGGGAAATTGAAGTCGATGGTCGGACCTTTTCTGATGACAAAGTCTTTCCCATGGGAGGGAGTGGAAGTTTCACACCACGAAAGGACATTCACGTTGTGATTCAAGCGTTTTGACAGTACTATGGTGGCGAAGTGTTGGCGAGACAAGCGAGTCATTCCTCTGCTTGATTGTGACGTGTAATCATCAATTACGGGTTTCGTTCTTGCTCACATTGAGATCGGGATTGTCGAATAACGACATTAAACATAAGCGCTTCTTGAGAGGCAACCCAGGTTTTCTAAAACTTTGTTTTTAAGTTCTGATTATTGTTGTTTTGAAATTTTTTGAATTTTATTTGCATCCATGATCGGTGTTTACGCTTGTTAGTTTAATTGCGGGAGACGGAGGTGTGGTCGAGACTTCGGAGGTTGAAGTCAGAAAGGGGAAGTTTACAAGTGGGTTCTCGAAAAATTGAGGTTTTTGGTATATAAATTATCTTGGGAGACTTTCTACGCCCACGTCGCGACGTGAGATTTCGCGTCGCGGCGTCATTTTCGAAAGCTCACGCCCGCGTCGGCGACGTGAGATTTCCGCGTCAGCGACGTCAAAATTTCATCTCTACGTCGCGTCGCGGCGTGAGTTTTCGCGTCGCGGCGTCGGTTGCTTTGCTCCTACATCGCGTCGGCGTGTATTTCTCACGTCGGCGTCATTTTATGAAGCCCTACATCACGCGTCTCGCGGCGTGGATTTTCGCGTCGCGGCGTCATTGGAGTCATTAACTGCGCCGCGTCGCGGCGTGGTCCATGTGTCGCGGCGTCATTTGGTGTTGTCATGCGCCCGCGTCGGCGTTGTTCTGCTGCGTCGGCGTCGCTAGTCAAGCTCTGCATCGCGTCGCGGCGGTAACCCATGCGTCATGACACGTGAGGCCCAGTTTAAACACAGAAATAGGCCCGTTTTTGGCTCGATGCACAAACCTCTCCCCGAAACCTGGCTCCTCTTGCTGTGGTGACTCGGGGACCTTGAGCTAGGTGTTCCTCAGGTTGGGGACCTCAGTCTTGCTAACCCACTTGTAAGTCACCCGTTCCTTAGCTAGTTTTCCCCGGATCATAGTGGCCTTTCCACCCTTTGTGTGTCAGGTTCTAGTTTGGGGTACATTAGACTAGGGTTTATTTTAGTGTTTTCATTTAGTCTAGAGTCCTTGTAGGTCTTCATTGGAGTTATTAGGTTCTTTAGAGTTACTTGAGTCATATTTGGGTCGTGTTAAGTCTTAAGTAGCTTTTGAGGTCTCCTTAGTGTGTGTGCACATTAGGTGTTGAAGTTTTATCCTAGATTAGGATGTCGACAGCGTGAAACTACCATGACGGTCAGACCCCGGTGGGACCAGCTCATGCTCCGGCAGCCAGCGTTTGTAATAGGATCGCGTAGTTGTGGTTGCAGCATCATTTACACGAGGCCGTTCTTTATTAAGAAAAGGTTTCACCACGACAGTTTTTATGACTATTAGGTGAGGTTTGGCGTGTTGTGCCGACCCTACCGTGATATAAAAAAAACAGTGGTTGGAGTCCCTGCATGGAATATTGCCTCGCATCTCAGAAAGTTGGGTGGGGGGTGTGTGTGACAATGACTTAGTGTGAGATTAAGTCAGTATTCTATGCCTCGATATATCACGGGCGCTGATCGGCTCATGACACGCCGACTACCATGAGGGTGTGGTGTTGACCCGAGATGAAGTGATGGCGGATCAATATATGAAGTGTGATGTTCAGGCCGAAACCGTTTTGGCTATTCTAAGTGTGGCGTCTTTATCGCCGGCGTCTTACTCCATTGGCAGATGTGGGATGTGCCGGCGCTCCGCCTTGCCGCTATTCTGTTGTTTCACGGGTTATCTGTTGGCGTTGAAGATTTATGGGATAATATCACTCCATAGCGGGATCTGAAAAATAAACACAGGCTTGCCACCCGATCTTCGGCATGCGAAGCAATGGTATATATTGATGAACTGGCTTCATCCTATCGACCATATCGGTTAAAAGCGGGACACACACAGGTGTCCGCTGACACAAAGAGATCTATGGCTGGTATAGGCCCTGGAGACCGGGCAGACTTCAGGCTATAGGGCTGTGTGGATTCTGGTGACACCAGGAGGGACGTCTTGACCACCGTCTCGGCTCTCCACCACCTCCACCCAGCTGACCTCAGGCAGCCGTCCCTCCTAGTCCTTCCCAGGTATTGGGACCGGGTGCTCTCACTCAGCGGCGTTTTGGCGCGTGCAGGATGAGACACGGGAGCCGCCGAATCTCGTTACCCGAGACATGGAGCCCTGGCGTCAGCCGACATGCCGCACGATTCTGGCCAGTGGCCATCATCATCGATGACGGCCGGTATCGGGCCCATTTCAGCGCGGAGTTCATAGCATTCCACGATACGCCGCGCCTCATGATGATCTCGGTACCGCCCACCTTATATTTTATATTACGGTGGGACCTTCGGATCTTCGTTGGGAGGGTATTTTTGTTATGTTTATTTCTATTGTTTGTTTCCATTATTTTGGTGTTAATGGTTTATAGCATTTTAGTTGTTAGTATGAGTTGTATTTATTTTAATCCTAGTGCGTGTAGTAGTGTTTAGGTATTGTTTGAGTTTTGGTCTTGTTTGAGTTGCATGTGCATTGCATTTTTGCTTATGATTGATGAATCATTTATTGAATTTGTTTTGTACATCCTCATTTTGCATATATTGATGTTTATACATGTATGTCTGTTGAAAATTGAGGATCATTTGGATTCAGTTTACCTTTATCGAAGTGTTACGAGGCATATAAACTGCGTGATGGTAATTAGGTTAGATAAAGTAGAAAGGGCCGGTGAACTAATTAGGGTAGGGAACACAGTTCTCAGACCACCTTCAGCACACACTGCATTGTGACTTGCGAGTATGCATGAAGTAGAACAACCGCAAAGTTCAACTTGACCTAGGGAGATTCGAACCCATTCAGAGTGATGGAACACTAATGAAAAGAGGATTATTGAGCCCCAACGAAAAGAAAATACAAAAACAATGAAAAAGAAAAAGAAAAGAAAAAGAAAAATGATAAAAATAGGTATAAGTATAGGAATAAGCGGGATCATCCAATCGAGATCAAGACGCGATCTGAGAGCCCTATCAAGCCTAATGCCTGAGTATTGTAGAGTCATTGACTACTTGCAGATTACATGCAGGACCGGAGAAGATGGTCGTTCACCTTGACCTAGAACATTGAGGTTTGGTTGAGTGTTCGGTGAAGTTGAAGGGAATTGAATGCACAGTGCCCCTTAACCAAGCGGGTGAGGTCACTTGATGGAACCCGCTCACGAGGACATAACTAAATGTAGCACTAGGTTGCTTTTCCTTTTTATTTGACACATAGAAATTTCTGGTTTGTTGTCATGAATAAATAGGTGCGTTAGTATCCTTGTTTAGATTCGCTTCTTCTAATAGGTAAAGTTGAACTTAAGTTTGAGGTATAGATTTAGGCATATTAAAGGAAGCCATCCACCATGAGCACATAGGGGTTTTAGAGATGACCATTTAGATACCGCTAGGAGTTGATGCAACCCAAGTCGGTTTCCACTCTTGATCGAAGTTCACGAAGTCAGTATATGTATACCTTCATTGAACATCGGCGAAACATTGAGTATCGAATTGGTGAATTGATCCATTATTTTTTGATACTGAGCACACATTGTCTTAGTATTAGTTGCATAAGGTAGTAATTAATATCATCCTTATCTAAGTCGGTTAACACTTGAGATGACGAAATTAAGTTTGAGTGTGATGAGTGCTTGAAACACTCGGATTACACTCAGCGTCGATCTCGCGCATTTTCATGTTGTTTTGGCATTATTTATATAGTTTTGGTGTGAATCTCTTATTAGTGTTTATTTTGAAATCTGGGCTTGATGACCCGAGAAGAGCATCTTTTGGAAGCTTTTGGAGCAATAAGGAGGTAGAGCGAGGAAGCCGCGCCACGTCGCGCGACGTCTCCGCGTCAGCGACGTCCTTAAATCGACGTAGGTCAACTATTACAGTCAGCCGGCCCCCGCGTCGCGGCGTCCCCGCGTCGCGGCGTCATCGCATCATGACGTCGACTCAAAATTACGGATCCCATCATTAAATGCGAGGGCTCGGGAATCGAGGGGATGGAAGGGCGTCTTGCGACCCGGAGAGGCGGGGTGGAGGGCACGCGACCACGGACTTCAAGGATCTCCCTTGAATCTTTGTGTGGATTTTCCTTATTGTTTTGATTATTTCTGGATCCACATGAGGATGTTCTTCATATTACTTATATTATTTCTTTCCTTCATGATGTTCCTAAACTTCTTTACAAGGTTATCAAACCCATATCACAGAATGATAGTTAAATTTAACCTTTCATGTTAATCGATTGTTGTTAATTTATCACATACACTCTATTCACGCATGTTAATTATATGATAATATCGCCAATATTAACATACTTGCGAAGATCCAGAGATTCGAGAGATGAGGGTATTCGGGATCTGGGTAGAGTAGCCTTTAAAATGGTCGGGTAATGAGATGTTCGAGACACGAAGAGGTGGTTTTTAGGGTTAAAACATTAAGCATTTACGAATCTGAAAGTCGAGATAGAGATGCTTTTCCCGATTCTATTTCACGAAATAAGCGAATATACCTCGAAGAGGATATCTAGTAGAGCGAGATCACCCTCGCCATTGATATGTTATAAACAATCGAATAACAACATCTTTAGGAGAATAATCCATCGAATGTGGCGGGAGATTTAACCTAGGCTCCCTCATTATCGATTCACGAAACCAATAGTTTATTTACGATCGATATTTAAATTCCATCTTAGAATCATTCATTCGATATTGTCCGAAAAGCGCAACATCCGTAGTCAATTCATCTTTTCCCCGTGGATCGACACGTACACTAGTACACTATATTACTTCGAGGCGACGTTGCACTGATGAGCCAGAGGCAGGCGCATTTTATACACCACGCCAGCCCGTCACTGCTACACAGGAAACCAAACAACCAATAATTTTTTTTTTAAAAAACAACATTATAATGAGAAATAGAAAGTATGGGAAGGAATAAAAAAATATATATCGGAGAAGACTAACCTTTCCATGAAATGATTCCAGGTTAACTTTCAGATACGATCGCGCACAAAAGTTTAGACCGAACTCACTCGATATCGTGCCACACCACAGGCTGTGGAATTAGAGGGACCCAAATGGGACCTTCAGACTTCCATACATCTTCAACTGGCAATGCTATGAAGTTTCAAATCTCCTCTAACTTAAACAATAAAACCCTGATATAAAACATCACGTTATTATAAATATAAATATAAATATATTCCTAAATATAATTAATCAATTTGATTATTCACATGTTTAATTTAAAAAATGAAACCACTAGCGATTCTCATGCCCTGAATTATTTTTATTCATAATGATAAATTATTACATGCACTCTTATTTTCAAGCATTAATAAATTCTTATGATTTTATTTTCTATTTTTAAATTTCCTTTTTCTTTTAAATGATTTCAATAATTTCACTCTTGAATTTGCTATGAATTTATTCCCATTAAGCCCTATTTTTTTTTCTGCTTAAAGTAAAATAATATTCATAATTTTCCTATTTTTCATCAGAGCACACTACTATTTAATGTTTCTACAACTAATATTATCTAACCTTATTATTCTTTTTTAACTTTTTTCATTGTATTTATTATTATTCATTATTTTTATATTATCAAAAGATTAACTTTTGAAATAATTTAAGAAATTTATCATTAAAAACAATAAAGTATGCAGGGTAAAAAAGGCTTCAACATACCTTATGATTGAAAGAGGAGTCTTTTGGCCTTGCCTTTGTATCTAATTCAAAGGATGAACATGAGCTCGCAGATGTTTGAGATCTAAACAAGAAGTTAGGAATAGTCTCAAGTCACCTACCATATCTAGTCTCTCCCGAATTCTTTTCATATGAGATTATTTGTTCCATGGCACTGCAATGTTTAATTTTGATATTTTCAAGTTGGGAAAGGCCTCTAGCCGTGGAAAGTGAAAAGAGATATCTCAATTTATGACATGAGTGACACCTTAGAGTTTTAGTGTTACCGAAAGACCTCTAAACTGGAGTGCTCATGCCATACTTGTAAGTTTTTCAGCTCCATAAGAACCAATGACTCCAACAGAGGAAAGGCACTATGTCATGGTAAACGCCCGCTGATCCATTGAATCAATGATATACCTAATCTCGCCACCGCACATTAACTCCGAGATGCTTCAGTTCTACAAAACTCTCCCTATTTGATGGGTACTGAAGAACATGTTTAGTACCACTTAATTCCTCAAATTCTAGTTCTTCACTTCTCTCCAATAACTTGCGAATTTCATCCCCCAAATATAAGCTTATGTTGACTTTCTTCAACTTCAATGTTCTGTCGGTTCTCCTCAACTCCCGCCAACAACCAATTTTATATGTATAAAGAGATATCTTGTCAAGTTCTCAAATTGAATGTCTTCCGCAGCAACTTGACATCCGGGTATTTCTATGTCACAAACAAGACAGATGCTTAAGCTGAGATAAATAAGCATTGCTTTGATGATCACCTTTCTTCGCCCATTTAGGAAACCTATTTATCATGAACAAACATTCTAATTTGGACAAACTTGATAAGACATTCTGTGGAATAAATTCAAGTTGCCAGGAATCACTAAAGTCCAATAGCCTTAGGTCATCAATCAGGACACATCATCTAGCAATCATGTTGATCAGAGTAGCCACCAAGCCAAGAACTCAGCTTTGTTAGCTTCCACCCAAAGAATGTTTACCAAACAAGAGCAATGATCTGCACGCAAAGATCCCAGATTCGCAAGGAATAGCTTTATGAAGGTAGTTCTTCAAAACGCATTCTGGACAAATCTAAAACTTGGAGTTTTTTCATCCCTTGGAAAAATGTGTTTGGGATATTCAAGGAAGGGTTGCCACACAATAGAAAAAATTGGAGTTCCGGACATACCAACGCTTGAGGAAGTTGATCATTGATAGCTTTGCAATATAAAGAGATGAAAGTGCAGCTTTTGGATTCATCACTCTCTGACCATTCTTCCAACCCAACAACATCTTCTCTGAATACAAATGAGTGAGGATCCTTGGATGCGATTTCACTGACAACATCATAAACAACATGGTGCATCCTCACAAAATTATGTCTATCTTCAGGACAATGATCGTCTTTGAGGATTTCCACAAATTCAAGCAGTCTCTCTCTTGCTTGCTCCAATTTTTCGATGCGATCAAACAAATCCAAACCAATAGCATATTGTAGCAAGTGATCAATTGAAATATCACCATTGTTCAGCATACCACAAAGTAACAACAATGACTTAAAGTGATCACCCTTACCCAAACATCCTGAGTAAACCTTCTTACCCACTGCACAACTCCTTATTTCTTCCAAGGCATTCTTCCATACAGCCAATTGGGTCTCATCTTTTAATGCCTTGGCATTTGTTACAAGTGAAATTGGCAAACCCTCACATTCTTCAACCACTTGCCGGGCTATGGATCTCACTTCTGGAATCTTCTCCACCACAGAATAAGCACCTAATGTTGTCTTCTGAAATAAAGTCCAAGCTTCTTCTGGTCGTAAAGTATCCACTGGAAAACATTTTTGTGCGCCCATGTCTTTACATAATTGCTCTCCATCTCCATCTCTACAAGTCAACACTATTTTGCATTCGTTTTCGTCATCATCATCATCTTTACAAGAAGGAATTCCGATTTCCTCCAAATCATGAATCTCCTTCCAAATGTCATCTAAGATTATAAGGATCTTCTCCCTTTTCAATCTCTTCTTCAGCTCAACTGCTTTGTGGTAGTCCTTAGATTCCCAGCCTAGCATGTCTACAATTTTTTTTTGAATCTCTGAAATTACTTCTTCTCCAAGTTCATCCGAGTGTCCAGTCATGGAGGATAAATCGATATAGACTTGTGTGGTGAACAACTTCTCTTGCATAGCTTGATGAGCAACTTGTTTGACGAGTGTGGTTTTGCCCACGCCCCCAATCCCCATTACTCCAATGCAGTTGATGTTGTCGTCTCTTAAAGCATCCATAATTTTGTGGAAAATGGGGACTCTTGATTGAAAAGTTTTTAATTCACTATACTCTCCATCAAAGAATGGAACCTGTAGTAAGACATAATATATGACCTATTGTGAAAAGGTTGGAGATGTACCTAAAATAAAACAAAAATTAAATTTTGAAGTACATAAAAAATAGCATATATATTTCTTAGTTTATTCGTTTATTGAATAAAAAATTATTTTCATTCTAAATTCTTTCCCCAAAAATCAAACTATGATAGAATTAATTTTTTTCAAGAAATATAATTTTTTTTTTGTCAGACCATGAGATGCCATGGGCGATCTGCACACATGAAAGACACCTTTAAACTATACCACACCCTAACTAATCTTTATTTGAGTCGAAAAAGACTAAGGACAATAAAACTCTACCACATAACACTGCTACATTATCAAGGCTCGAACTCGAGACTACTTGGTTAAATTAGGAGAGACCCCACCATGTCACCTACATTTTTGGTAGTAAGAAATATAATTTTAAAACAATAAAAAAGTATTAAGAATTAAAAAATTAATCAAAACCTACAAAATAAAATAACTTACAAAATTGAGACTAAGAAAGTTTATATATTTTTTGTTGAAAATATTAAGTCTATTTTTGATGTGTAAAAATAATACATATTTTTATATAAAATAAGAGTAAAATAGAATGATAACAAATATATATATATATATATATATATATATATATATATATATATATATATATATATATATATATTTTTGGTAATGATAGCAATAATTTTATGTAATTTTATAACATCTCGAATGTGAATTTTTATGTTTTACAAATATTAAAATAAAGATAATAAACTTAATTTAATCATTATTTTAAAAGAATGGTTATAAGAAGTTTAGTTGACATTTCAAGAAAGTAGTATAAGGAAAATTAAAAAAAAAAAGACTAACCTTTTCATTAGAAAGCACCATGCCATTAGCAGAAGTATGAACATCTCTTCTATCCTCCATCTTACAATCAATGATGCACAAACATTCGAGGCTGTGAAAAATCCCAGACATGGAAAGAGACAAACGACATATTTTACTGGCATTGTCATCCTTGTACCTTACAATACTGCTTAACTTAGGCAGTTTCTCCAATACAAGGATTTTTAATTTTTTGGGGTTTTCGAAATCTATTTCCTTCAATTTGGAAAAACGTTCTAACATCAGCACCTCCAAATTAGAAGAGAATGAAACCTACATAAGAAACACAATATAATTCATGACATAATTAATTGTAAATAAAAACTGTAATAAACAAAAAAATATGGAGTCGATATAATTCATTGACTCCCAAGCCTTATACAAAATTTAATAATTTTCTTTTTTAATTTATTTTTCATTGCTATATTTATTTCAATTAACCATTGACCCTTTTTTTTAATCTAAATTAGAATGAAACTTCCTATTCTTCCTTTATTTTTACTGATTTTATTTTTAATATTAGCATTAATATTCTAAAAATTAAAAATTCAATTGTAACTTTACACTCTTGTTTTCAACTTCTTTATAGCCAACATGACTATCTCAAACAGTAGAGTGCTCAATGTTTCAAACAGGTATATGATATAAGGAGGGGGTCTTAGTAGGGACAGTTTATTACCTTGAAATTTAAAAAAAAAACTTCTTTATATTTTATTTATAATCTCCTAGTTCTTTTCTTTTTTAAAAAAAAAAACTAAATAATAAAATTATAAACATTGATGATTATTTTAGAATCAAAATTAATTAGTCTCCTTATTAGAAATAAAATATATTTCAATTAGTTTTCTTGTTTGAAATAAAATATAATTTTCTATTTTTGATTTTCAAAAGTAAAATGTTATCTTAATCATCTAACATGTTAACCCAATTTTCAAAAAAGTTATTAAAGTTTGAATATACTATAATTTAAATAGAATATTATTATTTGAATTTGAAATTTACTAATTCTTTCAATTCATTGTAATATTTATTTCAATTAGCACCTTATATTTTTTAAATTTATTTTTCACTTTACAAATTTCTTTTTTTTTTTCCAGCTTATTTGTAATGTACTTATTATTCATACTTTTTTATTATTTAAAATTGAATTTAAAATTAATTAAACACATGTGTTATTAAAGATTAATGTGGTTTCTTCAACTTAAAGCTTTCCCTTCAATAAAGTGGTTTCTTCCATTTTATCTGAATTTTTATTTGATTTTCCTTTGTTTATTATGTTTTTGTCGCCGAATTGTTATGGGAGTATAGTTGTTCCTTAGTTTGTTCATTGGTTTTTGTGGGCAATTCAGATGGCATCATTATTTTGATCAGACAAAAAAGCTACATCAAATCCTTATTCATTCATAATGCTTCATCTGACCAAATCAAGATTTTAGGGACACATTGCATTATTACTGCGGTAGCCTTGAGCCGCTTTTTCTTGGTGTTATTAACTCGATGTTGTGTCATCCTCTAATGCTTTTACAATTTGATTTTTGTGTAGATGTAAAAGTATTTGTCATTTTGAATCAATAAATTTCATTTAAAAAGAAGATTAATGTACTCTTTCTCACACTTTTGTTTTCTAATATATATATATATATATATATATATATATATATATATATATATATATATATATATATATATATATATATATATATATAGTAAAATGTTTAAATATTTCTATGGTATATATATAGTAAATGTTTAAATATTTCAAGTGGTATAAGGAAAATAAAAATATGGGAGAAACTAACTTTCATCCAAGGGCATTCCACAATTAACGATATGCAACTCTTCATATGGTGAAAACTTTGGAACTTTTGATAAAAATATCTCATGTCATTATTAGTCTCTGTGTTGAAAAAGATTTTTTTAGTTTAGGTAGTTCCCTTAACTCCAGAATTTCCATTTTTGGGAAAATTCTATTTTCTCCATTAGGTTCTCCATGACCAAACACACATTCAAGGACTTCGCAATCTACCACTTTCACTTCTTTCAAATTCTGTAAGCTCTTCATCAAATGGGATGGAACAAGATTGACTAGACATGGACATCTATACACTCTTAAGATTTGTAACTTGTCCAAAGATTTAAGTGAAAGTTGGGGATGCCATATCATCTTCAACATGAAAAGATTATCAATTTGTAATTCCTCCAAGTTCCTGAATAAAACCTAGGACAAGACGCAATGTAATATATAATAAAACAATCCACAATAAATTTATGATAAATATAAAAATACTCCTTAAACATAATTCATTAACTGTTAGATATTCTCATCTTCATTATTGTCATCCTTAGAAAATATGAGGTAAATTAAAAGGAATTATATTTTATTGCTGTTGATTAAGAGCTTTAGTTGACAAACAATCATTCATTTTATTTCATCTACCATAGATGTATTCCATATGCAATCATTTATTATTTCATATTAAATCATACACACACTTGAACAAGTTCATTTTAAAATTTTACTTTAACTATTAAAAAAATTGAATAATTCTAGGATCGATTTGTTAATTTTGTTTTCATTGTTTTCCCTTCAAAATATTATTTCAATTTATTTACAAAGCTTTTAAAACATAAAACTTTTTAAAGTCTCTTACTCAACTTGGATTATTTCAATAATTTTATGAATAGATTTGGTTTATTTTTCTCTAAAACAACTTGTGTGACATTATAGAGAAACAAATCTTTGTATAATGTGCTTCCCATACTAACAAACAAAATCAACATGATAATTCATGATTTTTTTTTTGGTCCAAAAGTATTATTGATTGAGGTTTTGACAATAATAAACTAAATTTAAGGATTACTAATGATTTGAAATATTTTTCTCTCTTTTCCAGAAGTTCTGCTCGATCAAATGAGGGAAAAGCCAAGGTCATCTAGATGGTAACTATTACCTACTATGCATTAAATATATCTAGATGATCAAAGAATCGTCTAGACAAAGCCTTTTTCATGCATTTTAGTGCTCAAAACCTCATATTTATAAACAGAGAGATGGACTTCATTTATGACTAAAAGAACACTTGCATTGAAGCTCCTATCATTTTTCTTAACTAATTGCTCTCAAACTCAAATTCTTTTGTGCATTTATTTCACTTGCATACCTAAAGTCCACATTATGTCCATCCAAGCTTCTCATGGTATTTGAGTTTATAGGAAGTATCAAACTATTATAAAACTGAATTTGCTTATCTTTATTCTATCTCTATAATTTGTTTCTAATAATTACTTGAAAGTGATTAATTTTGCAGAAGTTTTTAAAATACCTCTCCTATCTCTTGGCTGTTTTTCATAGTCATTCGATTTTTCACTATTTTATTTATTATTAAAAGAAAAGGATATAAAACTACTACACATCAAGGATATACATACACTAATGGGAGAATATAAAGAGCACATTGAGTGATTAGACTTGATTGAGGTGACAAATTTTATTCTCATGCCACAAATTATTTTGATTCATATAAATCATATAATATTTAAATCGATGCACATTATATATATATTTATTCTAAAATTGATTTTGTTTTTAAAAGATTTTAATAATGTCGTCTTAAATTTATTCTTCTATTTACTCCTATCAATCCAATGTTTTCTTTATTTATATTAAAATTGATAAGTTTTTTTACCATTTTTATACTGGTTCCAACTTATCCTTAATTTTTCTTATTTATATTTAATTTTTTTAAAATTCTTTATTTATCCTTATTCATTTCTCAACTCCTTTATATTTGATTTATTATTGATTATTTTAAAATTATTTGAAATTAAATTTTCATATAATTCAAGAAATTGATTATTAAAGATAAATAACATATACTTTTTTTTTTGAAGTAATATAAATAATTATACTTATCACACTCTTTTGTTATATTATTCGATATTAATTTGATTATGCATATCTACATCACTCATAAACATCATTAATACATATGTGTCAATGCATAACATGAGATGTCTGCTCTTTTTTTTGAGAAAAACCTTATCAATTAAAAAATTAAAAAGTTAATTTTGAGAAAATCTTATTTTGATAAGATTATAAAATTAATTTTTTTGAAGAAATTATAAAATTAATTTTAAATAATAACAATCCTTACATGTTTCAAGAATATAATTCATTATTTTTATAATGAAATTAAATTTTAGAATACTTTAAGAAATTTATCATTAAATGTTACTAATAAATATACAAAATATTTGTACTATAAACTTTATGTCATATCATTTACAAAATATATTATTTTGATCAATAGTATCTATATCAATTATTAATTTAATCATAATATTAATTCGGTCATATTTATCTTTATATGTTAATTAGTTATTATGTTATCATTTTTAATCCTTTATATGAAACTTTCATGTTTTTGTTTATTTTTACCATTAGTTGAATCATACATGTACCAATATATTATTTATCGTGTTATTAATTTTTAAATATTTTAACTGAAATTTTTATCTTTTTTGCTCATATTTTCAATTAAGTAAACCATTCAGATCCTTATATATTATTTATTATGTTAGTATTTTTATTTTTAAAGTTTTATCTTCAATTTCAATATTTTTATTTATATTTTTATAAATATGGATTTTTTCATCAATATTTCAATGAAATAGAATTACCAAAAAAAATATTTCTTTATAGTAAAGGTAAACTATTTAATTTAGTTAAATAAAAAATAAAAAAGTTAATTATTAAGGAAATAAGATAGAATATTTCTTAAAAACATGGTACAAAAAATAATATGAAAAGTGAATAGATAGAAAAAAAGAAAAGTTACGCTATAATAAAATAATAGAAAAAACAAATACATTTAAATAAAACAAAATGACCATTCCTTTTTTCTTCATTTTACATCTAAAAATCATTAATCTAATTTGTTTGACTTTTTGTTTCTTGTTTATCCTTTTAAAATTTTTGATAAAATCATAAGGTAATATTAATATTTTAAGGTTTTTAATCCAACCCTACCTTCCACAAATAAATGGAGAGACAATTTTTCACTTTATATTTTTTTAACACATGTATAAAATATAAAGTGCAATATAGAATTGAATACGGAGGCAACCTAGTTTTTTTAATTAAAACTGAAAGGAGATAGAGATGGGTTGGCAAAGCAAAGAAGAGGTTCAAGCGAAATAAATAAAAATATAATAGAGGATGATGAGGGGTATAATAGAAAAATGGTGATCTTCATTTTTAAAAGCATTTTATAAGACCAAAATAAATATAACTAAATAATTTAATGATAAATAATTGATCTAAAGATATTATTTTTAAATATTTTATATAACAAATTTCCATAAAATATTTAATTAAACATACTAAGGGATGATGAAATTTAATGAAAATATATAAGAAAACGCAAATCACTTTATTTCAAAATATTCTTACCATCGTATAGGAGAAGCATGAAAATGCATTTATAATATTTTTGTGGTAGTTGTTGTTTTTAAGATTAAAATTTTGATTTTGATTTATTCTATTTTCAATTCCTTCATAATTGAAGTATTTTATTACCATTTTTATTATGTAAGATACAATTTTAAATTAATTTAGTATATTTATTATTATTTACAAATATAACATTTAAGTAATATTTTAAATTTTTTATGGAATATTTTTGTTAATATTTTCCAAAAATAGTATAAGGAGCAATTTAAATAAAAAAAAAAAGTATTGAAGAAACCTAACCTGTTCACCGAAGAGCACTCCATCTTTAGTGAGAATGCTAATAAGATTTCCTTCACAGTCAGAGATGGATAAGTATTTGAGGTTGTGAAAAATCATAGGCACGGAAGGAGAGAAAAGGCTTATGATGCTATCATTCTTCTCATCGTTGCATATAATATCATCCTTCAATTCCATTATATTTAGTTCTTCAATTTTCTCCAACAACTTTCTCATTCCATTCCTTAGAAGTAAGCTTCCGTCACCACCTTGGAGCCTTAAGGTTTTAGATCTTTCATAAATTTTTCCCCAATAATTGCAATGTCCTATAAATATTGCGAAACGTGTTAAGTTATGAAAGAACTTGTCTTCTTCTGGTACCATCTTCACATCCGGTATTGCTATCTCTATCGTCCTCAAATGATCCAAATGATTCAATTCCGATAGACAAGCATTATTGCTTTCTCCACCACTAACTTCAACAGCTTCCCATTTAGAAAAACTAGATCCCATGAGCAAACATTCTAATCTAGACAGCTTTGATAAGATATTTTGAGGAATTACTTCAAGTGCCTCGCAATAATTCAAATTCAATGTACTTTAGATTGGTCAATTGCCCCATTTCTTCAGCAATGTTCAATACGGAGTTCACCTACGCTAAGAACTTGTAACTTTAGCTTCCAATTCAAATGATGTTTCAAAAATAGCACCGATCCAAACATAATGTTCGAAGATTTGCAAGAAATTGAAGTGTTGAAGGTAGTGTATTGAACCACATTCTAGAAAATTCTAAAACTTTGAGTTGGTTCATCCCTTCAAAACACGTGTTTGGGATATAAATAAACATATTGCCCCACAATCGCAAAAATTGAAGTTTCGGACATACTAGCCTTTGAGGCAGCTCATACACAGCATTGCAATCAAAAGAGATGTATTTGGACTCATTAATCTCTGACCAGTCGTCTTCTCTAACTACAAATCGATGAGGATCCTTGGATGCAATGTTTCTAGCAACGTCACGAACAACATCATGCATCCTAACATACTTGTTATCATCGTCCATGAAAAGCAATGTTGAGTCTCTTTTTCCAAAATAACGTCGTCTATAATCACCCTCGAGTAATAAGCTTGAGGTTTTGAGGGTTGTCAACAATGCAATTAGTTTATTTCTTGCTTCCTCCAATGATTTGATGCGGTCAAACAAATCCAAACCCATAGCATAACTTAACAAGTCATCCATCCAAATATCACCATAACTCAACATACCACAAAGTAGGAACAACGACTTAAGTTCATTACCTTTTAAATGATTGTAGCTCAACTCCAGACATGCGTATACCTTTTCCTCCACTCCTCTGATGTTGGTTGGCTCGGAACTCTTGAGTTCTTCCAAGGCATTCTTCCATACGGCCATGTTTTTACCTTTTAACGCCTTTGCAATTGTTACAATTGCAACTGGTAGACCTTGGCATTCTTTAACTACCTCCCTTGCTGTGGGTAGCAATTCATGATCATTCTCCACGGAATCACCTGCTGTCATCTTAAATAACTGCCAAGCTTCTTCTGGAGGTAAATCTTGAACTGGAAAACATTCTTGTGCGCACATGTCTTGGAGTAATAGGTCTTTATCTCTAGAAGCCAACACTATTTTGCAATCCTTCTGATCATCGTCTTTACAATAAGGAATTCCGACTTCCTCCAAATTAACTGCCTTCCAAATGTCATCTAAGACAATAAGGATCTTCTCCTTCTTCAGTCTCTGCTTGAGTTTACATGCTCTCGCGGGAATGGTCTTCTCCTTGAGTTCCAAGCCTAACATGTCTGCACTATGTTGTTGAATATCTGAAATTCCTTGTTGAATCTTGTCTGCTTCGAATTCTCGAGTCCAAGATACCTGCATATAGACTTGTGTGGTGAACAGATTCTCCTGCTTGGCTTGGTCCGCTACTTGTTTGAGCAGAGTGGTTTTGCCCACGCCGCCCATCCCCCATACCCCAATCATCTTCGTCTTATCATCTCTTAACGCATCCATAATTTTGTTCAAAGCCGAGGCTCTTGAATCAAAAGGTTCATATTCTTTGAAGGTTGCAGTCCGTGGAGGGAGAGACGACAATGATACGCCATCAGGAAACCAGTGAGCTTCTTGGATTCCAACAATAACATGCGCCTTCTTGTATGCTTCTCTGCCAAGCTGGTAACGTGACTTGAGACTGAAACAGCTGATCTTGTTGTTTTCATCTTTCATCATCAATTCCTCTGCCTCCCTTGTGATCTGATCTACCCGATTCAGCCAGTCTTGAACAATAGGTCTGATTTCATCCCCTCTTTGAAGAGCTTCATCAACAGTTATCTGCAAGTCATCCCTCACCTTCCCCAGGTTCTGAACATCGCTGCGGAGTTGATGAGTATGGGTACCGTAGCAAAACAGATAACCAAGCTGGCGACCAATTGAGCTACCAAGTACTTGATATTTCTTCAGCAACGGCACGATCTCTGTCATTTGTCTCAGTTGGATTTGTTTTTTCTTGGATGTGTTTTTTTGGGGAAAACGGAAGGGAAATGAAGAAAAAACCAGAAACAAACGGAAGAGAGGAAACTAGAATAAGAGAGTGGAAGAAATGGAAGGAGAAGAGTATATATTCCAAGCAGAAAGAGGGGTGACCGAGATTATGAGAAAAACCGACAGGTATGGAGAAACCTCAAGGAATTCAGGCAATTTGATTCAGACCAAGTATGGAGATTACGAGGATCTCTGCTCGGTTGAAAACAAATGGAAAGCCAGAAAAGGCAGGAATAAGAAGAAACTAAAAGAAGAGAACGCAAGAAACGAAAGGAGAATGAGTATTAGTTCCAAGCAGAGGGATGTTGAGTAGGAAAATGGAAAGGAGTTAAGAATGGATGATAAAATGGCAAAAGGGTAAGAGAGTCCAGAGATGGAGAAATTAAGCTCAAGGAATTTCAGAAGATCTCCAATCCGGGCTTCAGATAATAAATAACAAATAACTGGCCAAAATTAATTCAACCCGTCAAGATAGCTTCTCCTCCAACTGCATTCCATTTCAAGCCATCAAACGGAACTCCTGTAATTCAGTGCTCCAAAATTCGGCAGCCTTGCCAGAAACAGAAAATTCGGAGTGCAAAAAACTGCTTTCACGATAATAAAATATATTGGATAGAATATATTATGTAAAAAAATATATAATAAAATATTAAAAATGTATACTCATTCGGTATCATACGGAAAATGGGATACATAATCTGCTCCATTCAAGCTCCAAAATATCGCTTGGCGCTCCATTTATAACTTTTGAACCCCAACGGAAGGTTACCATCGAGTATGCTCTTATAATCTGATCTCAAGATCGCGGGACCAAAACCGTATCAGTTGTTCGTTGTTTTGGTGATTAGTAGATTACCAAACAAATACAGACGGGATTTTTTTTTTTTTTTTTTTGGGAATTTGGTTTTGTTTGGAAACAGAAGGGAAATGAGAAAAAATAGAAGTGAAGGAAACAAAGCAGGAATGAGAAGAAACTAAAAGAAGAGAAAGAAAGAAAGAAATGGAAAGGAGAAGAGAGTATTTGTTCGAAACAGAGGGAGGGATGGTGATCAGAGTAGGACTATGGAATTGGGGTTTTGTTGGAATAGTGTTGAGGAAATGAAAGTCAACAAGGAAGAATCAGAGGGAGCAGAGTTTGTGTTGTTCCAAACAGAGATCGAGGAGATGAAGGAAACAGAGGTCAAAAAGAGTGAACTTCAAAAAAAAAAAAATTGAAAATAATTTTACAAATCATATTGGATGATCTGTTTTTACTTTTTGATTTTTAAATTTGGTAACAGAAATTTAAAAAATAAACATGTAATTTTTATTTTTAGATTTTAAAAATTAAAACACACCATCATTTTATGTTATTATAAGTGGAATAAAAATTTGAGAGGAAATGTAAGGGAAAGAAAATAAGAAAATAAATAAAATAAAATAAAAAAAAAAAAATACAAATAAGATAAAATTTAATATATTATTTTTATTTGCTACCATTTTAACTCATTAATATAAAAATTAAATAATGTATAAGTTTTTAAGTAATTTTATTTATAATTGATTTTCTTTTATATTCTTCATTAAACAATCAAAATTTTAAAATAAATTAGTATTTTTTTCTTATTACTTTCCGATAACCAAATATAACCCTTAAATTTTCAAATAATAAAACAAAAATGAGGTGTGTCATAAATATAAATATTTTTCTAGAAAAATTTCAATACTAATCATTTAAAAACAATTTTCTAACTATAATTAAAGAATATATAAACATCTTATCTTAATGTTATCAAATTTGCTCAGGTATAAGAAGTTCATGCTTCAAAACAAAAAACAAAAGACTATACTTGGTATATTATTGAAAGAAATGTAAATGAAAAAAAAATAAAGAAAAAAAGTAAAAAATAAAATACATAAAAGATAAAAAATAAAAAGATGAAAATAGAGTTAACTTTAACATATTATTTTAAACTCATTTTTTATATTAGATAATTTAAAAAAAATGAGATTTTAAATCATTTTATTTATATTTAATTTTGTAAGGCATCTATGAAAATTATTCTTATATAATTTTTCAATAAGCAAAAATAGCCAAAATCTTCAACATCCTATACACGAATCCCCATTCTTTAAATTATTATTGTTGTGTGGAGCCTTGGCATGCAAGGTCGGCTTCCATTATTAATGCCAATAGGTGGAAACAGTTGTGGCATTGGCATTGAAAGTAGAAAAAGTAGAAATTTAAAACATGATGTGATGTGCATGGAAAATAGAAAAGGACGTACACACATAGCCCGAGGAATGTGGCTAGGAAATTTATTTTTCTGTGGACTATAAGAGCAACTCTATGAAGTTGTTAAACGGACAAGCCAAATACCATTTTCGCAACCTTAAACAAATGCTAAGACCCATAAACATTTTTTGGTCCAAATTCAGAAATACTAAAACACGCCATTTAATAATTAAACGCTTTTAAAAAAAAATAAAAATCTAATCAATTTAAAAACGAAGAATTTATAAAGATACAAATAAATCTATCAATTATAAAATTTCTAATTAATTTATCAATTTGTTAATTTATCAATTAAAAATTATAAATTTATTCATTTAAATTTAAAAATCAATTTGTCAATTTAAATAATTAAAGAATTTATAAAGATACAAATAAATATATCAATTATAAAATTTCCAATTAATTTTAAAGAATAAGCAATTTATCAATTAAAAAATTATAAATTTATCAATTTAAATTTAAAAAATCAATTTGTCAATTTAAAGAATGAGCAATTTATTAATTAAAAAAATTATAATCAATTTAAAAAATAAGTAATTTATGAAGTATATAAATGAATCTATCAAAAATAAAATTTATAATAAATTACAAAATTATAATATATCCGTTTTTGAATCAAACATTTAAATTGCAATTTATAAGAATGAGATTTACTAATTTAAAAATTATGGCAAGTGAATTTAATATAGAAGGCAACACCTCACCCTAAAAAGGATTCCCGCTCTTCCTCCTCCCTAAAAATCCAGTTTGCTCGCTCTTCCTCCTCCCCTCCTCTGCCTGCCTTCCTCCTCCCGCACTCCCTCCGCACCGCACTCGCCGTCTCTCTTCCTCTTCTTTCTTCCTTCTTTCTTCCTCTTCCTCCTCCTTCTTTCTTTCCTCTTCCTCCCTTTCTGCACTAGGGCAAGGGTTCGGACAAAGGAAGCTAGGGTTTCAAGTTGAAGGATTCAAGGTATGTTTTTTTCTTCGGAGAATCTCTGGATTTTTATAGATTTTGAAATACAATATAGCCGTTGAAATAGCCGTTGAGATGCACAGGAGCCATCAACGGCTATTTTGCATCCTTCTTCATCTCTCTCCAAAGGTGCCAACACAAGACTCAAAATCAAAAGATAAGATTTTGCCACCTCCGATACCATCTCCGCTGACATGGTTTTAGTGCAGACTGGCGGCTGGTTTTTACAGCTACTATGCATAAGATCTCCGTGATACCAACTCCCGGGCTGAGTTGCTCTGTGTACCTAGAAAAACTGTATTTGTGTGTCAATACTCAAAAAATCTCGGCGAATAACATCGCCACAGAGAATCATGTCGCGACTCAGATAACCATGTCATGTCTTGATAGAAAAATCTCTGTCGCAATCTAAACTGCCCAACATACAGAGTAGCCTTTTTTGTGTTTTTCTTGCAACTCCAGCTCTCATCCAAATACAGTAAATTCCATATTGCTGCATCTATTCACATTATGCAGGCAGTTAAAATTTGGGAAATCTATTAACACTATACTAAAGAAGTCCAAAAATAAGTTTTTATTATAAAACTTCTCTTTTACATATATAAAACTGGATATTCTATCCAGAATATTACAAAATACATGAATAAGCCATATCTGGCATTTTTCCCAACTAAGACCTCGGATGTGTCCACTTCCGGGTGTATCTCCATCACCTGAAAATGTTTTCTTACGACTGGGTGAGCAATGCCCAGTAGAGGAATTCTCTTATAAGGGCTACTTCTCACCTAAGTGTACATGTAATGGCACACACACATATCATACCACATTCCATATAGAAAATGCAATATTACAATGGAACATTACATGTCATGAATGAGATGAAACTCCTCATGCCCATAACTCGATTCCTAACCGGCTTCCTCACACATGCAAATGTCAAGTGTGAAAAACCTGTTATCGGTGTTTCACCCAATGACTATTTTCTTCAAAAAAAATATTTTTATTTTTAAAACTCAAGACCCATTGGAAAATCCTCCAATATTCATTTGAGTTCATCGAATCCCATGTGTTTATGCATTTGTGGGCCACGGATTTTCTGGTTTACACCACAGGACGTCACACGCCTTTTCAACATTTTTACGACCTTTTACTGCCGGTGATCATGTCTAACCACGAATGAATTGAGTATTTCATCATGGGGGGATCTACCCCATTTTACTCCGCCCAACACACGTATTTTTTTTTCCCCTTTTCCCATGTTATGCAACCTTTAGTCTCAATTTGGACGTTGTCCCATTACCGAACTCACCACCCATTCAACAAGAAATTCCGCCAATCACTATCACTATGCACATACACCGACTCCAACGCGACGCCTCGCAAGATATGTAAAGACCGGTAAATTTCACTTAATAAGCAGAAAATCGTAATTTGACATAAAATTATATCACGTTAAAATCCGTATCAATTCCTCTAGATCTCGGATGATGAAACTGATTGCACCGCTGAATCGCCTCATAAATCTAGTTTAAGACGTGAAATTTCGCACTTGTCGGCGATACCGAGTCTAAGACGCTGGCGCGATCGCTTCGCGCCAGAAATCGTTTTCTGATGCGACGAAAGCCACATATAACATGTACTCATGTACCATGTTCAGATGAAGAGGAGAACGATTTAACGATCACGACAGAATCGAATATCAATTTCGTGCATGACATATGTCATTAACTAAATCTTGCCATTAAACGACAAAATGCGAATAGTTCTCCTTCTTCTACATTAGGCCAAAAGGAAAACGTGAGCTCATTTCGGTGGAGATGCAGTGGTTTCACTCTGTTTTCTGCAGTTCTTCCTTCTCTAAATACAGATTCTGACCAGCTTGGATTTCGACTGAGCAAGAGTAAAACGTTTCTACGAAAGTGTGCTATGCGGACCTCGGTTTGCGAAGTTTTGACAACTCCAAGATAAGAGGATTCCCTACTGCTGCTTATTCCCATTTTTAATGCTTTTCCACAAGCTTTACGGCTGGCGCCGCAAAGTTGGCTTGATCGGTCCCAAAACTCGGGGACCGAATTATTTGAATTTATTTTGAGATTTTTGTTGTACGTGACTGCCCGTAATGTTGTATCGCTTGTGTGGAATTTAATAAATGCATGCTTCGAGATGATAAAGGCCGAATGGGTCGCTTGATCGGGCCCTAAAACACGGACCGCGTTAGAATTTTGGGAGACATTTGGGCAATTCCAGATTAATCGGGTTACGACTGTTATGGGTCCTTTGTGATAATTTATCAATAAATTACGCTTTATTGGTGAGCATCTAATTTGGACGCAAATCGGCTCCATCAAGAGGAACCGATGAGGTGGCTGCCCGTGACACCCCACTTGCCTCGTTGGGACCGTAAAATGTCCTGCTCATGCTGAATGATAGAATTGTCCATGTGTTTGTGCTTGAAATTGTACGAAACGACCCGCCTGATATGCTAACTGATAAGTGGCAAGACATTATTTTAATGCTGTTATTCAATGACACAATTATACGAAATTAAATTGTGTTATGCCTCATCGAAATGATTGGCGAGTCGCTCGTCGAGCTACACGTAAAGCACGAAATATTGCTAAATTACACGAACAGAATTTCAGAATGATCAAAATATGCATATTATCATATTATGTGAACGGGTTTCAAAACAAGATAACGCATTTTCATACGTGACCAGAACCTGTAGCTAGGGGTGTGAGTGCATGACAAGGTATTTTATAAAACTGATATTTGGCCAAGGGAGCGATCAAAGGATGATATTCCTGAGAATCAATGAGATTCGCCACCGTATCACTTCGATGAGTGACCATGATTTTTCTTGTGCTCACCAACCAATTCACCCTAGGTAGTCCCATATTTTACCGAATATTTTCAAGAAGATATTTTCAAGCAACAAGCTATTAAACGATTATTTTCTCATACATTGCAAAGTAAGTGCGAAAGGAAGTCATGGCGACTCGTGACACGCGTATTAACACGTAGACATTCAAGAGATCATGTATTTACTGGAATATATAAGCATTTCTCGGAAAGATTGAGACCGCACTTAGGTGGTGAGTGTTCACTTGCGATTCTCCCATCGAGCTTTAGCTCATCCCGTCAGACCCCTTATTTCGTGTACAAGGAGTTACTCGAGAAGACGATCCATTTGAAGAAGCCTAAGCCAAGGGCTTGATGGTTTTTGACATAACACGTATTAATCATAGAGATTTTAATATACGTTTCAGATAAAACAAAAGTGTTATCAACTATTGAATTATTGGGAGATAATTGAAGACAAATGATGATAATCGATTTTACGAAAGATTGCTTACGAGCCCAAGAGCAAGATTTTTACTCATGCTGAGATTATATCACAGACATCGGACTCCGCTTGGGACCTGCTATGGTGTATTTTAATTGGGCAGAGCCCCGCACAAAGGAGACTCGCCTCGATTTTTAAAGTGGCGCTGCAACCCGACTCCACTTGTATTCCGCTGGTCAGACGCGCAGTAGTCAACTGACCCTGCTCGGGGGCGCCACAATATGAGACGCTGAGACGCCACTTCACGCCATATCACGTTATTACGCACAATGAGAGCTACATGCAACATTACCAAATATGGATAATTACATTTCTATATATAATTCACATCCATTATGTAATCCATGTTAATACATCAAATAAACATATATCAACATGATTTTTACACACTTGCATGTTATTCCACTACCAAGCAATAACACACCAAATGACCCCAAATTCATGGTAATACATAAAGTAAACATATATCAACATGATTTTCACACACTTGCATGTCATTCCACTACCAAGCAATAACACACCAAATGACCCCAAATCTCGGACCAAGAAAAACAGGGCACCTATCGGTCCCTCACGACAATGAACCATTTTGGTTTCGTTCATCACCGAATCTCTGTTTCAGGCCGTAAATATCCCCAAACACCAAAACCCGAAGACATCAGTCTCGGGACCAAAACCAATCTCAACATTATCCCAGACTACCCGAAAACAGTCCCAACAGTCCAATATTCAGTCCCAAAATTTTGGAACTAAAATGCATGGCCACTTACGACCCCAAGGAACCCCATGCCATTAAATGACTCTTAGACCAATAATAGTCAAAGTAGGAGAGAACCCTTACCTCTTAGCTTTAAGTAAAAACTCTTAGATTGCATAATGCGAGTTCTTCATCACAAGTAGATTTAACTTTGCCTCTTGCTCCAACAAAAACTGACGACTCGATCTCCATAAATCTTAAAGAGAAGATAGAGCTTCTCACTCATTTTCCCTCTTCTCCTCCCTTCTGCTCGTTTTTTTCATTTTATTTCTTTTGTTTCCCATTCTTTTTCTCCTATTTCTTATCCACCCAATTCTTTTGTTTTCTCCCCCTCATTTTTTTTTCTTTTTTTAATTTTCCTTCTTATTTTTCTTTATTTTCTTTCCATTTGACATATGAATCTAAATAAACTATTTATTTAAGTGTTATGTGTCATTTGCTACTCTACATGGCTATCATGTAATGTATCCATCTCAAAATGTCCCATGTGGTATCCACATGGTCATACCATGCCAGATCCACACGGGTCATACCCACGCGACACCACCTACGCGGCCACTGACACTGACATTTCGAAAACGTAAAATTACGACCGTCTCTAATCCGACGAAATTCGATCAAGTAATTAGATTTTACGAGACGATTCAACGACGAAGCTGCTTCATCATCCGGCATCTATAAAAATTCTTAGCTTTTAACCTAATTACCGCTTTTTACTCATTTTTCAAAAAAATTATATATTTTTTTTTCAGGTTTTACATTTTATATTAGATAATTTAAAAAATATGAAATTTTAAATCATTTTATTTATATTTAATTTTGTAAGGTTTCTATGAAAATTAATTTTATATAATTTTTCAATAAGCAAAACAAATAAAATCTTTAACATTATTCTGCCAGGAGAGCTCGGTATGCAGGTTTGTTTCCCATTATTAATGCCAATAGGTGGAAACGGTTGTGGCATTGGCATTCAAAGTAGAAATTTGAAACATGAAGTGATATGCATGGAAAATAGAAAAAGGACGAAGACACATAACTAGAGGAATGTGGCTAGGAAATTTATTTCCCGTAACTATAAAATGGGAAAACTGTATTTATGTGTATGAATAAACAAATATTATAAATATCGAAACTCGAAAGAGAAGTTATTTTACATTGATCATTACATTCTTAAAAAAGAAAAATTGTTATTTGTAAAAAAGGGTAATGATTAAAAAAAAAACCCCTAAATTATCCCTATTAGTACAACCTATGCCCAATTACCCTTACGTTAAACAAGTAAAAAAAAAAAAATACGAATAATTCTAATTGTCGGGTTTTATTCTTTCCATGCGGAAAGAAAAGCCCAACATCATGGTGCCCAATTGCCTCACTTATTTAAGTAAGAGGCCGACAGGCACAAGAGAACAACGCTTCATTTTCATGGTGGTAAATATGTACAGCCAGGTGTTATAGTATGATAAAATAAAGTTTTGCATTTTCGCACATCCACTAGGGATCGTTTTTCAGATTACAACTGCAGATTTGTTCACCGTTAGATCGGGCTGATTTTTGGACAGAAGGTTCGGAAACATGATACTTCATTCTGTAATGTTAGATCGCCGATACGATATCTGAGCAGGGGAGATGTTGCCGCAGTTTATATTCTGCTTCAGTCTTTTCTTTTTTCTTCTTATTTTGCACAGCTTACTATGTTTGATTCTAGATTGTTACAGCACATTTTTGGTGCAATTACTGAAACTCTCAGACCTTTACGATCATAAGGAGCTTATTTTTGTATTCTGACTCCACTCGCGCTTTTTACCCTACTTTAAGGGGTTTTCCATGTTAAACAAATTGTGTCTCTTGTGTGCTATTGATTGCTTGCGCTTATATTTTATTGGTCCTCCTCATAAGTTCTTGCAAGTAAAGGGAATTTAATTGCGCTTACCTTGCTCATTATTCAGTTTGTTATTGTGTTGGCCTCTGCTTTTCCCCTATCGTAGTGGTATCGTGAGCCAAGTTGTTACCAGGTTGTTTTCTACTTGCTTGAAAGATGGAGGCACATATGAAATGGTATCTCGAATGGAGCAAACTATCACTATTGAAGGTAAGATGAAGGACTTGCTATTTAGCGAAGAATATGCATATTCCTCAGCTCTTTGACAAGACAAAAGCCGAGTCCATTTCTCTGATGAAGAGTGGGTTTTCGAGCATGAGCGCGTATGCGGTTTTATCGTGCACTTGTAGATGAACCCATTTTATAATCTTATTAATTATGAGAGACACATGCAAGAACTATGTGGCAAACACTGAGTCCTTGTATGCTTCTAAATCAGTGGAGCAAACAAACTGTACTTGTCAAGAATTTTGTTGAATTAAAGTACAAGGATGGAACTCCATTTACCGAAAGCACTTGAGTGAATTCCCTGGTATGCCAGGATCGCGTTGTCAGTCAGAGGTATCAAGTTTGATGATGATGTGTTGGGACTATTTCTATTAATAACTCTAACTGATTCGTGGGAGACATTTCGAGTTTCCATGATTAGTGTCTGCCCCTAATGGCATTGTTCCCTTGCAAATGGCAAAGACCAGTGCTCTTAATGAAGAGATGAGAAGGAAGGCGCAAGGTATTTCTACTCATTCAGAGGTGCTTGTTACTGAAAAGAAGGGGAGAAGCCAAAAGGAGTTGAAAGGTGGTAGAGACAAGAGCAGGAGCAAGTCCAGATCTCTATTAAGAATATCGAGCCATTATTGTCACAAAATAGGCACATCCAAAGGAACTGCTTTCATGGAAGAAAGAGAAAGACAAAAGGGGTAAGCAGCAGAAGGATCATGATGATCGTGATTGTGTGACTGATCGCTACCGTTGATGATCTTGTTATTCTCATGACCCTAATTCACTTAATTTGTATCTCGATGAGAGCATGTGGTTAATTGATAGTGGTGCTACACGCATGTTACACCCAGAAGGAGTGTTCACATCTTACACCTGTGATTTTGGAGTTTTGAAGATGGGTAATGATGGCGTGTCCAAGGTTATCGGGGTCGGGTGGATGTTCGCTTGCAACCAACATGGGAATGCGCTTGCTACTAAGAGGAGTCAAAACATGCTCCGTATGTCCGCTTTAATTTGATCTCTCGTGTGTACTTGATGATGTCAGGGTTATGATAACCGCTTAGTTCTAGAAAGTGGAACTCACAAAAAGGTAACTTAGTCAGGGCAAAAGGCGTAAGAGTTCAAAGTTGTATTGACAAAAGCTTTGCTGCTAGTGACAAGTGTGGAATGCTATGGATATAAGAGGTTTTTCAGGCAACTAAGGCTTATCATATCGTTGAGAAGGGGCTGAATTGTTTAAGAAAGCATGATATGCTTCCGGTTTGAAGAACGTAGATTTGGAGAAATGGTCTCATTGCATGATTGGTAGCAAACTGTAGAGTATCCTTCAAGAAGCATCCTCCTCGAGAAAACTGGACTTGCTTGAATTGGTGCATTCGGGGATGTTCGTGGCCCTTTCAAGGTGAAACTTTTTAGTGGTGCACTTATTTTGTTACATTTATTGATGATTATTCCAGAAAACTTTGGGTCTATGCTTTGAAGTCAAAAGACCGCTGAAAAAGTTCAAAGAGTTTCATGCCTCACAGAGGCACAAAGTTAAGTCAATGCATCCAGACCGACAATGATGGTGAGTATCAGGACCTTTTTGATATTCATCAGAAAAGAGACATCGCAAGACATGAGAAGACTCCTCCTAAAACTCCTCAATTTAATGGTTTGGCGTAGGAGGATGAATAGGACATCGATTGAGAGAGCGAGGTGTATGCTCTTCCGGCTAAGTTACCCAAGCACTTCGGGGTGTGGTAATCGCACACGCGGTGCACGTGATCATCTTAATCCCGGGCTGCTTTGAATAGTGAGGTGCCAAACAAAAAATTTGGTTTGGCAAGAGGAAGTACATCACTTATGCTTGTCGCAAGAGTTTTGTGCATATTCCAAAGGGGATGAAAGATCCAAGTCGATGCAAAGTCAAGGCAAGGTATATTCATTATTATGGCAGGGGATGAATTTGGTTACGTTCTATGATCCTATTGGAGAAGAAGCTTGTTAGAAGCCGTGATGTGAAATTCATGGAAGATCAAACCATCAAGACATTGATAAGATGGAGAAGTCTACACCTATGAAGACAATGGTGTGGGTCGATTTTGAACTTATTCACCATTCTATTCGGGACCAATATCGATGCTCGTAATGATGTTGGCGGGGATCAACAACCCGCATATGAAGTAGATGTTCCCGTTGATGATGATGAAGAGGAGCATGACATGTCACAAGGATGAAAATTCGAGTGATGTTAACAACCACCTCAAGTTCAACTCAGAGGTCCAACAAAGAGAGACAACCTTCTGGGCAGGTATTCTCCTCGATTTAGCATGTGATTCTCCTACTGTACGACGTAAGAACTCCGAAACATGCATATAGCTTGCTGAGAGCGAAGAAAAGAAAAAGTGGTTGGATGCAATGAAGGATGAGATGAAATCCCCTTACATGATAATCACACTTTGATTTAGTGAAGTTGCCTAAAGGTAAGAGGGCCTGGATAACAAGACCCATAGGTGAAGCATGAAAAAGTAACACTATGTCTCCGAGAGGTATAAAGCCAGACAGCGGTGAAGGGCTTGGGTCAAAGGAAGTTGATTTTAATGAGATTTTCTCCTGTGGTAAAAATGTCATCCATTAGAACTCGGTGCTGAGCTCGGGTCGCTACTCTTGGATTTGGAGGTAGAGCAAATGGATGAAACCGCTTTTCTTCATGGTGATTCGAAGAAGAGATCAAGGCAGAAGCAACTCGATGGGTTTCATGTTGAAGGAAAGACTATGTGTGTAGGCTTAGAAAGAGCCTATATGGTTTGGAAGTGTGCTCGAGGCGCGGGTACAAGGTTTGAGTCTATTATGTGTGAGCAAGGCTACATGAAGACTACTTCGAATTATCAGGTTTTGTTAGAAAGTTTTCTAATGATGACTTCATTATCCTGTTATTATATGCTGATGACATGCTTATTGTCAGGGAAAATGTTTCATGATTGACAAAGCAAAGGAGCACTGGGGAAAGTCATTTGCTATGAAGGACATGGGAGCCGCAAACGCATTCTTGGTATAAGAATCATCCGCGATGCAGCGAGAAAAGTCAGGGTCATTCACAAGAACACTACATTAAAAGAGTATTGCAGATTCCACACGGAAAAGCGCCAAGGCGGTAAGCACTCCTCTTGCTACTCATTTGCCGAGTTCTAAAACAAAGTCCATCAAATGAAGATGAAAATTATAGCGCAACGGGTTCCCTTATGCATCCGCTGTGGGAAGTTTGATGGCGGCACGTGTGTACAAGACCGTGGACATAGCACATGCCGTTGGTATGGTCGTGATTTGTCAAACCTGTGCAGAGCATCGAATGTCAGAAATGGATTTCGAGGTATCTTCGAGAGATCGTTAATGTGATGCTTTGTTTTGGTGATGATAAGCCTACCAGGCGGATACTGCATCTCAGATATGGTCGAGACATTGATTCGTGAAGTCCACTTCAAGTTATATGATTAAATTTTGTAGGGAGTTCATGACTCATGTTCGTGCTGCGAGGTGCGTAGCCTTGTCTATTTCGCGCAGGCGCACTTATTACATTACCGGGCATGCAAAGAGTTGCTATGGGTGAAGAAATTCCTGTGAGCTTGTGTTGTTCAAGATAAATATATACTATTTGTGGATAGTCGTAGTGTTATTTATCTTGGTAAGAACTCAACCTTTCATCAAGGTCTAAGCATTGACATGAGGTATCATTGGATACGCATGCTTTGGATGCTGTTGTCGAGCCGGCTAAAATTCATACCTGATGATAATGGTGCTGATATGATGACTAAGGCATTACCAAGAGGGAAGTTTGAAGTTTGTTGTGAGATCGCCGGTTTGGCGGTCATCTCCACATAGTTGTGAGGGGGAGATTTGTTGGGTTCTTCCTATGTGGAGTAAAAGCCCAACATTGTGAGGGCCCACTTGTCTCACTTATTTAAGTGGAGAGGGGTCAGATTAGGGCACAAGAGAGTGTGCTCATTTTGTGAGAAATATAGCAGCAAAAGAGAGAGGAGGAAAAGAAAAGCTTTGTGATTTTCGCACATCCACCAGGCATTGTTTTTCAGATTACAACTGCAGATTCGTTCACCGTTGGATCGGGCTGATTTTTGGATAGAAGGTTCGGAAAACGTGATACTTCATTCCCGTACGGTTATCGATATGATATCCGAAAGCAGGAGATAAGTGCTTCGCAGCTTTATATTCTCGCTGGGGTCTTTCTTTTTTTCTTCTTATTTTGCATTGGAAGCACGTGCTGCTTGATTCTGGGATTGGCTACAAGACATTTTGTGCACTTATTGGAAACTCTCTCAGACTTCTTATCGATCATAGTAGCTATTTCTTTTGGTCCGATCTAATTCGTGTTTTACTCCTTTTACTTTAAGGGGTTTTCCAATGCTAAACAAATCGTGTCTCTCGCGCGCTATCGATTGCTTCACAATATATTTTATTTCTATTCCCTATGCTCCCGCAAGTAAATGTAATTTAATTGCGCTCTACCTTTTTCTCTCAAGTATTGTGTTACTCTGCTTCCCCTATCACTAATTTCTTCGCCTTCCCTCTCACTCCAACTCTTTCTATTTTTCCCTGCTCCACGGTTTGACAACTCATTATTCATTTTACATTGTAAAAAACATATTTTTTTTTTTCCATTTTTACATTTTTCACCTCTCAACGCAACAAAGATAAAGAAAAATGAAGTATTTTTTTCTCACATTTTCTACTATTTTCCATATTTTCCCTTCTCTCGACGCAAATATATAAGGTAAGTACCATTCATTGATAACATTTTTCACCGATTCTCTGTGTTATCTCAATTCGATTGTGAGTTTGTGTTATGAAGTTTTATTATAGCTTCGTTTTGTTATTTCTGATTGTTTTCTTCGTTTTGGTATTTTCAACTTAATTATCTTTTTTAATTTTTTTTTTAAATATAGATTCGTTTTGGCATTTTTGGGTGTTCTTTGCTACCATTTTAACTCATCAATATAAAAATTAAATAATATATAAATTTTTAAATAATTTTATTTATAATTAAATTTCTTTTAAATTCTTCATTCAACAATCAAAATTAAAAAAAATAGTATTTTTTTTTTCTTATTACTTAATAACCAAATCCAACTAAATTTTCAAATAATAAAACATAAGTGAGATAGATTATAAATATAAATTTTTTTTCTAAAAAATTTCATCACTAATCATTTAAAAACATTTTTCCAACCATAATTAAAGAATATATAAGCATTCTATCTTAATGTTATCAAATTTGCTCAAATATAAAAAGTTCATGAACAAAAAACAAAAGGTTATACTTGGTATATTGTTGAAAGAAAATATAAATGAAAGAAAATAGAGAGAAAAATAAAAACAATAAAGAAGAAAATAGGAGTTAATTTTAACATATTATTATTTAATATTATTTTAAACTCATTTTATATTAGATAATTTTTTAAAAAAATGAGATTTTAAATCATTTTATTTATATTTAATTTTGTAAGGTTTCTATGAAAATTATTTTTATATAATTTTTCAATAAGCAAAAACATCCAAAATCTTCAACATTCTTTACACGAATTCCCATTCTAAAAATTATTGTTGTTGTGGAGCCCTTGCCATGTGCAGGGCTGGAAAAGTCTTCCATTATTATTAAGCCAATAGGTGGAAATTAAACAGTTGGCATTGAAAGTTGAAATTTGAAAATGATATGATGTGCATGAAAAATAGAAAAGGATAAAGACACATAACTCGAGGAATGTGGCTATAAAATTTATTTCCCTAGATTATAAAATGCGAAAACTGTATGGGAAGATAATTTATTTTACATTGATCATTGCTTTCTTAAAAAAAAAAAAAATTGTTATTTATAAAAAAAAAAAGTAATGATTATAGAAAATAACCCTAAATTATCCCTATTACAACTACCTATGCCCAACTACCCTCACAGTAAAACAAGTAAATATATATATATATATACCAGAAAATATAATATGGGACATAAATATTTTTATCATAAATATTTTTATAGAATATGATAACGTATAAGATAATAAGAAAAGATCATTTTAAATAAGAGGCCAAGCTATTCAACCCATTTATAAACATTTTTTTCCCAATTTTGAAGGAAGGTATTTGCCTTCCTATGCCCTATGTAGCTTTGTCAGTGTATATGCATACCCTAATGTCTTCTCCCCTTCCCTCGACTTGTCATCTTTCCTTTCACTCTTCTAATTGTTTGATAACTCTTTACTCTTATCACATTATAAATGGAATAAAAATTTAAGAGGAAATATAAAGAAAAAAAAAAGAAAGAAAAGAAAAAAGGAAAAGGAAAAAATAAAAAATAAAAAATAAAAAAGGTAAAATTCAATATATTATTTTTATTTGCTACAATTTAACTCATCAATATAAAAATTAACAATATATAAGTTTAAGTACTCTTATTTATAATTAATTTTCTTTTAAATTCTTCATTAAGCAATCAAATTTTTTTAAAAATTAGTATTTTTTTTTCTAATTACTTTCCGATAGAGTTAATTTTAACATATTATTATTATTATTTATTTTAAACTCATTTTTTTATATTAGATAATTTAAAAAAAAGGAGATTTTAAATCATTTTATTTATATTTAATTTTGTAAGGCATCTATGAAAATTATTTTTATATAATTTTTCAATAAGCAAAAATAGCCAAAATCTTCAACATCCTATCCACGAATCCCCATTCTTTAACATTATTGTTGTTGTGTGGAGCCCTTGGTATGTGCAGGTCGGCTTCCATTATTAATGCCAATAGGTGGAAACAGCTGCGGCATTAGCATTGAAAGCAGAAAAAGTAGAAATGTAAAACATGACGTGATGTGCATGGAAAAGAGAAAAGGACGTACACATATAACCCGAGGAATGTGGCTAGGAAATTTATTTGTGTGTGTCAATACTCAATAAACAAATATTATAAATATCGAAAATAGAAAGGGAATTTATTTTACATTGATCATTACATTTAGAGCTGAGAACGTGGGTGGAATTCGATGGGTGGATCCGAATTTATATCCACATTTCAAAGATGTGTGGTCGTGGAAATTAACCGTCAATAGATTCAGCTATCAGCTCGACTCGACCTAAGCATACTTATTCAAAAGAAGGCCGGACTAACCTCGATTTGTCCGGTTCTTGCTTTATTTTTTGTTATTATTAATTTAAAATAATAACATATATATATAAGAGTATATATATATATATATATATATATATATATATATATGATTTATGGAGAATTTTTTTCTAAACCCTATGATGACGTTACTAATAAAGATGAAGATTAAGGGTAGTGAATTTTATTTGAAATTTTGAATTTTAGTTTTTACGATATTATTTATTTGTCATTTTATATTTTTTTTAGTACTTTGAATATAAACATGTTTATTAGTCTTGTTTATTAAACTTTGACATGTTTATGATTTGATATTTCATTTTTTATTATGACAGTTTGAACTTGATTGTGGTTGATACTTAATTAATTCTAATTATTATGTGGTTGTACTTAGTTATTTAATAGCTCCTAATTAGTTTGGTTATAAATTTATAATGATGTTCAACATTATTTACTTATTTATGTTTATTTAAGACTTTAATTATTATTATATTATCTAGGTTCCATTATTTATGCATTAACTATTATTAAATATTTGTGTGTTGTTTTTTATTATTTAAAGAATGACAAAATTAGATAAATATCAATTATTGATGAAATGGAAATTTCCTTAAAAATGTTAATTTCTAGGTTTAAAATTAAAAATTTTAATATTGAAACTCTCTTATCTTTGTATGGGATTGTTTTAGTTCATTGAATTTATTGTACTGCATGCATAAATTATAATCGAATTTGAAAGAAAATTGTTGGTTGTGCAGGTTAATGACACGCTGTTCTTGCAGGTGATAATACGCTTGCTTCTTGTTCTTCAGATACGACCCTCAAGGTTTTATCAATTTGAATTCATCATTGTTGGTTTTTTAACATATGAAAAATCTGTTTATTTTTATGGACTTATTTCCCTTATTGAGATACACCAGACCTGGAATTGCTTATCTGATGGAACTTGCACTAGAACTCTCCGTCAACACTCTGACTATGTTACTTGTCTTGCTGCAGCAGAAAAAAATGTAATTTCTTTCTCAAAATTATTTGTGGACTTATTTACTTGAGTAGATGAAGAGTTCCTGTCATTGTAATGCGGATGTTTAAGTTTCATGTTCAATTTAATGGTGCATATTTTCTTGAGGGCATTGTGTTATATTTTGTCATTTTAATTTCTGATCCTTTTATAGTGTCATGCATTTTAGAGCAATGTTGTTGCCTCTGGTGGCCTTGGTGGGGAGGTTTTTGTATGGGATCTGGAATCAATGGAATCAATGGCAATCAATGATAGTGGAACCCTTCTTGTTTCTGGTGGAACTGAGAAGGTATACTATGATATTTATAGTTTCTTTATTGTCTCTTTTCTGAAGGATCTTCAGTTCTTCCCTTCTACTAAAAAAAAAAGAATCTTTAGTTCTTCCCTTGCATCTGATTCCCTGTTTATATCATAAAATTATAGATTTCTAATTTGAAATATTTATAATTGGTCATTAGGTATGTCTTAGTACCAATGAAGCCATTGTATGATATAGTTGATTTTCATCCTATATCCTTGACATTTATTTAGATCATCTGTTGTATTTCTCCTGGTTTACTATTGTTGGAAAACCATTTATGGCAAACTACGGCTGTAGGTTGTGTCACACCCCGATTCCCGGTCCGACCCAATTGACGGATCCGAACCGAGTTCGGGGTGCGATACCATATACTGGGACTCTTTACCTTTTTTTTTTTTTCAAACCGAACTGGTACCTGTGGGTATGACCCTCATCTTATAACATAATCAAAATAGCATATACATATCAAAAGAACTACCACCGGAGTGGTGTCCATCTATACACATTTGCAATCGAACCATTTATATCACAAACTGCATTTTTACATTTACAATCGCAAGACGTAACTCACGTAAAGGAACCCTGCTGCTGCCATGGACCCGCCAGTGATACCTAAGTCTTCGCATGTCTTCTGCACCTACACTCCGATTAAAAACCCGTGCTAAGCTTTACGCTTAGTGGGGAACATATGTCTTATGCATATACACATTTAAAGCATAAAACAATAACAAATATCAGAATTTTCATGCATTCATATAATGAACTTATACAATTACTTAAGCTTTCAACAAACATATGCTTATTCGGATCTCCCATCAGAGTTACATAGCTTATTACCCGTACTTCCTACTACAAAGTTCTTATATCGGTACTTTATCTTATACTCTGCTCAAAACTTACACTTATAAAGGCATTTATCTATTCGAAACTTTTATACTTATAGCTTTCGGATCCTATACTTATAATGCATTTGCCTCTGTCAAACTTATACTATAACATCCTTATACTCATCTGTAACCAAACTTTTATCGTAGACTTATTCTTATTCCTATATCCCGTAGGACACATATTTATACTTTATCTCCCGTGAAGACATACTCGATACTTATCTCCTGTGAGGACATATATTTATACTCTATCTCCCGTGAGGACATATATTTATACTTATCTCTCCCAGAGGACACATACTTATTCATATTTTCAGATAATGGTAATCGAGCTATACATATACTTATATCATTTCCGTAGGACACATACTCCATGCTTGTATCGCACGTATACTTATTCGCATCTCCCAAAGGACATATATCATGGACTTATAATCTGGGACATACTTGTCTCTACTTATAATTATCTATATCTCCCAAAGGATATCTACTCAACTTCTTTCGCATCGATACTTATCCGCATTCTCAGAGTTACGTATGACTCCTTACCCAGGTACCCGTAGGTACCGGGCAGTAATCCTATTCTGTACTTCGGGAATTTATACTTGTACACGGAGTATATCCTTATTCCTAATGGTACTTGCTTATTAACGTGTTTTCGGTATTTTTGGACTCCTATTCTTGTACTGGATCTTTACACGGGTTTTATTCTCGACATAAAAGTAATCAGAGGTACTACGCAGATATTACTAATCGCATACCGGTATCAGGGAACTTATTCTGCATTGGATCTATACGCAGTATTAATAACTTATACATGGTTTATCCTACATTCATTATATATACTTGTTCTACGCATCTTATACTTGTGTCGCGTAATCCTATTCTCGTCTTAATGGATCTTATTCTCCCCTTGCATTTAAGGTACCCGTAGTAAATGATAAGCTCCGGAACATATTTAATCATATCACCTTATGGGCGGTCATATCAGACTTATGCGCATACACATTAATCCGTAGTGAAAAGGCATCACCTTTGTGACTTATACAATTTGTTATGCTTATAAGTTATAATGTGTTTATGCTTATTCGATCTCCCGCAGTGAGTTCTTTGTGCCTTATTCTTATACAAAAGTACCCGTAGGCACTAATGTATTCATTATACTGCACTGTAGTACCACCGGACTTATTTTTATTTTTTACGTAACTCAGACTTCTTATGTTACCGATAATTAATTGTAGGGAATTGCAAGAGATATTTCAGGTACAAAGTACCGCAGTAATACTACAAGAGCAAATACGCAGGTACCGTAGGTGCCATGCATATATACAGAGGTACCCAGAGGGCAATATCTCGCATCTTTACTATATTCATTTCTTTATTCTTATTCATTGTCTGGTATTCATCATATAATTGTTGGGATTGCCTATACCAAGAATATCGAATGAGTAGGACACAAAGACAATAAGTAATTCAAGGTACAAGATAAGATCGAGGTGTCAGAGTTATCAAAGGTGTGAGTGGCCATAATTCACGAGAGTGTCAGTCAAGACTAATCGTAGAGTACCGGAAGATTCAATGTGCCAAGTGACATCGTGAGAGTGCCGTCATGACTAATCGTAGAGTAATCAAGTACTATACGTGCCCCGCTTCACGTAAATATGTGCTAAGTGTCATTCAATAATTGGTCTTAGGCATTTTTACAATTATTTTAGTTCAGTAACTTACTATCTTATAATAGGGCCCTTCTTAGCCACATTATGTTTTTATGACCTATTGCCATTTCCTATACTTTCCTTATTTAAAGCCTATTACATATGACATTTCATATACTTATATTTATACAGGAATACTTACGTATTCACACATCATTCATGTATTCTTGTTCCTCTATAAATCAACTTTACTTAGAAATTGGAATCATTCCAATCGGATCATCCAAACTCAAGTTATGGCATTTTCATGCCAACTAGTAGGTTTGTCGATTTTACCCGAGGGACGGTTTGAAATATTCATTTTCCAGTGCCTTGTCTCCATATTTGATACTGGTTCTTTGTACTCCTTTAAAGCTAAGGTGCTAAGGGCTCTTCCACCAATCACCCACTCGGAAAGACTGAATCCTCAAGATATCGTCCTAAACAACCCGGACTACTTATGTTCAAACTGATGCAGAATTGGCTTGTACATAAAATTTACTTTTGAGTGAATTTTTGGGCCACCTAGAATCAGAATTTGACGATGCATATTTCTGTATGTTTGGTTCTCCTTGAAGTCTATTTTAATTAGCCACTTGAATCACTCAAATTGACAAGAATGAGCAAGTTATACTAAAATACGAAAACCGGTCGAAATAGGAACAGAAAGCATCACATGTACCGCAGACACCTCTCGACCAGACAGTACATGTCGTCTAAATGACTGGGGACAACTCTGAATATACCGGTACATGTTCAAGGTGTACCGGTACATGTCACCGAAAAATGCCCAGAATGTGTGTTTTTCTCCCATTTATCCATATTTTTCCAACAAATTCAACTCTATACTTCATACACACCTCAAAACCATTTACTATGCATCTTGTAATATCTTTTCTACTCAAATTATCTTTCATTACTTATCTTTCTTCAAAAATCTTCCATGCTCTTCCAAACTATTCTAATATGGGTTATAACCTATACCCAAAACCAAATATTTATCAGTTAGGTTTGCTCTAAACCCTAACTCAATTACTCTCAATTAACCCATGAATCCATCCTCAAATGGAGGATTCCATATTTTTCAGGTCATTTAGAGCTCTTACCAACCTTAATTTATTACATCTTTTGTTAGATGAAATCCTATCAGTCCCTAGGTTTGGAACTCATAAACTTTTCTAGAATTCTATACAAAATCCATATGATCTATACTAATTCATACCTGGCAAGTTGGGCTCCATACCTTTCGCCTCGTTTCTTCTATCTTCTTCTTCTTCCTCTTCCTTCTCTTTCTCTCTCTTTCCTCTCCCCTCTCTCTCTACGGGAGCATTCTCCCAAAATGAGACCAAATTCTGTTTAAATCCCATAAGCCACAAGGCCATGCTCACAAGTCAAAAACCCATTTTTCTCGTTGTTTCCACATACTTTACCTAGGTTCCTCTCTTTGCAATTAAGTTATGCTATATTCTAATTTAAATTTATAAAATTTTCTTATATCTTTACGACTTACGTCTACTTAAGAAATTACAATTTTATCCTAAGCCTTTGTAAATTTCTACTCTTCTGTTTAATAAGCTGTGATTTAACTCACGAAACATTCAAATTATGCTTACAAAATACCCTAAACATGTCGAAAACTCCACACAGATATTCTGGCGCTACATGTCACGCTTGTTGTAATTCGAGAACTGTCAAAGACTCGAAGCCCCGTAGGCATGGATAACATTAGGCTCAAGGTTGATTCTACTGGCAGGAGCAGGCGAAATCTGCATTTATTTGACAAGGTCCTTGTAAGCATTTTTGCTAAGCTTCAAATTGATTTTGGCCTTTTTCATATGCAGATTTTTATATTAGCTTTTCATATTCTCCTTGGTACATTTTGGCACTTATAAATTTCTTTTCAACAGTTATTGAGATGACCCTTGGCCATAAAATGTCGCCTTCCCCAGGAAATCTCAACAATCACTTTCTTAGGAGAATCCACCCCAAACTCAAACAATTATTGTTCCTAGGTCTAGGGATTGTGTCTTTATTTTTATACTTTAGTGCTGTTTTTACTTCTCTTCTGTATCTGTAGTATCACTTTTCTGTTTAGGGTTTTTTTTAAATATAATTTAAAGAAGAAAATATATATTCCAAATAAACCTTTTGATTTAATTTTTTGTGCTATGATGATCATTTACTCACTGTTTGGCGCTTTTGCTTTTTTTGAAGAATGCGTCATCCTTCTTTGTACTTTCCTTTTATTATTACATTTTTTATGCTTCTTACTAGAAAAAATGGGTACATATTTGAGAAGCATGTTAGTTAGCAATTTCTTTCATCCTGTGGATTTTTGTTGCTTATTGGCAAATCCACAAAATCCTAATTTTTAACTTTTGAGCTTCAAATTTTTGTTAATTGTTTTATTTTTTTGAACATAACATCCTGCATTCTGACAATTTAATTAGCTGCAAATATTTCCTGTTTTTCTGTTGCGACAGCACCAGTTATGATTAATTTTTTACTTCAATACTTCTTTTCCTCTTTAATTTTCAGTTGCACCCAAGGTAAATTGTAGGATTGTGATGGATCTTGAAATCCATTAGGGAGATATTGGGTGTGTGTTGCATTATTGGACTGGCTAACCATTAGTTGCCTTACCAGTTTTGATGAATTATCTATTGCTGTGTTACTGATCACTTTGATTATGTTCCAATTACTGTCAGTAAGTGTTTTTTGATTCTCATTGTTGCAGGTTTTGCTTATCTGGGTCTTCTGATTCCATGATTAGGTCAGTACCTCCTACTGCGTTTTGCTTTCTTTAATGATGATACAACTTATTATCTTATTCAGACATGCAAATTCGCCTTTTAATGTTCCCCATAAGTTCCATATGCATTTTGAATGGTTTTATGTGCTAGTTAGTCATTTTCCCCTTTTGGTCAATTTTGATGAGTATGCCCAGAGTATCAACCACTTGGCAGCAAGAGGGGTCAAGATTTCACTTTGATTTTTAAGAATTTGAACCCTAATGGTTAAAATTTTCTTTGTAAAGAGCATCGTGTTATGCTCCATTATATTTTGAAACCATAAAGCGATGAAGCTTCAAGTAATACTTACATGTCTCCGTGCTCTGTTATTTAATTTTTTTATTAGAGTAATTTCTTTAAAGCTATGTGTAGTTTTCTTATTTTGTGAGCTACACATCATTGATAGGGAAGTCTATGGATTTGTTGAATCCGAGAAGTTTTCACCAAGAATTGTCATTTTACTTGAGTTTTTCCTTCTCCCTTTAAGGCATGGTTGAGGTTTGGGCTTGGATTCATGGTTGTTAACTTGTAAAACATATCTTGCATCAATTTTCTACTTTTCCTGCAGTGTATCATATATTTTTTAATATGATGATCAAACGGAAAAAAATATGTATATATGGTACATGTATATTGGAAGCATGAAGTGCGAGGTAGTATATACCAAATTTCATAGAAGATATTGGATTAAAGAGTTAAACTACACCATATCATATGAAAACATTGAATGCTGGAGTTTAAAAAAATTCAAGTTAACAAAAAATGAGTTTAAAGCATATATTTATCATAACATCCGCACAAATAAACTTTTTAAACTTTTACATATGATTTAGTTCCTATTTCTAACTAGGGCATTTTTACATATATGTGCCAATGTGCCATGCATATGTATGCCTTGTATTTTTTTCTCCAAGCTTCTAACTTTTCATGTTTGTCATCTTCCTTTTCCCACTGGAAAAAACCCTAATTTATTACATAATATATATATATATATATATATAGATATATATTTATTTATTTATCAATTGGCATCATTTTCAATGTCAATAAATATTGTTAGAATAAATTTAGTTACTTTCATATAGGATTATTTTACCTCTGTCACTTTTATGATTACTTTCTAGCATTACCATTTATTTTAATCGTTATAGTTATTTTGAAAAAGGAATTTTTATATTTGTTAAAATTATGAAAAATAGCTGAAGATATTTATATTGTTGTATTACATATGTTTAAGATAAAATACGAATTGCAATATGCATTCATTAAGAACGTGTTGTATCATTGTATCTTGTTGTGCATTGTAAGTTGCAATATGCATTGATTCTCATTAAAAACGTGTTGCATTGTTTTATTGTATTGTGCATTGTAAGTTCTTACAATTATGCTTGAATTTAGTTGTGTAAGGATGTTGCTTTGATTTTCAGCTTTGTGCTGAAGGAATCCTCATCCCTCCAGTCCCCTTTGTTGCTTATTTTGTATTTCTTCCTCCTAATAAATTTTCTACATTGCTTGTAGACATTGTACATTTTTTTAGTCTCTCAGCTGTGTGGTTTTATGTTTCTTTTGGGTTTGGATTTCTTCCACTTCTATCAGTTCATTTCTTGCAATGATACTCATGGTATCTTTTAATTTCATTTAACGAATTTCTTTTCTGATAGATATTTCCGGGTTTCTGATTTTTACCACACAATATATACTCAATTTTATTTCCTTATACTAATCCTTTAGTGCTTCATGGGCTTGATCAACCTGTACATCCATCCTCACATTTCGCAGGCTCTGGGATCTTGGTCAGCAGCGATGTGTGCATTCTTATGCCGTGCATACAGATTCTGTCTGGGCACTTGCAAGCACCCCAACATTTAGCCATGTTTATAGTGGTGGGAGGGACCTTTCTGTGAGTACAGTTTTCTCCCAGAACTCAACCCATGCAAATATTCCCTTGCCTCTTTTTATATTTTGCCTCATTTTCCTTTAGCATATGATGTAGTCCACTCTCTCTTTCTTTTCTTGATCTTTTGCAGTAGTACTCATCTTTGATGACCTATTCTGTTTATACTTTCAGTTATACTTGACAGACTTGGTGACAAGAGAGTATTTTGCTTTGCACAAAGGAACACCCTATTTTGCAACTGGCATTGCATGATGATGGCATATGGGTTGCTACAACTGACTCTTCTGTACACAGATGGCCAGCTGAAGGACGTAACCCTCAGAAGGTTTTTCAGAGAGGTGGTTCATTCTTGGCGGGATACTTGTCCTTTTCCAGGGCAAGGGCTTCCTTAGAGGGATCAATCCCTGTAAGTCATTCTTATTTCTGTCTGTTCCATAATTCATAAGAGATGTCAATGTGTGTACTGAATCCTTAGTGTGCATGATAACATACCATTAGTAGCCATCCTTTAAGACGGTGATCTGAAATAGAATCAGTTCGATCGAGCTTGTTCTCTTTTGTTTATTTCTTTTTCCAAAGAGGTATACTAAAGCTTCCTCAGCCAACTTAAACATTGACCTCTTCCAATGTTGTAGGTTCCTGTTCACAAAGAACCATGCTATACTATTCCAGGAACCCCTGGAATTGTGCAGCATGAGATTCTAAATAATAGAAGACAAGTTCATCAAGGTAATTAAAATGCTTCTCCTTATAAGGTGATGAGAATTATTATTTTATGATCAATTATTAGTTCAGGTTTGCATAGTTATTTTGTTTTAATGTTATTTTGCAATCTGACCCTATACTTCCACAATAGGATACAGCTGGCTCAGTGAAGCTATGGGAGATCACCAGAGGTGTTGTTGTTGAGGACTATGGACAGGTTAAAAGAGTTCATTTTCTGTCTATTGACACTAGAATTATATGATTGGTGCTCCTGTGCTAAGGCCTGATTATTGGGGAAAGGGTTGCAATGTGGCTGTGCTGGAATCTTATGATGTGCAGCTTTTTTATGTTTCAAGATTTTCTTTTGGACCAATTCTAAACATTTTTGCCTTTAATATCCTTAGGTTTCATTTGATGAGAAGAAGGAAGAATTGTTTGAGATGGTATGAATTCCTAATTTATATTCAATATTTGTTTTAATTTGAGTGAAACATTTTGGTGTATCTTTCTTTTGATTGCATTATCTTCTCCAGGTGAGCATTCCTGCATGGTTTACTGTAGATACAAGACTGGGAAACTTGTCTGTCCATTTGGATACACCACAATACTTTTCTGTGGAAATGTACTCTGCTGACCTTGGTATTATTGGCAAACCCAAGGATGATAAGGTACATCTTAGTCATATCTATACACATTTTTTTGATACTTCTGCAGATAGATGAAGTGTCAGAATGCTATTTTACATTTTAATCAGCATATCTTGATGCATTTTGCCTACTTTTGTGTCCTCTGTTGGATCTCTGAAATTGACCTACCTATTTCAAACTAGCAAATTTTGTTCTTGTAAAATTTTTAGATTTAAAAAAATCATTTTATACAATGAGGTGGGAAGTGTTTGCTTTAGCAATGTATGCACTTCATATCATTTATTTATTCTTCTTTGAAGAATTCTTCTTCTTTCTCGTATACTCCTAATATTCAAGAATAGTTTTTCCTATGCAAAGGGTTTTTCGCTGTTGTTACATATCATGGAAAGAAGTTTATAATCATTAATTGAAATGTGTTTGGAAGTCATATATCCTGGAAATGGTGTAATCCTTTGCCTTTGAGAAGTTTAATTTCACACCATTAATCGTATCATCTTTATGTGATTCTCGCAGTTAATTTGGCACGGAAACTCTACAATCATACTCATTGGTCAATTAAGAGAAAACAACGATTTGGGTCCCAATCTGTAGCCAATGGGGAGGTTTCTTCTGGAAAGGGTATCTCTGCTAGAAGTATTTCTCATTCAAGAATGGAAGTAGATGGTAATGCTGAAAATGATTCCATGGTATATCCCCTTTCGAAGTTTTCACGCCCCCCTTCCATTATTACTGAGGGCTCACAAGGAGGTCCATGGAGAAAGAAAATAACTGATCTAGATGGAACGGAGGATGAGAAGGACTTCCCTTGGTGGTGTCTAGATCAGGTACTCCGAATAACATTACCTCCTAGGAAATACCAAGTAATTCTCGCCATTGTTGCATTCGCCTTCAATGTCATCTTTCAACCTTCTACAGCCTTCTTATCGTTGTCTGCTTGCTCGATACTTTGCATATTAGGAATTGTTTATTATTTCTTTGTCGTCTGCGGGTTGAAAGATGCCTACCGCTTGCTTTGTAAATTGCTAAAAGATTTGGATCATTTGTGATGTGAAATAGGTGATCGGTCAGCCACATGTCGATTGCTTTAAATAACTCGCGCGACGAATGAAAGTTTTGTATGTCAATTTCATTCTGAGTATTATGGTGTTAACAAGTCTTTGACATGTTCGGGAAAATAAAAAACTATATTTTTGTTATGTTTGATGTTGCTGGTGCTAAGGCTCCCTGAAATTGTGAACTATCTTTATTTTGTTCAATGATAAGTAAGAAATGATTATCGTAGGAAATAAAACATTTTTGGTTATCGGTGGCCTGGTGTTAATAGGACATTGTTCATTATTTATTTATTTTACATTACCAATTTAGTAATTTTCATAAAATTTTATGTAAACTACTGCAGGCGCAGCTTTTATCTACAAGCATGTGAAGGTTCAATCGTTTCGATCTCATACAAGGAAAACTAAGTGCGCCTCGTATATTGAGAATTCATAAAGTAAGTTTTTTTTTGGTTTTGCTAGTTTAAAAAGGCAAAGTTTTTAACTTTGTTCGTTTGGGTCCAATACATGTGTATTTTATGTATCTGTGCATATGCCTTGTACATGCATATCATAAAATGCTGCTTGTGATTTTCGTCTTATATTTTTCTTCATATGTCATTCATTATTGAAGTCAAAATTTCTTTTCTTAACTCGTATGACGAACTCCATCATGTAATTTATAAATGGAAATCGATGTTGTACCTTATTTTCGCTTTATAGCATATGCTTGTGAATAGCGAACAAAATGAAAATCGAATTCTGTTTCAATTTTTCGAAGTGCTAAATAATTTTGTTGGACCTGTGGTGTAAAATTCTTCCTGCTTTTTTTATTTTTTTTCCTTGTAAAACACTTTTCCAACTGTCTATCTTGAGCACCATCTCACTCTTCATCTCCATAGCTTTCAAGCTGTTAGTGATTTTTCTTCCAACCCGTGTCTTTCTTGAGCTATGTAGTCGCCTTTCAATCTGCTACTGTATCGGGCAATCTCTGTGGAACTTAATGCCTTATTTCTGGCAATGTTCTTTTGAAAATCTGCTACTTTGCCAATCTCTGCTTAGAATCATAATCAGCAATTGATTTATATATATTATGTAAAAAACTGCAGGAAGAATTTTCTATAAATCAGATTCACTGTCACAATCTGAAAACATTGCAAAAATTGGGGAAAAAAATAGAATCAGTATTTAGATTATTAAGGAAAATATATCTCTACATTATTTGAATTGATATTTCTGGTTATTTAATTAATTTATTCCTTTTGTTTATTCATTTTAATTTTTTTTTCTTTTTGGTTTTATTATTATTTTTAGTTGTGAAGTTGAAAATGAAGGAAGGTGTCCAAGTTGAGTGTAGATAAATAGAATATTGTATCACATGAGGACATGATGACCATGAAATTGAAGTAAATAAAAATGGTGCATAAATCCTTGACTATTAAAAAACAGTCCATGGTGATTCTGGAGATGAGGGTTTAGCACCATGAATGGTTGGTGCCATACTATTGTCTTCCTTCCTTTGTAAGACACTGATTAATGATTTTGGAATTCATTAACATTTTCAAGTTTTATAGCAAACGATGAAAAACTGAAAAAAGAAAAATTGCTGTGTTACATATAAAGGTTTTAATTTCAAAATGTTTTTCCACAATGAAGTGCTTTATGTCAAAGCAACTGAAGTCCTTGTCTAGAAATATACTTCAGTAGATACACAGATGTATTAGACTTCTGGATGAGCATCAAAGAAAAATGTCCAGCGGTTAACTTGGAGCATGTCTTTATGCATTGTCGTCCTCACCTTGTTCTGTGATAGGAGATCACATTATCTTGTCTCACCAAGGTGTCCGAGACTTCCTCGCAGTGCTTGGACATTTTGTAGCAGTCTTCTGGTGTCTGTTTCCTTCATTGAGACATGTAGTTTAAATGTGAACAATATTGTTATCTGAATGGACAAAAGATTTAAGGAGCTTATCCTCTTGTGCATGTGATTAAACTAGGTTCTACAATACTGTATTTACTTCATGCTTTCTGAAGAATACTGTGTGATGAAAATGATTCTACTGGATTTGTTTCTTCTAGGTTATTAATTATGTTGTGGAGAAGATGGTCCTTGACAAACCAACGGAGAGTGTAAACTCTGATGGAACATTTGCCCCGGGCCTCCCTGGTGGGCAGTCACAGCATTCAGCGGTTGGTGGAGATGGATCCTTCAGGTCTAGGTTGAAGCCTTGGCAAAAGCTTAAGCCCTCAATAGAGATCTTGTGCAATAACCAGGCAAGTTGTTATACTTTTTGGACAAGTAAATGTTAATGACCTGCTCACATTTTTTTTTTGATAAGTAAGCAAGGATGTATAAAAAAGACGAAAAAAAAAAACACAGTAACCTATTGATTCTTGAAATTTTGAATTAAAACTGAAGAATCAGAATTTGAAAAAAACAGTAAGAAAAATGGATAAATATTTTAATGATAATTCTTATGTCGTTTCTTTCATTTTCATTCTTGAACATGTTATTCAAGATGGACTAGGGGCATAGGAAAGTCTGCTGGCATCACTTTCTCAAGGAATTTTAGAACACCCATGACAGTTTTGATATTGTTCTTGTAAGACCTGCTTTGATATACCTTTTTTGGAAATATATTTGTTTATTCAGGACCTGCCATATTATTTAAGAGTACACTTTTGCTCAGATATTGTTCTGCTGTACGACATACTTTGACATCCTTTTCGGTGGAATTGTTTTTTGGAATGATCAGAATGGGTTATGGAGATTATCTCACTGATAATGTAAGACCCAAGAAATTCCAATTTTTTGAAAAATGACAAAATAGTAATTTCGTTTATAAAATTGTAATTTCAGTTAAAAATCCGGAATTTATTCTCTAGATCTCAGATGACGAAACGGATTTCACCGTTGGAATCGTCTCAAATCTAAATTTGAAGACGTGAAATTTCGCAGAATTCCGCATAGCCTGAGTTCACACGCTCGGCGTGATCACGCCGCTGCCAGAAACGATTTTCGACGCGATCGGTAAAATCAAGATATAATAAAAAAGACTACGCCATGTCGCATTTGTTATAAAACGGATTTAAAACTACTACCAAGGAAGACGGAATGTCAAACTCGAAGAAAGAAGGGAATTAATTAATTAAATTGATTAAATGAACTAAAGGACAAAAAGAGCTACAGTGCTCTTCTTCCCCAAAGTTGAAAAGCAAAAGCAAAACGTGAATTGGAGAGGGAAAAGTCCAGTAGCTGCTGCGATTTTTTATTTTTAGAGAGAGAGTACCTTCTCTCTAAAATATCGCGTGATCCGACCACGTTTTCGACAAGAAGGAAAGCCGCTTCTACGCGGAAAAGCGGCTTCGCTGCGGGTAATTCTGATTCGAGGAGTTTTGACAACTCCGAGAGGTGTGGGTTTCTCCCTACTCAGCTTTATTCGCTGGGTTGTTTTCAAATGTTTCGATTGGCTCAGTCGCGGAGGTTGTTCGACGGCCCCAAAACTGGAACCCAATTGGCGTTATGCGAATTTGAAAACCAGGTCGAGCGTACTCGCGGATCGTCTACCATTGATTCGGGGTGTGTTAAATTGTGCATTTATGTGTTGTCACATGTATTGATTGGAATGAGGCCAGAAATGGCCATGAACCCGTTCACAGCTAACCAACGGGGCTCAGTAGTTATGAATGCGAAACCCGAGGTTTTACTGCTCACGAAATAAATAAGCCGGTAAATATTTTGTGCGAAAATGCTGCTTGGACGAAAGTGATTCAAGTCAATTGCCGCTGATCATTAAATGCTGAATCTAATTTTGACGAATGAAATGAGAGAATCATACGACATGATCAGGTGAATTGAATTTGGTAACATATACGCTGATATGTTCGCAGATACGACCAGATCAGACGGAACTCCAAGATACATGCATTCCATACGCACCTAACACCCTAGGATCATAGTGAGTGAGTGCATGAGATTTAGCCCAGTGGAAAACTGCTCAGAGGTCATGCCTAAAAAAGGTAACCATCTGGAGTATCTGGGCTAAAAATATCAATCGCTGGAGGCGCCCAATCGATATACACTCCAGATAAATTCACAATAATATCACCTGTCTGGAGGCTAATCGATATATACACATCGTATGTTCTCCACAAACAAATAAACATAATAATTCTCATACTGAGGCTACACGAGTGTGAGAGAAGCCTGAGGACTCCTGCACGGTGGTGATAAGTTGTGAAGATTCAAGTAGATCATGACTATTGGAATGAGCGTTTATTTGAAACACGACCGCACTTGTGTGGAGAGTAGCCCACTTGGGTGGTGATTCCACTATCGAAAGCATTAACTCACCCTCGTCGAGGGATACTATTTGCTGTGCACAGGGAGCTGCGAGGGACGGCTTCGTCTAGAGATCGAGGTTTAGAAGAAAGCCTCCTAAGCCAAGGCTGGTTACGAGTGTATTCCATGTATTAGAATTCTAATTTTAATATACGCACTAGACAAGAAAATTCAACTCTGGAACTATGGTCGATACTGATATATATACATGTTATGAGTATCGTTTATGAGCCCAAGTGACCGTTTAATCATATAACGCTATATCGGACCGCTTTGATGCGCGATTGCGCTTTATTCGTAGAGCTCCCCAGACAGCCGAGACTTTGTCCGATTTTCGTGAAAATGCTCTGGTCGCCCGACATTCACGAGTATTTCGCGGTCGACGGTACCAACAATGGACCTCCTGCTTCGGGGGCTACGTATAATGGATTTTAAGCTTCATTTAGGTCATAAAGAACAAGGAAACGGGGGAGAGATACTGGATATTAATTAGGTGGATACCATTTTGAAAATTTCCATATTTTACCATTTCCTACTTCTCTTCTCTGAGGATTCACAAAGCCTTGATATTCTTGATAACAAGTCATTTATTTCTCAGGTTGTTTTTGTGTCTTAGCACTTGATATGAGCTTGCGAAATACAAATTCACGCTTATATATGGAAGAAACCCGAGGACTTGGTTCTTAATTACAGAGTGGTGCAGGGAAGATGAGTCTAGGTGACATTTTGATGGAGGTTAGTAGTAGTGGTGATTTACATGAGATGTGCATAAGCATTGGTTTTATTTGAAGAAGGTTTGTCATGGACCTGAAATGTACATCAACGGAACATCTTTTGAGTTCTTTCTCATTAATTAGTGGGAAATGATTTTGGAGTGTGTTAGAACATGACAAGCATAGAAATAGTAGGTACATTTTGGTCAAGAATTGCTCTCCTCGTAATATATCATTTTTCATTTGCCCTTAACTTTTAAAAGCATTTGCAGTTCAATAAAATTTCTAAGCCACAGAACAACAAAGATTCTCAATATGTGTGACTCATCTATTCTATCTTTTACCATTATATTCTTGCTGCGGTAAAGATAGATAGAGATGCATGAAAGATCCTAAGATCAATTGTTCCAAAGTGAATTTAATTGGTTGGTTATTCATTTTCTTAAACTATTATTTCCTTTAATTGTATCAGAAGATTGTAAGTTACAGATATTTTGAGTGATTGGAGGTTGAGGGCCATGGTGGTGACGAAGATCTTGTGCTTTGTGTAAAACACTTGAAAATGATGGAATCTTTCTTGGGTTATTGCCAGGAGGATCACACACAGAAAAATATCAATCACGAAGCAACCAAGATTCTCAAAAATTTGATGAGGGGAATTAGCTCAAGGAGGTCATCGAGCACACCTCGTCGAGGGATATCATTTTCAAAGCGCTATGAAATGTGGTCGAGGAGATCGCTACTCGGCCCTGTATACCGAAGCCTGGTAATAAAGCCTGGTCGGGCTTCGGGTTTTATTATGTATACATGTATTGCACGTTTTTCATTTTAATATATGCTCTTGTATAAGAGTAATTTCTTAACCTTTGAACCATTATATCTTGGTCGTGGACAGATCGCATTTGAAGATTGGTTTACGGGGCCAAGAGGCCGCTTTTAATTCCGCTGATCATATCGATCATTGACAGTTATATACAGTGCTTACGATCCTGTGCAGAGCTCGTACAAAGGAGACTCTGCCCGATTTTCGTGAGAAATGTAGGGTCAATCGACATTCACGAGTGTTTCCGCGGGTTGACGGGTAGTCAACGAACCCCCGGGATTTGGGGCGTCACATATTCCATATGCAAAGAATCGTTACCTACAATTTTTCATGCATTTGATTAACAGTTACCTACAATGCATTAAATATATTCAGTCAAAGAATCGTCTAGACAAGGCCTTTTTCATGCATTTTAGTGCTCAAAACCCCATATTTATAAACAGAGAGATGGACTTCATTTATGACTAAAAGAACACTCGCATCAAGCCCTATCATTTTCTTAACCAATTGCTCTCAAATTCAAATTCTTTAGTGCATTTATTTCACTTGCATACCTAAAGTCCACATTATGTCCATCCAAGCTTCTCATGTTATTTGAGTTTTAAAGTGAGTGAGTTTTGGAGACTTTCTTATATCTAAGAGAGAAGAAATCAAGTGTGAAAAGCTTCAAGCTAGTTGGTGATTACTCGAAGGAGATTTTGTGACGCCCCTATCCTAGGGGTCCCGTTGACAACCCGTCAACCCGCGAAAACCTATGAATATCGGGTATCCCGATATCACGCTCATTTGTCTCATATATGGAGGCCCATTTTTGTATAATTTTCTTACAAATAACCAATTTGTAATAATATTTTACAAGAGTTTGATGTACAACTCTTTTACATTTTTATATGCCAAAATACATTAAAACTAGATTGTTCTAATATATTTTACAAAAATAATTCTCAAGGCCACAACCCGTCTCTTCATGCTCACTACCAAGGAGCATCATTTTCCCGCACGGAAAGGGGGTCCCACGATGGGGTGAGCAGTCTAGTTGATAATCTCCCACGTTACTCCACACCTGCTACATATGTAATGAAGTCGCACCACACATTTAAGCATAACATGCAAGTTCCTACTCAAATGTCTGCTATATGTCATAGATGAGAAAGGACCCACCCATTCCCATGTCTCGAGCTCTTCCTCGACTTCCATACTCGCTTTCGCCACGATTTAAAATAATCATTTTCAAAACAAAATCATTGCTCGAAAATACAAACCGAACGCTCTAAAATACGACTACCCTCCGAGACGAATGTATCGAGAACCTTCCGAAATACCATGGTCCTCATCCAAAATGATCTACTGACCGCCTCCCCAACTCCCATTCTCCGGAAATTCATCCCAGGAAATTCCTTCGCAACCATGTTTGTTTTTCTAAAATCTCATGTCATGCACTCACATCTATTAATTTCAGTTCCCTAAATAAGATACGAAATGCAATATGCCATTTCACTCATAATTCATGCTAATATATTACGATGCATATATTAAACTGAGTTTATACACAATCAACATGTTATCTTATTAACACATAGCACACATAAATTAAATTTCACACGCTTATCGCACAAACCGATACCCATCTCGAACCGCCCAACGCATCACACCAACAACACACAATTTTCATGTTACTCAAACAAGCCACGATGCACACAACAAGGTCACCATTGACCCATCCAACCGGTACCTCACTGCCCCTTCACAAACATGAACCATTTTGGTTCCAATCATCCATACAACCTCACAACTGCAAAACCTAGAAACTTTAAATTCCCAGCTTCAAAATCCCTGTTCCACCACACGCCTCGACTGTGTGAAACCGGTTATAGAAATCCTCTATCCTTTAATCCCAAGTTTTTTTTTTTTTTTGGAACTAACCATACGGCTCTCGGCTCCTCTAATAGACAGCCCTACCATACTAATAAAGATCTCACAACATGCCAATGAATTACTACGTTATATCCCTACTAAGGCACACTTCACACACACAACCAAGAACCGAACGCTTGGTACGAAACACAGAATTCAGAAACGTTGTGATCACCCACTGTCCCCCACAGGAACATGGCTAGAATATTGACTCAATGGGCTTTCCATATAGTCCAAGAACACCAGAAACGGAGTTCGGACGAAGGAAAGCATGTACTGCCGAGGTCATACGTGGTCAAACCCGCACGAGTCGACTAAAATCGTTGAATATCAGCTGACTGAGCTCGGTTTGACACCTCGATCTGACACCCACTATCCACCTCAGGCATATGAATTGATTCTTGACTCAATGGGCTTTCCATAGAGTCCAAGAACACCCAACGGAGTTCGGACGGCGAGTTATGACCTTCCGGTCGAGGTCATAAGGTCAAACTTTAGACAAGCTGACCCGAGCTGACCCGACGAGCTCGTCCGACACCGCTATGCCTCGGGCATATGAATGGATTCGACTCACCCGCCTACGGTCTAAGAACACCCAAACGGAGTTCGACAGTCGTTATGACCTTCCTCAAGTCGAGGTCATATCAGAATAAACCGACGAAATTCCACGAATCGATGAGTTCCGCACGAGGTCCTGGCCGATCTTCATCGCACGCGGTCCGCCGATCTTCATCGGACGAGGTCTCGTCGACCTCCACGTAGATGCAGGCCCGTCGACCTCCTCACGATGACCTCTATGACCTCTCGTCGACGAGGCTCACGACCTCGCCGCATGACCCCAGACCTCCTCGGGCCTATGAGGTCCGGGCCGACCTCACGTACGACTCTAGCGACCTCCTCACGCATGAGCCTCCCGGATGTGGGCCGACCTCCACCCATTTGATTGTCAAGAAACGACTCATAACTCGTCTATAGAGGTCAGAATTGAGAAATTCAAAAGCCTAACATCAAGTTCACTGATGTGGCTACAATTTACCAGAGGGCACACTACCAAATTTCTTTTCCTTACCACCCAAAAACCAATTCTAAGGTCCTACACGATACCATCACACTATGGCACTCCTATATTCAAAACACAACCAAACATTCCCCTTAGGGCAATACAACCACCACACAACTCTTAAGGTAGAAAGTAACCAAAGTAGGAGAAGACCTACCTCTTGGAGTTTGTTGAAACTCCTCGATTCCCGGCCCCCATGCGGCTTCTCACGTGAGGATGAACTCTTCCTCTCATTCCTCTCAAACCGCCGATCCGATCGCGGAAATTCTAGAGGAGAAGGTGGAGTCTCTCTAAAAATCTCTTTCAAATCTGGTTTGCCTTTTTCCTTCTTCCCTCTCTCCAACCGGTCGGGAGAAGATAGAAGTCAAGTGAGATAACTCCTTTCACTTGCCACTCATTCACCCCAGTTTCTGCTCGGACTACTCTTATCACCTTATCCATCTACCTTGGATTTCCCTCCAATCATGTGTTGCCACATGTCCATGTGGGTCCCACACTCAAGCTCAAGTTGATTGATTCAGCACCTGACACGTGGCACACTGTGAGCCACTCAAAATGCGCAAAGTGTCCCCTACCACTGCTGTTCAGGTAAACGCAAATTCCGACTGCCTTGAAATTCGACCGAAATTTGACGTGCTGATTTCAATGGCATCGATTCCAACGTGAACCGCTTCATCATCCGAGATCTGTAAAATTCGATTTTTACCGAAACGATCGTTTACTCCTTTTTCCGAAAATTGAAATTTTCTGCCCATGTATTTAGGAATCCAAAGGGAGCCATAGTCCAAATATAAACAAAGAAGCTCAATTTGAAACATCAATATGGTGGAACCCTAAATCAGATTAGAGGTTGAAGCTCAATTCTATCTCTATAATTTGTTTCTAATAATTACTTGAAAGTGATTAATTTTGCCGAAGTTTTTAAAATACCTCCCCTTTCTCTTGGCTGTTTTTCTTAGTCATTCAATTTTTCACTATTTTATTTATTATTAAAAGAAAAGGATATAAAACTACTACACATCAAGGAAGTACATACACTAATGGCAGAATATAAAAAGCACATTGAGTGATTAGACTTGATAGAGGTGACAAATTTTATTCTCATGCCACAAATTATTTTTATTTATATAAATCATTTAATATTTTAAATAAGACGCACTCTTCATATATATATATATATATATATTCTAAAATTGCTTTTGTCTTAAAAGATTTTAATAATGTCGTTCCTAAATTTATTCTTGTATTTACACCTATCAATACAATGTTTTCTTTCTTTAAATTAAAATAATATGATAAGTTGTTTTACCATTCTTATACTTGTTCCAACTTATACTTAATTTTTTTTTTTAAATTCTTTATTCACTGCCAAAAAAAATCTTTATTCATCCTTATTCATTTCTCAACTCCCTTACATTTTATTTATTATTTAGTATTTTTAAATTATTTGAAATTAAAATTTCAAATAATTCAAGAAATTGATTATTTAAGATAAATACCATATACCTTTTTTTGAAGCAATATAAATACCATATACTTATCGCAATCTTTTGTTATGTTAATTTGATTATGCATATCTACATCACTCATAAACATCACTAATACATATGTGTCAGTGCATAACATGAGAAGTCTACTTTTTTTTTTTTTTTTGAGAAAAACCTTATCAATTAACAAATAAAAAAGTTAATTTGGAGAAAATCTTATTTTTGATAAGATTATAAAATTAGTTTTTTTGAAGAAATTATAAAATTAATTTTAAATAATAATAATCCTTACGTGTTTCAAGAATATAATTCATTATTTTTATAATGAAATTAAATTTTAGAATACTTTAAGAAATTTATCATTAAATGTTACTAATAAATATACAAATTATTTGTACTATAAACTTTATGTCATTTCATTTACAAAATATATTATTTTGATCAATAGTATCTATATCAATTATTAATTTAATCAAAATATTAATTCAATCATATTTATCTTTATATGTTAATTAGTTATTATGTTATCATTTTTAATCTTTTATATGAAACTTTCATGTTTTTGTTTATTTTTACCATTAGTTGAACATACATGTATCTATATATTATTTATCGTGTTATCAATTTTTAAATATTTTAACTGAAGTTTTTATTTTTTTGCTCATATTTTCAATTAAGTAAACCATTCAGATCTTTATATATTATTTATTATGTTAGTATTTTTAAAGTTTTATCTTCAATTTCAATATTTTTATTTTCATTTATTTTTAAGGGAATAAGATATAATATTTCTTAAAAACATAGTATTATAATATAAAATGAAAAGTGAATAGATAGAAAAAAAAAAGAAAAGTTACGCCATAATAAAATAATAGAAAAAACAAAAACATTTAAATAAACAAAATGACCATTCTTTTTTTCTTCATTTTACATCTAAAAATTATTTATAAGACCCGAGAAATTCCAATTTCTGGAAAAATGGCAAAATCGTAAATTCGATCAAAAATCTGAAATTATTCTCAGATCTTACGACAAAACTGATTTCACTGGCTTAATCGGGCTCACTAAATCTAGCTAAAGAAGTTGAATTTCGTCAATTCCGAGACAATGAGATCGACATCGCCGGCGTGACAAGGCTTTCGGTGCCGTGAAAATGACACGCGACGCGACGGTTTCACTCAGAACACGTGAATAACGTTACTTACGCTTTACTTGCAGCCATAAACGACGAAAATTGACCACTGGTGATAAATACGAACGTCAAAATCTGGGGAGTTAAGGGACATAATGGTCATTATTTAAATTCATAAGTTAGAAAAAGACAAAACAGTTATAGTGGTTGTCTCCTACCTTATGAAATACAAGCAAAACGTGGAGGGAGGGTCGGCGAGACTTACGTAGTTCCCGGATTTTCAAAACCCAGAGAGAGTGTGCCACTTCTATGGACACAGCGATCCGACCGTCTAATTCATTTTATAAGCAAGAGTGTCGGCTTTTATCGCAGCCGAGGGCTTCGCGTGGGTAACGGATGGCTGAAGCTTCACAAACTCCATGGCAGAGTGATCATCCTCTACTTGAGTTTTACACTTTATTTAAGTGCTATATGATGTTTCGATTGGTTTGAGGCCGTGAGTGACCGTTTGATTGGTCCCAAAACTTGGAACCGAAGTGTGAAAAATTATGGCACTCTCGACAAACTCAGTGGAGTGGGTATGGACTGCTTGGGGTATTGTGTGATAAATTGGCGATTAATCATGTTGATGCTTATGAGGCCTAAATGGCCGTGGAAATTCGGAGTTCACAGCGGAACCGATGATCGGATGAGTGGCCTTGAATGAGAACCATGTGGTTTTACTTATTCACGTGAATCAGAAGACCGAGAAATTCCACTGGAAAAGGGCAAAATCGTACTTCGTTAAAAATCCGAATTTATTCTTCAGATCTCTGGATCAAACCAGACATCGTTGGAATCGTCTCGCGAAATTCAACAAGACGCCGACCTCGGCATACCGAAATTTAAGACGCTTCGAGGCATCACGTCGGTGATCGAAACGATTTTTGATGCGATTTAAAGTCACATATAACACGACCATGTGCCCTACGGCAATGAGCAGAGAAACGGTAGAAATGGACTACCGAAGATACGGCCACGTCAAACCTGAAAAGAAGGGACATAATGGTCATCTTGGACTCGGGATGAAGTCACAAATGACAAAATAGTACAGACTCTTCTTTCTCCAACAAAAATAAGAACAAAACGCGGAAGAAGGGAAAAGAGGTCCAAAGAGTTGGTGGAGGTCACGCTTGTGAGAGCATCACGGTTTCTTTAGATTTACGATAAATCCGATACGAAAAGTCTTCGGCCGAGAAGGAAAGACGTCACGCGGAGAGGATCACGGACTCGTTTCAGAGTTTTTTACAACTCCGGCAGGCAGCTTCCTTACTTGGGTTTTATTCTTCTTGTGCATTTCATAACGTTGAAACAATGTGGTGCTACGAGGACTGCTGACGTTCCAAACCTCGGGACCGAATTGATATGAATTTTGACTGAGCAACTTCAGTGACTACTACTACTGACAAGTTGTTAAATTTGGAAAATTGTATTAAATCATGTATTGGTTCGATGAGGCCGAGAATGGCCGTGGAAATGCTAAGTCTACAAAGGAACCGATGAATTGATGAGCGTATGAACCTGTAAACTCCTAAGGTTTTACTATATTCATAGGAATAGTGACACGAAAATATATTTTACGGAAAATGTGTTTGATCAAGTGATCTTGCTAAATCTGCTTTGCTCGATCATTAGCCCAAGTGAGCTAATTTTGATGTGATGAAATGTATAATTACATGACATGATTGTGTGATTGGATATTTTGTAAATATATGCATGTTTATATATTTACATGTGAATTAGACTGTATTGGAATTGTCACACATGCATTCCATATGCAATCGGAACACCCAGACTATGGGTGAGCGAGCCAGATTTAGACGGTCTTGCAGTAAAACGATCTCGAGAAATTTCTGTCTAAAAAATGTAAATTACTCCGAGGGTACCCAAACTAAAAATATCAATCGTCGGAGAAGACCCAATTGATATACATCGGAGGGTAGTCCACAAATAATATCAATCGTCGGAGAATGCCCAATTGATATATATACACATCGGAGGGTTGTCCACAAACAAATAAACATAATATTCTCATACGAGGCTTAGGCGAGTGTGAGGGAGTCGGTGAGGACTCGAGTACGAGATGATAAGTTAGACATTCAAGTAGGATCATGCATTTGCTTGAATGAGTGTTTATGTAAGATCCGAGAAATTCCAATTTCTGGAAAAAAGGCAAAATAGTAATTTCGGTTACAAATCCGGAATTTATTCTCTAGATCTCGGATGACAAAACAGATTTCACCGTTGGAATCGTCTCACGAAATCTAGCTAAAGACGCTGAATTTCGTCGACCCGGCACTGTTTGAGCTTTAAGACGCTTCTGGCGGCATCACATTTCCTAAGTGTCAGAAAAACTATTCGATGCGACGAAGGTTACATATAACATGTACTCATGTGACATAAGTGGTATGAGTAGAGAAATGATGAAAATGGATGGCCGAGATAGTGCCGAATGTCAAAACTGGGAAAAGAATGACATAAAGGTCATTAATGGAATTGTTTTAAATGATAATAAGACAAAACACTAAATATTGTTTGTCTTCTTCAAATAACAAAAGAGAAAAACGTGGGAGGGGAGGAGATAGATCCAATAGCCGACTTCACCATTTTTAGAGAGAAAGAGTGAAACTTCTCTAAAAATAATATCTGCATCCGACCGTCTAACCGTCGAGACAAGAAACAAAGCCTACGGAGAGGTCTACACGTGACCCGACTAGAGAGTTTTCGACAAACCCGAGAGGCAGGGGCCCTTCCTACTTCATGCTTTTATTCCTCTTTTAAGTACTTTGTCGATGTTTGAGTCGAATGAGGTATGAGAGGCTGTTTGATCGGTCCCAAACCTTGGGACCGAATTGATATAATTTTTGGAACACCAAATGGAGCAGCCGTGACTGCCACGGCCGATTTGGGGTGATAAATCTTAAAGCTTTGTATTAAATCATGTATTGGTTTGGATGAGGCCGGAAATGGCCGAGAAACCCGGGTTCATAAAGTGAACCAAACGAATTTTAAGTGGCCGTGAACAGTAAACCTAGGGTTTTACTGTTCACATGAATAGTGACACAAAAATATATTTTTGTGTGAAAACGTGCTTGGTCGAAAGGGATTTAAATCAATCAAGCTGCCGATCATTAATTTCAAATAAGCTAATTTTGATGTGATGAAATGTATAATTACATGACATGATTGTGTGATTGGATATTTTGTAAATATATGCATGTTTATATATTTACATGTGAATTAGACTGTATTGGAATTGTCACACATGCATTCCATATGCACTGGAACACCCTAGGACTATAGGAGTGAGCATGAGATGAGTCTAGAGAAAACGATTCGGAGGGTTGTCTAAAATGTAAATTATCGGAGGGTAGTCCAAACTAAAAATATCAATCGTCGGAGAAGACCCAATTGATATACATCGGAGGGTAGTCCACAAATAATATCAATTGTCGGAGAATGCCCAATTGATATATATACACATCTGATGGTTGTCCTGGGCCAAACAAATAAAACATAATATTCTCTACACGAGGCTTAGGCGAGTGTGAGTGGAGCCTGGGTGAGGACTCCTGCACGAGATGATAAGTTAGACATTCATAGATCATGCATTGGCTGAACGAGTGTTTATTTCTTGGAGCATCAGACTCACTTAGTGGAAAGTAACCCACTTGGGTGATTCCACTCATCGAGCATTAGCTCACCCCGTCGAGGGATATCATTTTAAGGTGTACAAGGAGCGTACAGGAAACTACGTCCTAGAGGCCGTAGTTTGTGGAAGAAGCCGGTTGCGGGCTTTGGTTGATGATTTTATACATGTATTAGAATTCTAACTTTAATAGATGTATTGTATAAGAGTAAAAACATTTGAACTCTTAGAACTATGGGATATAGTTGGATTCATAGTTGGTATATTGATGAGTATCGGTTTATGGGCCCAAGAGGCTATTTTTATCCATATATGTATCATGTGATGGATATATTGCACTGTTTGGGACCGGTATATGCAGGTATTGTATTTGGGTAGAGCTCTCCGTACAAAGGAGACTCTGCCCGATTTTCGTGAAAATGCCTGCCGCCCGACATTCACAAGTTTTTCCCGCCATTAGACGGCAGCTAATCGACTTCTAAGCCAAGGTCACGCTTATTTTGGAGCATCAAGACTACACTTAGCGAGAGAACAATTAGAGTGATTCCACTACTCGAGCATTAGCTCACCCTGGCTGGTGGGATATTATTTTATAGGTACAAGGAGCGTATGAGGAGACTCGCTGGTCCTAGGAGGCCGAGTTTGTGAAGAAAGCCAAGTCAGGCTGGGTTGATGATTTTATACATGTATTAGAATTCTCTAACTTTAATATATGTATTGTATAAGAGTAAAAACATTTGAACTCTTAGAACTATGGGATATAGTTGGATTCATAGTTGGTATATTGATGAGTATCGGTTTATGGGCCAAAGAGGCTATTTTTATCCATATATGTATCATGTAATGGATATATTGCACTGTTTGGGACAAGTATATGCAGGTATTGTATATGGGTAGAGCTCTCCGTACAAAGGAGACTCTGCCCGATTTTCGTGAAAAATGTCGAGTCGCCCGACATTCACGAGTATTCCGCAAGTTGATCGGGTATGTCAACCCGGGACGCCCGCTTCTAGTGGCTCACAAATTGCATCGTAGCTTTGTGCATACGACCACCCAGGGCTCGAGGATCTGGGGCTTGTGCCATAGTCTTGAGGTGTAAGAACATCACCACTAAAAAGGGTTCGATGTCGTAGCCTAGGCATGAGATTACCTAGGAAATCACGGGGCAAAACTAGGACACCGCATGCATGTGTTTGGTGTGTTTTGTGTGATTTGATAATTTTGTTGTGTGAAAAAAAAAATGCATAACATGAATTATGTGTGGTGATTGCTTGTGTGCTTAGTGATTAGCACATAGGAAAACATGATGTGTTGGAAAACAAATTTGGAGTTTTCAGTGTGTAAACTGGAACAAAGGAAATAAAAGAAATAAATTTTACTAAATTTATTTAGTTTAAGGACAATGAAATAAAATTTTAAATAAATTTTAAAGGGAACGCATAAAATTATTTGAAGGAGGGAATTGCAAAGTGGTTCAAGCCAGCATCGCATGTATGGAGTAGCAAGGAGGCTACCGGAAATGAGAAAAAAAAAGGTGTGTAACTCGAATGGGCTACGCCATTCGAAAGGTGCGCTGGCGCCGAGCGGGCACAGACGGCGCCAGCGAAACAGGCGCGCGGCGCAGCGCCGCATCGTGCAGTAGGGCGCTACGGATACTGGCGCAAGGCGGTGCGGCGCTGCGGGTGCAGCGCTGCTGCATGTGCGCACCGGGCGTGCCGGCCGGGTCGTGGCCGTGCACTTGGTGCATCACCGTTGGATTCGGGCGACTTCCGCAGATCGCTTTCGAAGTCAATTTTTGACACCGCTTATGAACCCTGCCTATGAACACTATTCATCGCAAAAAAATAAGACAAAATTTTGGAAAAATGAACTTTTCAAAAAAATAAAGTTTTTGTTGCTAATTTTTTTTTTGATTTGACATGTGAATTACTTGTCACGCATTGCATTAAATGCGGGGACAGAGAATATGAGCCATATATTCTGAGTGTGAATAGTGTCTCTGGTCGTGTTTATGCCTCGAGATACCGGGACCAGATGAACTCATTTCACTGTGTAGATGGCTAGTAGAGGACGAGGACGTAGGGGATCCATTGTGGTACCGGTCAGTACTACCAAGATTTGATAAGGTGGCTCACTGGCGCTTATAATGTGAATAACTCGAAATATACCCTAAATGGGCCAGACTTGTTTAGGGTATAATAAAAGTAAAAGTATATTTATCCGAAATAAATTAAAGATAAAAATAAAATAAGCAAGAACTTGGAATTAATAAAATAGTTAAAGGTAAATTAATAAATTACCAATTCATGACCCAAGGGTCATAATATAATAAGTTCATATGCCAAAGTAGGAATAAGCATAAGTTAAATCAAGAGTAATAGAGAAATGGAGGATCAAAGAGTAATAAAAGAAAGATATTAGAATAAAATAAGAAAGAAAAATAGTGGAAGAGACAAGTGGCTTGAAGGAAAGAGGGAGGAAGTTTCCTCCTTGGAAAGTGAAATAAAAGGGATAAGACCAAAAAGAAATATCTCATTTTGGTCTTAGAGAGAGGAGAGAGCAAAAACGGAAGAAGAAGAAGAAGAGAAAAGAAAAGAAGAAAGAAGGAAAAGAAAAGAAGAAAGAAGGAAAAGGAAAGAGAAGATCACAGGTATGGAACTGTGAATATTTGTATGAATACACATGTCTGGTCAGATGGAACTTATGAGTAGTTTTGTCTTCAAAACTATGGGAGCATGGAAATCACTTTGGACTATAAAGTTTGCATACATGTTTAGAACCCTATCTTGTGTATGATTTGGGGTTTGGGAACCCTAAACCATTTCTGTAGGGTTGAGTTAAGAAGAGCTTTAAGGCTCCTAAATATGTGTTTGAGAAGGGTCTTAGTTGGTAAGTCAACCCATAAAATTCCCTATTGTCGATCATATGCAGTAGCCGGATCTTAGAACGGGTTTTTGGGACAGAAATACAGGGAATTAAGAAGTGAGTCCTTCTAGTAAATTGTAGCCACATCAATGAAATTGATGTTGGAAACTCGAATTTACCAATTTGGACCTCCTGTAGACCAAGTTATGGTTATTTACAGAGGTCAATTAGGCTCTAGATCTGGTCGGTCGGTTCGTGGAGTTCGGGTCAACTAGCCGTACCTTAGAACGGGTTTTTGGGTCAGAAATAAAGTGAATTTGGAAGTAAGTCATTCTGGGAAACTGTAGCCACATAAATGAACTTGATGTTAGGCTTTTGAATTTCTCAATTCGGACTCCTGTAGACTAAGTTATGGTCTTTTTACTCTGAACAGTCAATTGGGTGAGAGGAATTCGGCCATGAGGAGTCGTCGAAAGAGGTCGTCAGCGAGGTTGCTTACACTTATGCGAGAGGTTGCCGGACCTCATGCAACCGAGAGGTCGCGGACCTCGTCACGCGAAACTCACCTGGTCTTGCGGTGCTCAGCTCGTCTGTAGGGCGCTCAGCTCGTCTGCGAGCTCAACTCGTCATGCAGGCTCAGCTCGTCATGTAGGCTCGGCTGCATCTGTGGGGCTGGGTTCGTTAAGCCGGTGTAGCTCGTCGATCCGGTCGACTCGTCCCAGGCCGACTGCGCGCGATATCAACTTGAGGAAGGTCATATCTCCTTCGTTTGAACTCCGTTGGGTGTTCTTGGACTCTATGGAAAGCCATTGAGTCGAGAATCCATCCATATGCTGGGGAGGATATTAGATGTTAGACCGAGGTGTTGGGCTGAGCTCGTCGCCGGTGGAGCTCGTCGATCGGTCAATTCGTCAGGCCCGATGCGCGCCTGACCTCCAACCGGAGGTCATATCTCCTTGTTGAACTCCGATTTTGGTGTTCTTGGACTCTATGGAAAGCCCATTGAGTCAGAATCCATCCATATACTGAGGAGGATATTGGATGTTAGACCGGGTGTTAGATTGAGCTCGTCACTTTAATTGCAGTAATGCGATTCGATCGACTCTTCAAGATTGACTCTTTATGACCGGCAGTCATATCTCGCCCGTTTGAACTCCGATTTGGGTGTTCTTAGACTCTATGGAAAGCCCATTGAGTCAGAGTCCATCCATATACCTGGAGATATTAGATTTCAGACAAGGTGTTAGGCTTAGGCTTGTCACTTGATTGCAGCTCGTCGGTTAGTCGGCTCGTCAAGACTAACTACGCATGACCTCCAACCTCGGAAGGTCATATCTCCTTCGTTTGAACTCCGATTTGGGTGTTCTTGGATTCTATGGAAAGCCCATTGAGTAAAGAATCCATCCATATGCCTGCAGAGGATATTAGATGTCAGACCGAGGTGGTAGGCCCCAGGTACCGTCGGCGGTCTGAGCTTGTCGGTTAGTCGGCTCGTCAAGTTCTTTCGCATGACCTCCAACGGATCATATCTCATCGTTGAAATCGATTTTGGTGTTCTTGGACTCTATAGAAAGCCCATTGGAGTCAAGAATACATTCCTTATGCCTGGGGGGATATCAGATGTCAGACCGGGTGTTGGATGAGCTCGTCCAGGTGGGTTGGCTCGTCGGTTCAGGTCGGCTCGTGCGGGTTGACTCACGCATGACCTCTAACCCGGAAGGTCATAACTCCTTTGTTCGAACTCCGATTTAGGTGTTCTTGGACTTTATGGAAAGCCCATTGAGTCAAGAATCCATCCATATTCCTGAGGGAGGGATGTGGATCAGACAAGGTGTTAGGCTTCGCTCGTCACTTCAGTGCAGCTCATCGATTAGTCGGCTCGTCAAGGCGAGCTGCGCGCGAACCTCGGCGGAAGGTCATATCTCAGCCGTTTGAACTCGATTTGGGTGTTCTTGGACTCTATGGAAGCCCTTGAGTCAGAATCCATCGATATGTCTGAGGAGGGATATTAGATGTCAGACCGAGGTGTTAGACTGAGCTCGTCACTTCAGTGCAGCTCGTTAGTTCAGGTCAGCTCGTCAGGGTTGACTACGCATGACCTCAACTTGGAGTCATGTCTCCTTAGTTCGAACTCCGATTTGGGTGTTCTTGGACTCTATGGAAAGCCCATTGAGTCAAGGAATACGTTCTCATATGCCTGAGGAGGATATCAGATGTCAGACCGAGGTGTTGGAATGAGGCTCGTCCAGGTCGGAATCAGCTCGTCAGTTCAGGTGCGATAAGTCACGGTTTGACTACGCATGATCTCCAACTGCGGAAGGTCATATCTCCTTCGTTCGAACTCCGATTTGGGTGTTCTTGGACTCTATGGAAAGCCCATTGAGTCAAGAATCCATCCATATACCTGAGGAGGATATTAGATGTCAGACTGAGGTGATAGATTGAGCTCGTCATGTCGAGATTGACTCGTCCAGGTTCGGGTTTGACTACGTATGGCCATAACAAAGCGGAGTCGTAAGCTGCTGATCGAACTCCGATTCTGGTGTTCTTGGTCTCTATGGAAATCCCATTGAGTCAAGAATACAGCCATACCTAGTATGATAAAATTGGAACTCATATTGGGTCAGAAATAGGAAAAAGCGATGGCGGCTGATGAGCGAGAACTAATAACGTAAGTAGATTTGATATGTAAGAATATAGAAGAAAAGAATAAAATGATAAGTTCAGAGAAAACGTATAATTGTATAGTTGCTTAAGACTGGATATTGAATGACAAAGACATATATGATCGATTATACACTCACACTCTGCTGCTAAACGCTTCTTATCACTTGGGCAGGCACGTACATAAGATTAGTGCTTTGGCACGTATACATGATCAGTGCTTCTGCACTCATGCTAGTGTTTCTACACTTCTATTACGTGGGCGGTACGTCTGCATTGCATCTTATCTTTGTGCCTTCGGGTGTATATTGTGCAGGAGTCGTTCATTCACTTATCTCTAGGTCAATAATGAATATTTATACGTGTGTGCGAATAAGAAAGGATAAAAAGGTAATAGTTTGGACATGAAGGGTACTGGGGTATTTAAGAAGTCTGGGTTCTGCGCTCCTATGGAGATGAAACGATGCGATAAACACCAAGTAAAGCGTCTGAGTATAGAAATGTATAGGTATATGTCATAAGATATAACAGTAATAAAGTACGAAGATATAAGTTAACAAGATATAAGATGTTACTAGGAATGAGTGCATGTACACAAATGATATGCATATATGAATATAAGAAAGAGTAAATGCATGATACAAATATGAATATATATTATAGAGAAATATGAGAGCTAGTATTATGAAGCTCACGGATATGAGGAACGAATCTGATTTAAAGTAATGATAGTATATATTGCATAAGCAATTATGATAACAAATAGTTATTCATCTTGCCCTTGAGATATGCTAGAAAATATATAAAACGGATTGCCTGTGTCTGACCAAGTAGAGGGATAGATTGGCATGCCAATAGAGAATAAGTCTGCAGCATATAAGTTCTATTCGGAAATCGAGACCCCGTTTGGGTCAATGACATAGATCCCGTTTGGATTAAGAATTGGCCAGAAAGGAGTCACACTTCATACTCGCGCCTTTATAAGATGATCATTGTCTCGTACAATGATAACGACGCCTCCGGGCTATGAAAAGACCACTATCTCGAACAGTGAGTACAGCGCCTCCGGGCCTTGATATTCAGACCCTTTGTTTCGTATCGCCAATCTGAGCGCCGGGCTATGTCAGTCTCATGTATCCACTTCTTTAGTATTTACAGGCATGAAGCATCAAAATAAATGATTTGAATATGACGTGAAAAGATATGATATGTTATGATACATGAAGCATAACCTTGCTATGTGATGATAGTTACGTAACATGAGATTATATGATACGGCGTGATATATGAAAATGTATAAGAGTGTAAAATGACTGAAAAGTTAATATGAAAGAAAATAATATGAATCGGTATATAACAGTACATGATCCACGAACATATGATACTTGATTATGAAAACAATACATAAAAATAGAGTATAACAAATGGTACATAAATATATAACCATGAAAGTAATATATGTATAAGAATATGACATGCACGGGAATAGGATATATCATATGAATACTTAGAAAGATAATAGATCCAATGATAAGTCTTAGAAATAAGAAATATGGTATGGATATATGATAGACATCTTATAAATGAATAGAGGGAACATGCTATGAACACATGATAGAAATGCATAGTATTAGAACGATAGAAATAAGTAAAGATACAAACGAAACTACGGGAATACAATTAAAATATAAATAGGAATGTCGAGATAGAGAACATGTGACATGCGTAGGAATGTAAAGATGATAAGTAATAAAAAGTTATATGAATATGTATAGATATATGAAATGCATATGTATAAGCTTGTGGCCAGTCACCATTGGTGGTTGTCCGTATATATTCCCCACTAAAGCGTAAAGCTTATACGAATTAATCTGTGTAGGTCTGAAAGCAGAAGACAAGGATAGAGGGCAGGACATCCCACGTAATGACGGCCGGCTCGAGGAGATAGGTGCTCAACTGCCCTTTCTTCCCGCGATCGATGTTTTGTATTAGAAAAAAAAAAGTACATGTATAAGTAAATGGGACTCAGTATATGGACACCACTCCGGTGGTAGTTCTTTTATAAATGAAAAAATGATTTTTGTTATTACAGAAATTGTTTGTATAACCAGTCTGAGATTCGGCTCACGAGAAGAGCGGTCGATGAGTCCCGGTATAGTCTCGCCACGGTTCGGTTGGATCCGCCCATCTTTGGTCGGATCGGGGATGGGCGTGACACGCTGCCGTGTGCGTAGATTTGCTATCGCAGGCTAGCGTAGCCAGTGAGTCGGGAGATCCTAGTAACCTCCAAAAGTTTAGGGCGCATCATCCTCCAGAGCATTCCCACGGGAGGAGATCAGTGGTGTGAGACCATTGATTTATGCAGATCGAGAAGGTGTTAGAAGCCATAGAGATTACCTCTGACACGACCAAGATTAGACTAGCTGCGATTCTGGCTAAGTGAGGGCTGAATATGGTGGAAATGGGCGGGACCTCCAGACTTTAGAGAGGGCCTTTTGTATGTGAGTTCTCCCCTAGGGATTAGGGCGAGAATAGGGATGATTTGTCGTGGATGCGAATTGGAGATCTCGGGGACTCTACTCATAGTGGACATGAGGATCATGAACATGTCAGAGTTCGATGTCATCCCGGGGATGGATTAGGCGAGCGGCTTAAAGGGTGGGTGCTCCCGATTGTGAGCGCGGAGAGGTTACCGCTACACGCGGGACGGTACTCGTGTGTGGTATTTCGGAGACGGCATGATATTTTGCCCGTATAGTATATGAGTCAGGTGTCGAGGGACGGTTAAGCGGGTTGGCTGGCGGGCGCACCTGAGGGCGAGGAGGACGGACTTAGGTCTACCTCGAGTAGTTTGCGAGTATGTGGATGTTTTTCCGGATGAGCTACGGAAATTGCCTCCACAGAGGGTTGTAGACTTTGGTATCGAGTTACACCACAGTACTTCACCCCGTCCCTATGACTCGCGTGGGAGGGCACCAGGTGGAGTTCTGCGGAACTCGAGTCTAGCTCACGGAGTTATTAGACCAAGGGTTCATTAGGCCAGAGCACTTCACCATGGGGCGCTCCGGTTCTGTTTGCTAAAAAGGAAGGACAAGACCCTTGTGTATTGATTACAGACAGTTGAACGGGGCTACGATCAAGGTAGGTACCCATTCTGGGGATTGGCGATTTATTGTTCGATTGAGAAGGCGTGGAGTCTACTCCGAAGATAAACGCCCATACTTGGTTACCATTAGGCACGAGGTTAGGGAGACCGATATCCCTAAGACAACGTTGAGGAAGCGTTATGGGCACTTTGAGTTCTGATTGATGACCTTTGGATTGTGAATCGCCCGGCTGGCTGTTCATGGATCTCTTGCGGCGTAGGGTATTCCCGACCTATCTAGATCGGGTTGTCGTGGTCTTGTGGATAAACGTAAATCTGCTCCCGGTCGAGTGGGAGCATGGTATCAATTGAAGATCGTGTGATTGTTAGAGATATCAGCCCCATGCCAAAGTTAGTAAAGAAGTGCGAGTTTTGAAAGCACTGCGAGGTGAGATTCTTGGGACACGTGTGTCGGCATCGAGCTGTCGGTGAACCCGAGGAGAAGGTTGAGGCCGGCCCAGGGTTGGGAGGCCGTCAGTCTTCGAGATCGTAGTTCTTGGGATTGGGTTGCTACGGAGTCGAGAATGGAAATTTGAAGTTGTCGAATTCGATGTAGGATTATGGGACCGCCTGGGACATGGACTCCATGGTCGGGCGACCACGACCATAGAAGATCGAGGATGCTCGGGCACTCGGGATCTGCGAGTGTTAGTAGTAAGAGGGAGGATCGACCTTCTTCTAGTTCGGGAAGAGGCGGAAGACCTGCTTCACGGAGGTTCGGACCGGGGCGGATTGGGCATGTGAGGTGGGATTGCCTCCAGGGACAGGGATCCCAGGACTTTGGGGCGGCGCGATTCAGTTGTTTATGAAACGGAGAGTATACGGTTCATTCCTCTCCACACCACAGTACGGGTCGGAGGAGCGGTTTCGATTTGAGGTGCTATACAAGCACTCCAGCCTGGAATAGGCAGAGGGACGGTGTGGAGTTGAAGTGATCGAGGATGAATCAAAGTTGCACGGCCAGGCGTGGTGGACCTTAGGGTGGTAGACATATTGGTTGTTGATGTCATGCTTGACATGGATGAGTTGACAGCCATCAGGTTGTCAGTAATTGGGACCTTAGCCGGGTTGTCATACCCGACACGGCCTTGGATTTGGGCTTAGAGGTTAAGGCCTTTAGAGAAGCCAGGTATAAATGTTCTTCCCTAGGATGTAGGGTGAGAGTTGACCTGATAGGTCGGGATCATGAGTGAGAGATCTCGGAGATTCTGCCCGTGAATTGGAGCAGGGATAGAATTAATCCGTGGCATTAATGTTCGCGTCTTGCTGCGGTAACATCGCGTCGAGTCGGGTGTGGGTGCACGGTACGGTCATTCACCACTCTTGGTGAGTGTGGGTTGAGTTTGTCTTTAGGGCATACGTCCTAGGTCTTAAGGGTAGAGAAGCAATTGCCCTTAGTGGAATTACTTCTGACAATGGATTATCGAGGCGGTATACAAATGGCACCTTATGGGGCCAGGAAATTGTATGGGAGGCCATGAATCACCGTTATATTTAGACCAAGATGGGAGAACTCCATCACGGGTCTGATCACGATTAGAGACACCTCCAGGAAGGTGATCTTGATGCGTGGTAGCGGCGATCTTCTCACGGCTGGGCGGTAGAAGAGTTATCTTTGTGTGCGATGTCGGCCCTTAGAGTTCGGGGTGGGGATCGTGTTGCTTGAAGGTGATGCGCAAGAGGGAGTGGTCGAAGGTTCGACGAGCGAGGAAAGCTATCGCCCAGGAGTTCATTGGGCCTTCGAGGATACTCGGGGGTAGGCACGTGGCGTACGGGTTAGGCGTTCTGGCCCGACATGTCGGGTGTCGCGAGGTCATTTCACGTCTCCGTGCTCGGGAAGTATACTCGGATCCGGCTCATGTAATTAGTTGGGGACAGTTCGAGGTTGACACTGATGGGACCTTTGAGGAGGGACTAGTATGTATTTTGGATAACCGTGATCGGGTTTTGGCGTATGAACCGTGAGGTGATTAGTACGAGTCTTTATTTGAGCCACTATATCATATAGGTTTGAGTACTTTTGCGCCCAATCATACTCCAGTCATGCCGATTAAAGTGTTCGGTGTTCTTAGTATCGCTTATGCGTTTAGAGGTTATTTTTGAAAAGTTTGTTATGCGGGTTTTTTGCGTACTTTGGGAGTTCAATATCGTGTAAAGTGATGAACGTGAAGATTGAACTCAATTGTCGGCCATCGAGCATACGAAAATCAAAGAAGAATGAAGGCAAAGTGATGAAATCAATGTAAGAAGAGGAGTAGTGAAGCGATACGGTGAGATCGACAATTCCGAGAATTTCGCTAAGATTGAAAATTTCGGGATTGCGAAATTTCTCAATCATAGCGAAAAATTTACGTAATCTAGCGAAATTGTAATTCGCTAGACCCGAAGGATTTCTCTCTACTTCAATTCCTAGCGAAAAATCGAGTTTCGCTATCACTGAAATTTAAGCTAAGCTAGCGAAATTTAAGCTATGTAGTACTGTGCCCTAAGCGAAATTTGATTTCGCTATCTCTTTAATGATTTCGCTACCCTAGCGAAGTACCGCTAACTAGCGAAATTTTCACTACACTCTTAAATTTTACATTACAAATTCAACGCCTTGTCATACTTTTGTAATTAATGCAAACCGACTTCATTTTGGTGTATTACTCCCTTGTCCCTAATTTTAGCCAAAATGTTAGGCTTTATTGTAGTTTCACATAAATGGGTGGCCTATATAAACCCCCATGGTTTTTGTAACCAAAGGCAAGAATTTGGAGAGAAATCTTTTGGCATATTTTCATTTTTATGTAAATATCTTCCGCAGCTCATTTAGGGTTTTGCTTTTCTCTCTTCTCTCTTTCTCTCATTTCTAGGCTACCATGACCCTCTTGAGGATGACAACTCAAGGATGTAGTAAGCCTCTTTTCTTTGAAGAGGAAGGTAGGTAGCAGTTTGTGGGGCATTTGCGGAGTTGTCCTCATGTGTTGAATGCTCTGATGCGTATTTATGGCTCCCATCTTCAAATTAGGGTTGAATACCATTTAATGTTATTAATTTGGCCAATACTTACCATGCTTTAGGATACGTGCATACTTATTGCTAGATGTCTTTTGTGGTTCTTTGGAAATGGCCTTTACGAGCCGAAATGATGTTGAATGTTAGGGTTTAAGCGAAGATTTGTAGATGCATGTTGCCTGTGTTGACTCAAATAGGAGGTGATTCTAGGGTTAGGTTTGCCTAGTTAAACAAAGATCAGGTTATGGCTTGGTATAGGTAAAGCATCATAATGCGAGGATAAACAGGGACCTTGTTTGCCACATGTATCAAGTTAGTGACCTAATTCTTCAAGATACCTTTTCACACATCACTTTCGGAGTCTTCTGATTCGATTTTCAAACTACTCCTGCTTCATTTTGAACAAATCCAAAAATCCAAATAGAAAGCCTTGCCTTTTCACACTTATGCAAATCATTCTAGGATGAAAACCCATCCCGTGTTCGACCTGGAACGTATCACTGCGAGTAGCTTGACTACGGCAGTAGGAGGAACTTAGGATATAAATTTTGTTGATTCCGCTCAACCTACTGTGGCACGAATCATGAGGCTAGTGAGAGTACTATGGCGGAACTATGGAGCGGAGGAGTCCATGTGGGAGCGCGAGAGGAACCGCAATCTGGGCCGCTTTATCCACTTCTTGTTTAGGGATGAAGAGGTCGTGGTTTAGTCGTTTAAGATTTAAATGGCTTGTTTACATGCATGGTAGAGTGCCGTTGCATATGCATGTGGTGATTGTGATTATCTGAATTTCGGGAGAATTCACCCACAAGGAGGAGAATGTAAGACGAAATTCCAAATATCGGAAAAGAAGCGAAATCGTAATTTGGTTACAAAATTATAATTCGATTAAAAATCCGAGAATTTATTCTCTAGATCTCGGATAGTAAGCGGATATCACGGGTGGAATCGTCTCACAATCTAGCTAGCATGTCGATTTAGTAGAATTCGAGGACGGTCGGAGTTGGCTTGCGTTTTGAGCATTGCCGTTCGGGTGGCCCGATAAAGCGATTTTTGATGCGACGAGAGTCGCATATAGCAGCGTGCTCATGTGCCACTAAGTGGCATGAGTAGAAATATGAGAAGGAAATGGACCAGTAGAGATAGTCTTAGAATGTCATTGAAAAGAAGGGACATAATGGTCATCTTGGAATTTGATTTAAGTCACAAAATGACAAAATAGTGTACAGGACTCTTCTTCTCCAACAAAAATAAGAACAAAACGTGGGAAGAAGGGAAAAGAGGTCCAGTAGCTATGGAGGTCACGTTTTAGAGAGAGAGCATCATACTTCTCTTTAGATTTACGACAAATCCGACAGTCGAAAGTCTTCGGGCCGAGAAGGAAAGACGTTCTACGCGGAGAGGACTACACGTGGACTCTGGTTTTGAGAGTTTTTGACAAACTCCGAGAGGTAGGGGTTTCTCCCTACTTGGGTTTTATTCCTTCTTTAAGTACTTTGCAGTGTTTGGTGAATGAGGCTGAAGTGAGGGGGCCGTTTGATCGATCCCCAATTGGAATAGGGTGATGAATTTTGAACACCCATTGGGTAGTATTATTGCCACGTGATTAGGTTGTTAAATTTGGAAACTTAATGATAAATCACATGTATTGGAAAGTGAACCGATGAATTGATGAGTGATGGAACAGTAAACCCCTCGGGTTTTCTTGTTCCTTAGGAATGAGTGACCACGAGAATTTATTTTTGTGTGAAAATGTGTTTGATCAGGTGATTCAAGTTAAAATTCTTTCGTGTTTGATCATTGCTTGAGTAGGCTAATTTTGATGTATGAAATGAGAATTTACATGACATGATTGTGTGAATTGAATTTTTGTAAATATATGCATGTTTATATATTTACATGTGAATTAGGCTTGTGTGGAGCTAGCATACATGCATTATATACCTTTGGAACACCTAGGACTATAAGAGTGAGTGCATGAGATGAGTCTAGAGAAAATGGTTCGGAGGGTTGTCTAAAAATGTTAATTATTGGAGGATAGTCCATACTAAAAATATCTATCGTCGGAGAGGGCCCAATTGATATACATCGGAGGGTAGTCCACAAATAATATCAATCGTCGGAGAAGGCCCCGATTGATATCTGCGTCGGAGGGTTGTCCACAAACAAATAAACATAATAATTCTCATATGAGGCTTAGGCGAGTGTGAGGGAGTCGGTGAGGACTCGGGTACGAGATGATAAGTTAGACATTCAAGTAGGATCATGCATTTTCTTGAATGAATGTTTATTTGGGCGTTTACTTGCTTAGGTGGAGAGTAGCCCAGCAGGGTGATTCCACTACGGGCGATGTGCCTGTCGAGGATACTGGCCCTACCGGGTATAGGGACGTGCGAGGAGACGACTCGTCCTAGAGGCCGAGTTTGTGAAGAAAGCCGGGTTGTGGCTTTGGTTGATGATTTTATACATGTATTAGAATTCTCTAACTTTAATATATGTATTGTATAAGAGTAAAAACATTTGAACTCTTAGAACTATGGGATATAGTTGGATTCATAGTTGGTATATTGATGAGTATTGGTTTATGGGCCCAAGAGGCTATTTTTATCCATATATGTATCATGTAATGGATATATTGCACTGTTTGGGACAGGTATATGCAGGTATTGTATATGGGTAGAGCTCCGTACAAAGGGACTGCGCACGATTTTAAGTGAAAATGTCGGGTCGCGGAGCATTCACGTGGCGAGTTTTCGATGGGTTGACAGTAGTCGCGGACCCCGGTTTTGGGGCGTCACATGAATAGTGTTCACAAAATAATTTTTGTGTGAAATTGTGTTTGGTCGAGTAATTCAAGTTGAATGGCTCGTAAGTGATAATTAGCCCAAGTGTGCTAATTTTTGTGTAATGGATTGTGAAATTACATGACATGTTTGTGTGATTTAAATTATGTAAATATATGCATGATTATATATATTTGCATGTGTTATAGAATTATAATGGAATTGGCATCATGCATTCCATATGCACTGGGGCACCCTAGGACGATAGGAGTGAGTGCATGAGGTGATTCTTGAGAGAATGATTCGGAGGGTTGACTAAAAGCAATAATTATCGGAGGGTAGTTCATACTAAAATATCAATCGTCGGAGTCGGCCCAATTGATATACATCGGAGGGTAGTCCATATAAAATATCAATCGTCGGAGTCGGCCCAATTGATATATATATCGGAGGGTTGTCCACAAATTAAAACAAATATCCTTGTTGAAAATAATGGTTCTCATACGTGGCTTAGGCAAGTGTGAGGGAGTCGATGAGGACTCGGGATATGAGTTGATCATGTAGACATTCAAGTAGGATCACGCATTTACTTGAATGCATGTTTTCATTGGAGCATTACGCTATGCGGCTTGGGTGGAGAGTAGTGAGGCAGGGTGATTACCTTCTTGACATTAGCTCACCACAATCAGGATGTTATTTGCACTACAGTCTGGGAGCGCACGGGGGATGGCTCATCATAGTGGCCGCCTTAGAAGAAAGCCGGGTTGTGGCTTTGGTTTAATGATGTATTACATGTATTAGAATTCTATAATTTTAATATATGTGTTGTATAAGAGTAAAATTTGAACTCTTGAAACTATTGGATATAGTTGGATATATATATATATATTGTGATGAGTGTTGGTTTACGGGCCCAAGAGGCCGTTTTACTCAGGTGATTGATGTTGGGACAGGTTATATACAGGTGTTGTATTTGGGTAGAGCTCCTCGTACAAACGAGACTCTGTCCGATTTTCATGAGTGGTGTCGGGTAACGAGCATCATTTAGTATTCAGCGGGTTGTGGATGGTGCGAACCCCACCGGGTTTAGGCATCACATTATTAATCTAATTTCATTTGACTTTTTTTCTTGTTAATCCTTTTTAAAATTTTTGATAAAACTTATAAAGTACTATTAATATTTTAAGGTTTTTTTTATCCAACCGACCTTCCACAAATAAAATAATATAATAAATCCTCTTCTCATCTTTATATTTTTTTAACACATGTATAAAATATAAAGTATAATATAGAATTGAATGTGGAGGCAACCTAGTTTTTTAAATACAAATATAATAGAGGATGATGAGGGGTAGAATTTGGATAATTGACTTTGAGATGAAGGCCTCCACACATAAGAAGGTGGGTATAATAGAAAAATGGTGTTCTTCATTTTTAAAAGTATTTTATAAGACCAAAATAAATATAAATAAATAATTAATTGATCTAAGATATTATTTTTAAATATTTCATATAACAAATTTCCTATAAAATATTTAATTAAACAACATACACAAAGGATGATGAAATTTAATGAAAATATATAAGCATAAATCACTTTATTTCAAAATATTCTTACGGTCGTATAGGAGAAGCAAGAAAATGCACTTATAATATTTTTGTGGTAGTTGTTGTTTTTAAGATTAAAATTTTGATTTTGATTTATTCTATTTTCAATTATAATTGAAGTATTCCATAACCATTTTTATTATGTAAGATACAATTTTAAATTAATTTAGCATATTTATTATTATTTACAAATATAACATTTAAATAAAATTTTAAATTTGTATGGAATATTTTTGTTAATATTTCCCAAAAATAGTATAAGGAGCAATTTAAAAAAAAAATATTGAAGAAACCTAACCTTTTCACCGAAGAGCACACCGTCTTCAGTGGGAATGCTAATAACATTTCCTTCACAGTAAGAGATGGATAAGCATTTGAGGTTGTTAAAACTCACAGGCACAGGAGGAGAGAAAAAGCATTTGGTGCTATCATTCTTCTCATTGTTGCCTATAAATGATCCGTTCAAATTGATTAATTCTAGTTCTTCAATTTTCTCCAACAACTTTCTCATCCCATTCCTTAGAAGAAAGCTTCCGTCACCACCGTAGAGCCTTAATGTTTTTGATCTTTCATATCTAATTTCCCACCAATTGAAATTGCCAATAAATATTGCATAACTTGTTAAGTTCTGAAAGAACTTGTCTTCTTCTGGTACCATCTCCACATCCAGTATGTCTATCTCTATCGTTCTCAAATGATCTAAATGATTCAATTCCGATAGACAAGCATTATTGCTTTCTCCACCACTAACTTCAACATCTTCCCATTTAGAAAAACTAGATCCCATGAACAAACATTCTAATCCAGACAGCTTTGATAAGATATTTTAAGGAATTACTTTAAGTACCCTGCAATCATTCAAATTCATGACCTTGGGTGGTCGATTGCCCCCATTTCTTTAGGCAGTTGTTCAATATGGGAGCTCACCATGCTAAGAAATTGTAGTTTCTTTAGCTTTCCAATTCCAGCTATGTCTCTCAACTTATAGCACCAGTCCAAACATAATGTTTGAAGATTTGCAAGAAATTGAAGTGTTGAAGGTAGTGTCTCGAAATCCATTCCAGCCAAGTCTAAAACCTTGAGTTGGTTCATCCCTTCAAAAAACATGTTTGGGATATTAATATTCAAATTGGACCGCAATAGCAAAAATTGAAGTTTCGAACATACTAGCCTTTGAGGCAGCTCATGCACAGCTTTGCAATACAAAGAGATGTATTTTGACTCATAGTCTCGACCGGTGTGTCTTTCTTCTGAATCGGTAAGGGATCGCTTGGATGCAATGTTTTCACAACGTCAGACAACATCATGCATCCTAACACTCTTGTTATCATCGTCCACGAAAAGCAATGTTGAGTCTCTTTCTCCAAAATAACGTGGTCTATAATCACCCTCAAGTAATAAGCTTGAGGTTTTGAGGGTTGTCAACAATGCAATTAGTTTATTTCTTGCTTCCTCCAATGATTTGATGCGGTCAAACGAATCCAAACTCATAGCATAAATTAACAAGTCATCCATCAAAATATCACCATAACTCAACATACCACAAAGTAAGAACAACGACTTAAGTTCATTACCTTTCAAATGATTGTAGCTCAACTCCAGACATGCGAATATCTTTTCCACTACTCCTCTGATGTTGGTTGGCGCTGAACTCCTGAGTTCTTTCAAGGCATTCTCCCATACGACCAATTTTTTACCTTTTAACGCCTTTGCAATTGTTACAATTGCAACTGGTAGACCTTGGCATTCTTTAACTACCTCCCTTGCTGTGGGTAGCAATTCAAGATCATTCTCCATGATTTATATTTTATGAATATTTTTTAAAAGTATCCATCAAGATATTTTTGATTTTTTATATATTTCATTTTTTTATATTTCTGTAAAATCAAAATATATTTATCGATATTTTGATCATTATTTGAGTGATGTGAGATGTCCACGTGTTCAACAAATAAAGCTTAAATTGTTTTTTAATAGTTCAAATTTTGATTTTAATTTAATTAAAAATAAAATAAGGCTAACTTTAGTTTCAAGTAGAGCCTCACCTTAGAAATTTTTTAAATGAAATCAAAACCCTATGCTTTCTTGCAATTACATTTTCTCTTTGCATGTTAGAGATTTTAGTTAGGATTTCTTTAGTTTAGTTTGTTTTCATTTCCTCTTCATCTTTGTGTTAATCCGAATAAAGCTAGGACTATTATAATTTCGGAAATTAGTAATTCAATCCTCGTGGGACGATACTCATACTTCCATTATATTATTTGAGGCGACGTATGCACTTGCGTATATAGGCACACATATTTTATATAACACATGCTCGCCTATCACTAACTCATAGAATTTAACCAATGCTTTGACTCATTACTGGTAAAAAATAGAAAAAAAATGTAATCTACATAAATCGAATGACATTGTCACAGTAACAGAGAAAGTGTTTTTTTCGTTCCCATAGAAATCGAACAATTAGTGTTCAAATGAAGAAGAAAAAGAAGAAAAAGATGTTAGGGTTTTGGAAAAGGTTTTAGTGATACCGGGTGCCATAAAAATATCACAAAAAATGTTAGTGATGGGTGTGCTTTCTTCCTTCCTACACAAATCAAACAAAGCGTGTTCAAAAGAAGAAAAAGAAGAAGAAGATGTTAGGGTTTTGAGAATACCTTACATGCAGATCCTTCAAAGGGGTCGACGGAACAGGAAGGAGGAATTGTAATAACATCATGATCCAAAGAGGAAGAAGAAGATGCGTTTTATAATATGTTTGGGTTTAGGATGTATCACGATTACCTTACCTACAGATGGTTCAAAGCGAACTTAGACTAGAAAAAGATGAAGAAGATGTGGCCAGGGCGTCGTGAGGAGGAAGAAAATAGTTCTTTAGATTTTTTTTTTACTTATTTTACCGTAGGGGTAGTTTGGGGTTATTTTTTACAATCATTACTTTTTTCCCCAAATGACAATTACTTTTTGTAAGAATGTACTAACTAATGCAAAATGAATTATTCCTTTCGATTTTTATAATATTTGTTTATTGATGTAGTCAAACACAGTTTCCCCCTAGAAAATTACTTGGCCAATTATACGTGTTAAAAAATACATGTGAATTAATTCGACAAGTTAATATGTACACTTTCTATTTCTCCATCTTTAAAATAAAAAATAATACTATCTTTTATGCAATATATCAAGTCTTTTTACACCTTTCATTCTTTTATTGAAAAGGCAATGGTTTAAAAAAATTAAAGTTTAATATCTTAATTTTTTTTGAAATATGAAAATAATTTTTTATAAATATAAGTTAAATTTGTATTTCTTTATGCAATGCATTTTACTTTTTATAGTATTTTTACATTTTAAAAATAATCTAAATAAACATTTGGCTAAAAAATCCTAACGTCATTTTCTCTCAACTTTCACTTCTACCTACTCATTTTTCTAAAACAATGAGGGTTTTTTTTTTTTACCATCGTTACACTGAAATCACCGATCTACATCTCTTTCTATCAATTGATTTCTTAATAAATTGGTTATTCCACATAGATATGAGTTTTAGTTTTGTTTTTTGTGATTTTGTTGTCTTTAGGTTGTGCGTCATTGTTTTGTTATGATGTTTTGTTTTTAGTTGTCTTGTTGCAGTTTTTTATTTATGATCATTAATATGTTGCAGAACTAAAATCATAGATATTATAATTACTACAACGTTATTAAATTTGTAAGTTTTGAAATATGGATGTTATTATACTATTAATCTAGATGTTATTTTTATCGTTTTTAGCGATTTCATATTCGTGTTTCTATCAATGTATTGATATCTATGTTTCTATCGATGTATTAATATCTATGTATTGCTTGTTTGAATCAACAAAATTATTTTTTTTCAAAAAAAAACATTTGGCTTCCATTTTTATTTCTCCTTAAATACATTTATAAATTTGATGATTTGGTCCACTAAAAAGATAAGACTTAAAGTGATTATTTGTCTCCATTTAATTGATTTTTTTTTTAAAATAGAGATTTCATTGATTAGAACTAGCAATACATTCGATGCAAACATATAATTAGATTTGTTAAAAACTTTAAAGGATGAAACAATATCCAGAATAATAGAAAAATAGATCCACTCAAATACTACACATTTGATAATTTTATAATGAATAGAATATCTATAACTCTAGTTCTAGGTAATATTAATGACTATGATTTGATTTATTGTCTTTTTCCGATTAAATATGCGTTGTCGTTTAGATCGTTCACACACAAGCAAACTTCATAACAAGATGATGAAAAATAAGCTTTATACTAAAACGATAAATTCACATGTCACAATAAGTTGACGATGAAAATACAAAAAATAAATTAAAAATTACTTATGCGTAGAGAAGCCATTTTATTAAGAAAAAACTGATAGAAAGAGAGATGTATAAGAATGATAACAAAAAAAATAAAAAAAATCACTTCTTCTTAGTTATAGGAAAAGGGACTAGGTAAGAAAAAGACAAGAGAAAAGAAAAGAACGGTAGCATTTAATTGATAGTTTTGAGAATATGAATGACAAAAAATATTATAATACCCTTACAAATATTTTAAAATAACATCATCACTGTGATTCTTGTAGTTGCTAGATTGCTTGAATGAATCACCATTGTAGGACCTTCTCCAACTTGAAGGTGAAGCTTCTCAACTTTCACGTGATGATGTGTTGGAGCTGTCGAAAAACAAAGATTAAATCAATGTTTGTAACATCACCTTCAGCATCAAAATATTATCCTACACTAACCACATCGCAGTAAGCTGTGACGCCCCATTTCCAGAATTCGGGTTGTGGCCCTGCGTCAACTACTTGGAATACTCGTGGATGTCGGGTAAAAACCCGACTGCCAATCGGGCAAAGTCTTAACAATACGGGGAGGCTCTGAGAGTCTGACTGTCGACCTTTTTCACAGCGACCACACCGGGTCAGCGTGCGAGAAAAAATGACCTGCTGGGCCAGTACATCAATACTCACAAAATATATCAGCCGTATATTCATGGTTCAAGAGTTAATAAATCACTCTTAATTCAAACATATATTAAGATTTACAATTTTAATACATATTATACAAAATGAAAAGCCACAAAGCCCCTTGATCCGGCTTTCTTTAAATGTGACACTACAGTGGCGCTGTCGGTATGCGCTCCTTATCGCGATAATGATCACCGACGGGGTGAAGCGATGCCCGGTAGTGATAATTTCCTATATGGGTTACTCTCCACCTAAGTACACATGTCATAGGCGTCGCGCTTCCAGCGAAATACGTTATCTACTTGAATGTCTGCATGCCAATCCCAGTATGCCGGTGCTCATCGACTCCCTCACCGTACTAAGCGAATCTGAGAGCAAAATACGGTTTTGACAAAAGCTTTTGTTGAAAACATCTTCTGGAGTTTCGGTAAATATGTTGGACTACCCTCGAGGCAAATTCTTTGGATAATTTTAGAATAGTCATGGGTCCGCTCCGAGATGAACGGTTGGGTAGCTCTAAGGAAATTCTTCGGAAAATCTTCCTTGAAATTGGCAACCTCACTTTACGGGAGTCAGTTGACTACTGCGTCAAGCCGCGGAATACTAGTGGATGTCGACCCGACATCACATCACGAAAATCGGGCGAGAGTCTCCTTTGTATGGGGAGCTCTACCCCGAATACATAACGTATTTAACTTTATCCAGTCGACATCAGCCGGCCACGAGTCTCACATACAACTATACTGAGTAAAAATGACCTCTTGGGCCCCTGCATTTATACTCACAACATATAATCCATATCATGAGGAAAACGGCCACTTGGGCCCATAAAACCATACTCATAAACATATCAACTATGTACCATAGTTACAAGAGTTAATCATTTACTCTTACGACATATATTAAAATTTTAAATTCTAGTACATGTCTGAAATGAACCTGAAACCCTGAACCGACTTTCTTCTAAAGCGGCCTACATGATGGCGAGTCTCCTCGCCTGCGCTCCTGTGCACTGCAATAAAATATTATCGCCGGCGGTCGGTAATCTTTCGGTAGTGGAATCACCTGAGTGGGCTACTCTCCACTAAGTGCATATTGATGCTCACGATGAAACATACATTCAAACAAATGTGTGATCCTACTTGAATGTCTACATGATCAGCACCTCATATCCCAAGTCTCACCCGACTCATAAAGCGCTTGCACAAAAAGTACGTATGAGAACCATTATTTTCAACAAAGATATTTGTTTTAATTTGTGGACAACCCTCCGATATATATATATATATATATATCAATTGCGCAGACTCCGACGATTGATATTTTATATGAACTACCCTCCGATGTATATCAATTGGGCTGACTTCGACGATTGATATTTTAGTATAGACTACCCTCCGATAATTATTGTTTTTAGTCAACCCTCCGAAACCATTCTCTCAAGAATCACCTCATGCACTCACTCCTATCGTCACAAGGGTGCCCCGATTGCATATGGAATGCATGATATAATTTCATTTTTCAATTCTATAACACATGCGGAATATATAATCATACATATATTCATAATTTTAATCACATAAACAAGTCATGTATTTACCTTCCATGCAAAAAATTATCTCATGAAGTTTTAATTATCGAACACGAGCAATTCAACGAATTACTCGAACAAGCCTGATTTCCTGAAAATTTGATTTTCGTGTCACTATTCATGTGAACAGTAAAACCCTCGGGTTTATTGTTCATGACCACAATCCATCATCGAATTCACTTCGTGAAACTCGAAATTTATGGCCATTCCCGGCCTTATACACATCAAGCATCATTTAATGCATAATTTACAACCCAGCGACCACTTACAATTACACACACAACATCCACGACCATCCAATTTGGTTCCATAATTTTTTTCATTTGATTCAAATTTGGAGCCGTCGAGCAACCATTCAGGCCTCAAACAATGAAACATGACAAAACACTTAAATAAAGTGTAAAACCCATTAGGATAAATCCCCTACCTCCACCGGAGTTTGTGAAACTCCTGAAGCAGTCGCGTTGCCCGCTCAGGAGTAGAGCAGGCTTCGCTACTTCTTTCAGAAAAATTTTGTGGTCGGATTCTTAGGAAATTTAGAGAGAAACCTCTCTCTCTCTCACTAGAGACTCCATTTTCGACTCTTTGCAAGTTCGCCATAACTTTTAAAGTTTTGCTTTCTTTTGAAGGAGGAGGATAACACTATTGAGGTTTTTGTCATTTTTGTCATTTAATCAAATTCCAAAATGACCATTTTGTCCCTTCTTTCCCCAGTTTTGTCACTCGGCACTATCTCGGCCGTCCATTTTAAATCATTTACTAAATGCGCCTTATGGTATGAGTGCGTGTTATATGTGACTTTATTTTGCTCAGATATCATTTACGACACAGAAACACGATGCCTCGACGTGTCAACCCGGTATCTCGGGTGTGAAATTCGGCGTCTTAAGCTAGATTTCGTGAGGCGATTCCAACGGTGAAATCTGTTTCATCATCACGAGATCTAGAGAATAAATTTGGATGTTTTGACCAAAAGTCACGATTTTCTTAAATTTTAAAAATTGGAATTTCTCGGGTCTTCTGAAATTCATTTACAATCGTTTTCATTTTCTTTATTTTCCTTCATGTCATGCACTCACCTACATCTAGGGTGCCCCGGTGCATATAAGAAATACATTATATCATTTTGAAATATTCATGCTAATATATTTTACATATATATTAACAAATTAATTAACCTGATTCGTATTTATTCGATTTACAACAATAACACCAGAATTAGCTCACGCCAGACTAATTAACAAATCAAGCAATTCATTTTGAATCACCCAAACCACCTGAAATGTCTGACATATCACGTGAACGGTGAAACCCTGAATTAAACCTTGTTCATGGCCACCTAATAGAGTTTTCTCCGCTCGGTTCAAAGATTTTGAGACCCGATAACAAACCATTCAAGCCCAGCAAATCCACATCCATACAAATGGCTCTTAGCCAAAGAATAAACCAAGTAGGAAAGATCCCTACCTCTTGGAGTTGTCGAACTCTACAAAATCGGTGCCCATAAGCGCCCTTGCCCTTGTAGAACAACTTTGCTTCTTGCTCCGTCGAAAACCGACGGTCCGAAAGCCGGAAATCTAGAGAGAAGTCACTCTTTCTCTCTCTAAAAACTGGTTTGGCCACTCACTGCACGATTTGTTCTTCAAATTGGAGAAGAAGACTATTTCTTTTTGTCTTATTCATTTAAACTTTTCAAAATTTCCATCATTGTCCCTTCATTTTGATTTTTGACACATGGCTTAATCTAAGCCATTCATCTCCATCATCTCACTAATTATGCAACATGTGTCACATGGATACATGTAGTAGGTATTTATTCGCGTCTGCATGTCTCGTAGCCGTCATACTACCCGACACCGGTGCCCGACGTGAAATTAGTTGTCTCGAGTCGACGAGTCGACACAGTAACTAGATTTAAATGGGCGATCCTAACGGTGAAGTCCGTTTAGTCATCCGAGATCTAGAAAAATTTCGGAAAAAATAAGAATTTTCTCGGGTTTTACAGTAACAACTTTCAAGATTATAGCAATTAATATAGCCCTGAAAATATGTGTTGTATTCCAATGTGGGATTTCATTAAAATAAACAACTACAATAAATTGCACCACTTTCAACCGTATATCTCAGGTATAAAAAATACAGTCAGCAACACTTTGCCATGTTTTTTTTTTTTTGTAAAGTATACTATATATATTAATTCTTCTCTTTTTAATATAATTTAGTAACTAAAAAATTATCCATTTTTTATTTAACAAAATTTAAATGCCGATATATATATATACACACACACTAAAATAAATATTATTGATTTTCCATTTCAATTATATACTATATAATTAAAATTATTAACATTTATAAAATTTATATATTTAAAATTTTAATAAATAATAAATTATATATTTATGACTTCATCTGTTCGATCGCAGTTCAACCAAACTGACAGTGAATCCTTGAATCGATAATTTTTTGATTCGCTCATGCGTCAGGTTTTAAAGCGTTTAAGATATATTAACAAAAATAAACCCTGCCGTTTACTTCCAGTGCTTTTGATTCACCACAAATTAAGGGATAATTTCAAGATTTTTTTTTTTGGTTTAGTCTCTTTTTTAATTTGTTCTTTTTCTTTTTCAAGATATAAGTGGGTCTAAACCGATATAATTTTACTTGTTGGAATCTTTTGATAGACAGATTTAACAATGGAAAGTGATTGGAATAGATATGCAAACTTAGCATATAAATTTGGTAGACATATAAAAAGGACATGGGTCGAGGCAGTCCCTCAAATTTTGGAAAAAGAAAAATCCTTCTAGTGAGATTTGAACCCTTGATCTCTTGTTTAAATTGGATGCAGTTACTAATTCATGATCTGACATATACAGAATGAAAACTTCATTCTCAATTCTACGAGAATTTTATGAAAGCCTTTCATTATTTCTCTTCGATGGAAGTTTTATTTTCCTAGAATGCATCCTAATTTTTAGCCTAATTCTTCCTCTAATGATCGATTCAACCTCTGATAAAAAATATATACCTAGGTTATATTTCATCTCTCCAACAAGTTTAGTAACGAGCAAACGACCCTATTGTTCTGATGGAGAGAAGAACCTATGATCGTCCAAACGCTTGCTCGCACGGGTGCTTCCCCTTAAGGCGGAACGCTCTCCTATCGATGCCTCTATTAAACTACCTTGCCACTATACTAAATATTGAGACTTGGCTTCTTAATGCTGTAAGAGACTCTTCATCAAATTCAAAAATAAAATCCTCCCAAACGGATTCAGTTACATTGTCCTCGGGTTTACACATTTCAGCAGATGCATCTTTGCCGTTAGTAGCCTCTCCACAAGTTTCAGAAACCAAGATTATCTCCAACTATAAATTATCTCCATAAAAAAAACTATTGAAATAAAATGGCACAATAATGAAATACGAAACAAATAAATAAGCTGGTGTGAGAAACAATGGCGGAGGAAAGTTTGATAATAATGAATATGAGAGAAATTACAAAGAGTATATCAGTAGAGAATAAACCCTAATATGTTGATATGACTAAAATACCCGACGAAAGTTGCCTTGTGGGCTCAGGATCGATATAAACTAAGCCGAGGTCGAATTCGTAATTAGCAACGTATCTCGACAACAACTTCTCACAAGGTGTTCCGACATAAATAAAAATTATCCCTCCATTAAATTGGATTCGGATGAAAGTAGATGTGTATTCAAATTTTAAAATTGCCCTGTGATCTCAACAAAGAGATAAACCACTTCTGTATATATGTATGCTCTAAAACGTAATGTAATATGAATCATTTGTTCATTTTCATGTTATAAGAGCTTAAACTCCAACGAGCTAGAGCTAATCCTGGTTCTCTCTTATTTTTCTGCTTCCCAAAATGACCTTGAAATCCTCTATTAGCGACTCCTCTATAGTCCTAACTGTTGCTACAAATTCTACCCAGAATCTTATCACGATCAATGTTGCTGCATAACTTCCATTGAAACTCACATCTCTTAACTACTTCTCTTGGCAGGCTTAGTTTAATGCCCTCCTCTATGGTCTTGATTTATTTGGATTCCTTAATGGCACTTATGCACCTCCTCCCCACACAATCACACAGAATGGTCAGTCCATCTCTAATCCAACTTACATGCACTGACGTCGTCAAGATTAGCTCATTCTCTTCATGCCATTCTAGCCTCAGTCAGCGACATTGCCATTCCTTTGATTTCTTCTGCAAAGTCTAGTCGTGATGCTTGGGATCGTCTATCTTGTCTCTATGCTAAGTGTTCCAATCAACATATCATCCATTTGAAGGACAAACTCTCCATGCTAACTCGTGGTTCATCATCTGTTATAGATTTTTTGGTGTCCATTAAACACATTGCTAATGAATTAACAATACTCGATGCTCCTCGAAGTGATGCCAATCTACTTCTTTACAACACTCGTGACCTTGGTCCTGCCTATAAAGAACTCATCACAGCCTTAGGAACTAGAGACTCTGTGGTACCTTTCGAAGAACTATTTGACAAAATCAGCGATCATGAAACCTTTCTCCTTCATAGTGAAAAGCATAATCCATATCCGATCTCACCCACATCAAAGATTGCTAAAAACTCCCACCACCTTTTTGCTCATCTAAACCTAGTGTTCCCTTTTCTACCTTTGGAATACTCCATAATCCTTGTTTTTGTCAGCAAATAATCTAAACCAAATACTTCTCTCTCCAACCTTATTGTTTTCCAATACTGTGACAAACGCGGTCATGATGCTAAAAAATGTTTCAAGTTGTTTCCTCACCTCCACCCACTTCGCACCTCTGCCAATCATGTGACAACCTTTTCTCCTAATTGCAATCCATGGATTGTTGACTCTGGTGCTTCTCATCATGTGACATCACAACTCTCAAATTTGTCTCTTCATCAATCTTATGAGGGCCCTGACGACATTGTTATTAGTGATGGTTCAGATTTGCAAATTACACATACTGGTTCTATGTCTCACTCTCTCCTTTTCCTTTAAATAATGTTCTATGTGTTCCTTCCATACATCAAAATCTTATTTTTTTTTCAAAATTTTGTCATTCAAATAAAACTTCTATGGAATTCTTTCCTTCTTATTTTCTTGTCAAGGATTTAAGCACCGGGAATCCTCTACTCTAAGGAAAGAACAAGCATGATCTATGAGTGGCCACATGCTAGCACTTCCAATAACAACTCCACAATGGCTCTTGCTACCACCATATCTACTAAAGCATCTCCAGATATATGGAATAGGCGCTTAGGTCATCCATCTTTCAAAATAATGAAGTCTTTTGTTACCTCTAGTCTAGTTTTTTTTTTCTTCATCTAGTTCCCCTGATTTTATTTGTCCATCTTTTCTATGTAATAAAAGCCAACGTCTTCCATTTGGTGAGTCGACTTTAAAGAGTCGTTGACCACTTGATCTCATTTATACAGAGGTTTAGGGCCTGCCTCGATTCAATCTATTCATGGATTTCATTATTATGTTATTTTGGTTGACCACTTTACAAAATATGTTTGGATCTATACATTACGATTGAAATATGATGTCTTTACCATATTTCGTCAATATAAAGCTATTGTTGAAAAGTTTTTCAATCGTTCCATTATTTCGGTTTATTCTCATGGTGCTAGGGAATATATTGCCCTTAAAAGTTTCTTATGTCAAATGGGCATTCAACGTCTTAAAACCCCCCTCACACCCCTTAACACAATGGAACATTTGAAAGATGTCATAAAAACATCGTTGATATTGGATTAACTCTCCTTCATCAAGCTAAGGTTCCTCTCAAATATTGGTCATATGCTTTCCAAATTGCTGTTTATTTAATAAATTGACTTCCCACTCCCATTCTCAATTTTTCTACTCCTTATGCAAAACTATTTAATAAACAACCAAATTACAATAAGCTCAAAGTTTTTGGTTTATGTTTTCCTTGGTTAAAGCCATACACATCTAATAACCTTGAACCAAAATCCTCTCCTTGTCTCTTCCTTGGCTACTCCCTCAATCAAAGTGCTTATCTTTGCATGGATATTCAAAGTAGAAAAAAAATATATTGTCCTCATCATGTTCACTTTCTTAAAAATGAATTTTGTTTTTTCCACCCTTTCATCATCTAACTCTTCTATATTTTATACCAGTGGTTCCTTCTATGATTCTTTTTGACCAGCACACCTATGCCTATAGTGCACCAACCAACAAAAAATTTAGATATCATGAATGCTCTTTGTACCTCTACCTCATCATCAGCAAATTCACTGCCTCTTTCTTCTACGGAGTCAGGTAACTTGCAAAATCCCTCTGTTCCTTTCATTGGTTCTACTTCCTCCTCTTCCCCTATTACTGTCACTTCTCCATCCTAATACCATCACCTAATACCATCAACACCCACTCAAAAAATAACATTTTCAAACCTAAATATTTTTTTCAAGCCACTAACTCCATCCTTTACACGATTCCATTGAACCCACATGTGTGGCTCAAGCACGTTGAATGGCGCCAGGCCATGTTCGATGAAATTACAACACTTATTTGAAATGGCACTTGAGAATTGCTTCCTCCCTCCCCAACTCAAAATGTTGTTGGTTACAAATAGGTGCTTGAATTAGACGTAATCCTGATGGCCCTATCTCTAAATACAAAGTTCGTCATGTAGCCAAAGGATTTCATCAACGGCCTGGTGTGGACTTTCACGATACATTTAGTCTAGTTGTTTAGCCCACAACCATTCGCCTTGTCCTCACTATTGCACTATCTCATAGATGGCCTCTTAGCCAACTTGATGTTTATAATGTGTTTCTTCATGGCACCTTTTTTGAAGATGTGTTCATGCAACAACCTCCCATTTATGTTGATCAAAATAATCAAGTTTCAATCTACAAACTGTGAAGCTATTTATGGCCTTAAACAGGCTCCACGAGCATGGTACAATGAGCTGAAAGGGTTCTTGTTGTCTTATGGGTTGTCATTACACAGTGACCTTCTCTTTTCATAATATTATAACAGGTTATTTTCTAGATGTATTGATGATTTAATTGTCATTGGCAACGGAAACGCTTTTATTACTTAGTTTATGCAGGCCTTAGCCACTAGATTCTCAATCAAGGACCTTGGTGACCTCAACTATTTTCCTGGCATAGAGGTTCTTCCCACTGCCTCTGATATGCTCTTGACTCAACATAAATATATTTGTGATATATTGACCAAGACTGGCATGTTCGGTGCCAAGGAATGCACCACCCTGATGTCTTCTACACAACCATTATCTCTTCATGATGGTTCTCCATCGACTAATGCTACGCAATTTTGACAAGTCATTGGTGCACTCCAATATCTCTCACTTACTCAACCTGATATCTCTTATGTTATCAATAAGTTGGCACAATCATGCACTCTCCATTTGAGATTCACTGGTCTACCGCCAAGCGTGTTCTTCGATATTTGAAGTCTATGATTCATCATGGGTTATTTTTGAAACGGAATCAACATCTTCATGTTACTACATTTATTGATGCCGAATGAGCCGGAAATCGTGATGATTGCACCTCCACTTCTGCCTACATCATTTATCTAGGGGCAATGCAATCTCTTGGTGCTAGAAGAAGCAAAAAATTGTTGCTCGTTTATAAATTGAAGCTGAATATCGACTTCTTGCTTCATGTGCTGTAGAGGCACTTTGGATCAAAAACTTACTATTGTTGCAACTTATCTCTTTGTCAACCTCGTGTTTCACTAAAAAATGAAGCATATATCCATTGACTATCACTTTGTTCGGGATCATGTTACTCATGGATCTTTCCAGGTCTCTCATATCTCGTCTAAGGACCAGCTTGTTGATGCGCTTTGCAGAGACATTGAGGTCGATAGGCACGAATGTGTGTTAATATAAAATATGTATCATATTATTCTGAAGTCGTACGTTATGTCAAAATGTATAGTGTGTGAAGAAATGAGTGTGATCTACGAGGAAAATGGTTCTTAATTAAAATTAGGTAATCTAACTTTATCCTGGATGATGGAATAAAAGGTGAAATAACTAACAAACTCCTAAAGCGTCATTTCAAAAGATGAAATAAAATGGAAAAACCTAGGGTTTAGGCTTCATTTAGTTAATTATTATGCATTATTGCCCAATTTGCCCTTAATTAACATTCTAATCTCCTATTAATGGTAAGTTTCACTATTGAAATTGTGGATCTCTCTCGATAACCTACAATCTACTCCTAGGGTTTAGGTATTTTGCATCTCTACTCAATCCTAAAACCTTAAAAGCGAAATAAACCCAAGAAACCCTACTTACCACACAAAACCCATGCGAATCTCTTGTCAATGGTGAAATGTGATGTTCTACCCAAGTCTAATTCAACTCTCACCTCTCAGATCTCGAATTGAACCACTAATCGCATTAATGATGATAAATTCAAGCGTAGGCGTAGAAAGATTAGAGAGTAAAACAATTTATAAATCTTGATAGAAATATCAAATACAAGACAAATGGAGTCTTCAAATGCATAAGTAAGTAACTAAACTACATCTAAAACCTAGAAATGAAAAGAAATCAAAACATGAGGTGAAAATAAACCAAAAAGAAGCCTGAAAATATGAAATAATCCTCTCATTCTTCAATCTTCTTCCTATAAGGCTTTCAAGGGTTTAGAAACCACTGAGAAGGCTTATTCCTTTACCCTCCGGTCGAAGGTCAAATGTTCGCCAAATAAATAAAGGGAGGTATTCATATAGATTCTTGGGAATGTGCCAAGTAGGTCGAATCGTGATTGTGACACGAGGCTGCGATGCTGCGACATTGCAGCTTCGTAAGAGGCTAATAAAATTCTGAATTTCACTGGATGCCTCGACATGTGAACAATGATGCCACAACATATCAATACTTGTGCTCCAAAATTCTTGTTCCCATGGCATATAACTCAATGTCGTGGCATGCAGTGTTCAGCTACACTTTGCATTTTCTTTGCTGGTTTGTTACTCCATTTTTGGTCCAATTCCGCTCATATGGATCCAATGGTTGACACAATTGTAAAGATAAACATTTAGATCATTAGGACACTTATTTATCATATAAACAACACAAAAACACACAAAACATAAGGATACAATGAGTATAAAATATACTCATCATGCTTCCTTTCAACTCTTACGATCTAAGATCGGTATCTCCGATGGGAGCACCGTCTTGGGGGAGCGTGTAAGAGACTCTTCATCATATTCAAAAATCATATCCTCCCAAATAGATTTAGTTGCATTGTCCTTGGTTTACATATTTAGGTAAACATCCTTGTCGTTAGTAGCCTCTAAGAAGTTTTGGAAACTAAGATTATCTCGACTATAAATTATCTTCCAACATGACTACTTAGCACGGGAACAAGATTATCTCCATAAAAAACATATTTCCAACAACAACTTCTCACAAAGATTATCTTCAGCAGAAATAAAAAATTATCCCACCGTTAAATTGGATCCAGATGAAAGTAGATGTATTCAAATTTAAAAACTACCCTATGATCTCAACAAAGAGATCAACCACTTCTGTATATATGTATGTTGTAAAACGTAATGTAATATGAAGCAATTGTTCTTTTTCAAATGCCCTCAAAACTAATCATGCCCCTAACTTATTTTATGGCTCCGCCACCAGGTAAAGGCATGGAGATGGTATTTATTCTAAAACCTGGGAATAACACCCCGAATTATAACCTAGCGGTTTATTACAGTTTAGGGTATAATAAAAGTAAAATTTGTATTTTCTGGAAAATTAAATGCTACATGTTAGGAAATGACATAATCGGGATTTTTTAAAAAGTCTAAAGGGTAAAATTGCAATTTGTCAAATTAAGGACCTAAAGGACATTATGTAAGAAGATTATATGTTATTGTGGAATATTAATAAGTGGTTTGCAAATGACATAAAAGTGAAGGACTAATTAGCAAAAGCGAGAATTTGAGCCAATTTCCTTAAGACCACATGCATGCTTAGAATTTGGGCATTTCACATTTTGCCTTGGAGAAAAGAGCTAGAGACACGTTTTGGAGGAGAAGAAACAAAAATTTGGTTTGCTTTCACTCCTTTTGTGTGGGATTTTTCTTGATACGAGTAAAGTGAAGAAGAAAGGAAGAAGTTAGGAAAACCCTAACTTCTTCCATCTATGGGTGTATTTTGATTTAGGGTTTGAAGTTGGGTTAAGGTTTGGGATTTTATTCTTCTATTTTGTGTTTGTTGGTGTTGTGATTTTGTTTTGGATCCTCAATAGAGGAGTTTGGTGTGAAAAATGAGTTAAGGTTTGTATGGTTGGGAGGTGCTGTCAATTTTTTTTTTTCTTCCCAACCCTTGTTCTTTGTCTAGCCATAACATGGCCATTAGACCTCCAAATTGAGTGATTCCAATTTGGGATAAGAGCTGAGACTCGGATCTTGCATTATCTAGAGGAAACCCAGACCAAACAGAAAATCCAAATTTTCCAAAAAAGGGTAAAACGGTAATTTCGGTCGAAAAATCGGAATTTTTCTAGATCTCGGATGATGAAACGGACTTCACCGTTGAAATCATTTTGTGAAATCTAGCTACCTCATCGAATTTCGTCTGATTCCGAGACAATCAAAATTTCACGTTTTTCGAGGCGTAAGGTGTCTGATGACACATGGTGTGATCAAGGGATGCCATATGGAACCCTAAGAGAGTGACACTTGGCAAGATCCATGTGGTCTACTAAAAAGGAATGGCTCACATTGAGCCACATGGGTGGCATGATTCCATCGCTCACATTAAGCCATGTAGGGTATGATGTTATAAAAAGAAATAAGGAAATAAGCAAAAAAAAAAATGAGGGCCACACAAATTGCATGAGGAAAGGGGGAGGAAGCTTACTCCCTTGACCGAATGCTCCATGGTGATCCAAAAAGGGAGAGAAAAAGAAAAGCAAAAGAGAAAAAGGAAGGAAATTCATGGAAAAGGCATGTGGCAAAAAGGAAAAATGGGAGGAAGTTTCCTCCTTTGACATTCGGTCAATGGCTATCTCAATGGGAGGATAGGAAAACAAACCAAAAAGAAAAGGAGAAAAAGAATTCGTAGAAAAAAAAAGAAAAGCAAAAAAGGAAAAAGAAAACAAACGAGAAAGAGGATTCGTGGGAAAAGAAAAGGAAAATGAAAGGAAATGAGAGAAAGAAAATGGAGGATTTCCCAGCGCTCCAACGGTCGAAGCTCGACCGTCCGACTACTAAAGTTGGTACACGCAGCGCGATCTACGTGTAGACACCAAAAACTTGGAGTTTCAACAAACTCCATAAGATAGGAAATTTTCCTACTCGGTTTACTTTAAGCCTAAAGGCTTTATAATAGTATGAGCTATTTATGGGAGGCCATGAGAGGTCAAGTAATTTAGTTCCAAAATTTGGGACTGGATGGTTGAGGTTTATGACCGGTTTTCACACAGTCCTAGACTGTTGTGGGTTGGGGTTTGAACTCGAGACCGATGTCTTCGGGTTTGGTTGCTGGTTTTGTGATATAATGATTGTATGGATGTGGAACCAAAGCCCGGTTCAGGTTGTGAAAAGGCCAAGTAATTTCCTTATTGGATGGAGTCCAGATTGTATTGTTGTGTGTTATGGCTTTTATGAATAACATGTAGTGTGTGAGAATTATGTTGATGCATGCTAATTGATGTATTAACATGGATTGCATGAATGTAGATTATATGTAAAAATTATAATTATCCATGGTATGTAAATGTTTCATGTAGCACTCATATATACATATAACATGAAGGAAAATGCATTAGCATCATGCATTTCATGTGCCACGGTCACACATCGTGTCAGAGTCGTGTGGAGTGTAGGGTATTGTTTATTCCACTTAGGTGTGGGTGAATGGGTCATGGCAGGCTTCGGAAAATGGGACAAAGTCGCACGAGGTAGAGATTCGAGGTGTAAAATGATCAAAATAATAAACCATACATGTTTTGAAACGACCGGAACAAGTTGGGGTGAATCCCCCTAGGGTGAAGACCCAAAATGTTATTCACGATTAGACATGAATCCCCAGCGTGTAAGTTCGCGAAAATGTTGGAAAGACGTGCGCCGTCCTGCGATGAAAACCCGAAAATCCATGGCCCACAAAAGAAAAAGAAAATCATGAAATGATAAATTAAAATTGGAGGGTTGTCCAATAGTTTAAGTCATTCGGTTAAATACCAATGGTTGGTTTCCACACTTGGCAATTGCAGGTGTGGGAAAGTCGGTTGGGACTTGGGTTGTGAGCATGAGGGGTCGCATCTCATGCATGACACAGAACATTTCATATAATGTTGGATAAATTGTATGAAATGTGATTGATGTTATGTCTGTCATTCACGTATGCATTTAGGTGGGGAAATGCTTAAGCGTAGGAAAACTTCTACTGGGCATTGCTCGCGTGTGAAGAACTATTTTTCGGTGCGCAAGGGGTAGCGGATTCAGGGAGCTCGAGTTGTGAACTAGGCGGGTGTGGCATTTTAGGTTATTTTGTAATATTTTGGATAAAATATCCAGTTTTTACATGTAAATAATGTATAACATATATTTTTGTATATTTGTGAACTAAATATGTAGGAAATGAGTGTGATATCGGGACACTCGATATTTATAGGTTTCCGCAAGTTGACGGGTTGTTAACGGGACCCTCGGGATAGGGGCTTCACAACAATGTGACTGTAGGACCTCTGAAATTGGGGTTGAAGTCAGGTGTTCTGTTATGCCCCAGAAATAGGGTATTTATGAGTGTTTTGGTCATAAGTTGAGTTTTACTCATCCAAATTTAGTGATTTCAATTTCTGGGTAAACTAGACTTCTTGTAGAATAACTACCATGAAGAAAGTGTATTCATATTTGGACCCCATTGTACCCAGAAATTCATCTAAGTGAAGCTCTATTTTCTATCAGTTAAGGTTCAACCAGACCAGCTTTGAGTGTTTGATTCATATCTTGGGGTAGGTTGATCCAAATGCAGTGATTCAAATTTTTGTGTAATATAGACTTCTGGGAGAACAGCTTTCATGAAGAAAGTATTGCAAAATTATGTTGGGAGTGTCATTTGCTAAGGACCATTTTTTGTAAAATGGATATGATAAAATTATAGGGGAAGTGCTGTCAAAATTTCCCCATAACCCGTTTTCTTGTACTGGCCATAACTTGGCCTCCTGACCTCCAAATTGGATGATTCCAATTTCTATTGAAAATAGACTCAGAATTACAACTTTCATGAAATATGTTTGGGTAAAATATGTCTCATTTGTGCCCATAAAATTGTGCAAGTGAAGGTGGAAAATCTGTTTCTAGGTGGGGAGAATATTTCCCATAATTTGACCTCTTTGGCAAAAATGTATTGTTAATGCATGATAGTTATGACTTGAACATGTTGATATGCATGAAGAAATTATGGTCATAAGAATTGACTTGGAAAATAATATGCATGAGGTTAGACCTCTGTAAAATGTTATGAATTACATATAATTGTATGCCTGTTTAAGACAGGATCGTGAATAAATAGGGACTAGTGCTACGACACTCCTGTTTAGTGTCTTCAGTGCTTCGACACTCATGTACTGTCTTGTACTGTACCTACGGGTACCTACTTTACCGTGTACTTGTTATTCATTCTTACTTTCTATGCAGACAAATATTTATATGAAAAGTACATGAATAAGGACCAGTATGCTTATGAAAATAAGAATTTATGATGCATCAACATACTTCTGTACCGTACTGTAGTGTACCCTTAGGTGCCATATGTTTCGAATTGTATGTTATGTACTCTTACAGGAGAGATGAATATGATGATCCGTAAAGGATTCGTACATGTATATATATATATGAACCTGATAAGCATGAAAACGGTTAAATGTAATTACTTGAAATAATATTGCATGCTTGTTTATTGAATTTGAGAATAGTTGGTTTTGTTTTTATGTATTTTCCTCACTAAGCTATAAGCTTAGCATGAGTGTTTAATCCATGTAGGTGTTGAAGAAGTTGTTAGGGACACCCCGCATTCGTCAAGGCTAACATAGCCTTAGGAGTCTCCCTTTGTGGGGCCTTATTCTTTTTGTAATAGAAGTGGTTGTGTAATATTTTTTTTTTTGTTATAGTTAAACTTGTATTGATACACTTAATTTTTTTTGAGACTCAAGCATATGTATAGGACTTTTTAAACACCCCTATGGTGGTAGTTTTACTTGGTTATATTTTGTAGTCTTGAATTTTTATAATTTAGACTTTTGAAGTATGATTATGTCATTTTTGACTTTTTGTTTGAATTGTTCTCAATTATTTGTCAAATGCAGGTTTACAGGTCTCAACTCTGTGTGGCGTCTTCTTACTTGCCATAGTTATGGGGTAGGGGCGTCCCAGTTTTGTTATATATTGTCTTGTTCCAACAATTATATATAAATAAAAAAATAATATATATATTTTCTAATCCATATAAATTTTTTTAAAATAAAAAATAATATTTTATATTTTATAAATTAATATGTATTTTTAATCGGGATAAAAAATTGTTAAAAATAATCAAAATTAGACTGGGTTGGTAGAGGAACTTCCCTAACTTATCCTTTAGAATTTTTGGGGATGAAGATGACAGATATGGAATGGCGTTGTGATAGGAATGACTCTGTATGGTTGCTATTTCCTAGACTTAGACAAAACAAAAGAACTTTTCATAGATTATTAAAAAATTTGCATGTCTCCATTATTAGAGATGACAAAGGGATGGATTTGAGATGAGGTGGTCATATCCCGAACTCACACCATTTAATCTTAACCATTTCCCATTCCCGTCTCCTTTAAAAAAAATAAAGGGTTCGGGTCTAGCAGGTATGAGAAATTTTCATATATATCATGTTTAGCTATTCTTTTAATGTTTAAAATATATTTTTTAATTTATATTAATGTAGAATTAGTATAATTCATAAAATAAATAAAATATTATAAGTTTTATGTAAGACCCGAAAAATTCCAATTTCTGGAAAAATGGTAAAATCGTAATTTCAGTCAAAAATCCGAAATTTATTCTCTAAATCTCAGATGATGAAACGGATTTCACCGTTGGAATTGTCTCGTGAAATCTAGCTACCACGTCAAATTTCATCGAGATTGAGAGACGATTAAAGGTTCTGGCGTTTTTTTCGAGCCACTTAGAGTGTCGGGTGTCGTAAAACAATATTCGATGTGACAAAAGTCACATATAACACGTACTCATGTGTCATAAGTGGTATGAGTAGAGAAATGATGAAAATGGACCGCCGAGATAGTGCAAAATGTCGAAAATCCGAGACTTGAAGGCATATGATGAATAGTTAAATGAGGAAAAGACAAGGTGTGAATAGTGATTTAATCTTCTTCAAATTGGGCAAAGACCAAAACATGGGAAACGAGAGAAAATTGATACGTCAAGCCGATTTTGAGAGTTTTAGTGAGAGAACATCCAACTTCTCTCTAGCTTTGTAGGTGATCCGACCGTCGAAATCCTTCGGACCAAGAAGGAAAGCTGTTCTACGCAAAGAGGCCTACGCGTGGACTTCTGTTTCTTGGAGTTTCGACAAAATCCGTGAGGTAGGGGATTTATTCTACTTGGGTTTTACACTTTATTTAAGTGCTATATAATGTTTCGGTTGGTATGAGGCCTTGAACGGCCGTTTAATCGGTCAAACTTGGGGCCAAGATTGTGAAATTTTAGAACCATGGAGCGACCCGTAGCAGTTTTATGGAGTTGTTTGGGTTGTTAATTATAGGAATTTATGGAAACAAATCTTGTGTTAGTTTGTATGAGGCCGGAAATGGCGTGAAGTCGGAGTTCTAAAGTGAACCCGATGATTGGATGAGTGGTAGTGACGATAACCGGGGTTTCTTTTGTTCACATGAATAGTGTTCACTAAATAATTTTTGTGAAATAATGTGTTTGGTTGAGTAATTCAAGTTGAATTGCTCGTGTTTGATAATTAGCTCAAGTGAGCTAATTTTGGTGTAAATGGTGTGAAATTACATGACATGTTTGTGTGATTTAAATTATGTGAATATATGCATTACTATATATTTACATGTGTTATATAACTATATTTGAATTGGCATCATGCATTACATATGCACTGGGGCACCCTAGAATAATAGGAGTGAGTGCATGAGGTGATTCTTGAGAGAATGGTTTCGGAAGGTTGACTAAATAATAATAATTATCAGAGGGTAGTCCATATAAAATATCAATCGTCGGGTCAGCCCCGATTGATATACATGGTTGTCCACTTAAATAGAATATCGGGTGGTCACTACTTATATCGGAGGGTTGTCCACAAATAAACAAACATCTTTGTTGAAAGCCAAGGTTTCTCATATCGTGGCAGGCAGAGTGTAGAGGGAGTTAGTGAGGACTCGGGATATGAGTTGATCATGCTTAGACATTAATTAGGATCATGCGTTTACTTGAATGTGTTTTCGATAGACATTGCATATGCGCACTTAGGTGGAAGTAGCGATTAGGGTGATTCCCTGCGAGCATTAGCTCACCTTGTCGAGGATATTTTCGGGTATAAGGAGCGCACGAGGAGACGACTCATCATAGAGGCCACTTTAGAAGGAAGTCGGTTTGTGGCTTGGGTTTTATGATGTATTACATGTATTAGAATTTTAGAATTTTAATATGTGTTGTATAAGAGTAGACTTTTAACTCTTGAAAACATGATATATACTTGATGTATGATGATGGGTATTGTGGTATGGGCCCAGGAGGCCGTTTTTATTCATATATATCTTCTGATGTTGATGTTGGGTTCAGGTTGTTCTTAATTAGAGCTCCCGTGCAAAGAGACTTTGTCCGATTTTCGCGAGAGAGGTCGGATCACCCGACCTTCACGAGTGTTTCCGCGGGTTGACGGGTAGTCAACGGACCCCCGGGGATCGGGGCGTAACATCTTGGTATCAGAGCGTAGGTATACGAATACCTAGGGAGCTCGGGTTTGGGTATCCATCACCACTAGGTGTGGTTCGATGTTAAGTTTAGGTATGAGATTACCTAAATCCACGGAATGAGAAACTAGGACCTTTGCATGCATGTGTTTGGTGTGTTTTGTGTGATTTTATGAATGATGTGTGATCATGTATGTATGATGTGAATGTTTGTGTGCTTAGGTAAATAGCACATAGAAGTGTGGAAAACAAATTATGGAGTTTACAGTGAGTACACTGGAAAAAGAAAAACAAATAAAATAAATTTTATAAATTTATTTGGTTTATTGGGAGAAAAATAATTTTCTAAGGTTTTACAATTTGGAAAGCGAAGAAAAGGGTGAATAAATAAATTTTATAAATTTATTAGAGTAATACGAAAAATGAGAAAAAAAAGTATATATATTAGTATTTACTGCGTGGAATTTGAACAAATGAAATGAATAAAAAATGTATTGAAAAAAATTTGGTGCGAAGCTAGGTTGACTCTTGCTTGATTGTATTACTGAGAGAATGGAAATTGTATTGCAATACGGTGGGTTGGAAGAAATTTGTTGGAATTGTATTACCCAATCTGACCTAATTGTATGTGTAGACCTAGTCTTGTAGGCAATGGGTTATCACGGAGAAGAAGGCGATGGAAATTGTATTGCAATGCTCTGAGTGTATTACCAGGGAAGGAGAATTTGTGAGTTGTATTGCAATAGAGGTAGGCGGAATTTGGGAAAAATTGTATTCTGATACTTATGTTGTATTGTGACTTGAGAGGCTTAAGGGCTGTTTTTTGTATTGCGAGTACACATGGTGTATTAGTGGCTAGAAGGGGACTTGGGAATTTGAGGATTGTATTGCAATACAATTGTGTATTTAACTTAGGTAAATCTACGATGTCGGTGAGCGATGTCGATGAGCAGTGGATCGATCTTGATCAAGCGTGAGCAATAAATTTAGAAAAAAATTTTTTTTGAAAAAAATAAAATCAAATAAAATGAGAAATTTAAAAAAAGTAAAATTTTTTCAAAATAAAATTTTTTGTTGATAAATATGATTTGATATATTGAATAAATTGTCTTGCATTGCCTATAAATGCAAGGACATAGTATATAAAATGTTTTTCGGTATGTGAATAGTGTCTTGGGAATTTAATATTTACACCCTTGGGATCTTGTCGTTAATGTTGCATGTTTTTACGTTTAAGTGATTTTGTGTTTCAAATTGCGTGAAAGGACATATACACGGTGTGATGGATATAGGAATTATGATTGCACGGTTGTTGCGCAGGAAATTATATGCATGGTGTAATGCGTATAGGAAAAGGGTAAATGCTAAGGTTAGGAACTATGACCTTAGGGATTTGGATAATGAAATGAGCAGCCAAAGCTTAGAATTTTATTGGAAATAAATGAATTGAGTGGTTGGAAGTTAGCTCCACTCAGGAAATGAACGGATCAGTTCATGGTTGTCAAGTCTATTAGTAATTGGCATGTGCATTGCTAGTTAGACTTAAATGAAAATTAAATGAATCTTGTTGCCATTCGACATGTGTAGATGGCTAGTCGAGGAACGGGGCGTAGGCGTCCACGAAGATCGGGGTTAGGCTGCGTTCCGGTTAGAGGTGAGGCAGTATGGTGGAGATGGGCGGGACCTCTAGAGACTTAGAGGCAATGACATGAGCGAGTTTCGGGAGGCATTTGATCGTGGGTAAGTACTTTAGGAGGCCCAGCGAGGCATGGGAAGGCTCGAAGTTCTAGAGGCTGAGACGGGAGTGATGAGCGCGATGGATTATGTGACTAGGTTCTGAGCTAGCCCGATTCTTGATGATTACGTGGCCACAGACATGGCCAAGGTTAGGAGATTCAAGAATGGGCTGAAGTTGTCCATTTGGGGCAGGATTGTAGGACTTCGCCTATAGGACATGGACTCCACGGTTAGGACGACCCTGACCATAGAGATAGAGTTGGGCTTAGAGGTTGGGGCCCAACAGAGGGCCTTTGTGTCACACCCAGATCGGATCAGGCAGAGATGGCGGATCCCGAGCCGAGTCGGGCGCGATACTATATACTAGGACTCATTGACACATTCTTTCGGTGAACTTGTACTGTGGTTATACAACATTCTGTAATAGCAAAATCATTTTCATTTACAAAAGAACTACCTTAAGTGGTGTCGTAATCTATCACGCATATCTTGAGTCAGTTCTTATCGTATGCGTTTTTTCTAATGAAACATGGTCGCCAGGCGGTCGTTGCCAGCTATCTACGAATTTATTTTCTTCTCTTGTGTGGGATGTCTTGTCCTCAACTTGTCTTTGTACGTACTCTGCGGATTGAGCAGCTATCTTCAAACTTTGCGCTTAAAGTAGGAACATAAGCATGGACAACCACGATAATAATTGACCGTCCTGAAGCTTATACATATGCATTTCATATAACTATACATATTCATATAACTTCTTATTACTTATCATCTTTACATTCCTATTGCATGTCAATTTTTTCCATTACTTATTCTCTATCTTTGGCATATCTTCTATCTATACTTTTACTATATTCCTGTGCTTTGTCATCTTTTACTTATCTCTATCTTTCTTAGCACTTATGCATTTCTATCATGTGTTCATAGCATGTTCCATCTATTCAATTAGGTATTTGTATATATTCATATCATATATTTCTTATTCTAGTACTTACATTTGATCTATTATCTTTCTAATGGTTCATATTACATATCTATTCTGTACATGTCATATTCTTATACATATTACTTTCATGGTTATATACTATATACCATTTGTTATAATTCTATTTTCATGTCTTTCATTTTCATGTCACTTTGTGATCATGTATCTTGTCATCCATTATCTTTGTTTCCCATCTTTGTATTATCATATTAACTTTTCAGATCATTTACATTCTTATACATTTCATATATCATGTCGGATTGTATAATCTACCGTATTCACGAACTTATCATCACATAAGCGATTGCTATGGCTTCTCATATAATATCTTTCCACATGTCATATTCAAATCATTTTATATTATGTTTCATGCTGTAAATCTCAAAGTGGATACATAAGGACTATAAAGGAGCTGGCGTTAGTATGCGCTGTGCGAAAGCAATTAGTGCTTATCGGGGCCGGGTATTATTATCGTTAATGCGAGACAATGATCATCTTATAAAGGCAGCTATTTGTGGTGACCTTCGAATTTTGATCAAAGCGGGATCTATGTCATCGACAATGGCTTGGGGCCTCGATATCATAACAGAAGTATGCTACAGACTTATTCCCTACTGGCATGCCAATCTATCCCTACACCCGAATTGGACCACGAGTGATCCATTTTATTACATTTTCTGTACATATCTCATAAGCATGAATAACTATTGTTATCATGATTGCTTATGCAATATATACTATCATTACTTTAATCTGTATTCGTTATCATATTTGTAGCTTCATATTCGGTTCTCATATTTCTCCATAATGCATATATTCCTATATTTTTATCATGCATGCATTTACTCATTCTTATATTCATCTATGCCTATCATTCGTGTACAAGTACTCATTCCTCGTTATATCTTGTTAACTTATATTTTCATGTACTTATTAGATTATCATATCTTATGACATATACCTATATATTTCTATACTTGTACGTTTTACTTGTACTTTATCAGACTATCCTATCTCCCGTAGGAGTGCAGAACATAGACTTCTTCTTTAATCCCCTTAGGTATCCTTCATGTCCAAACTATTTACCTTTTTATCATTTCTTATTCGGTCTACATGTATAAACATTTGCTTGCTTGGACCGAGGAGATAAAGAATGAGCAGGACTCGGTACAATATATACCGAGTGATCTGATACGGAATAGGAAAGTGGCCGCGTAATAGAAGTGTGAAACCTTTAGCGGGAGTGCTAGCTTGATCATGTATCGTGCAGAAACGCGATCATATGTACGTGCCTACCCACGTGATAGAAGTGTCGAAACACTAGCCGAGTCTTTGAAGCACTGATCATATATCTTAGTCATTCAATATCCGGTCTTAAGCAGTCATACAATTATACGTGTTCTCTGAGCTTATCCTTTTATTCTTTTCTTCTATATTCCTTTTCATATCAAATCTACTTATGTTGCTATTTCTTGTTCCTTCTTTTCTTCTATACTCCTCTACATATCAAATCTACGTCTATTACTATTTCTTGTTCATATCTATCTCTTTTCATATCATGTATTCCAATTGACTTTACCCATATCAAATCTATATCCTTTCTTATCATATATTCCAATTATCTTTAACTGGCGGTGGTAGCCAGTAAACTATTCGAATCTAACACCTCGGTCTGGCATCACCATGATCTCTCAGCATATGAATGGATTCTTGACTCAGTGTTCTTTCCATAGAGTCAAGAACACCCAGAAAGCGAGTTGGACGAAGAAGTTATGACCTTAGAAGTTGGAGGGTCATACGTGATCAAATCTGACTGAATGAGCCGACCTGACCTCGGTGAGCTCAGTCCTAACACCTCGAGTCCTGACACATGTTCTCAGGCATATCAATGGATTCTTGACTCAATGGGAAACTCCATAGGAGTCCAGAGCACCGAAAACGGAGTTCGGACGAAGTTATGACTTTCTGGGAAGTTGGAGGTCATATGTAGTCAAATCTGAGCGGGCGGGGCTGACCTGACCTCGGTGAAGCTCGGTCTAACACCTCCAGTCTGGCACCTAATGTTCTCCTCAGAATATCAATGGATTCTTGTCAATGGGCTTTCCATGAGTCGAGAACACCCGAAGCGGAGTTCGGACGAAAGTTATGACCTTACGAGTTGGAGGTCATACATAGTCAACTCGAGACGGGCTGACCGGCTGGATGAGCTCTTACGCATGAGGTCTGGCGGCCTCTGCGCATGAGGTCTGCTGACCTCTGCTGCATAGGCCTCTATGACCTCTCTTTGCATGAGGTGCAGCTGACCCCTCCCCATGACCTGCGCTGCATGAGGTCTTCGGCCTGTGCCGGCCTATGACCTCTGGCGCAGGGTGCAGGCCTCACATGACCTATGAGTGCCCGGCTCTCTTCGCTGACCTCTACTGGCTCTGCTGCATGACCTCATGGCGCCACAACTGCGCGTGGTCTGCGACCTCATGACTCTGCGCGAGGTATCTTGACCTCTGTTGCCGTGACCTCTGTGACCTCTGAGTACCTATGGTGACCTCTCGCCAATTGACTGTTGAGTAAAGACTATAGCAGTCTACGAGGTCCAGATTGAAATTCAAAGCTAACATCAAGTTCATTGATGTGGCTAAAATTTACTAGAAGGAAACACTTCCAAATTCCCTTTATTTCTGACCCAAAAACCCGTTCTAAGGTCCGGCTACTGCATATGATCAAAAATAGGGAAATTTCCTTGGTTCAACTTGCAACTAGACCCTTCCCAAAACACATATATAGGAACCTTAGAGCTGTTCTCAACTCCACCCTAAGAAGAAGTGAGTTTGGGAGTTTCCAAACCCAAACCATACACAAGATAGAGGGTTCTAAACCACGTGTGCATACTTTACATACCCAAACTAAACAGACCATACTTATTATCGATACTTTTCCCATACGAGGAACTTAACAAGTTCCATACAAAACCATACTCAAATTCCCTTTTATATTTCCATACAAATGTTCTAGTTCCGTACTTAGAATTTCATAGTTCGCACACATAGTTTCTGTCTGAATATTCACGAGTTCCATACACATGATCTTCTTTCTTCATGCTTCCTTCTTCTTCTTTTCTTTTCTCTTCTTCTTCTTCTTCCTTTCTCTTCTCTTCTCTCTTATCCGTTTTTTGCTCTCTCTTTCTCCCAAGACCAAAATGAGATATTTCTTTTGGTCTTATCCTTATTTGATCTTATCCCTTTTTATTTCACTTTCCAAGGAGGAAACTTCCTCCCTCTTTCCTTCAAGCCACTTGTCTCTTCCACAATTTTCTTCCTGATTTCATTCTAATATCTTCTTTTTATTACTCTTTAGTCCTCACTTTCATTTTTATTCTCAGTTCAATTTATCAAAATCCTACTTTGGCATATGAACTTCTTACATTATGATCCTTGGGTCATGAATTGGTAAATTCTTAAGTTACCCTTAACTGTTGTGTTAATTCCAAATTCTTGCTTATTTTATTTTTATCTTTATTTTATTTCGGATAAATATACTTTTCCTTTTATTATACTCTAAACAAGTCCAAAACAGCTAGGGTTTATTTTGGGGTGTTACACTTTGTATGTGAGTTCTCCCCCAAGTTAAAGCGAATAAAGGATGTCATGTCGGGGTTGCGAGCTAGAGATTTCGGGGACTCTACTCACGGTGGACTGGGATCATGGACATGTCGAGTTCGATGTCATCACGGGGATGGATTGAGTGGCGACACGGGGTCATTATACGATTGTAGCCAGGCGTAGTAGAGATTCACTTTACGCGGGGCGGTACTCGTGTGGTATTACGAGGGCCGAAGCATGATATTTTGTGCGGGCGGTGTGCAAGTCCAGTGTCATGGACGATTAAGCGAGTTGGCTAAGCGAGCTATACCACAGAAGGACGGAGGGCGGACGATCTACCTCAGGTAAGTTTGAGAGTATGTGGATATTTTTCGGATAGGCTACAGTTCTCCGCGAGAGGGTTGTAGACCGGTATCGAGTTGCACCACGGTACTTCACCCACGTCTCTATGACTCGTAGGATGGCGGCTGGTTGAGGTGCGGGAACTTCGAGTCCCGAGTTACAGGGCTACTGGACAGGGGTTCATTAGGCGAGCACTTCACCCAGAGGGCGCTCAGGTTCGCTGCGAAGAAGAAGGGCTGAACCCTTTGACGTGCATTGACTAAACGGAGTTGAACAAGGTTGCGATCAAAATTGGTACCCATTGTGGAGGATTGACGATTTGTTTGACCCGGTGAGAGGAGCGTGGAGTCTGCTCCAGTATGAACCTTCGCCTTTGGTTACCATCGGTGAGGGTTAGGAGATAGACATCCTAAGGCGGCGTTTAGGAGCGTTATGGGCACTTTGAGTTTGCGGTGTGCCCTTTGGATTAATGAATGCACCGGCGGCATTCATGGATCTCATGCGTATTAGGATTGTTCGACCACATACATATCGGTTGTCGTAGTCTTAAGTGGATGACGCATTTTGATGCACTCCGTCAGTGGGAGCGCCATTATCACTTGAGGATCGTGTTACGATTTGTTGAGACCGTCCAATTTGTCTACCTTGAGATTCGATAAGTGCGAGTTTTGGCTTCACGAGGTGAGATTTTTAGGACATGTGGTGTCAGCATCAGGCGTGTCAGTGGACCCAGAGAAGGTTGAGGTCGTGATGAGTTGGGAGAGACCAAAGTCAGTCTTCGAGATACGTAGTTTCTTGGGATTGGCTGGGTATTATAGGAGATTCATTGAGGATTTCTCCAGATTAGCGGCCCCTATGACGAGATTGATCCAGAAAGGAGTCGAGTTTGATTGGGATGGCCGTGCGAGAGGCATTCCAGGAGTTGAGGAGACTTGTGACTCCTATCTTGGTAGTCTGAGACGGGGAGACGGGGTACCTGATGTATTGTGATGCCTCGAGGCGGATTAGGATGTGTTTTGATCACGGTCAGGGAGGTAGTAGCTTATGGTTCTACGTCAATTGAAGAATCGGCGAGAATTACCACACGACATGGAGTTAGCGTAGTGGTCTTCGCCTTGAAGATTGGCGCCACTACCCCATCGACGAGGAGTTGGTGTGCACTCGGACCGTAAAAATTAAAGTATATTTTTCACACGGCCGGGACCTCAATATGAGACAAGCGGATGGATGGAGTTCCTAGATGATTATGACTTCACTTTGCATTCTGTCTTGCTTAGAGCAAATGTGGTGGGTGATGCGCTCGATCGAAATCCGCGGGGAGTATTAGCTAGTATAGCTTCAGGAGTGGCGGATGCTCGAGAGATTGTGGGACGATTTAGGCAATGAATGCGTGAGGCGGGACTCGAGTGCGTTGGGGAGTTTAGTGGCTACACCGTCTCTATTGAGTAGAGTGATTGAGTCCCAATGGCAAGACGCGGAGATAATGTCCATCAGGGACCGGGTACAATCAGGTACAGGTGACGAGGGCTAGACCGTTCATGTAGATGGTAGTCTTCGGTATAGAGGAAGGGTAGTGGTTCCCCGAGTTGGCCAGATTTTAGAAGATTCTCGGGGCGGTTTCCTTGCTCGATTTGCAGTGCATCGGGTGGCACGAAGATGTACCCGGGATCTTAAATCCTTGATACTATTGGAGCGGGATGAAAAGACATGTAGGGACTTTGTGCGACGATGTCTCACGTGTCAGCGGAGTTGAGGCGAGCACGAAGCCCGACAAAATTGCCCGGCCGGTAAAGGTGGCTGAGTTGAAGTGGGAGCGCGTCGCGTGGATTTTGTGACCCACTTGCCACGGGCGGCAGCGAGAGGCATGACGCGGTATGGGTGATGAGTGGGCCAGGCCTCACGGGCTCGGCACATTTTTCTAGCGATCTTGAAGTTGATTCTCATTGGGCTGGTGCAGGTTATGCGTTAGAGAGATAATTAAATTTACATGGAGTACCGGTATCCATAGTGTCGGATAGGGACAGATTTACAGCGCACTTTTGAAGAGTTTCCAAAGGCTATGGGCCTACGCGGCTGACCATGAAATCGGCGATTCCTGGCAGACGGATAAATTCGGTTGAGAGGACTATCACAGTGTTAGAGGGCATGCTGCGAGCATGCGTCCTAGATCATAAGGGTAGTACGGGAGCGTTGCCCTTAGTGGAGTCGCTTCTGGCAGTTGCGATGTCGCTCTGGTCTTTCCATATGAGGCATTGTATGGGAGCCGTACGGAGTCCGTTATATTGGACCGAGGTGGGAGGCTGCATCAACGGTGTATCGATTAAGACACCTCAGGAAGGTGAGCTTGATGTGATGTCTTCTCACGGCTCGAGCTGCGAGAAGAGGCATGCGGACCGTCTGGCGTCGACCCTTGGAGTTCGAAGTTGGGGATCATGTCTTCTTGAAGGTGATGCTGAGAGGAGTGGTCGGGTTCGGTAGCGAGGAGATTATCGCCCGAGGTTTATTGGGCGCTTCCGAGATGCTCGAGAGGGTAGGCGTTGATGCGTCACCGGTTGGGCGTTGTGCGTGTGTCAGTGTCGCGAATTATTTCACGTCTCCATTACTCGGTATACTCGGATCCGGCTCATGGTGGATTGGGGCCAGTTGAGGTTGACCGCGGATCAGGATGGCCCGAGGAGGGACCGGTGTGCATTTTGGATAGTCGTGATCGGGTTTGCGGTATGAGACCGTGAGAAATTTAGTGAGGGTGCTATGGCGCTATGGAGTGGAGGTCACGTGGGAGCGAGGACCGCGATGCGGGCCCACCTATCCCTTAATTTAGGGATGAAGGTACGTAGTTTAGTCATTTAATATTTAAATAGCGAGTTTACATCATGGTATCATTACACGTTACATATGCATGTGAGTGATTAATGATTGTCGTAATTTCGGGACGAAATTCCTTTTAAGGAAGGGAGAATGTAAGACCCGAGAAATTCCAATTTCTGGAAAAATGGCAAAATCGTAATTTCGGTCAAAAATCCGAAATTTATTCTCTAGATCTCGGATGACGAAACAGATTTCACCATTGGAATCGTCTCGTGAAATCTAGCTACCACGTCAAATTTTGTCGAATTCCGAGACAGTCGAGATTTGCACGTTTTTCGAGGCACCGAGTATCGGGTGCCGTAAAACAATATTCGATGTGACAAAAGTCACATATAACACGTACTCATGTGCCATAAGTGGCATGAGTAGAGAAATGATGAAAATGGATCGCCGAGATAGTGTCAAATGTCGAAAATCCGAGACTTGAAGGCATATGATGAATAGTTAAATGAAGAAAAAGACAAAATTGTGAATAGTATTGTCTTCTTCAAATTGAACCAAAGACCAAAACATGGGAAACCAGAAAATTGATGCAGTAGCCGATTTTGAGAGTTTTAGTGAGAGAACATCCAACTTCCCTCTAGATTTGTAGGCGAATCCGGCCGTGCAAATCGCCGAGTGGAAGGAGAGGCTGACCTGCGCGGAGGCGCACGGCGTGGACTCTAGGTTTCTTGGAGTTTCGGTATTTCAGGTGAGGTAGGGGGATTTATCACCTTGGGTTTTACACTTTATTTAAGTGCTATATAATGTTTGATAGTTGGTATGGGGCCTTGAGCGGCCGTTTGATCGAATCCCAAGGCAGGACCGGGTAATGAAATTTTGGAGCCATGGACGTATAACAGTTTTATGGAAACATTTGGGTTCAGTAATTATAAGAATTTGTGAAACAAATCTTGTGTTGGTTTGTATGAGGCCAGAAATGGCCGTGAAATTCGGGTTCACAAAGTGAACCGATGATTGGATGAGTGGTCGTGAAAACCCGAGGGTTTTACTGTTCACATGAATAGTGTTCACTAAATAATTTTTGTGAAATAATGTGTTTGGTTGAGTAATTCAAGTTGAATTGCTCGTGTTTGATAGTTAGCCCAAGTGAGCTAATTTTTGGTGTAATGAATTGTGAAATTACATGACATGTTTGTGTGATTTAAATTATGTGAATATATGCATTACTATATATTTACATGTGTTATATAGCCCAATATTAGATTAGCGTAAATGTTAAAGTATGCACTAGAACATACTAGAATAATAGGAGTGAGTCACGTGAGGTGATTCTTGAGAGAATAGTTTTGAAGGGTTGACTAAATAATAATAATTATCGGAGGATAGTATATAAAATATCAATCGTCGAGGTCGGCACGATTGATATCGTGGAGGGTTAATCGCTCTAAATAGAATATCGGAGTCGGTCCGCTCACTTATATCGGAGGGTTGTCCGCAAATAAAACAAACATCTTTGTTGAAAATAAGGTTTCTCATCACGTGGCTTAGGCAAGTGTAGGGAGTTAGTGAGGACTACTGGGATATGGAGTTGATCATGTAGACATTAGTAGGATCATGCATTTACTTGAATGTGTGTGTTTTCATTGGAGCATTGCATATGCGCCAGGTGGAAATGGCCGGTGGGTGATTCCACATTCTTGAGCATTAAGCTCGCCTGTCGAAGGATATTATTTTCGGTGCGAGGGGAGGCGCACGAGAGACGGCTCATCATAGGGCCACTTTAGAAGGAAGGCAGGTTTGTGGCTTGGGTTTATGATGTATTACATGTATTAAATTTTAGAATTTTAATATGTGTTGTATAAAAAGTAGACTTTTTAACTCTTGAAAACATATTATATACTTGATGTATGATGATGGGTATTGTAGTATGGGCCCGAAGGCCGTTTATTCATATATATCTTCGATGTTGATGTTGGGGACGGGTTTGTTCTTAGGTAGAGCTCCCATCTGAGAGACTTCTGTCAGGTTTTTAGGTGAGAGAGGTCGGTCCCAGGCCTTCACTGCGAAGTGTTCCGCGGGTTGACGGATAGTTAACGGACCCCCGGGGATCGGGGCGTCACATTTTATAACTAATTTTATTTAAAAAAATAATTTTATTAATATTATTATTAATAATAATATATATATTAAAATAAAATAAACAAAAATTAAAATATTTTTATATAATCAAGGCAGGAATAAACAATATCCGAATTCACGCCTGAACTCGTCCCAAGATTGAGAAAAAAATCTTTAACCCATTAGAAATCCGATAAGGTGCATTCCATACCCGTTCCATTAGGGGTGGGGCAACTAGAAAAATCCTGTCTTGTTACCATCCATATACATACTCCGATTCAAATGATATAGAACTTGATTCAATGAAATACTTCAAAACTGGCAATATGTTTACAATGAAAATAATTGATTTGGTAAAAGAAAAAAAATAAGAATTCCTTTATATTATTCCAAACTTCCTTAGACTAAAAAAACCTGTATTGGAATCTTAAATATATAAAATGCATTATTAGTTTATTCAACAAAGTAATTGATTGAAAAGAAAAAGAAAAAAGAGAAAAGAGCTAAAGGAAAAGTAGAATTTTTCTCCAAGTCATTTGTCGGAAATGTTGGGAACGGTTTTACCTTCAACATATTTCAATGAAGTGTAACAAGGTTTAAGGCTTTTAAATCAAATCAATCTACCTTAACTTTCATCCATAAATTCATGTTAATAGTTAAAGAATGAGTAGAATAGAATTTAGCAAGTAAAAAAAAAAAAAAAGATGGTTAAAACTATCGACAATACTTAGGTGGCGTTTATTTTTTGACTTAATAGAAAATTTGGTCATTTCGGCGTTAAACTGTTTAATTTTTAAATTTTCACACGACTTATTCTTTGAAATTTTTTAAAAGTTACGAATAGAAAAAATGAAAATATTTGAACACATTACGGGAAAAGTCATTTTCACTAAGCAGTAAAACTTCTATGGTTATCGATAAGGAGAAGAGTGCTTGTCTCTGCTCTTGGGATGATGATTAAAGTGCAGGATAGAGCTATTGCATTTTAAACCATTTCAATTCTTCTTTCAATTCTCAAACTTATCTCGTTTAAAATTAAAGGGACGGGGCGAGATAGAAAAATTCCCAAATAGTTCGTTTTACATTAGTTTTGTTTTTATTTTTATTTTTATTTTTATATATTTGCCTTTTATATTTATTATATTAAAATTAATATATTTCATAAAAAATAAAAATATTATGAATTTTATAAATTATTTATTAAAACATTCTAGTATTATTATTATTTATATTAAAAAGTATAAAATAAAATAATAAATTATTTTAAAATATAATTAGGGGGCAGGCGGAATAACAATGAACTCGTCTGAGCACACATCTCGGATTTGAAAAATAAACCTAAACACACTTTAAAAACCCGATTCTGATTAAACCAAACATGTCCTATCGAGAGAGAGGCGGAGTGAGCAAAAATAGTCGATGCCGTTATAAGCCACTCTTCCATTTGCCGATGTTAAAAAGCAAGCAGTACTTTATCTTATCTTTATTAAGTATTATTCGACGATAAGCTCAAAAAAAATTCTATTAAATGATAAGTAAAAAAACAAACACCACCTTAGTCATATTAATGGTAATTGAATATAATAATATTAAAAGATATAATTTGCTTCATAAATCATAATTAATTTCTTAAAGACAAATAATCCACTAATGAAATTACTTCACTAGTATGTTTACTCCTCTTATAACCCAAATTAAATTTTGGTGGGGCTCATTTTTACAAGGTCAAATTAAATAGGCCTAAGCCCATTTTTAAGAAATTAAAAGATGGCTTAAGAAATTCAAATAATGAGATTTTTTTTTCAAGACTGAGTCAAATAGAAAGTGTAAGTGAACCGTGGATTAGTGGGCAGTAAGTAGATTTATTTGGGGATGGAGTCAAACGACAATTTTTCTAGAGGTGGAGTTAAGCAAAAAGTGGAGCCGATACGTGGACAATTAGAAAAAGTGAGGATGTGGAAAGATGAAAAATTTATGGAACAAATCTCAATAATTGTGCCCAATTCGAAGTCACATTGACAATTTATCAACTTGCATGAAATTTTTGTTTAGATAGTTTGCATCTAAGTCTTGATGGGACGGTGCAATTGCCCGTGGACAGGAGTTACTCGACATGGCTTATACGTCCCTTCAGGAGCCATTCATTCATATTTAAATATAAAATATGAAAGAAAATAAATAATTACGATCCAGTGAGAGTGCGATGCGACCACTCTTGTATCATGATACATACCCAGGCTATTTATACAATAGTCCAAAAGAATTATAAAAATCCTTTTATACAAAATACTTTACAAAAAATGTTCCTTAAGGCCACATGTCGACTTCTTTACAATCATGACTCTCGTCGGGCCTTGATGCCACTGTCTGGCCACTTATTACTTGAAAGGGGTCTGTGACCAGGTGAGCAATGCCCGGTAGAATTTATCCCTAGGGCTACTCCCCACCCCAAAATGCACATGCAATGGCGTAGATAAAACATCGATCATATTCCATACAAATAATGCAATTACATATGGAATATTATGTGTCGTCGTGAGATGAGACGCCTCATGCTCACCCAACCAGTCGTGAGCTCCTCACATACAGCGCCAGAATTAGCAAAACCCGATCATTAGTGTTTCGCAGTGGCTTAACTTGATTGGACAATTTCAAATTTTAATTTATCAAATCTCGTGTATTTATTTGGGTTGCGAATTTCTAGGGTCTCACCGTAGGCTTTGCAACGCATTCTGACACTTTCACGAACTTTTATCGCTGGATCCATATGTCTGATCATGAATAAAATTTAGGTCTTTCACACAGGGGAATATCTTCAATCTTCTTATGAACACACGTGATTTATTATTATTATTATTTTACCTGACCCAGTGATGCCGATTTTGGGCGGCGTTGTCCATTTCCTATCTCACCGCATTCGCCCGAGAATGGTGAATAGCGATGCTAATGCACCCACACGGGCTCGGCGATGTATTAGTGCATATGAGGGTCGCGATCATGCGATTTCATGCGATGTCGTCTTCACATGCACAATAAAGCTACATGCAACATTTATAAATTCCGGATAATTATATTTTCTACATATAATTTTCATTGTAATTTTAAGTATTGTCATTAAATGCAGTACATATGAACATAATTTTACACCTGCGATAACATGTTATTTATTTTTCGACAATACACACAAAATGACCCGAATCTGGGACCATATAAGCGGGGCACCTCTCGGTCTTCCACGGTTCGTTGCTCGAATTCTTGCCCTTGTGATACCAAAACACACAATAAACCGAAGACATCAGTCGGGATCAAACGAACCTCGACCAGTTCGGGCCTTACTGAACCAATCCCGAAAATTTTCAATATTCGGTCCGAAAATCTTTGGAATTTAAATCACCACGGTCTATCCACGACCAGAAGACAACCTATGTCATTCAGCTTTTTAGGCTAAAAAATATTTCAAGTAGGAAAATTACTATCTGCGTGAGTTTGACAAAACTCCAATATATTGAGCCCGCACAGCGTAGGCTACCGATGCGTGGACCGACTTTGCCTTTTGCTCCTATAAAAACCTACAGTCTGATTTTCGTAAATCTCAGAGAGAAGGGAAAAACCTTTTTTTTCTTTCTTTTTTTTTTCCTTTTTCTCCGTCTCTCTCTCTCCGCTCACTCTTTGTCCATCTCCCCTCCTCCTTCCTTTTTTTTTCTTAATTCCCTTTTTTTTCTTTTTATCATTTTCTTTCCTTTTTTTTTTTTATTAAATTTGTATACATAGCTCATATTACGCCATGTGTCAATCTCTAATTCAGATCCATTTCTGCCCCAAAACAATTTATTTCTGTTCAATTCAAGTTATTTTAAATGAACTTAACTCAAGTCATTTCACGACTTAGAGGATTTTAGTAAAAATCTAGTCCACTGCAAATCATTTAATTCTTTATCGTCAGGAAAATGCGTAAAATATCCAGGTGTCTTAGAATTTGTGAAACTTTTCTGGAGTCACTAGATTTGAGGCAGATCAGGCCTTGATCGTTTGATTATCAGAGATCTAGAAATTTCCTGAAGCTTCACGAACCATTATAGCGTTTATTATTATTATTATCATTTTGCCATTTTTGAAAATTTCTAATTTTCTCGGGTTTTACATTCTTCCCCCCCTTAAAAGAATTTCGTCCCCGAAATTCACACACACTAGCACACACACACACATATGCATATGCAATAATTATTCTAGTTCCAATATTAGACTTCCAATATTAGACAAACGCACCTTCATCCTCAAATAGGAAAGGATAGGTGGCCCGCATCGTGTCCTTGCGTTCCCAAGTTGCCTCCTCCACTCCTTGGTGTTGCCCTGCGCGCCAGCTATGCATACGGTCTTGCGTCATGAACACGATCCGACTATCCATGTCTGGACTGTCCCTCCTCTCGAGAGTCCCATACGTATCCAGCAAACAGTACTCCCCAATCCACTACATGAAATGCATTTGGGATCTGGGTATATACGGAGCATGGAGCATGGAACACCTCATGAACACACGATAAACTAGGCGGTGGCCTTCTTAGAATAACAAGCTGTGTCCACCCTCTTGAGTATCTCGAATGGCCAGATATACCTTAGCGCTAGCTTCCCCCGCTTGCCGAACCTGACCATTCCTCTCTTAGGCATCACCTTCAAGAAGACGTGATCATCCACCTCAAACTCACAGAGGTCGCGTCATCACATCGGTGTAGCTCTTCCTCTGGAAGCTTTGGCCGTGAAGACAATTACGTATCAAACCCACCTTCTGCGAGATGTCTCTAATCGGATGGGACCCGGTGTCGACTATTCGCTTTGTCAACAAATTGGGGTCGACATGGCCTCAATATAAAGCCTCATAGGGTGCCATCTGGCCTTTCGCCACGATGGCATTTGTTGTAGCGAATTCCACCATGGTAAGTGCTCCTCCAGTACCCTTAAGATCGAGAGAAAGCATCTTTGTGACTTTATCATCTCTAAGTCTGTATGGTCATCTCAGTGATCATCTGTCTGCGGATGAAGCGCAGTGCTCATGCGTCAGCTGTGTGTCCCCATGGCCTTTTGGAAACTCTTCAAATGTGTGTCGTGGTGCAGGTCCACTGTCCAGCCGTAGAGCCCGACCTCCATATAGCAAGACAATTTCTCGAATATACAATCGGTAGAATTCCTCCAGTGTGAAGGTTATCCGCACTGCTAGAAAATGTGCTGACTTAGTGAGTCAGTCCACTATCACCCACACCGTATTATGCCTCCACGGTGTCCATGGCAAATGGGTCATAAAATCCATCGTGACATGCTCATTCTAGAGTATGTAGCTTGAGGAGGGTTCCAAAGAGAATACACCAATTACAATAATATTGATAAATGATTGTAGAGTATGTAGTTAATTAGGCTTTTTTAAAGTTGGAACAAAAACAAATATTTTGCAGCCTTCACATGGAGCACGCGGGACTACAGGTCTTCATGGCTGATTTCATTGTCCCCCACTAATCTAATCTAATCACCTTTATCTTACTCCCACGACTCATTCTACTCTCAAAAGAATCACCCACTATATGAAAATAAATAAATAAACAACTCATTCTACTCTCAAAAGAGTCACCCACTATATGAAATTAAATAAATAAATTGGGAGAGAGAAAGTAAGCATGGTGTAGTATATCTCATAATATTGATTATGGGAGGTGACACCTTTGCCTTTTAAAGTTTTATTTTAATATTCAATAGAGTAAAATGTTTTTTGCCCTTTTTCAATGAGAAAGATGGGTTATGATAGAGGAAAGGTAAAGCTTTTTTTTCTCTCCCCATAACTTAAGCAGAAGAAAAAGTGAGGGCATTTGTTTCTTATCAAAAAGTTTATTATTCAAATGTTTTTAATATTTTATTGGAGATGATACATTTTATGGTGATTTGAGGATGCTATGTTCTATTGTAGAATGATGCACCTTTTACAAAAGCCTTTTCATGTAATTTTTATGGTAGAGTTGTGTTTAATTAAATATATAATAAGAGGTTATAATGGCTAAAGGAAGTTACAAAATTCATTTCTAAAATAAAATAAGAGTTATGAAAAATCTTCCTTAATTCTCAGAAGTACTCATTTATTCGATCTGTTACCATTTTATTCTAGTTGTGTAAAGATGGCAGCATCCTATGATCATTGTTCCAGTGGATTTGGTTATTCATTTTCTTAAACTATTTCCTTTAATTGTATCAGAAGATTGCAAGTCTGTGGTTGACAGTGGTAGAGCTTGATCCACGCATAGCTTTGTTTAAAGTTTCTTCTGTTCTTGTTGCCTCTCGAAGCATTTCATCCATCCTTAAATTCATTTATTTCTTCAATAGCATGGATTTTGGTTTGTGTGAATGAAGAAAAAATAGATAGATAAATAAAAACCAGAGTGTAGCAGCTATTTTGAGTGATACCCTCTTAGTTACAGATATTTGCAGGATAGGAGGTTGAGGCCCATGGTGACGAAGATCTTGTGCTTTATGTAAAATACTTGAAATTGATGGAATCTCTTAAATACTGTGATGATCATATATATATATATATATATATAAAGTATATATATATATATATATATATATATATTTTCCCTTTGAATGAAGTTAATGATCTAGAGCATCTGCCTTTTATCTTAGTAGTCCCTAATTATAATAAATGACAGCTCAAAAGTAAAAAGAAAAGATATGATGTACCAAACTTGATTTGAAAATTGTGGAAATCGACCCCTTTTTTGTAGGGCTTTTAAAAATAATATTATAATTTTAAAAACATTTTAAAATTATGATTCAAAAATAAATATTTAGAAATATATATATGGCACTTAGTGCCAATTAGGCGCCACATAGTTGTCGTGTCTTCAAGACATGATTTAAGTGTGAAATTTTTAAACAGATTAAGATACGATTTAAATGTGAAATTATGAATCAGAGCTTTTTCAAGACACAATTAACAATTTTTAAGTAGTTTCAAGATACAATTTGAGTGTAAATTTTAAAGTATTGTTTTCAAGACAAGATTTCAGTCTAGAATTCTGAAATCGTGTTTTAAAGACACGATTTTAGTGTAAATTTTTTAAGTCGTATTTGGAAAATACGATTTTAGTATAAAGTTTTGAAATCGTGTTTTGAAGACATGATTTCAGTGCAAAATTATGAAATCGTGTTTTTAAGACACGATTTCAATGTGAATTTTTGAAATCGTGTTTTGTAGACACAATTTCATTGTAAAAAGGGACAAATCACATCTTAGACATTGAAATGACCTTAAAAATACATCAATAAATTTCTCCGATTCAACGTTTCATAAGTACCAAAACATCAATCTATATACCATCAATGCAACATGTATGGTAATATCCAAGTAGGTATAAGTAAAAACCGTCTAAAAAATCTTTTAAGTACAAAGATCATCATGTCTAACTCATACATAAAATCACTAACGTGTGCCACATGAATGAGTCTTCTTTTTTCGTTGTGGCCTTCTATCCTATACATGTAGCTCTGATGTATCAAAAGAACCCTCATGTACTGCTCGATATTTTTACCCTTTTTCTCATCCTCGTCCTTGTCTATCTTGTGTGTTACTCCTGTTAGAGCCCAAATTAAATTTTGGTCGGGCTAACTTTTCAAGACCAAGTCAAATAGAAAGTGGTAGCGAACGGTTAGAGGAAATGAATTAGTGGGCCATAATTAGATTTCTCTAGGGATGGAGTCAAATGACAATTTTTCTAGAGGTGAAGTCAGTACTATGACAATTTTAGAGCGGAGTTATGGAAAGATCTCCAATAATGAAGAACATGGACAATAGTTTAGATATGATTGTTGTAAAAGGAGAACGAAATCATGAGAAAAGGAATTGACTAATCAATCTCAACAGCACAACTAAGGGAATCAACAAAGCAGTTTAGCATTTAAGCAAATTCAAGTATTTTAGGATTTTTAGTAATCTTAGCTTTCTTGTTTTCAAGTTCTAGTCTAGTCAAGTTTTCTTCTATTTTCTCCGATATTGTGTTGTTTCAAGTTTTCCTAGTGAAAAATGGCAATTCTTTCGGTCTTTAGTTTATTCTCTTCAATTTATTTATTATGACATTATTCACTTAGAATAGGAGGAATTGTCAAAGGAATTAAGGGACCTAATTTTTGTCTGATTAGAAGTTTGATTCTCAACGTAATTTCAATTTGGAAACAAATTAATTTCCTGGCATGCCCATATTTTCTAATTTTTATTTTTATATGTTAAAGTGAAATTCACAAAAATCACCAACTCCCAACATTCTGTACAGAGAACCTCTCAGTCTTCTTTTCCATGTTCCTAAATCCTAATTAATGCAGCACTACTCCCTCATCACTATTGAACAAATATTAAAAAGGTAATGACAAACAAAGATCTTGAAAGCTTATAAGAGTAAAACAGATGATCAATTACATATAATGTACATGATTTGAATATTGTTAGCCAGACTATGTCTAGATCCATAAACGAGAGAAATTACCACTACATTATTGAGAATGTTATAAAAAAAAATAGCATATCAACTATTGGGCCCAAATCAATTTTATTAATTCATATTTATAGATTCCGGGAAAATTTTTTGGTATTATTATTAAACTTTCATGGTGCCTACTATTACCTAATAAGAGAACAATTCTTTAGTACAGAAGTTAGAAAAGTTAACAATGAATTTGGAAAATTTTAACAATGTAGAAATATTCATGATAAGAAGGATTACAAAAAATATTTCTTAAAGTTTTTTTATATTATCAAATGGAGGGGTACAACCCAGGACACCTTACAAGCTATAGAGAACTCCCCTAAGCCATAAAAGGGAAGAATCTACTTCCAATGATAGTCTATTAGTCTGTTTGGGGTATACATAGCCCAATCATGTGGGCTACAGCAGGTCTGTCATTGGAACTCATGGGTTAGCCCAACAGAATATAGTAATGGCTAAAAGAAAAGAACGACTACAGCATACCTGTGGATGGATAGATTTTTTTTTGTTTTTTGATAAAATAGATGGATAGATTTAGGTGAACAATAATAATACTCATTTCTCCATTCATTAATCTAAAAAAATAAAAGAGATATAAAAAAATGAAATCTGAAAAAAATAGCTACACCTCTACCTCTAGCTGGGGGCTTTAGGTGTAAAAAAAAAAACCCAATAAAAAATAGGTTTAAAGTTCAAAAGCAAATCAATAAAAAGATGTTCCACCTAAAATCTAAGGTGAATTATGTAAACATGCTATAAAGTAATGTCCCTCATGTCCCTCGTATTAAGATAAAAATGTCTCTCATGTGTTAAGTTTACATACTTATAATAGTAATGTAACATGCTCATTATGTTAATGTAACACTTGTTTGTTTAATATAACAAATTTTTGCTTAATGTACTTAATGTAATAGCTTTTTTTGTCTAATGTAACATACTTTTGTAAGTATGTTATATTAGGCAAAAGTTTGTTATATTAATATAGTGAGCGTATTCTGCGTTGTGTGTAAGTATGTAAGTGGCAACGTAAGATACATTTTTGTCTAAATAAGAAGAGTTATTATTTTGCTTGCATGTTTGAATTAATTTGGTGGAATCATCACATGTTTTAATGGTTTCAAAAGTTGTCTTATATTTTCCTTCTTTTTGGTATCATGCGTGTTTTACATAATTCGCAAATTTATGCCTACAATTTCACAAACCTTTACGATGTGTTTGATTTTTGGAAAGTAATAAGGAAAGATTATTCTCTTACGTTTTATTGTCTATTAATTAAAAATTTCAAGAATCGGAAATATAAACAAAATTACAAAACTTCACGTATTTTCAAATTATTTAATTTTTTATATCAATGAGTATAGAAATAAATAAAATCGGTTTAGGCTTGATAAATAAAATAGGGTTAATTACATAAATGGTGTCTCAATATTTCCATTTTTTATATTTTGGTGTCTTAACTTTATTTTTGTTCAATCAAATATCTAAAACTTTATGATTTTTTGTATTTTGGAGTCTCAAATTTATTTTTGTTCAATCAAGTGTATAAACTTTTCAATTTTTTATATTTTGGTGCTCAACTTTATTTTTATTTAATTAAACATTTGAACTTTTAATTTTTGTTTAATCAAGTGTTTCCTAACCAATAAAAGCTTATTAGGATATTTGAATAAGCAAAAATTGCATCCAAATAACATTCTTATAATATAAAAATAATGAAATTACTTAAATGACCTTTAACGAGGTGAAATGAAAATATTATCCTTTACACATTAAGATTTTTGTTATATGTTAGTTTCTAGCTACAGTATAAAAGAAATTGATAAATTTGCTACATAAAAATAAATAATTTAATTATTTTAAAAATAATTTTAATATCTAATGTTTTATTTTTAAGGGTTAATTACATAAATGGTGTCTCGACTTTTCAATTATTTCTATTTTTGTGTCACAACTTTATTTTTATTCAATCAAATGTTTAAACTTTATGATTTTTTCTATTTTGGTATCTCAATTTTATTTTATTTTTATTCAATCAAGTGTCTAAACTTTTTTATCTTTTTTATTTTGGTTTCTTAACTTTATTTTTATTCAATCAAATGTCTAAACTTTTCGCTTTTTCGATTTTTTTATTTTAATGTTTTAACTTTATTTTTGTTAAATTTGAATATGAGATTCGTTTAAAACAGCATTCAGTCTCCAGTGTTCCCTTCTCGGGGAAAACGATGACTCCTTTTCCAAGAAAAATCTCCCTCCCTTGAGCTTGCTTCTTGCTTCTTCCTCCCTCTCCAAAAAACTCAAATCCCCAAAAACCCCTCACAAAGAGCCAATTGTTAAGTTCTATATCAAAGTAGACCTAGGTCACAACATTGCTTATTGACTCTGGGAAAAACAAATCAAATCTAACATGCTTGTTTCTTGCTTAATTGTTAGGCTGCCAGTTTTTTAAAATAAGTGAAGTAATGGACTGGCCCGAATAATTCATCACATTGGGTCAATCTGTGAAATAAACAACGTAGATGTGAAGTTTTGTGCATTACACCCGAATCTGTGAGATAAAACCGTATAGCGCAGAATCATCGCATCTTAATCAAAGATCAAAATAAACGATATTGTAGAAGACATGCACGAATCATTTGTAATTAGGCAATCTGAGTAGCGAAGGTCTCGCTTTCGAGTATGGAGGTAGGGTTTGTCTTGGTTAATAAGCGCAGCGTGATACGTTCTCTCGGTGTAGAGCTGCGGATAACGTCATGGGTTTACCACAAATCCGAGACCCAGCTCAATTACTTATTCCCCTTAATGACATTGACCCGTGAAAGCGACATTAAGAGCGCGAAACGCATTAATTCCATATTTAATAATTAATGAAATAATTATATAATTATTTATGAGTATAATTCAATTGGGAATAGATCGACTAGCTTTGTGAGTTCTTGAATGAACCCAACCTGATCATGTCAAATTTAACACTTGTGGCCAGTAGAAAATACAGCAATCACCTCTCTTTGGCAGACTCTGAGTGTTAAGATATCATGCATGGCCGAATACTAAAGTTCTTGCGGAAATATACAGCGTCGATCGCGAAATACACTGTAATCCCGGTGAATTAATTTGTACTAGAATGGGATCAAGCGACGCTATTACATTCATGCGTAGAGACCTATCTTTGTCGACAAGCGGCCTGATCAATGACATAGATCAAATATGGGTGTGTGAGGCACTAGTGTACGATTTGACACTTTTCCATGAAATAGCCCCTCACCTTGCTTGTGAAGATGTGGCACGAAGTCGATTTCCTACTGCTATCTTGACATCTATGAGAAATGCATCAGGAGTACCCGATAACCTCAGGAATGATTGGATGCGATATGTGGCATCCCGATCGCTGTCTTGAAGATACCTCATCGCTCGTTTAGGCGCTTTCCGGTGATCCATACCGGGATTCTTGAATCTCTGCTCTTTATTTGATATGCGCTATGTCAGGACCGCACACTTGTGCAGCGCCAGACTCCTTTATTGCGGAGCGAATAAGGGGTAGTTCTCCATTTCTTTTCTCACCGAGTTCAATTTTGGGGCATTGACTGGCGAGATTTATCACCTTGCAGGTGTATCACTGGTGCCTGATTATGCATATTAAACCTTTAAACACCCTTATTGATGACCTTTGTGATAAGCCAAGTATACATCTTGAGCGATCCTATGGATTTGTATGCCCCGAAAACATATGGTGCATCACGAGTCTTTCATTTCAAAATATTGGATAAGAACCTTTTGGTGTCATGCAATAGACCTACATCATTGCTTGTGGCAGAATGTCATCCACATAAAGCACCACGATATAACAAACTTGCTCCCCATGACTTAAGATATATGCAACGTCAGCGGTGTTCTCCTTGAAACCATATGAAGAAATGCCTTATAAATTTCAGTGCCATTGGCCAGGTCACTTTGCTTTAAACCATAAATGGACTTCTTGAGTCTACATACTAGATGCTTTGGGTTTCCTAACTCAAAGTTCTCTCGTTGCACCATGTATATAGTTTCATCAATGTCTCCATTGAGGAAAGTTGTCTTGGCATCATTTGGTGCATTTCACAGATCCCGCAATGAGCTTCTGAGTGCCATTATAATTATGAATGAGTCTTTCGTCGAACCTGGCGAAAGGTCTCCTTATAATCTATGCCTTCCTTTTGGGTAAAGCCCTTGGCGACTAAGCGTGCCTTATATCTCTCGACATTGCCTTTTGAATCCCGTTTGGTTTTGAATATCCATTTACAACCAATTGGTTTTATACCTTTAGGTAGTCGGCGAATCCCTGACGCCATTATCTTTCATGGACTTCATTTCCTCTTGCATGCATTTGCAATCCACTTTACGAATTAGTGCATTGTTTGGCTTGATTAATAGCGTAGGATCGTCCTCCGATCTGTATCAAACTCATGCTCACGAAGAAAACCAAGAAGCTCTCACTTTCAGTATGAGCATAGGGTTTGTCTTAGTTGTAAAACTTCAAGCGTGTCGTTCTCTCAATGGGAACGCGAGATAACGTCTTTGTGGGTTTTAATGGAAGACCCCGCTCAAATTAATTGCCCCTTAATGTTATTGACCCATCAAAACAACATTAAGGGCAAAGCGAGGAAATAGCGCATTAATTCCATATTTAATAATTAATGAAATAATTATATAATTATTTTTGTGAACCTGGTCGGTAGGGAATAGATCGCTAAGCTTTGTGGAGTTCTTGAATGAGGCAATGCGATCATGTCCGAAATTTAACAACATCGGCCCGATAAAAGAAAATCTAACATCATCTACTTACATAGACCATGCATACTGAGGATGGAGGTTTGCCAGACTTGCATGTCCGATGCTCTTTCTGCCCAACAAATTTATAACAAGTATATGAGTGACATATTCAACAATTACATAGAGAAAAAAAGGGAGATATTATCATACTTTCACTGGTTGAAATGAAAATCTCCGTTCCAGAAAATCAAGCAGCCATGATATTTGCTCCGTGAAAAGAGTAGACATTAAAAAAAACAATCAAAAAATTTTCTCATATTGAATTTGATCAAGTGCCATGCTCATCATTTTTTTCCTTCTTTTGTTCTTGGGATGTGAAGGAACTCTGTTTAAAGTGCTTGACATTGAATTGGATAACGTTTCAAATACTCATTTCAAACATTGTGATCTTGAAAACCGTAATCTAATAGCTCAACAACCTGCTAATAAACAAGGACTTTTCAGTTGCATAATGGACACAAATTGCTAGAAATTAATTTTTTTTCTCCTTCCATGAAAAGACTCCCAAAGAAATAATCTGGCAGACTAGGAACTCACAGATTGCAGAGTTTCTCAAATATTTGATGTAAGATTCAAAAAGAAGAATCACAAGGCTGGGTTTCAACCAAGAGAATTCACGTTAAGAACATAAACTGTTCAGTTCAAACCACCTCATCTCGAAAAATTTCTCAACATTGTAAAACTAGTATGAACATAATTCCAGAAAGGTGACGTGTAGGCCACCAGCAACCTCATAGGTCTAGCATTCTCAATGTGTTATTTACTATATTTTTGCTACCTATCAACTTGTTCAGAATCTCATATCCCTTTTTCACTTCTTAAGTGCAAGTAAATTTATAAATAAATAAACAAAATATGGAAATAGTGAATTCTCTAGTGAATTTATAGACCAGGAGCTCAGAAAATAGTACATCCCTGGAAAGTGTAGACCAGTATCTGCCAAAACAACCAAAAAAAGGAGATTTGAAAGGCAGAAAAACAGTGTTACTGCAGATGTACCACCTACGGGTATGTTGGGTCCGCCCCTTTGTGTGGGCTGAACCAACGGGCAAAGCCCATTGTTTGAATTAAAAATAAAAAAATACAAAAAGGAGAGCTGCTGTGTGGTTCGGGTAGCAGCCAAAAAGGTGAGAGAAAAATGAGGGGAAAAGGGTTTTGAGAAGGAGGAAGAAAGGGGTTAGGGTTTTGATTATTTTACAGTGGAATGTCGGCTTGATATGGGTTTGGCTCAAATTTGGCGTGGTGAGCTCATGTAAGGTGATCTTCAATCCTAATTTGTTAAGTCTTTGATTAGCTCTTCACAATACCCATTTGGCCATTCTACCATTTGGTGAGATTTTTCCTCTTTTCTCTTGTTTTATCCATCCTTGAGATGATGTTTGTTGGTTTGGTGTTCCAAGAATGATATTCTTGATGTATGTTTGTTGTGAGCCTTTAAATTTCTTGTTAGAGAAGAACATGGTGTAACCCATTATTGTCATTGTTGAAATAGTGGAAGTTTAAGTGGCCTACGGGTCCTGTGGTTTTTACCCTTTTTATTTGAGGGTTTTCCACGTAAAAATTGTTGCCTCATTGTTGTTGATTTATTGTTGTTTGGTTGGCTTTGTTGTTGGCTCAATTGTTTGTTGAACCTATTTTTGGCACACAAAGAGGGAAAGGTCATTTTTAGAACAATTGCATTTGGTAGTTTTTTCCCGAAGCAAAGTGAGTATCGGAAGGCTTAGTTGTCTGGGTTTTCTTGTGTCTGAAATGGATGGCGGCAGCGATAAAGAATTAAATTCGATGAATTATTCCTTGGACGTGTGATGGAAGATTTGCTTTTATTGTAAAGATTTATATAAATCATTCGATTAAAGAAAAACCATCGGGAATACACTTGATGATGATTGGGATGTGGAACATAGAAAACCATTGCTTATATGAAGGTGGATGAATCGACTCTGCATGAACACGTTTATGATGAAGCAGCTTTATGTCGTTTGGAAAAAGCAACATTTTTGCGAGAGAAAACGTAGGGAAATAAAACTACTTTGATTAGGGCTTGTCAACTTGAAGTCTGAGGATGGGAGCAAGCATGGTTGACATATGTTCTTTTCGAGCTGTTGTGAACAAGTTGGTTGCGGAAAATGAACGTGATGATGAGATGCAAGCATCATTACTTCTTAGCTCTTACGATGGTTGGGGAGACATTGGTTGTAACAGTTAGTAATTCCACTCTAAATGGGATTCTAACTATGAAGAGTGTTAAAGATAGCTTGCTAAATGAAGAGGCTAGAAGGAAAGAAAAAGGTGAATCTTCTTCTAAAGTACTTGTTCATGAAAAATGAGAAAGACCAGAAAGGCGTGGGAAAAGTCAAAATAGAAATCCCCATAGTTTAGAGGAAGATCCAAATCCAGAAAAAATATTAAATGTTATCATCGCAACAAGGTTGGTCACATGAGGGAAGAGTCGAGGATTTGGAAAAGACGAATGATGTGAAGAAAAATAAAGAGACTAATGCGATTCTTCTTTAAAAAGAGTGGTATTATGGTGTGGCGATAACGGTTGTGTCAGTCTTGCGATGAATATGGCCCCGGGTAATTGATTCTAGTGCCTCATTCCATGTTACTTCTCATAGTGATTTTTTCATTTCCTACAAAACTGGTGATTTTGGTAATGTTAGAATGGGAAACAGTGGTGTATCCAAGATTGTGGGTATTGGAGATGTTTGTAGAGACTCTTTATTGAAATAAGCGGTACTCGAGATGTTAGACATGTTCCGAATATTCGTCTCAACTTGATATCCACAGGCAGACTTGATGATGAGGGATTCACAAATTCCTTTGGTGAAAGTAAATGGAAGCCTCAAACAAAGGCTCTTTTAGTAGGCAAGTGGAAAGAAACACCCTCTATTTCATTTTCGTTTCAAGCCGCATAAAGAGATCAACGCGCCACGATACATTAAACTTTGGCATAGGAGGCTCGTCACATCACAGAAAGGACTTCAAACTCTTGCTAGAAAGCAATTTCGCTAAATTCAAGGCATGCCTCTTAAAACTCAGGATCATTGTTTAGTTGGAAAAAGAAGAGCAGAGTTGCATTTCACACATATCCACCATCTAGAAGGTTAAATGTTATTGATTTAATTCATACTGATGTTTGTACTATGCAAACTAGAACTGTTGGTGGTGCACTTTATTTTGTGACATTCATTGATAATCACTCTAGAAAAGTTTGGGGTTTTGCTTTGAAAACAAAAGACCAGGTGCTAGACGCCATTAAAGAACTCCATACTGTGATTAGAAATAGTCAGGAAGAAAGTTAAAGGTCACAGAGCGTATAATGGTGGTGAATACAGGGGTCCATTTGAAAGTTATTGCAAACTTCATGGCATTCGACTTGAAAAGACTATACCTAAAACTCCTCAACAAAATGGTGTAGCTAAGAGGATGAACAGAACCATTGAAGAAAGGATTAGTGTGGGAAAGCCATTCTAATCTACCACCTACGTCCTCAGGGGAGAGACTATGAGAACATCAATTGACTTAATAAACCTTCTCCTACCTGCCTTTAAAAGGTGATGTACCCGAAAGATCAGGACGTGGAAAGATGTTTCATATGACAATTTGAGAGTGTTTCGGTTGTAAAGACGGTTCATATCCCCAAAGCATGAGAGGTCAAAACTCGATGTCAAGGCCAAACCATGTATTTTCTTCTGGTATGGCCAAGAAGAATTTGGGGTACAGCCATGGATCCATCGAGAGAGAAGATTGTCGGCGAGATGTTGTGTTTCAAGACCAACTTGTCAGCGATGGTACAAGGTTGAGAAATCTGAAGTCTTTCTCGCTGAAATTCCAATTAGAATGATCCATTGTTCCACCCACAAGCAGAAAGTAACTGGGTTTTGGGAGAGTTACAAGAAGGTGACAGGTTGAAATGAAGATGACCCCATAGCTTGATGATTTGAGCCAACCGAACAAGTTTATGGAGAACTTCCACTACCACCATATGAACCACCATCGAGAAGATCTACCAGGAGAGCCTCAACCTCTACAAGACATCCTCCCACGAGTATGTGATGCGATGCAGAATCGAGGGAGATTTTTAAAACTTACCAAAAGCCATTTTACACGAGAGTAAGAAAGAGTGGCTAAAGCCATGCAAGAAGAAGTGAGATCCTTACTGATAACCACACCTATGACTCGTGAAGTTACCACAAGAAAAGAAAGCGCTAGAAACAAAACGGGTGTACAGATTGAAAACTCGAAACAATGGCTCACAACCCAAAGAACAGGCGCGGAACCTCGAAGGGGTTTGAAGTAAAGGAAAGAAAATCTTGTGTGCAAGTTAAAGAAGAGCCTTATGGACTCGCAAGCACCAAGGCGCTGGTATAAGAAGCCTGACTCTCTTCATGATGAGTCATGCAAATAATAACTCATCTCACCACGTGGTGTTCACTGTAGTTCTCTCGATGATGATTTTATTATCCTCCTCCTCGTATGTTGATGACATGTTGATAATTGGTCATGATTCTATAAGATTGACAGTCAAGAGAGTTTAGCAAGTCTTTTCCACAAAGACTTCAGATCTACTAAATGTGATACTGTATGAAGATCTCCCGTGATAAGAAGAATAGGAAGCTTTGTTATCTTAAGAAAGCCATACTGAAAGGTTCTGAAAGATTTAACATGAAGTAAGGGCTAAGATACTATCTCTCCACTAGCAAAGCACACTAAAGCTTAGCTCAAGCAATGTCCCAAGAGGAAGGTATGAAAGAGATGAGCAAAGTTCTTTACACATCTATCACAGGTTTGATATGCTATGGTCTCCACTAGGCCGTACATCGCTCATGCAAGAGAGTTGTTAGCCTATTTACTAATCCTGTGAAGGAGCACTAGGAAGCAGTGAAATGGATACTGAGATATCTGAGAGGCACTTGCAAGGTGTGCTTCAGAGCTGCGCGGGTGAGCCTATGCTAGATGGATACAATGTGCATTCGTGATATGGCAGGTGATGTTGATCCAAAGAAGTTCACTCTCGTGGCTCATGATGACTTTGGCAGGGGAGCCGCCTCTGGCAACTAAGTTACGTAAATGTGTCAGACAACTACCACGTGTCGGTACATTGATATTACTGAGGGTTGTAAAGAACCTTTGTGGATGAGAAAATTTTTAGAAGAACGTCGTTAAGAGAAGTATGTTGTTTACGCGGATAACCAAAGTGCCATCCACTTTCCAAGAATTCGGCATTTCTGGTCTAAAGATCAAGATAGATGTTAGATATCACCATCTTGATGTGCTTGAGTCAAAGCAATCAGATTGAGAAAATACGTTGAGAATGACTGTGACATGTTGACTAAGTGTTTGCCTAAGGAGAAGTTAGAAGCTTGTAGGCAGAGAGCGGGCTTGGTTGAGCCCACGACATGAGGCTGAGAGGGAGATGGCTGGTCCGCCTTTCATATTGGCTGACCAATGGGCAAAGCCCATTGTTTGAATTAAAAAAAAAATACAAAAAGGAGAGCTACTGTGTGGTTCGGGTAGCAGCCAAAAAGGTGAGAGAAAAATAAAGGGAAAAGGGTTTTGAGAAGGAGGAAGAAAGGGGTTAGGGTTTTGATTATTTTACAAGATGGAAGGTCAAACAATGCTCTGCTTTGCTCAAATTGAATGGGTACTCCTGCAAGGTGACTTCAATCCTAGCATTTCGATCTTTGATTAGCCTCCATATCACCCATTTGGCCATTCCACCATTTGAGATTTTCCTCTTTTCTTGTTTTATCCATCCTTGAGATGATGTTTGTTGGTTTGGTGTTCCAAGAATGATATTCTTGATGTGTTTGTTGTGAGCCTTAAACTTTGTTGGTAGTTAATCCCTACAGAACTCCATTATCACATTGTTTAAAATAGTGGAAGTTTAAGTGACCTACTGTCCCGTGGTTTTTTACCCTTTATTCGAGGGTTTTCCACGTAAAATCATGGTCTCATCAGGTTGATTTACGTTGTTTCGACCAAATCGCTATTGCTGGCTCAATCTGTTCTTGGAACCTATTTTTTACACATGTGCCAGGAAATGTCATTTTTAAAACAATTGTACTGTGTAGTCTTTCCCAACAAGCGTACCTCTGCATAAGTATAAGCTCAGAGGTACTCACTTCGCACCTCCGCATGTGTCTGCAGTTCTATAAGAATCTATGGCACCTCCGCACAAGTATAAGCTCAATCACCCGAGATCCGAACAAGTATAAGTCCGCTTATATACAAGTACGTATGTTTATTAATGAATCTTATAAAAATTCTAATATTTGGCTAATGTGATATCCGTTATCATATATGCTTACTATAAATGAGCACAGTGTATGTATAGTGTATAAGTCATATGTTTCACTAAGCCGCGAAGCTTTAGTACGTTTTATCTGTGTGTAGGTACAGAGGGGGACGTCCACGATAGTCCGCATACTGATGGGTCAACAAACTAGTAGGAGTCCATCATAGTAGGTTTTTCGCTCTGATTATGTAAATGTAAATGTACAGTTTTTGTATATGTATATGTAAATGAGACTCGGGTGACCGTATTGGGACATCAAACACCACTACTAAGTGGTAGTTTTATTTTTGTATCTTTGTATATGATATTTCTTGATTCAGCTTATAGCATTCTCGTCTACCAATGTCCTAAAAGTAAAGAGTCCCAAGATAGCTCGCGCCTTCATCCGCTTAAAGTGGGTCAGTGACATTTTCTTTGTTTTTACCTTTATTCAACTGTGCGACTGGCTGATCGCTGTCCCATTTAATCGAGCTCACCCAATTCAAACACCAAACACGTTGTCAATTCATTAACTATGCACTCACAATTCCATTTAATGCGATATCCTCATACATATGCAATGCAATATGTCATTGCATGTTATATCATGTCACATGCATAATGAATACTACATGGACAACACAATCCACACCACTTACCAAGTGTCATGGATAACCACATCACCTGCATATGACTTCCATACAACATTTCATTCATGCCAATATATCATACAAGCATATATCAACATTCACATGCAACATGTCATTTTATGTTCAAGCAATGACACACACACAATCAAGTCAATTCATCACATGTCAATACATTTGAGTACTCATATTGACATCCAAACAGGTCACTACATTGTCAAGTAGGGACACACTCATAATCGAGCCATATCATGGCCATTTGCACTTATAAACTCATTACATGTCAATACATTAGAACACACATATTGACATCCAAACATGTCACTCTTAGTCAAGTAATGACACTCTCAATCAAGTCATACAATGGCCCTAGAAGCAAGCCACAATCACAAACTGTGCCTCGAACGCCCCTAAAATGTTACAATACGCCACAATGTCGATCCCCGGGCTCGCATAGGCGAAGCCCTCCTTCACCTAGGCAAAGTGGTTCGCCTAAGCGAGGGAAGCCTCGCCTCTTCGCTCGCCTAGGCGGACCAGTGACCCTAAATTTCCTGTCCTTAGGCTCGCCTAAGTGAACCCCTTCGCATTTCGCCTAAGCGAACCTTCCCTTTACCTAAGCAAATAACCAATCTTCCATGAGAAGATTCCTGCCTCCGCCTAGGCGAACTGAGGTTCACCAAGGCGAAGAAATATCGAGTAGAACCTGAAAAAACCAATTTTTTTTTCTCCGCCAAACAGGCCCTTAACGAAAAACCCTCATTTTCCTCCCAAAAGATGGAAAGTAAGCCAAGGTAGGAATAATCTCTTACCTCTTAGAGCATAGACACACGAGTAGGAAGCCTCTTAAACCCGACAACTTCAATCTCCCGAAATCTCCCTTCTTAGATCTTCGACAAAATCCTTCTTTCTAGGTACCCACGTTAAAATTTCGTCAATGCAATGAACTTTTCGTTTCACCGACGAAACCGACTAACTAACTCAGATATCTTGGAAGGAAGCCTTACTCCTCCTCTTCTCTTCTCTTCTCTCTCTCTGGCCAAACCAGAAAATGAGCCTTTGCCTAATTCCTTTTCGTCCCCAACCTGCTTAAGTCGATGTGTGGCCCACGTCGCGCCACGGTCAACCCTCGTTCGTGCTTGATTTTGGCCCGGTTGCTTGGCTTTCAGTTTAATTTTTTGAGTTCAAATCATATCTCACGAACTTAACTCAGCCATTTCAACTTACGGTGATTTTCAGAACAATCTCGCTTGGGAGTCACTCGGGACACCCATCGTCCCAAAAACGTGAAAGTCCGACTGCCTTAACTACGAAATTAAGCCAGAATTCAGATTTGCAAGACAAATTCAACTAAGTCTGTCACATCCGAGATCTAGAAAATTTCCGTGTTTTTAACCCGGTACTCATTCCAACAAGTTACCGTTTTCACATTTTTAAAAAAATTCGATTTTCTCGGTTTCACACCATCAATATTTCATTCATTTATTCTTTGAATTATATATAGACTGAAGGAAATCTTTTCTTCATTGGAAGATCCGGGAGGATAGGTCTAGGATAATAGTTTTTGGTTCCTTATTAATATGCATTTTGGTATTTTATTCTATTTATTTGGTCTTATTCTTCTTCTTCTGAATTGTCAGTTTGCTCCTCATTATATGAGGATCCTGTTTCAAACCCACTTACAAAATTAAGTTATTGTTTTGAAGAAGAAGGATCTGTAGGTTTAAATTCAATACCTTCTAGTTTTTTGGCTAGTATTTTTTTAAGTTCATTATTTTTATTGCTGAATTTTAATAGTTTGTTAATTTCAAGGGGTTATTTGGCAAATGTAATTTTATTATGTAGCTTTTATTAATGTTGTTTTATTTTCTAATGTAATATGATGCTCTATGATATAATATTTATTAGTTTAAAATGTATTTTTAGGTTTTTAATATATTCTTATTTATTATTAATTTTATTTATTTAATATAGATTTGAAGAATGAATAGTGATTATTGATTGGAGTTGAACACCATCATTTCCAAATATGAAAAAGATGACAATTTAGAGTTGAAAATGAAGATTTGTGATCGGAGTTTCTCTTAAATGTTTTCTTTGGCTGAGGCACAAAAGTGATGAGATTTTTTCTCAAGATGATTCCAAGAGACAATTTTATATCTTTGGCTGAGGCACAAAAGTGATGAGATTTTTTCTCAGGATGATTCCAAGAGACAATTTTATATAATTTACCTTGCCAAGCCCCGACATTTAAACTTGTTTAAGGTTCCATGCTGGCAAGGATTTACCACAGCCCTCAAAACAAGGAGGAAAATCAATTATGATTATAGAAAATTCTAGGCTTCCAAGGAAGTTTATGATCAAGATACAATCATAGGCTTTGGGCTCGAGGGTGAGATGATTGGTGGACTCCCAAGCAATTCTCTCATGCCCTCATAAGGAGCTATCTACTGTTCCTATGGATACCTCAACTGCTTCAGGCTTGATAGGCCATGTTCTATGTCGAGTTTGCCAAAACAAAAACAACCTGATCAACAAATGTCTTTCCTTGTTAAATCTTTTTTTTTTTTGCCAGCGACGGAGGAGGGCACTTTTGAACAAATACTCCCTCTCGCACCTTAACACCTAGCAAGAATTATTTTTTGAATAACTCAATCTTCCCATGATTTTCCAATATTCCTTAAAACCTCTTTTTTTAAATAAAATTAAATTACTATGTCATAACATAATTTTCCCATAAAATTAATCTCTTTTTTTGCATGATGTTTATTAAGGGATAATCCTTTAAAAAGCTGTAGACCCCAAATTTAGGCTTATATTCTTTTATTTATTTATTTATTTTGATTTACTTAATTTGATTTTAATGGATTGAATTTTCTTTTTCTTTTTTTCTTTTTTTTTCTTTTTGAGAAAGGCGTTTGATACTTTCAGGGGTTTTAGGATTAATTTTCTATAAAAGTTAATATATATTAGAGACATATCGAGAAGGAAGGGGGACCGTCAGAGAGTGGGATTGAAGGGAGGGTCGTTTTTCTTGAGAGCGAGGAGAGTACAAAGGATGACATAATGTTTTTTTTTCTTTTGATCATGAGTCATAATGGTTTTTCAAATATTGTTCCTATGTGACATCTCATTTCGATATCGTTTCGAGGTAGGGACATCTTATTTTAGATATTATTTCGAGGTAGGGACATCTTATTTCTATATTTGCTCTTATTCTCAGAGCATTTTCTTGATGATGGGAGACGCCGATCGACGACGCTTTTCTAATCAAACTCATTGAGCTTATTGAATTGTTAGCCGGTCCGCTTAACCCTGATGTCGCTTCCTCAAAAAATAAGAAACAAAAGGATTGTGGGGATCGCCTCGTTGTTTTCTCCGACGCCAGCTCTACCCTTTCTTTCCGAAGAGTAAGATCAACCGCTGCGGTTTAATTTTTTGCGCAGACCTTTCAATCGACGTTGAATTTCAGATTCAGGAAAGGAAATGCTATGGTGATCTTCCTTAGCTGGGATAATGATACGGAATCTCTCCTATCATTGGGCAGGACTTTCTTTCCTTTATCGCGAACTCGAATGATAAGGGATAATTAGAAAGTATTTATTGGGAATTATCTCACTTCCCTAATCGGTGGAGATTTAGTTAAGGAGAATGTGTATTTTCCTTTAATACAAGATTCATCGTCATGAGACACCCGGGCTTTTGAAGGGTGAATCAAGCCTTTATTTCGAAAGTACGTGGTTCGAGTGATATCACGCTCACCCTAACCTCCTTTTTAAGCTTCGTCAGGTTCTACTACGCACCTATTATTTTAAACCCAATCGGGCCGCTCTACCTCTTTAGCTCACGCAAGTGTGAGTAAGTGGTTGTACCGCTGATCAGCGCGATTTCCACATGGTCGTCAGATCTAGCTTTGATTAGGCTAGTCGCCGGCCAAACGCCTTGTAATGATGGTGGCTGACCGCGCTTATTTCGGCATTGGCTCAGCTTCTTCAAAACATCCTCCGACCGCTAGTGTCAAGGCTTTCTCTGCTTCGCTTTTCCCTCTGCTAGTCCGGGTTGTCTAATTATTTGTTCAAAACTGCTTTTGTTGGTTTCTGGTATCTCAGTCAGTTGTCCCTTTCGCTCATTCCTGACTAGCAGACTTTCTCCTTCCTTGTCTCTTGGTCGAGGTCTGCGGCGTTGGGTCAGCTTGGTCAGTATTATCTCTCCGAACCCCCTTCATAGCTCTGGTCTTGTGTATTTCCATGGGTCCCTGTCGCCTCGCTTTTACGCATAGGGCGAATTCTTCTTCTATGTGTGTCTCGGTCTGTATAGACGGTGGTGTGAGTCCAACCGCTTTAGCCGTGTCGCCCCACGAGTTGGCCCGAGGACTCCCCCTCGGGGTAGGTGCAAGGCAAGACCCAAACTCGGGGAGATCCCGAGGGCTCGAATATCCGAGGGGGTCAGACAGAATGTCACATTGTGGGCCCTTGTAACATCATCCCGAAAAATACCCAGCAACTTTCTGACTTGTTTAGGGTATATTAAAAGTTAAATATGAATTTTTGGAAAATAAAATGAGGGACCCGGAAAGTTTACAAGATACAAGGGCAATCTTGTAATTTATTAAAAAGGATATGAAAGTCATAAAAGAGGAAAGATTGGGGTCAAATGAGAAATTGGCATAAGTTGATTTTCAAAAAGGGAAGAATTTGGGGACCAAGATGCAATTATGGAAACTTAAAGCAAAAATGGATTTTTATCACAAACATGGCCTTACAATAAACATGGGTTTTAAGACAAATTTGGTCTCCAAATAGAGAGAAAACCGTAGAGAGAGAGAGGAGAACAAAAGGAGAAAAGAAGAGAAGAGGAAGAGGAAGAAGAGAAGAGGAAGAAGGAGGAGCCAAGATCAAAGCCAAACTAAGGTATGGAACTTGGGATTTTTGCATGGACCTATGAATTATTGTATGAATTTCCATACAATTACATGATTAGTAGCTTGCCCCAAACTTAGGGTTTGTTAGGATGGCATCCTAACCAAAGTTTCTTGAATGTAGGGTTGAGTAAAACCCTAGGCCTTGTATAAGAGATGAATAGAAAGCATGTTTGAGTTCAATAGAGTTCATAAGAGGTGTATTGAATGATAAATTGAGTGTAAGAGATCATAAGATGAATTTAGCTGCCTGGGCGCTATATGATAGAGTTGATTTGAGGTTGAAAATATGGAAAAATGGGGGAAAAACACACATTTTAGGGCATTTCGGTGACTTGTACCGGTACACTTTTGAAAGTGTACCGCACTTTCGGTTCTCATATTTGTTTGGCCAGTGTACTGCATTAGAGGTAAAATTCTAAGACACCCCGTCTGCTTTCCAATTTGACCAGTTTTTTGTATTTTGGCTAACTTGCTCATTTCTTATCCGATTTGAGTGGATTCATGGCCACTAAAATAGACTTCAAGGAAAACCATCCATATAGAATAGACATCGTCAAATTCATGACTCTAAGTGGCCCAAAAATCCACTGAAGTGGGACCATGCAAACTAAATTTCTGGTTTTGGGTGTTGAACATAGAGAAGTCCGGGTTGTTTCGGACGTAACTTGAGTTCCGGTGCTCTGAATTGGGTGATTCCAGTTGGAATAGAACCCTTAGCACCTTAGATTTAAATGAATACAAGGACCTAGTGTCAAAATATGAAGTTAAGACCCAGGAAAAATGAGTAATACAAACTGTCCTAGAAAAATTTGGTGAATGACTAGAAGTTGGCATAAAAATGCTATAACTTTATTTTTTGATGATCCGAATGGATTGATTCCAATTCCTAAGTAAAATAGATTCATAGAGGAATAAGAATATATGATTGGTGTGTGATTTCATACACATCATACTATATAAGAATATGAAGTGTTATATGTACAGCCAGAAACATGAATATGATATGAATATAGGATTATATGATAAGATATGTCATAAGATATGATAGGTATAAGTCATAAGATATGATGAGATATGATAGAACATGTCATAAGATATGATAGTCTAGCATACAAATGATAGGCATATGAATATAAGAGTAAATGATATGAATATAAGGATAGTTATACCGAAATGAATAAGATGAACATGCTAGAACACAAGATAGAAACGCGTAAAATGCTAAGAACGATAGAGATAAGTAAAAGATGACAAAGCATAAGAATAAGTATATGTACATGAATGATAGTATAGTAAAGACATGACAGAGTAAGTATTATTATGGACTAGTAAGTATGAAATACGAGATAAACAGATCCGACAAAGAGAAGCATGTGTATAGGAAAGTATATGAATATAAGTGTATATGATACAAATATATGAATGAGTAAAAGCATACATGATAGAAATATAGAAAGTATATGAATAGCTAAATCATGATAGAAACGCATAAAGGATAGGATGCATAAATAATATAAAGAGATATGAATATAGAAAGCTATATATATGAATATATGAATACAAGAGTGCATAGATGCATTCATGATATATGATAGACAAACCTAAATGATAGAAAAAGATATGAGTATATGTATTATAGAGATATAGGAGAACCGTAATATGAAACTACAGAAATGAGAACGAATACAGAGTAAATTAATGATAGAGAGATGTATGGTCATCAGTGATAAACAATAGTTATCTGCGCGGCAAAGATGTTAAAAGTAATAGCCGATCGCTCCCGCTTAGAACCCGGTAGGGATAGATAGGCATGCCTATGTGGAAGATACAATGTCGCAAAGATATTCATAGACGATATCGAGGCCCCGTTCGGGGTCGATGACATGCATCCCGGCTTGGGATCGTGTGGCCCCGCAAGGGTCACCATAATAGACCGAAATCACTGCCTCGTGACAAAGGATAAGTATCTTCGGCACCAATAGTACAGGCATAGGCCAATGTCTGCATAAAGGATTTATACCTTCGTATTAATGGCATTGCAGACTACTATCTCGCATGCTGATGGGTGACCTTCGTACACATAATATTTCCCGTGATTCACTTTGCCAGTAATTGCATGAAACCTAAAAGGAAATGACATGTATAGAATATATGACATGATATGAGAAGCATAGCACTGCTATGCGATGAAAGTATAGACAGTTACAAGAACAAGAAGTACAATACAAGATGAATATGAAAAGCACAGTATACGAAAAGCATATGAAAAGTATAACCGAAAAACAGTATATGAAAGGAACAGTACATGAATATAGATATATGAAAATAGTATATGAACAGTACATGAATACAATATATAGAAAGTACAAAGTATAGTACACGAAAAGGAAATGAACAAGTAAAGTACAGAAAGTAGATAAAAGAGAAAGGTATATGAAAAGTATAGTATATAAAAACACATGAAAGCATAGGTGAAAACGTATGATAGTAGATGATATAATAGTAAAGTATAAGCTCGAACTCCTAAGGAGATATGAAAGATGTGATAGAAATTCACATAACTAAAAGCAATAAGTTATGTATCAACAAATGAACACATGAAAAGGATAGAAAGTATAAGAAGGTACAAAAGTAGATGAAAGAATATGTACTAGAACAAGAATAGTAACAAGTTACAGAATAAGTATAGGAATATGTAAAGTATAGACACAGGAATACAGAAAAAGTATAAATAAAGGATATGCAAAAGACATAGAACATGTAATAGAAAAAGATTGACATGCAATAGGAATATAAGATGATAAGTAATTAAAGTTATAGAAATATGTATAGATATATGAAATGCATATGTATAAGCTATGACCATCGGGTGGCTGTCCATGCTGATGCCCTACTAAGTCAGAAAGCTTAAGACGTGTTCAATCCGTGTAGGTACCCGAAGAGGAGGCTAGAGGACAGGACATTCCACATCAGCAAAGAAGGCCAACTCTGTAGATAGGAAGCCACTCAAATACGCCTTCCGCAATCTCCGATGTTTTGTATTAGAAATGACCGTATAAGTATTTGTATAAGTAAATGGACTCTCAGATATGTGTATAGACTTTTATGGACACCACTCCTGGTAGTTCTTTTGGTATATGTAAATGATTTTATATTACAGTAAATTGTTTGTATACTACAAGCATGTACAACTCGAGAAAGAATAGGTCACGGGAGTCCTGAAGATGATATGGGCGTATAGTATAGATAGCATCACGCCCTGACTTCGGGTTCTGATCCGCCCCAACCTGCCTGACCGGATCGGCGTGACAATGAGCCGAACTGAGCCTTTATTCGGGGAAATCTTCGCAGCCCTAAGATAGGCCCTCCCGTTTGGGGTCTGGTGGCTTCAGCGCCCGATGCACGACCTCCTTATGTTGTCCAAGTGCCTAAGATGGTGTGCTTGAGGTGGCCTTCGAGGCTCCGCTTTCCTCCGCCCCTTTTATAAAAGGGTTTCGCGGAAGATTTCAACGCTTGTCTCTTCTCAACTTTCTCCCAACTCGGGTATTCCCTGTCATTATTAGTTGTTTTGCGGACAGGGCTCGTGTTCCCAAAGATAGCTCGTCCTAAACTTTTTAGCGCAGCGAATCCGCCGAGGGCTTTCTTTTATGTCTCAAACGCCTAACGCCAAGCTAATCAATATCTCGACCTTCCGTCCTCCCAGGCACTGGAAGGAGCGTTATTTTTGCTCTGGTCTACCGGGAGTATAACCTCGCTGATCGGAAGACACACTCGCGCTTCCTGGCCGCCCTGACCACTCCTCAGAACCTACGTGAGTCCCCTGCCTTAATCGGGCTTCGGCCTCAGGGGCTGTGTGGATACTTCTAACTTTCCTTTGGTTATGTGCCCTCTAGGTATCCGACTTGGTCTTAGTCCTAAGGACGAGAGGGTAGTTTTAGGGTTTGTTAAGGGTGCCTCCGCGTGCCTATTCGTGAGCTCATCTGGCCTGGATATTCCCAGGCCGCCGAGTTTGAAGTCTTCCCGTCTCCCGCGGCGAGGCCTCTCCTCCATCTGGCCATGGTTCACACCCCGAGGGGTCCCTAGCATCGGGCCCACTGGGAGCTTCGAGCCTGTGGAGACATTGCCTAAAGGGAGGCGGCGTGAGCGAAAGCCTCGTGATTCCCCCCGAGGCGAGCCACGCCAAGGTTCCGGTCGGGACGCTCTCCATTACCCTCTACCGGTCCGGTGAAGGCAGCGCGCTAACCGCCGAGGTGCCGAGGGTGCCAAGTCCACTCTGGCCAGCTCCTCCTCCACGCAGGTAAAGACTCTCGGGAGGGTCACGAGCCCGCCGGGCAAGAGGTTTATTTCTGCTAGAGCCCTTCACGCTAGAGTCGGGCTTCCTCACGAGCGCGGAGGATGTGTGAGGATCGTTTTGGAGCTGAGGGAGACTAGGGTTCCCTGTTTTCCAACGCGAGCTACCGCCGGCAGCCTCATCCATCCTCCCGATCTCCCGATCTTGGCAGGTCGATGCTCTACCCGCTGAGGAGGCTCTGCCCCGCCATCTGTGGGGTTATCTCTGTAAGTTCGTGTGCCTTTATTCGCCCGTCTTATCATGGTTTTATGTTGTGCATTGACTCCATCTTGTTTTTTGGCAAAGTGATATTCATCCTCCAAGAGCTTGGCGAAGGGCTACCGAATACGGGTCGTGCCAAGGCAAATAAAGCCATAAGGCTAGAAGGCTCCCGGGTCTCTAAACGGCTGGGACGGCGAGCCTGTGCAAAGATTGACTCGAGAGGCTGAAGCTCAACCGACTTGAGGTGATACTTCCATCACAAAGCTGAAATGAGGACAAGGAGACGGCGCCCGAGAGGGCTTAAGGCTGCCTGAGGCGAGGCCGCGGTGTTCGTGGAAGAAATGTGTCGCTGGCATGAGGTTCGCACAAAGCCAGCACAGCAGACCAGCTCGTTATGAGGTGTCCGAGGCCGAGCTCTTAATCTAACGCTGACGATGAGTGCAACAGATCGCGCGAAGATCTCCGTAGAGGCAAAGGGAGCTGCGACGCCCGCAGGGATGTGAGCCACAATCACGAGACGAGGCCCGCACTCTCAGGCTCTCCCGGATGGCCGCAGCTGTGGTCGCAAAGCTTTCCCGATTGACCTTTTTAACCGTTCCCGGACGAGAGGCATAATAGCCATTTTTTGAGGACGAGGCGGACCCCAAGGTGTTTCCGACGCCCACTGCCCGTCGATTGGTCCCGGAGAGCCCGAGGCTCCGCCGCGAGGGCACTCCCCTTCCCCGGTCTGTGGGGCTTCACCTTCTGTTCATAGTCCTGCACCCGACATCTGAGCTCTCTTGTACAATTGTTATTTGCTTTGGCCAATTTTGAGCCTATGACGCGTGTAATACTATTCTCAGTTTCATACTAATGAATTCATTTTTCTCGCCTCACGCGCTTGTTCACACTTTTTTTTTTATTACACTGGCTCAGGCCATAAGGCTTTCTTCGAAAGCGCTTAGATTTTAAAACCCAGTTGTCGAGGCTTCGGCTATCTTAGCCTCGACTAACTTTGGGCTACAAGGCCTCTTTAGGTAGTCGGGAGCCTTAGTGCCGAGCCACTAGGCTCCTTGCCATTCCTCGCCCGAGCCGAACCGGCTCTTGGGCCATAAGGCCTTTGAGCGCGCCCAAGCCCCGAAGATCGAGCCGCTGGGCCCCGGGCTACATGCAGCCTCTGAAACTCGAGCTGAACCGGGCCGCTGGCTATTATGCCCTCTTTTGCGCTCTTCACGCCCAAAACCGGAAATGGGCTCCATCGCTATTCTACCGAGTCAATCGGTCTGGCTGGGCTATTATGCCCTCTTCGAAAGGGGGCTTCCAAGCTTTGGAAATCGAGCCGGCCAAATTTCCCTGCCACGCTTTAAATCACTACGCCCGGCCACGCCTCTGAAATCAAGCTTTGGAAGAATCGAAATGGGTTGGGGCCTGCTGGCTATTCCCTACTTCGAGTCGAATCAAGCCTGGCTAATAAGGCTCTTTGAGCAACCACACTGAACCGAAATGGGGCCTTGAGCCACAAGGCCTCTTTGAAACTAAGCTTAATCGGGTTCCCGTCATACGGCCTCTCGTAGCGTCGCTTTATGACTGATGCAGATTTGCTATTGCGAGCTTTAACTGGCTTACATAGACTTTACAGGCTATTTGAGTTGAGACGCTGATTTGCTATTATCTCTGAGCTGAACTGATTTCACAGACTTCGAGTAGTTCACGCCTAAAATCGAGTCGCTGGGGCCTGCTGCCAGCAAGGCCTTTGAAAACCGAGCCAATCGCCCCGGGCCATGGCCTTCTAGGCTTGAAGCTCAAAATCGAGCCTGATGGGGCCCGCTGGCTATTCCGCCAAGTTGAATCGCTTCCCGGCTACAAGACCTTCTGAGCGCTTTACGCCCGGGTAACCGAGTCGGCCAGCTCCCGGCTACAAGGCCTCTTTGAAACTGAGCTAACTGCCCCGGGCTATACGGGCCTTCTAGGCAAATTTGAAGCTTTGAAGAAATGAGCCGCCCGTTGGCTTTTTCTGGCTCGAGTCGAATCGGGTCTCGTCACATATTCCCGCCTTCAGTAGTTCACGCTCAAAACCGAAATCGCCGCGGCTATGCTGGCTATTCTTCCCGAGCCGAACGCTCCGGGCTACAAGGCCTCTCTGGAACTGAGCTAATCGCCCGGCTACATGGCCTTCTAGGCAAATGAAGCTCAATAACAGTTGTCGGGGCCTATTTGGCTATTCTACCGGCTTAACTGGGCTTCAAGCAGGCGTTTCGAGTAGCGTTCACGCTTGAAAACCGAGCCGCCGGGCTCCCGGGCCATGCCCTTGAAACCGAGCTAACTGGCTCCGCTATGCCTTCTGTGCGCTTGAAGCTTTGAAGAATCGATTTGCTGGTGCCTTTTGGCATTTAACAGCCGAACCGCTCCAAGGCTAGCAAGGCTCTCTTGAAAGCGCCTAAGCTCAACCGAGTTGTCAGCTCTGCTGCTATTCCGCCCGGAAATAACCAGTTTGTCGGGCTATTCCGCCCTTCAGCAGTTCACGCCCGAAAATTGAGCCATTGGGCCTGCTATGGCTATTCCGCCTGAGCCAATTGGTTCGCTGGCTATTCCGCCTCTTCGGCGCGCTTCACGCCTGGAACCGAGTCACTGGGCTCGCGGCTATTCTCGCTGAGCCGACAGCTGGTTCGCTGGGCTATTTGCCCCTTCGAGTAGTTCATTCGAAAACCGAGTCACTTAGGCTCCATCATCATTCTAATTCCGGAAATTAACCCGGGTTCATCGGGCTATTCGCTCTCTCGAGTAGTCCCAAGCCTCGGAAACCGAGATGCCGGGGCTCCGGCTACAAGGCCCTTGTAAACCGAGCTTAATCGCCTTGGGCCACATAGCTTCTCCTCGGGCGCTGAAGCTCCGAACCGAGTCAGGTTGGGTTCCCTGCGGTTACAGCCAAAGCCAGGCGTCCTGTGCGATCTCCGACCTTCCTCGCCTTGGGATCGCTCTTTGTCTCTTTCCTGCATTCCTTCACGGATATGTCCTGGTCTCCTGGCTCTCCGGCTTCATTCCCGCTCCTTATCACCTTCATTCTTCCTTTTGGTAGAAGATCTCCTCACTGATATGAGCTTCTTCGCCGTTAATATACTTCTCTCGCTTTCTCATGAAAAATTTACCATGTTTGCTTGCAGATTCTTGAGACGGAAAACATCAGTCTTTTTTGGATCGCACCCTAACCCTTCGATGAAAGCCGATGGCTTAAAATTTTCGTCCGGGATATCTACCTTAGCTGACTCAAGGCTAACCTCTATACATAAAGCACTGCTCCTTTACGCGCCTTCCGCTTTACTACGTATGTATAACTGACTCGTGATGTCCTAGTCCGGCGAAGGAGACAAATGCGATGGAGAGTTCTAAATGACGATCAAGATTAAGGAGTCTATTAAACTAGGCTAACGCTGGTCCCTTTAGCGTGATAGCGAAGGGTCGGCATCGTACAGGGTCTTGATATCCGTGCAACTTCATCTGGTTCTTGTAAGTGTTGAGGTGATCTACGGGGTCTTTCGTCCCATCAAACGCTTCGATCTACGACATTCTGAACTTTGATGGGAGAGGGAAGTGCAACACCCCTACTGTGAATGGGGATTCAATTTGTTGCACTAAGGCGTCCATAAAGACTGGGGCTCGACCCTTCACAACTTCCTTCATATGGCTGAGCTCTTGCTGGATTCCTCTGAACCTCTGTTCCCATGATCGCTCCTCCATTCCTTGTTGATGAGGGACTAACTCATTATTTCGCATTCCCCCTACGTATTTCTTCATCAAGGCCTCTTCCGGGGGGGTAGGTAGGGTCATGCCCCCTAGCCTACTGTTTCTCCTTCTCCACGCCTTCCTCGAGGAGGGTCAGGTGCTACCGTTCTTCGGGGAATGGTGTTATGGCCTCTCGCTCGTCGCGCCTCCGGGGCGTTGTAGTTGTTCAGTGAGCTGTTCCAACTCTCTCGCAGACGCCGGTCGTGAGACTGAGCGCCCATCTCTGGTACCGGCGTGTATGGTTTCTATTATGCTCCCGGTGGTCGTGACTATCTAAGTCGCTTTGCCGGTCTCTTGCATCCTCGGGGGATTGGCGTGACTCCTTCGCGGTTCGAGTCAATACCATCACCACCGGCAGACGCTTATTTGTGCGAATCAAGCCGCTCCTACGCACGACCCAACCGACAGTTTTCAACCTAAATCCTGCCGGAGCTTGTCAAGAATTGTCAGGGCTGTCCGGCCACCTCGGATGTCGGGCTCCCCTACAAAATAAGAAAGAAAAGGATCGGGCTGTGGATCGCCCATTGCCTCTTCGATGCCTAAGTCAGTCTTTTCCGGTGAAATAGAAGATCAACTGCTTAGGGAAATAATTTTTATGCATACCTTTCACCTATGGGGTGGCCTGGTATTTGTAGTGAGTCGTTATGGTGACTTTCCTTAGTTGGATAATGATACGGAATCTCTCCCATTGGGTAAGGGATCTTCTTTCCTTATCGTTAACCCGACTACTGCGGATAATTAGAAATTTCTGATATTCGGGAATGATCCCACTTCCCTTTAACTCAAAGAGGATTTAAGCATGATAATGTGTATTTTCCTTTAATACGCATTCACGTACTGGTTATATCACCCACTCAAATGAGCCTAATCGCCTGCCGCCTCCGTTACGTGGGATATCAAGGCCTACCCTAACCTCCTTTTTTAGTTCAAATAATTCTCACATTCTTAATCTATGCACCTGGCTATTTTAAACCCAATCACTGACTATTGTTAATTCTTATTTATTTTTACTTTAATGTTTGAGGAGTAAGAGTGTCTATAGTGGAGTTTTTTTTTTTTTTTTTAATTGATTATTGTATCTCTTGTCTGTTTGGTGGTAGAGATGCAATGCACGTTTAAATGAAGGAGTATTTAAAGCTTGACGTGGAGACTTTGACTTTTTTTTTTTTTAAATTTTAATTTCCCCTGTTATTCTTTGGGTTCCCATAATAATTTATACTAATTGTTTTTGGAATCAATGAATTTACTGCCTTGATTTCCTTCACATAACCACTTTTTGATTCCTATGAATTTGTGTGTTCCACTTTCCTGCCTTGATTTCTTTACTTGTGTGAAGGGATGTCTCCATATAACATGCCCCAAAGTTTCACGTAGCCTATTTTCCCACCAATCAATCCGATTTTCCCCTTTTTTTTCTTGAATGCTAAGACTTAATTTATTAAGAATAATTTTACCAAGTTCCAAACATAAAGCTTAAACCCAAGCCCACTTACTCAGAATGGGATAGTCCATCATTATGATTTAAACATTTACAAACTTTAAATAATATTTATGAATTCCTACATTTTCATTAATTTTGACTTTCTTTAATAATAACTTTTAAATAAAATACATATTATTTTAGCTTTCAAATTGTAAATCTCATTTTTTGATATAAAAATAATATTTTTTTTCTATTTCCTGCAAATTTTTTAAGTAATATTTTAACTTCAAAAATTCAAAATTTGTTCTTTATTTAGTAGAAATTTTTTTTTTTTTATTTATAAAAAATCAGAAATCTATTTCTTTAATTTCAAATGTTTAAATTTTATCTTTAAAAAAATAATTTAAAATTCAAGAATTCAAAATTCATTTTCTTCAAATTTCCCAAATCAAATATCCTTTATCAAATAATTATTTTCAAATATCCAAATTTCAATCCCCCTTCTTTTTCAAAGTGATATTCTTATTTTCTAAATCCCAAATCAAAATTTCATTTTTCAAAATTACCCTTTTTAACTTGATTTTAAAATTCTAAAAACACAGTTTATTCTATAATTCCAATAAAATAATCATACGGTCAAGCCAAGGTTAAATAAATGGGCCTTGGTAGGGGCCGACATCTTATGTATCTCTTTATTAAATAATTTGGCGCTTAGTTTGTAACCCAATCTTCTAATTTAACCATGAATGTTTCTATATATATTATTGGGCTAACTCTATTTTCTATTGATAGCGCCTACAATTCATCAGCACATATTTCTCTTTATCTTTGTTATTTATTATATGTTCAATGTGCTCTATAATATCATTGTTGTTTCTTCTTACATTCATTATCCGATTAAACGTCTACTTGCCTTAATTCTCGATTATTGTAAAACCCAATTTTCGTACTAGAGGAAATACACAAGTTCACCGCACCTTCCCTATGTATAAATTTCAACCCTGACTCAGACTCAATTTTTTTAAATTCCCATTTTTCCATATTATGAGTCACATTTAAGGTTTTCTTTCTCATTTTGCTTTTCTTTTAAAAAAATAAAATAAGTGGCGACTCCAAAACCGTTTAAAAAAATGGTTTTTCAAAAATACAAAAACGAGTCTCGCCTTTGAGGGGGAAACAGGTCATGGCTAAAATTCGGTGTCCATAAAAGCACAAATCCAAAAGTTATTTATAAAATTAACCCTATTCTTTAAAATCTAAAGAGATACCAGAAAATACCATTTGGAATAAAAATACCACTAAGGGTAGAGTTAGAATGTGATTGATTTATCTTTACACTTTTAAGAGCATTTTTGTTGGAAAATAGTAACATTTTCTAGGTTACTTTTGTAAGAGGTTAGTTTTTTAAATAATTTTTGGATTTGTTCATTTTAAATAATTTATCTTTTATTAAAGGACGAAAGTGACCCTTGAAACTTGATTCAAGGGATAAAATGATAGGAAATGGTTATAGGAAATCAAAGTTCAAATCCTTGTAAGAACAAATTACTATAACCTAATATATAAAATGACTAGATATATATAAAAAAAAAAAAGGTGGGGAGTGAAACTAGTCTCCATTGAATTCTATATAAAATAATAATAGTTTATTGTTGATACTTATCTAATAAGATATCTGTTTGATGAACAAATATTGGAATATATTTCAAAATTACTTTCCATGAATAATACTTAATTTTTAACGGATTTTTGTCTATTTTTATTCAAAATTAGCCCTTTAAAATATTTTCTCCATATTTAGTCAAAATTAGCCTTTTTACTTATTTTCTCCAATTTTCTTTTTTAAGAATGACACTTTTTACACCTTAAATGCCAAACCATAACATCCAACTACCAATACAAGTGAACGCAAAGTATGGAAGGAAGCTGAGAGAAATCTTATCACTATCAACAGATGGTGGGAGGGAAAGTGACAAATTTAATCAGTTGCTTATATACTAATTAATGGATAAAATGATAGTCATGTTGTGATTGTGATGTTTCCCTAAAATTAGGTCATCATAATTCATAATTGTACTTACTACTTCTTGTAGTAAGTAAATTTTAAAGTAGTTTTCCTAGATATATGCAAAAATATGAATATTTGTATATTCAAGAAAGCAAAGAATACTTTCAAAAATAAATAAAAATCCTTAATAAATGAATTATTTATGATAGTAGCGGTAGTATATTAAGTTAGTAAACAAAGTAATTATTATAACATATTTTATTTATTATTATAATATATTATATTTACTATCATAATATATTGTATTTATTATTTTAACTATTTTATCTATTATCATATCATATAGTAGGTGGTTTTTTTTAGCACGTTTCACTTTTAAATGAAAGCATAATTATTTTTTGAAAGCTAATTTTGTTTTTTTTTATATTTTATATATAAATATTTTTGTATGGAGCTATAAAAAAACTTATTTTTCTCTAATTCTTAGTGGATGATTTTCATTTACTTACCTATCTTCTGCTCCTGCTTCCACCATGGAAACATATTATAAAAAATGGATAATCATTTAAAAGGTATGAATGTAATATATTATAAAAAATGGATAATCATTTAAAAGGTATGAATGTAATATATTATAAAAAATGGATAATCATTTAAAAGGTATGAATGTAATTATAAATTTATAATGTAGGGTGTGACAAAATTCTTCTAGAGGGATCACTATCAGGGTTTTTTTTTTCAATCATATTTTTAAAATTATTTTTGTAAAATGTTAATTTAGTAAATGCTTTTTGGATAATTGGAACTATCTCTTTTAAATCAAATTCTCTATTAAAAAAAAGCCTATTTTAAGAGTAAGTTATAAAAAAATAATTTACTTATTTATATTGGAATGTCAGTTTTAGAATATTTAATTATTATTAAAAAGGTGCCAAATTCATGTAAGATATGAAAATTTTTGAACACGTATTGATTGTGGTAAGCATGGAGGACTGACAGCTGCGCAACACTTGAATAGACCTGAATCATGATTAGCCTGAAAATGGCTGATTGCCTGTTTTGTTTTCCAATCGATGAAGGCAAAAAGATGGAAAGAGAAAAAGCATATGAAGACTTTTCAGCCCACCAATCACAGGCTACTCCAAAAGGGGGGTGACGCTTATAGATACAGAGTATGAAAACTGAGAGGCTGAGAGATGAGTCAGATGACATGGGTGGCTCAAGAACAGCTAAGAGCAACTTCACCCGAGCTTTATCGTATGCCATCTCAGATAATCACAAAATAAAGACCCAAACCATAAAAATCCTTACCTAACGTAAGGACAGATCTACGCAAACGCCATCCGAGCCATGGGTGCCATATTTTATGACCTTGAGAGAGAAGCTGAGGTGAGGCAAAATAAATTACTGATGAAGCACTATCGTGACAACGGCTCTCAAACTACTTATATTCCATTTTAAATCCTATAAAATTACAAATGAACGAAAAGGAAAATGAAGGAAATAAAATACTTGCCTTTAGTGCTTAGAAAAACTCTTAGCTTTTCTAATCTCACTTCCCGAATCAACTGCCCATACAAGTAGAACTAACCTGCCAGGCCGCTTCGATAAGAGGAATGTTATGGGAAGAGGGAAGAAAGATGAGAAGAAGATCGGTACAAAGCATTTCGCAAAATTGATTTATTATTAATTGTTTATCTATTATGTAAATAAGTTTTATAATTGAGTTTTTTATAAATTTACCGTATGAGTTTTATAAATTTCTTATTTTTTAAATTGATTATGATTTTTTAAATTGATAAATTGCTCATTTTAAATGATAAATTGCTTCAATATTTTTAAATTAACAAATTGATTTTTTAAATTTATTATTGATAAATTGATAATTTTTTAATTAATAAATCATTCTTAAATCGATTTTAAATTTTTATATCTTGCATTGATTTGCGTACTTTATAAATTGCCTATCTCTTTTAATTGATTATAATTTTTTAATTGATAAATTGCTCATTCTTTTAGGATTACAAATTGATTTTTTAAATTTAAATTGATAAATTGATAATTTTTTTAATCGATAAATCAAGCCATTCTTTAAATCGATTATAAATTTTATAATTGATAGATTTATTTGTATACTTTATAAATTGCTCTTTTTTTACATTGGTTATAATGTTTATTTTTATTTTTGTAGATGGATTTGCAATATGACGGTTCTTTAACTGATTTGCTTATGAACGACACCGATTTATATAATGATACTATTCAGAGTAACCTACAAGATTTGAAGGCCAAAAGACAAACGTGTCGCTCCAAGATCGGAAAATCGCAGCTTAATGTTAACTTATCAAGAAGAAGATAAATTAATCAGAGTCTTGCGGGCTTAATGAAAGCAAAGATGCAATTACTGAATGAACAACAAGGCTACAGATTCCTAAGAAGAATCTCAGAATACTTAGAACTTCATGGAGGTAATCAAGAAGAGCTAGTTTCTAATCTTCTATTAAAAGTCGCTTGATCGATATAAATGCAAAATGCAAAAGAAATTTGTTTCCATTTTTATAGTCAAATTGAAAGACTCCGACAAAGTGGACACCAGCAAAATAATGTAAGATATAAACTTTTAATTTAGACACTAGTATGATTTGATATTTGAACTATTAATCGAATGATTTCATATGTTTGTCGTGCTGACGTTGTGCGTTAAACGCTTGCTAAGATTATTAAAACCATCAATACGAAAGTATCATTTCGAATATATCAAAATTCCGAGCTTTAAACGGACCTGCAATCGACCAAAGCACAAGAGAGCAAAAACTCATTCAACTGTAGTCCTCATGACCAACCCTATGTTGAATCCTCGCTTATTCAACTCATATTTGCGGATGACATCAACCCCGTCCACCCTAACTCGAGAAGCATCGGGCAAAAATGCTTCAAGAAACAAATCTTTAAAACAAAGAGTAAGAAACCGTTGTCGAAAGATCACTGCATCATCACCACTTTAATGAAAGAATTGCAAGTTTAACGACAAAAGTCGAGCGACAAGACAAAATTTATGCTCACCAGAGATAGCATTAGAGCAAACATCGTAACAGTTAGAAATCAAGAAAAGACAAAAAGTAAATAAAATGCAGTGCCGTATTTAAAATCACGAAAACTAATACCATCTGAATATGGACCCACTTTCTGAACATATTGGAATAACTCAAGATAGAGGTTATGCAAAGCTGGTTTAATTTTTAGTTGTTATTTATTATGTTGTTATTATTTTTAAATTGTAATCACATTTATTATGTTGCAATCGAATTGGAAATATAAATTTAGAAATTGAAATTGAAATTGAAAATAGCAACATGAAATTGGAATTGAAATTAAAATACAACATGAAATTGAAATCCCGGGAATCAAAGACAACGCGGAAATTGAAATTTGACTAAATACAACATAGCCAGAATTTGGAATTGAAAATACAACTGAATTTGAAATCGATAGAAAGTATTAGTCACATGTCACGCCACAAATGCTCGATAAGATCTGACTGCAATTGAGAATGAGTAACACCGTCCCTGATCTGATAATGAGTTTGCATGAAGTCTTCTAATTTCCTGCCAGATACGCACGCGATTCTTCTATTGCGCGGATTTGCATCACTTCCATCAAAGCCATTGTTACCAATATCTCTTCGCCTCAATGACATATTGGCGCACTTTCATAACATTCGCTGCTTTCTTCATCCCAAAACGCGGCTCACCACGACAATCGCAAACCACAAGACCCCAAATGCCCACTCTACATCTTTTTCGCGACTCAAGGCTGAAGAAAATGTTTTTCTTCAAACCTCGTGACTGCGAATTGTTTTTACAATGTCGATCATTGATAAATACCATCAGCTATAATATCCCATTCTTATACTCATGACCATTAATTATATAGCTGATCGGAGGAGCATGACCATTTGCACACAAAAACAGTGACCTATCTAACATTTATGTCATTCACCAACCAGTAATTAAAGAATGCACGCCATATCCAAAGATCTCGGACAGCCACAATTTCTAAATGATTATTGGTTCATGACAATGACTAAAGATACATACCTTGCCACGCCAGTGAGACAATTTTTCCACTTCCAATGCATGCAATCAATAATTCCTAACATGCCGTAGAGTTTCAATGCTTGTTCCCCATTTGTAGCAATCGAGCAATATCGATATTGCTTCACGACTGTAACGGTCGCCAAACATTTAAATAATAAATTTTCACAAACCTTCAAACTCTCTACGATAAATAGCTTTCTCCACTCCGATGATTATCCACGACCACTGTTCCGTGATGCAAGAATTTATAAGCAGCTTGTTATCTTTCGCGATGACAAACCTAACCCAACGGCATCTGCTTTTTGGATGAAGTATGGATCATACTGCTCAACCCCATTTACACCGGTTAAAAGAGACGACTATCTCGAACCTCCTTCGAAAAAAACTCTTCATACGCAAGTGCAATAGGGTCGGGCCACGATGTAGCCTTTCGCGACCTTCACTTCTATCAATGCATTAACCATCTCCGTACTGAACTAACCACGACGCCTTTCTTATCCGCCCTGACTAAACCTCTTCCTAATTTAGTCGCTAAAGATACAACACATCCAAATCATCATTATCTTCTTTCTTCAATATCGAGCACTTCTCCTAAAATATTAGGAAAACGATTCATATCACTACTTAACGAAAATACGAAAGGATTCAAAGAGAATGAGATATTGAAAACGAAAAGAATGTATGATTTAATTAGTTAAAAACACGAATCGTTATCATATTTATAGACTTTAATTTATAATTTTGAAAATTTGTATTTTGGCTACATTTTCAAATTTGAATTTCAACTATGAAATTGAAATTAATTTCAAGTGACAAAATTTGAAATTTGAAATTTGAAATCGATACTATACAAATATATCCGTTAAATTACGATCATATGAAAATATACCCGTTAAATATAACTGTTGTTTTAATTTATATTTTTTAATAAAACATTTAATTAAACTACATCCCATTTTTTAAAGACCTACCATTCGTTGAAATGACCGCTCAGCGCCAAACACCGCTCGTGATCGCGAAACGACATTTGACACCCCATTTTTGACAACTTCTATTGGAATTGCTCTAAACGAACAACAAGAATGAGGACCACCGCCCGACCTACTGTTAGTTCTCTTTCTCTCTCTCTACATCTTCACTCACATTATTATCGGTTTGGCTACCGAACAAACCTTATTTCCAAACCCATATGGTTAAAACATTTAATTTTAGTTTCCTTTATTTTCCTAATCCATGGATTCATTTTCCAATTATTGATCCACAGTAAATTCTTTCAATTTTTTTCCTTGTTCTGGAGACCCCACACATCATTTTCCTTTATGGGTTTCTCTCAATTCTAGTTTTATTCCCATGTGGTTTACCCCATTCTCTGTGTTAAACATTGTATATAGCCTTTTCTTCTCTAGTCCTGAGAGTTCTTGAAAGGAGGAGGCGTTGTGTATTCCATAGCCATTGCTTTTACAAGCCATGGCATCAGTTGCAAGTTTCCGGGTGTTTTTGCCTAATTTTGTGCTCAACTCAGTGTATAAGTCTAGGAATCCAGCACAAATTCAGTGTTTAGCGGCTCCTGATTCGTCTATTGTGTCTTCTGATTCTGTTGTTGTAAATGGTGCTTCTGTTATTGGAGATAAGGCCGGAATTGAGCCTTTGATCAATGGGGAGAATAGGAGGTTAGGGTCTTATTTTGAGGAGAAGAAGAACACTGTGAAAGATGATGGCGATGAGCACTTGGAAGTGTTGTGGGATGATGGGTATGGGACTGACACTGTCAAAGATTACCTTGAGATATCAAAGGAGATGATTAGGCCGGACGGCGGTCCGCCCCGGTGGTTTTGGCCCAGCCATGGGCACATTAGCGATTCCCTGTTCTTTTGTTTTTGCCAGGTAAAAAATTATGGGGAGAGACCCTTTAGTAGGTTTAATGTTTGTGATTGTTCTAGAAATAATGGGCACATGCAATTGGCTCTGGTTATGTTGTTTTGTTTCTTCAGCCTCTCAAAGGTTCTCGAATTCTTTTGGCTTTTCCTAGTTAAGGGGGTTTTCTTAAACTCTCAAGTGGTTAGTCAATTGGCCATTACATTAACTAATGGGCTCATGTGGATAGCTTCAATTTCTTATATATTTTACTGGGTCTTTGAAAGGTCTTCTGTTCTTTTGTTTAGGCCTGGTAATCTATGTTCTTTTGAAAATATATATCTTAGTTTCAAACAAGTGCTTTTGTTTTCAGAATTGTCTATTCACTGAGAAAGTTGAGATTTAAAATTAAAAAATTGAATGTTATGCAAATTTAATGGTTTCTTGGCCTCTTTAAAATGATTACCTTCAACAAAACTAAGTCAATATTTATATCTTGGCCAGCTGAATAGAGTTTTCTGTTTCTCTTGTCACTTGGTGAAAAGTTTAAGTTCCAAACTCGTACTTTTTTTTTCTTTTCCAGTTTACTTGGAACTTTTGTTTGTGTTGATTTTTTTTTTTTTTTTTGGGTAAAGATTTTATAGATTTAATCATTATTACTGGGTTGACTGGGTTTTGAATCTCAAGTGGCTGATACACTTTTGTTTTAATGTATGTAGGTATCGATGGTGTGGGATTGGGCCTCATTTCTCACCATAAGGCTCTTGGAAAGTAAGTCATAGTGTTCTTATTCTATCATAATCATATGGGCAAATAAGTGCTCTATGGATATTATTTTTTAGGCATAATGATTATCTGTTCTTCTGTAGCTCTGTGTAGTTTTATTTGATAAATTAATAAATGAATCAGTTCAGGTGTTGCCCTTGACATTGAGGATCTGAAAAACTGTTGATTACATCCTTAGATGTTAGTCTAGTTTTTTTATGAATTTACTTGGTCTCTTTTTGGCCTTGAAGGTATTGTTCCAGCTAAAACTTTACCTTTATTACTCTAGCTTCCATTCATTCATTTTTACTTTAAAAAGTGACTTCTTGATTATTGTTAAAGGAGAAAGATAGTATAAATAGAACTAGAAATGGGGTCTTACTAGAAGGAAGCATTTGCCATCCTTCAAACTGATACATAAATGTAATCTCTGTGCTACTTGGTTGTCAAACTAGAAATCCAAACAAAGGAACATCCATGCCCCCTTGACAGGTTAATAATCTTAAAGTCCCAACAATCTAACTTATAAAAAAAAAAGTCCCAACAATCTACTTTGTATTGCCATTTGACTTACCTATGAGGAAATTCCCCTGTACCAAGAGCTTACTGACACCCATGGGGCCACCTCTATCAACTGCTTCAATAGAACTAGGATTTCTGCCTCAATAGTCGAATCATAGCTAGTTGAGATCTTCTCCAAGCTTCTATCTCTGTTATCCTTAATCGCTTTGCCGATTCTCATATCTCCTATGTTACCTAGCGTAAATTTGTCAAAATTAAGTTTAAGGTGATAAGATGGCATTGTCCATTTAATGTCTACTCCTGCATGGTCCTTATACACTAGTATTCTCCTTATTCAGCATAGTTTCAGTGACGGTAATAGGCACACCCCAAAAGCTCTAGCTGCATATTTCCAAACTCGGGAAGGTAGTACATGGAATTCTAGAGGACATTTAGTGTTCACCACCTATCTTCTCTTAATCCATATCCTCCAATAGTTCTCACTTAAGCACTTGTCTCTGGGTCCCCAAAACCATGAAATGAAATAACCACCATAGCTGCAATTATTCGGGAGAAGCCTGGAAAGCATCTGCCTATTGGAAATTTCAGCTCTTGAGAATACTTGCTTCCTTTTCCTTGCCATAGTCATGAAGGATTGTTTCTGCAGATTTTCCCATGGAACAATTAGAGGCTAATCAAACTTATGGAAAAGATTGGGAACATATGAACAATTTCTTAACATTTATGGCACCATTCTGAGAAACCTTAACCCTCTCTCTAGTGTCCTCTAGATACCCCTATTATAGAGCAAAGTGCCCTCATTTGGACTCATTGCTAACTGCCTTGTGTGTACTTGTTTTCTCTACTGCAGATATAAAATCAAATTGATAGAGCAGCCAGAGAAATTATGATTGCGTTACACTTGGGAAACTCTCTAATACTTGGAAAGTGTATATATACCTAGAAGTTGTTTGTTGGCTGGTGCTAATGATTGTTTTGAAGCTTTTAATGAGGTTGCTTTTGTTTTTCCTTATTTTCCATGATGGGCACTACCATCCATTTTAGAATTGAAGTCGTATTGACAATGTCATAGTCGTACAAATGCATTGAATTCATGGTCTTTTCCCCGCATTCTTCTGCTTAATATGTGTATGCGTGGTTTTCCGAGGTATGTGTGATTCAAAATAATGACTCATATCCACTCTTAGAATTGCACTTCTCCTGTTCAGGAAAATCCTCTAAGGCTTTAATTCTGTAAGATTTGGGTTAATTTAAAGTAACTTTCTGATTTTGAATTGTTCAATTTCAGGGTTTTTGAAGTTCGGTGCATGCATATTCTTGTTTATGATCGAATGCCATTTGAAGGTCCGAACGAAAAACCTTCTAAATAGAGCAGAGTATATTTATTGAGTTAGTTATAGAGTTTCACTTATTTATTGAGTTATTATAATATTCATATATATATATATATATATATATATATATATATATTATTTTCCTTAGTTTTGAAATTGATTCTGTTATATTATATTATATCTTAAGTCTCTGGAATTTGTATTTATTGAGAGATTTTTGGGAGTTTCCTTTGTTGGATTTGTAGTGTTTAGAATTTGTGCTTTGGTGCCTAAGAAATGTGCATTTCTGCATGTACACTTGCATGCCCCTATGGTTGTGCTTTTGCAACTTTGTTTCTCTATTAATAAGATTTTATTGTTTGATGGTAATCCCTTATGGGCTGCTCAACTGGTGAGCACTCCTGCTTAGTGGAAACAGTGGGTTTCTATATTATATAGGGGAAAAAAAGCTTGATTGCAATTTGTTTCTTCTTTTTCTGATATGAAGGGCTGGTGAAACTTGTGGAAAAAACTGTGAGGCTTGAGCATGCTTCATCTCCAAAAAAACCCATTTATTTGTTGGGAGAGTCATTTGGAGGATGCCTTGTGCTTGCTGTTGCTGCTCGTAATCCTACCATCGACCTGGTAGTGATATTAGTAAACCCAGGTCAGTTTCCAGATTTACGGTTTTATGTGTCTTGTTGAACAACTCTCTTCACTGATACATGTTAGTATTTTTTAGTGATGTCTTTGGTTGTCCATTTTAGCAACATCATTTGAGAGGTCACAGCTGCAGCCTTTGCTCCCTATATTGGAGTCTTTGCCAGATGGACTTCATTTCACAGTACCTTACCTATTCAGCTTCATTATGGGTATGTGATTTGAAATTCTATATAGATTTTCTTTATTTTTTATTTTTGCAAATTAGATGGAAATAGTATGAAGTAGACATTCGTAAGACTATTACTGTTTTTATGAAACAAACATTTTGCTATTTGATGCTATGTGCTGCTTCTCAAAGTGTGAATTCCAAATTGTACTAAGTTTTGGCTACCATCTAGAAAGCATGATAAGGAACGGTATTTCTTTCTCGTTCATTTGATGAATTTTGTTTCATTTGCAATCTTGAACTCAACCTGAACTGTTGACAAAAAATTGACATTGTTGAAAAGCACAATCCATACACACAGATCATGAACCTAAATCCTACAAGCTCAAACTTTTAGGAAAATTAAGCCTATAATATGGTAAAGGCCTCAGGAGGTGATGAGTTTGACCCTCAACATCTCTTTATTTCCCTAATTTGTTGAGCCAATGTGTGAGCCCGAAAAAGACTTTTTTCTGTTTCTTTGCCCTACAAGCTAGTTTGTCTTTCCATCTTACAGTATGAGGCCGTACTTGAAGGAGGGTATTTCTTATGAAGATTGGTCGTCTAACAGAAATACCTTAAACTACTTTTATAAATATATGAATTTACCAATAGAGTTAAAAAAATCACTATTGAGCCCAGCGGGGACAAGTCTTGTCAATCTAGTCATACTATTGTTTGGTCCTGAATAATCTTATCCATGGGATAATGTGGTAAATCCACTTTCATGCTGTGGATTCATGGATTGCAGCAGTTCCACCAAATTCATGGATTGAAATCTTTGGGTACTTGGATTTTGTTAAGTCTGCTTGATAAGCTTAAAAATTATTCCTAATTGGCTCACTGACTTCTCATTGAAACCTACTGACAGATGAAAATCAGGAACTTTTTTGTCAACTTTTCATGTCATATGGCAATCATGGTTTGAGTTATACTTGCCATTTGTGTGGCTGGAATTCCTATACATATTTAATCATATAAATATTCATGTGAACACTTATCAAATATATATATATATATATATATATATATATATATATATATATATATATGCATGTGAACATAAACATATTTGTAGGCTTGGGTATATTTTCAAAGACATAAATGGAAATATCTACAATTAATGTTGAGGTTCAGAAGATATGGAGAGATACTTGAAGGAAAATCTGATGAAAAATTTGACCTTGTAAGATATTCTAACATCATTCTAAAATCTAATTGATGGAGATATTAATAACAAGTTTTTTATTGATGATCTAAGCATTTAAGTTATAAGTAAAGATATGTGCTAGTCAATGGATTTTGAAACTATGTATGCATCATTATTCATGCTAATACAGGCTCCGAAGAATAGTTCCATCTCTGCCCTTCCCCCTTATATCGTCAAATCACTCTCTTGAGTTCTTGATCCCGTGCTTGCATTTGCTTTTTCTAATTGCTTCAATGATTTTAACTTAAAGTATATTTAGTTTTTTTTTTGATGAGTTAAAAGTGTATTTAGTATTTTGAAAATAAAACTACATAACACAATTTTCCCCCTTTAATGTTGCATAATTTTCCCTCTCAATGGAGGTTAATTTATGTTGTCAACAACATCATTATCTCCCATACTGATGTCAATAATTACAGATCTTTTGTGTGCCTTTGGCACCGCCCCTTTCGTGGATTTCTAATGATGTTCGCTTAAGCATATTCATAGACAAGACAACGTGTTAATGTAACCCATTTTGAACTTGTATTATCTTAACATATCATGTTGATTTAATATAACCCATTTTGAACTTGTATTATCTTAGAATATCATGTTGATTGAGTCATCAGTGTGTTTTGTTTTGAGTTTGTTTAGAAGTGTTGAGTATTAGTTTTCTACTAGGACTTGAATTCTTTTTCTTCATCTATCCTTATTCTATTTCCTTATTCTATTCTAATTTTTTTTTCATTTCTCATCCTTTTCTATTTTATATAAATATGTGTATTCTATTCTATTGTTAATTAAGAAATTCGAGAATTCCTTTTATCTTAATATGGTAGCAGAACTAGAAAGAGATTAGGAAGATTAGGGTTAGAGTTTAGCCCTATAGTCAATTCTAGCAACCTATCTAGAGCCCGTATCTCATGGCGGTTGTGTCAATTTCATCACATCAGAAATTTCCTATAGTCATGGATGAATTTTTCTAGTGATCTCATCTTCGGCCAGCGATCCCACCATTGGAGTCGTTGGAGTCAAATATACCCACTAGAGGAAGAAGCTTTGGCAGAAGACTACCCAAGCATTGTCACACGCAAAATTTCTTCTCAGCACTGTCTCCCACGCATCGGTGCGTGAGGCATGAGGACTCCCTTCATGACGCCTCCACCGACAAAGAGATCACCGATCGTTGATAACCACTCCAGCCCCTGGCTCTATCCGAAATCTGCATCTTTCCCTATTTTGTTCCTACAACCTTAACTTTCTTTATTTCGGTTTTTCCGCCGACAGCACCTCTAGGCCATTCTCACCGAGTTGTACGCTCCTCCTGGAGTCAGGTTTCATCCTATATCTCTCATGCCCGTGATTTCTTTTTTGGCTTTTTGGTTTCTATGTGATGCTAAAGGTTCATTTTTCACCATCTTGCTTGGATCTCTTGTTATTATCTCAGAAAAATTGATTGGCAATGGGAACTATATGACTTGGACAGATTCTGTTGAAATATGGTTCATTGGCCAAGGCTATGAGGATCATCTCACTGAAAAGGAAGCATATATTCTCGAAGCTGATCGTGCCCAATGGAGAAAGATAGATGCCTAATTGTGTAGTGTTCTATGGAAATTCGTCGATGCCAAGACCTTGCATCATCTCAAGGCCTATAAGACTTGCTACAAGTCCTGAACTTAGGCCAAAAGTTTGTATACTATAAACATTCAGCGATTCTACAGAGTCATCTCCTCCATTGTTAATTTCAGACATAATAAGATGGATTTATCTACTTATATTAGCCAGATCTTTGTACTTAAGGAAGAGTTCTTATCCTTGATGCCAGATTCTATTGAGGTCGAGACACGACATTTGAAAACCAATAGAGTTTTTATGATACATACTTGATCTCATTGGCCTCCATTTAGACCTTGACACTATCTAGGAGCTGATTCTCATTGGTCTAATAGTTCCATCATTGGATGAGGTATTTGCTTGGTTGCTTCGTATTTCCTCCACCATGACTCGACCTTCTTGCCTGGTAGCACTCTAGATTCTTCTATGGTGGCTTCTCAAACCACATTTCTCAAGGTGGACGTTATGGTAATCGAGGTAGAGGACAACGTCCTCAGTGCACGTACTACAACAAGCTTGGCCACACCTGTGATCGTTGTTATCAGTTACATGGTCGACCTTTATGCATTGCTCATATGACTCAGTCTTTTGATCCTCCACAACCTCTACTTGAGACCTAGAATCTGAGTTCATCCACACTTCAGGTAGTCATTCTTACAACTAGCGAGTATGAAGAGTATCTTCGCCTCACTCAGGCATCCAAGCCTGCACCTATTGCATCTATTGCCCAAATCGGTAATGACTTTACTTGCCTTACACACTCATCTTAATTCACTTGGCTCCTAGATTCTGCTCCTAGATTCTTGATTCTAGAGCCTTTGATCATCTCTTTGGTAATAAGGATCTCTTCTCATTCCTTACCTTTACCTCTCCTTTACCTATTATTACCTTAGCTAATGCACATTAAACCGTAGCTAAAGGTATCGGTTTGACATGTCCTCTCCCTTCCTTGCTAACTCATCTCGTGTGTAACCATCCACCCCAACTCTAGTTCTGCCTCCTATCAATGATCTATCCATTGCACTTCGGAAAGGTACTCCTTCTACTCGTAACCCTCACCTTATTTATAATTTTTTGAGCTATCATCATTTATTTTCACCTTACTTTGCCTTTGTTTCCACCTTGTCCTTGGTGAGGCTCTCTCTCATCAAGGTTTGAGGCAAGCAATGGTTGAAGAATTAAATACTCTTTGCTCTAATGACGCATGAGATCTTGTCACCTTACCTTCTGGAAAGTCTCCTATTGGTTGTCCTTGGGTTTATATAGTTAAGGTTGGTCTCGATGGCTAGGCAAATCGCCTTAAAACTCATTTGGTTGCCAAGGGGTATACCCATAAATATGGTTCAGACTATCGTGGTACTTTCTCTCTAGTTGCTAAGATTGCTTCTATTTGCTTGCTTCTTTCCATGGTTGCTTTGCGTTCTTGGCACCCTTTATCATTTATATATTAAGAATGTCTTCCTTCATGGTGATCTTGTAGAAGAGGTATATGTGATCGCCCTTATTTCGGTCCGTTGACAACCCACAACCTCGCGAATATTCGTGGATGCTCGTAATCCGACACCACCCCATCGAAGTCCCTTTCCCAAGACTTAGACTAACGAAATCGCGCAGAGCCTCCTTTCAGACAAAAATTTACTCCCAAATACAACCCGTCTCAATATTTTACAACGACCCCACTGGGTCCACATATGAGTAAAAATGGTCACTTGGGTCCATACATCCATACTCACAAAAATCCATCAACTATATTACCATAGTTCAAGAGTTAATTACATCACTCTTAATACAAACATATATTAAAATTTAGAATTATAATACATGTTTTACAAAATATATACCAAAGCCACAATCCCATTTTCTTCTAAAATCTTACTTCAGTGAGCCGCCTTCCAACACCCCGCACTGAAATAACGTTCCTCTATTGCGTGAGCAATGCCCAAAGAGGTGGTTTTATCCTACATGAGTTACTCCCCACCTAAGTGCACATGCAATGATTCAACATAAACACATTCAAGCAAATACATGATCCTACTTGAATGTCTACATGCCCAATCTCATGTCTCGAGTCTTCACCGACTCCCTTACACTTGTCTAAGTCATGTATGAGAAAACACTATTTTCAAAACAAAAGATTTTTGTTCTCGAAAACGTACTACCGAGTTTCGGTAAATATATTGGACTACCCTCCGAGGCGACTGGTCGTAATTTCTCCAACAAGATGGATCCGCCTCCGAGATGAACCGGTTGATAACCCATGCAATTCTTCGAAAATCTTCTGAAATTCCTTTCTACAACCATTTTCATTTTTCTTTCACGCATGCAGAATCACACCTACCATTCTAGGCTCTGCATTGGAATGCATTATGCCATTTCCAAACAATTCATGCAACACATGCCAATATATCATCATGCATATATCGACAAAATTCACATACATACCACATGTTATTTATTCATGACAATAACATCAAAATTAGCTCACATGGGTTAATTAACAATCCAATATAATTCCAATGGCTTACACACAACTATATTCCATATAATTGTGACATCATGTTAACGCATTAATTTTCATGTATTAATAATTTCCTTTTCTTCTTTTTTTCACACAATCCAAGCCATCCAATTCAAGCAATATTTTGCTTACAAATCAATATGGACCATTTTCTATCTAATCAAGAAACTCGATTGCTTAATAGCCCCTAAAACGAGCGCTGGGTCATTCGTGAACACTCTTCTCATTAAGCACGGCTCGACTTCTGTGGAACTGAATCCATGGCCATTTCCTACCAACAAGCCACCCAAACCATAATTTAACACATATATTATAACACATGGACCAAAGTCCGTAATCGCCTCCCGGACCCGCTCTAAACTGTCCAAAAATTCCAATACCCAAATTCTGCTTTGATCACTAAAACTACCATTCACGCCTCAACACCCAAACCATTTCTCTATAAGGCTCTAAAACCTAAAATAACCTAGAGTAGAGAAGACCCATACCTTCCGAATTTGTCGAAACTCCCAAAACCTGGCTCACGCGCAGTCTCTCTACAGTAATCAACTTTGCTTCTTGCCCGCCGAAATCGATCATCATCGGGCCGAAATCTAGAGAGAAGTCACACTTTCTCTCTCTCTAAAACCGCCTCCTCACGCCTGCTTCTAGCAAAAAATGGAGAAGAAGATGGTCTTTTTCGTCTTTATTTTAATCTTTTCACTTAATTCCCTTTGTGTCATTTAGTTTGATTTTAAAAGCTTTTTGACACACGACTTAATCTAAGCCATTCATCTCCATCCTTTCACTAATCATGCAACATGTGTCACATGGGTACGTGTAATAGGTGACTTTTGTCACATCACATGTCTCTCACAAGCTGTCACACGCACCGATAATTTCCTAAAGGCAGATCGAAAAACGCGCGGAAATTTCGATTGTCTCTAATTCCTCACAAATTTTACGTGGTAGCTAGATTTCGCGAGACAATTCCAACGGTGAAGTCCGTTTTGTCATCCGAGATCTAGAAAAATTCCGGATTTTGACCGAAATTACCATTTTGCCTTTTTTTAGAAAATTAGATTTTCTCGGGATTTCACAGTATATATGGAGCAACCATCAGGTTGTTGCTCGGGGGGAGTTCGGTGTGGTGTGCAAGTTACGCCATTCCTTATGTGGGTTGAAACTAAAGGTGGGAATATGGGTTGGGTCCGATGGGTTAGAGTGGGATGGCCTGAAATTTAGGAAGGTTGTGTTGAATGAGAAATGAAGGCCCAAATGGAACCCGAGTCGTTTGGCCCGACCCGAATAGGTCCATGGGCCAATTGGGTTCGGGTCGAGTTAGCCCGTTTGGCCCGTTTTTTATTTTTATGCCTAAAATATAAATAGTCATTTTGATTTTGTAGCCCTAAACCCTAATCCCCTTTTGCCTTGATGATCACGTTAATGGCCATTTCCACTTCCAGAGAAAAAAACCCATCTACAACACCGCCGACCTTCGATAACCCAATGTGCTGGTGTTTCCTTCAGTATTGCAAAACCCAAAGTATTCTTTTATCCACATAGCTTATGGAGTGGCACAACCTGTATCCTTCAGCTGCAGACTACAATGGCTTTTGCAACTCTGATTCTTTCCTTCTCTCTTAGCCTTCCTTCTTCCTCAGTTCGAGTCATAAATGACGTCGTTCAGTTCTCCCCCTTTTCTAGGGCTTTCTCGCTAAAACTGAGCTTTTGCTGTAACATTTATGAGCTCGTTCTCTTTTGTTTATTTATTTTTCCTTCTTTTTCCAAAGAGGTATACTAAAGCTTCCATAGCCAACTTAAACATTGACCTCTTTCAATGTTGTAGGTTTCTGTTCACAAAGAATCATCCTATACTATTCCAGGAACCCCTGGAATTGTGCAGCATGAGATTCTAAATAATAGAAGACATGTCTTGACTAAGGTAATTAAAATGCTTCCTCTTATGTTATGATGAGAATTATTATTTTATAATCATTTATTAGTTCAGGTTTGCATAGTTATTTTGTTGAATGTTATTTTGCAAATTGACCCTATACTTCTCCACAATAGGATACAGCTGGCTCAGTGAAGCTATGGGAGATCACCAGAGGCGTTGTTGTTGAGGACTATGGACAGGTTAAAAGAGTTCATTTTCTGTCTATTGACACTAGAATTATATGATTGGTGCCCCTGTGCTAGGGCTTGATTATTGGGGGAAGGGTTGCAATGGCTGTGCTGAATTATGATGTGCAGCTTTTTTATGTCTCATGATTTTCTTTTGGACCAATTCTAAACATTTTTGCTTTTAATATCCTTAGGTTTCATTTGAGGAGAAGAAGGAAGAATTGTTCGAGATGGTATGAATTCCTAATTTATATTCACTATTTGTTTTAATTTGAGTGAAACATTTTGGTGTATCTTTCTTTTGATTGCATTATCTTCTCCAGGTGAGCATTCCTGCATGGTTTACTGTAGATACAAGACTGGGAAACTTGTCTGTCCATTTGGATACACCACAATGCTTTTCTGCGAAAATGTACTCTGCTGACCTTGCAAACCCGAGGATGATAAGGTACATCTTAGTCATATCTATACACATTTTTTTGATACTTCTGCTGATAGATGAAGTGTCAGAATGCTATTTTACATTTTAATCAGCATATCTTGATGCATTTTGCCTACTTTTGTGTCCTCTGTTGGATCTCTGAAATTGACCTACCTATTTCAAACTAGCAAATTTTGTTCTTGTAAAATTTTTAGATTTAAAAAAATCATTTTATACAATGCGAGGTGGGAAGTGGTTTTTGCTTTACACTCTATGCACTCTATGATTTATTTATTTATTCTTCTCTTTTTGAAGAATTCTTCTTCCTTTTGTGTATACTCCTAATATTCAAGAATAGTTTTTCCTAAACAAAGGGTTTTCTTTTCTGCTGTTGTTACATATCATGGAAGAAGTTCTATAATCATCATTAATTGAAATGCGTTTGGAAGTCAATATATCCTGAAATGGTGTAACTTTACCTTTTAAGAAGTTTAATTGCAATAATTCATTAATCGTATCATCTTTATGTGATTCTGCAGGTTAATTTGGCACGGGAAACTCTTAAAGGTCTGTTGGCTCATTGGTTGACCGAGAGAAAACAGAGATTTGGGTCCCAATCTGTAGCCAATGGAGAGGTTTCTTCTGGAAAGGACATCTCTGCTAGAAGTATTTCTCATTCAAGAATGGAAGTAGATGGTAATGCTGAAAATGATTCCATGGTTTATCCCTCCTTTGAGTTTTCAATAACAGCTTCCTTCCTTCCATTATTACTGAGGGCTCACAAGGAGGTCCATGGAGAAAGAAAATAACTGATCTAGATGGAACGGAAGATGAGAAGGACTTCCCTTGGTGGTGTCTAGATTGTGTACTGAACAATCAACTACCTCCTAGAGAAAATACCAAGTAATTCTCTGCCATTGTTGCATTCGCTTTTCTTTATTGGTTATCCTTTTTCACCCCTTTTCTTATAGGCTTTTCTTTATTGGTTGTCTGCTTGCCTGATACTTTGCATATAAGGAATTGTTTATTATTTCTTTGCTGTTCTGTGGTTGAAAGATGCCTACTGCTTGCTTTTGTACCTGTTAAAAGATTTGGATCATTTCTGGAATGTGAAATAGGTGATCAGTGGTTGGGGCCACATGTTGGATTGCTTTAAATAACTCTATGCAACCAGAATGAAACTTTTGTATGTTGAATTCTTCTCCAGGAAGCTATTAGAAGTATTATGGTGTTAACAAGTCTTTGACATGTTCGGGAAAATAAAAAACTATATTTTTGTTATGTTTGATGTTGCTGGTGCTAAGGCTCCCTGAAATTGTGAACTATCTTTATTTTGTTCAATGATAAGTAAGAAATGATTGTCATAGGAAATAAAACATTTTTGGTTATCGGTGGCCTGGTGTTAATAGGAAACTATTCATTATTTATTTATTTTACATTACCAATTTAGTAATTTTCATAAAAATTTATGTAACTACTGCAGGTGCAGCTTTTATCTACAAGCATGTGAAGGTTCAATTGTTCAGATCCTTACACAAGGAAAACTAAGTGCACCTCGTATATTGAGAATTCATAAAGTAAGTTTTTCTTATGGTTTTGCTAGTTTGGAAAAAGGCAAAGTTTTTAACTTTGTTCGTTTGGGTCCAATACATGTGTATTTTATATATCTGTGCATATGCCTTGTACATGCATATCATAAAATCCTGCTTCTGTGATCTCCATTCATTTTTTTCTTCATATGTTTATTCATTATTGAAGTCGAAATTTCTTTTCTTAACTGTATGACGAACTCCATTGTATGTATCAGATAAATGGGAAATCGATGTTGTTCCTTATATTTTCTCGCTTTATAGCATATGCTTGTGAATAGTGAAACAAAATGAAAACTTAATTCTGTTTCAATTTTCTTGAGGCAAGTTAAATGCCTTGTTGGACCTGTGGTGTAAAATCTTCCTGCTTTTTTTATTTTTTTTCCTTGTAAAACACTTTTCCAACTGTCTATCTTGAGCACCATCTCATGACTCTTCATCTCCCTAGCTTTCAAGCAACACCATTTGTTCAAAACTTTTGAGTGTTTTCTCTGGAAAAAGCTGTTAGTGATTTTTCTTCCAACCCATGTCTTTCTTGAGCTATGTAGTCGCCTTTCAATCCGCTACTGTATCAGGCATTCTCTGTGGAACTTAATGCGTTATTTTTGGCAATGTTCTTTTGAAAATCTACTGCTTTGCCAATCTCTGCTTAGAATCATAATCAGCAATTGATTTATATATATTATGTAAAAAACTGCAGGAAGAATTTTCTATAAATCAGATTCAGTCACAATCTGAAAACATTGCAAACATTGGGGAAAAAAATAAAATCAGTATTTAGATTATTAAAGAAAATATATCTCTGCATTATTTGAATTGATATTTCTGGTTAATTAATTAATTAATTAATTTCTTTTGTTTTTTCATTTTTATTTTAATTTTTTTTCTTTTTGGTTTTATTATTATTTTTAATTGTGAAGTTGAAAGTGAAGGAAGGCGTCCAAGTTGAGTGCAGATAAATAAAATATTGTATCACATGAGGACATGATGACCATGAAATTGAAGTAAATAAAAATGGTGCTTAAATCCTTGACTATTAAAAAACAGTCTGTGGTGATTCTGAAGTTGAGGGTTTAGCACCATGAATGGTTGGCGCCATACTATTGTCTTCCTTCCTTTGTAAGACACTGATTAATGATTTTGGAATTCATGAACATTTTCAAGTTTCAGTAAACGGTGAAAAACTGAATAAAGAAAATTGCTTTGTTACATATAAATCGCCTAATTTCAAAATGTTTTTCCACAACGGAAGCTTATATCAAAGAAACTTGGAAATCATTGTCTAGAAATATACTTCAGTAGACACACAGATGTATTAGACTTCTGGATGAACATCAAAGAAAAATGTCCAGCGGTTAACTTGGAGCATGTCTTTATGCATTGTCATCCTCACCATGTTCTGTGATGGGAGATCACATTATCTTGTCTCACCAAGGTGTCTGAGACTTCCTTGCAGTGCTTGGACATTTTGTAGTAGTCTTCTGGTGTCTGTTTCCTTCATTGAGGCATGTAGTTTAAATGTGAACAATATTGTTATCTGAATGGACAAAAGATTTAAGGAGCTTATCCTCTTGTGCATGTGAGTAGACTAGGTTCTACAAAACTGTATTTACTTCATGCTTTCAGAAGAATACTGTGTGATGAAAATGATTCTACCGGATTTGTTTCTTCTAGGTTATTAATTATGTTGTGGAGAAGATGGTCCTTGACAAACCAACGGAGAGTGTAAACTCTGATGGAACATTAGCCCCGGGCCTCCCTGGTGGGCAGTCACAGCATTCATCGGTTGGTGGAGATGGATCCTTCAGGTCTGGGTTGAAGCCTTGGCAAAAGCTTAAGCCCTCAATAGAGATATTGTGCAATAACCAGGCAAGTTGTTATACTTTTTGGATGAGTAAAAAAAAAAAAGCAGTATCTTCGGGATTCTTGAAATTTTGAATTAAAACTGAAGAATCACAATTTGAAAAAAAGCAGTAAGAAAAATGGATAAATATTTTAATGATAATTCTTATGTCGTTTGAGCTTGTCTTTCTAATTTTACACTGGTCTGAAATATTTTCAAGTTTTCTTTCATTTTCATGGGCTTAGGGGCATAGGAAAGTCTGTTTTTTGGAATGATCAGAATGGGTTATGGAGTTTTGAAATTTCTGATTAACTAACTGATAATGGGATTTTTTTAAGCTTCATTTAGGTCATAAAAAGAACAAGGGAAATGGGGAAGAGATGCTGATATTAATTAGGTGGAGAAGGATACCATTTTGAAAATTTCCATATTTTACCATTTCCTTTCTTCTCGTCTCTGAGGATTCACAAAGAGCCTTGGTATTCTTGATAACGATGTCATTTAGTTCTTGTGTTTTAGGTCTTAGCACCTGATATGAGCTTAGCCACAGTTCGCGCTTATATATGGAAGAAACCCAAGGACCTGGTTCTTAATTACAGAGTGGTGCAGGGAAGATGAGTCTAGGTGACATTTTGATGGAGGTTAGTAGTGTTGATTTACATGAGAAGTGCATAAGCATTGGTTTTATTTTTGTTTAGTTCAAGAAGGTTTGTCATGGACCTGAAATGTACATCAATGGAACATCTTTTGAGTTCTTTCTCATGAATTAGTGGGAAATGATTTTGGAGTGTGTTAGAACATGACAAGCATAGAAATAGTAGGTACATTTTGGTCAGTAAATTTGTCTCTCAGAATATATCATTTTTCATTTGGTTCTTTAATCTCAGAAAAACATTTTAGAGTTCAATGATCATTATATTCTTGTATCTGTAGGTGACTCATCTATTGTATCTGTTACCATTATATTCTTGTTATGTAAAGATGGATAGAGATGGCAGCATCCTATGATCATTGTTCCTGTGAATTTAATTGGTTGGTTATTCATTTTCTTAAACTATTATTTCCTTTAATTGTATCAGAAGATTGCAAGTTACAGATATTTTGAGTGATTAGAGGTTGAGGCCAATGGTGGTGACGATCAGTTGCAAAAATATCAATTGCTGAGTAAAATCGGTATTCTCAAAAATTTGATGAGGGGAAATCGGTTATAAGCTGTTTCATAGTTGGATGATGATGTTGATGTTATAAATTTTGGCTATGGTGTAGTCCCTCTCTCTGTATCTATTTCTATCTGTTTCATAGTTGGTTATAAGCATTAAGCATTAAGTAAATAGGATTAAGCATTAATTAAATAAAACACTTGTTTTTACGTTGAATAGAACTTATGTTATGAATAGCGCTTACTAGGATAAGTATTTAGTCGTTTGTCTTTTCCAAAAAAAATCAATATTTTCATTTTTATCTAAATTTTGAAACTATAAATTTTTAAATAAAAATTTAACAATATACATGCTTTTATTTTATTTTATTTTTTTTATGAAATATGCTTTTATTTAATTATAATCAAACGGATCATGATTCAATTGGATTATAAAGAATATGATTTTTTTTTATATTATAATATATAATTTTTTTAATAGAAAAATATTCAAAAAGTATTAAAAACGAAGTCTAAATATTTTCGTTTTTTTTTATTCAACAAAAAGCCTCAAATATTTAATAATAAGTCATGAAAAATAAAACAACCTACAATGTTGAGTACATTTGCTTTTCAACAAAAGCCAAAAACAAACATTGCCTAAGATTAATTATCCAAGAACATTCTAACCAGGTAGACTAATTTAATAAATCAAAAGATCTCTATTCTAATAAATATGCCTTCTTGAATATATTTGACTAATGAGGGTATAAATTAGCAGATTGACTAACTTAGAATTATCCTATCAAAATAATATTATAAATCCTTCATCTACGATTCCCATCGTATTTTTAATAAATTTCCACAATATCAAATTTCATTTTTGAAACAATAATTTACACTTTTAGATATGACTAAAGAATTATTGAAACAATATCATAAATTTAGCACATAACAAGGATTCCACAATAAAATGAGTTTCACAATTTGTAAAATGTTAAAAACATCTAATACATGCAATAAGTCCACTGGTGATAAATTAAAACTTCTGGTAATGTCTCAAATACCATAAACAATATCTCTTACAAAGGTTGCAATTGCACTTCATCCCATGTACCTAAAAAACTGAAAATGATTAGAACAAATACAACACACAAGAATTTGAAGAAAATGAAACCATTATTCAATATAAATAAATAAATTTTAGTAAATTTATTATTAAACATTAATATAATCTTCGGTACTTTTTCTTTAGGCTCATTAGGGTTTTTAAAAATTTATTGAAAGAAAATAAAATAGAGTACACCCTAACATATTGTTTTTTACTTGTTAACTTCAAATTTATTTTTATTTATTTTAACTTATCAATACTTTAAGATGAACAATTTAAAAAATACTAAGCTTATTCGATTTTCTTCGAATTTTTATTGTACAACAAAATATAAGAATATCATTTTCTTCACCATTTGTTTTCTTTAGTAATAATCAGATGACGCACTTACTAACCATATGTATTGTTCGCTGGTCCACGGGCTCGCTACTTAAAACGTTGCTTTATTGGGGATTGGCATTTGTACCATACTTCTATAGTTTTAGAAAGTTTCTCTCATATCTAATGTGTGATGTTACAAACACTTCATATGTATTACACAACGTCCCTTGCTGTGTTCCATAGGATTGTAGGTTGTCGTATTAAACACCCATTTGAAGACACGAATTAGTAAACCCCCATATCGGCGCTGCCTGACCGGGTTTTGATACCATTTAACACGCCTAACTGATAGACATTGAAACCGGCGAGTCTGCGGGACCACGGTGAAATCTGGAGCCACAGCCTGCATGAAACCATACTTAGCATACAGTAGTTCTTCCTCTCATCCCATATGGGATGTCACAAACTTTGTTACATCCCACATCGGATGTTAGTAAAACTTCCTAAAGAAGTAATACAGCTCCTTTCAACCTAAGAAACCCGCTTTTGTGTTCCTCGTAAGGCCCCTCAGCCTCGAAGAGACACATTTACATATCACGATCATTACAAACGATATTATACTAATCCTCAACCTCGATGCGAGCATTGTTGCTTAACTCACAATCCCATGGGACACAATGGGTTGTTTCATGTTTATAACATTTCTCATCGGATAAGAGAGAAACTTTTTTCAAGTGACTATATAAGATGAAGCTCCATTTAACCAACAGACGTGTTTTAAAGCCACATGAAGACCCACGCCTAGTTTCGACAATATTTATGACGATCAGCCAAGTTACATAGGAACCAAACACAACCAATAATTTTTTCGGTAGGATATTTTTATCAATAATTTAAAAAAAAACATTATAATGAGAAATAGAAAGTATGGGAAGGAATCAAAAAAAAAATCGGAGAAGACTAACCTTTCCATGAAATGGTTCCAGATTAACTTTCAGATACTATCACACTCCCAAAAGTTTGGACTGAATTGAGTTGGATTGGAATAGATATCACGGCCACACCGATAAGGTCCGTAAATTAGGGAGGGACCCAAATGGACCTTCAGGATTCCATAAATTCTTCAACTTGGGTACGCCATAAAGTTTCAACTTCTCTAACTTAAACAATATAACCTGTGATATAAAACATCACGTTATTATAAATATAAATATAAATATATTCCTCAAATATAATTAATCAATTTGGATTATTCACGTGTTTAATTTAAGAATATTTTAAAAATGAAACCACTAGCAATTCTCATGCTCTGAATTATTTTTATTCATAATGATAAATTATTACATGCACTCTTATTTTCAAGCATTAATAAATTCTTATGATTTTATTTTCTATTTTTAAGTTTCCTTTTTCTTTTAAATGATTTCAATAATTTCACTCTTGAATTTGCTATGAATTCATTCCCATTAAGCCCTATTTTTTTTTCTTGCTTAAAGTAAAATAAGATTCATAATTTTCCTTTATTTTTCTACTGTGTTAATTACTATTTAATGTTTCTAAAATTAATATTATCTAACCTTATTCTTTTTTTAACTTTTTTCATATTGTATTTATTATTATTCATTATTTTTATATTATCAAAAGATTAATTTTTCAAATAATTTAAGAAATTTATAATTAAAAAGAATAAAGTATGCAGAGTAAAAAAGGCTTTTTAACATACCTTATGATTGACAGAGGAGTCTTTTGGCCTTTGCATTTGTATCTAACTGGTGGATTTTTGTGCACCCATGAGCTCCAGTAGATATTTGAGTTTCAAAGTTTGCAAGTTAGGGAATAGTTCCAAGTTGGTCCCACCATATTCATCTCCTGACTCCTTTTCATATGAGATTATTTGTTCCATGGCATTGCACTTTTTAATTTTCATATTTAAGTCGTGGGAAGGCCTTCAAATGCTAAAGTGAAAAGAGATATCTCAATTTATGACATTGAGAACACCTCTAGAGTTTTTAAGTTACCGAAAGACCCTCTTGGAATTGAGCGCTCATGCCATACTTGTTGTAAGTTTTTCAGCTCCATAAGAACCAATGACTCCAACAAAGGAAAGGGGGCACTATGTTGCAGAAACGTCTGTTGATCAATTGAATCAATGATATACTCAATCTCGTCACTGTTACTAACCTGGAGATGCTTCAGTTCTACAAAACTCTCCCTATTTGATGGGTACTGAAGAACATGTTTAGTACCACTTAATTCCTCAAATTCTAGTTCTTCACTTCTCTCCAATAACTTGCGAATTTATCCCAAATATAAGCGGTGCCGACTCTTCAACTTCAATGTTCTCATTTGCTCTCCTCAACTCTTGCCAACAACCACCTATATGTATAGCGTATCTTGTCAAGTTCTCAAATTGAATGTCTTCTAGCAACTTGACATCTGGTATTCCTATATGTAAAGTTGTCAAACAAGATAGATGCTTAAGCTGAGATAAATAAGCATTGCTTTGATGATCACCTTTCTTCGCCCATTTAGGAAGCCTATTTATCATGAAGAAAGATCTTGACTCAGAGCCAAAACTTGATAAGACATTCCGTGGAATAACTGCCTCTTGAATCACTTAAGTCCACAGCCTTAGGCTGGTTAATCATGACACATCATCGTGCAATTGTTTGATTTTTAGTATTCACTGCTTTAAGAACTCAGCTGCTAGCTTTCCAATTCCAACAATGTTTACCAAACTGTAGCACCGATCTAGACGCAGTGTTCGGAGATTTGCAAGGGAATAAAGTGATGAAGGTAATTCTTTAAAATGCATTTTAGACAAATCTAAAACTTGGAGTTTTTTCATGCCTTGGAAAAATGTGTTTGGGATATTCAAGGAAGGGTTTCCATGCAATAGAAAAAATTGGAGTTCTGGACATACCAACGCTTGAGGAAGCTGATCATTGATAGCTTTGCAATGTAAAGAGATGAAGGTGCCTGACCACTGTCCTCCCACACCAGCTTCCTTCCAACCCAACAACATCTTCTTTGAATACAAATGAGTGAGGATACTTGGATGCAATTTCACTAACAACATCATAAACAACATGGTGCATCCTCACAAAATTGTGTCTATCTTCAGGACAATGATCGTATTTGAGGATTTCCATAAATTCAAGCGCTTCTCGCTATTCCACTTTTCGATATGATCAAACAAATCCAAACCAATAGCATATCGAGCAAGTGATCAATTGAAATAATATCACCATTGTTCAACATACCACAAAGTAAACAACAATAATTTAAAGTGATCAATTCTTACCGAGACATCCCCGAGCAAACCTTCTTACCCATCGTGACAACTCCTATTTCTTCCAAGGCATTCTTCCACAAACACAATAATTTCATCTTTTAATGCTTCGTATTTGTTACAAGTGAAATGCACTGCATTCTTCAACCACTCACTGGCTATGGATCTCACTGAATCTTCTCCACCACGAAATATACCCCACGTCAGTTTTTTGAAATAAAGTCCAAGCTTCTTCTGGTCGTAAAGTATCCACTGGAAAACATATTTGCGGCGCCATGTCTTTTGCATACTGTTTCACTCATCTCTACGTCAACACTATTTTTGCATTCGTTTTCTGGCTATCATCGAATATCTTTACAAGAAGGAATTCCACTTCCTCCGTAAATCATGAATCCCTTCCATAAATGTCATCTAAGATTATGCGATCTTCTCCCTCTTCAATCTCTTTCTTCGCCTTAACTGTCGGCGGCAGCCCTAGATTTTGTAAAATGCTCTAACATGTCTACAATTTTTTTTTGAATCTCTGAAATTACTTCTCCAAGTTCATGTGAGTGTCTAGTCATGGAGGATAAATCAATATAGACTTGTGTGGTGAACAACTTCTCTTGCATAGCTTGATGAGCAACTTGTTTGATGAGTGTGGTTTTGCCCACGCCCCCAATCCCCACTACTCCAATGCAGTTGATGTCGTCGTCTCTTAAAGCATCCATAATTTTGTTGAAAATGGGGACTCTTGATTGAAAAGCTTCGTAATTACTTACTCCTTCATCAAAGAATGGAACCTGTAGTAAAGACACAATATATGACCTATTGTGAAAAGGTTGGAGATGTACCTAAAATAAAACAAAAATTAAATTTTGAAGCATATATATTTCTTAGTTCATTCGTTCATTGAATAAAAAATTCTTTTCATTCTAAATTCTTTCCCCAAAAATCAAACAACTATGGTAGAATTAATTTTTTTCAAGAAATATAAATTTTTTTTGTCATACCATAAATGCATAGCTGCCTCGCATTAATACAAAAGATATACCTTAACCATACCATACCCTAACTAATCTTCATTCGAGTTGAGAGAGACTACAAGGGCTGTAAAACTCTACCACGTAACACTTTCTGCTACATTCTCAAGCGCCCTCAAACTTCAGACTACTGCTGCCTAAGCAGATCCCACCATGTCACCTACATTTTCTAAAGAGTAAGAAAAAAATAATTTTAAACAATAAAAAGTATGAAGAATTAAAAATTAATCAAACCTACAAAATAAAAATAACTTCTACAAAATCGAGACTAAGAAAAGTTTTATGATTTTTGTGTTGAAAATATTAAGTCTATTTTTGATGTTAAAAATAATACATATTTTTTTATAAAAATAAGTGTAAATAGAAATGATATCATTTTTTTTTAATTATAGCAATAATTTTATGTAATAAATAACATCTAGAATGTGAATTTTTATGTTTTAAAAATATTAAAATAAGGATAATAAATTTAATTTAATCATTATTTTAAAAGAATGGTTATAAGAAGTTTAGTTTATTATTTCAAGAAAGTAGTATATAAAAATAAAAGAAAAAAAAAAAGACTAACCTTTTCATTAGAAAGCGACTATGCCATTAGCGTGAGTATGAAATTATCTCTCTTTCATCCTCCATCTTGCAATCAATGAGTGCAAATATCTGAGGTCGTGAAATCTCGAACATGTGTTATAATGTCCTTGCCATATCTTATCGGCATTCCCATCATTGTACACAATACCGCTTAACTTAGGCGCTTCAATGATAGGATTCTTTAATTGTTTGTTTCGAAATCTATGTCATTCAATTTGGGAAACGTTTAAACCAAAGACCTCCAAACAGAAGAGAATGAAACCTACATGTCATACAATATAATTCATGATATACTAATTGTAAATAAAAACTGCATTAAACAAAAAATATGGAGTCAATATAATTCATTAACTCCCAAGCCTTATACAAATTTAATAATTTTCTTTTTTAATTTATTTTTTCATCGCTTATATTTATTTCAATTAACTATCAATCTTTTTTAATCTAAATTAGAATGAAACTTCCTATTCTTCCTTTATTTTTACTGATTTTATTTTTAATATTAGCATTAATATTCTTAAAATTAAAAATTCAATTGTAACTTTACTCTTGTTTTCAACTTCTTTATAGCCAACATGACTATCTCAAAGTTAGTTAGAAATACCACTATTTCAAAACAAAGTATATGACATAGAGAGGGTCTTAGTGGGGACAGCTTATTACCTTGAATTTAAAAAAAAACTCTTTTATATTTTATTTATAACCTACTAGTTCTTTTAAAAAAAAACTAAATAATAAAATTATAAACATTGATGATTATTTTAGAATCAAAATTAATTAGTCTCCTTATAAGAAATAAAATATATTTCAATTAGTTTTCTTGTTTTAAATAAAATATAATTTTCTATTTTTAATTTTCAAAAATAAAATGTTATCTTAATCATCTAACATGTCAACCCAATTTTCCAAAATGTTATTAAAGTGTTTGAATATACTATAATTTAAATAGAATATTATTATTTGAATTGAAATTTCACTAATTCGTTTTTCCAATTCATTGCAATATTTATTTCAATTAGCACCTTATATTTTTAAAATTTATTTTTCACTTTACAAATTTCTTTTTTTTTTTCAGCTTATTTGTAATGTACTTATTATTCATACTTTTTTATTATTTAAAATTGAATTTCAAATTAATTAAATACATGTGTTACTAAAGATTAATGTGGTTTCTTCCACTCAAAGCTTTCCCTTCAATAAAGTGGTTTCTTCCATTTTATCTAAATTTTAATTTGATTTTCCTTTGTTTTTTTTTATGTTTTTATCGCCGAATTGTTGTGGGCGTGTAGTTGTCGTTGGTTTTTGTGGGCGATTTAGATGGCATAACTACTTCGATCAGTCAGAGAAGTCACATCAAATCCCTATTCATAAATAAGGATTCATCGATTTGTTAAATCTATGATTCTAGGTATATTAGATTATTATTTATGTGCTTGAGCTGTGTTTTCTTTGCTATTAACCTGATGTTGTGTTATCGTCTCAATGTTTTTAAAAGAGTTTTACTTCTCGTGTTCGATGTAAAAGTATTGCCATTTTAAATCAATGAAATTTCATTTAAAAGATTAATGTACTTTTCATACTTTTAGTTTTTAATATATATATATATATATATATAGTAAATGTTTAAATATTTCAAGTGGTATAAGGAAAACAAAAATATGGGAGAAAAACTAACCTTTCTCATCCAAGGGCATTCCACAATTAATCTATACATAAAATTTCTTTCATGTGCATGAAAATCCTTGAACGTTGATAAAAAATATCTCATGTCATTATTGTCTTGGGTGTTGAAAAGATGCTTTAGTTTAGGTAGTTCCCTTAACTCCAAAATTTCCATTTTTGGGAAAATTCTATTTTCTCCATTAGGTTCTCCATGACCAAACACACATTCGAGGACTTCACAATATTCCACTTTCACTTCTTTCAAATTCTGTAAGCTCTTCGTCAAATGGGATGGAACAAGATTGACTATACATGGACAACTATACACTCTTAAGATTTGTAACTTGTCCAAAGATTTAAGTGAAAGTTGGGGATGCCATATCATCTTCAACATGAAAAGACCATCGATTTGTAATTCCTCCAAGTTCGGGAATGAAACCTAGGACAAAGACACAATGTATTACATAATAAAATCATCCACAATAAATTTATGATAAATATAAAAATACTCCTTAAACATAATTCATTAACTGTTAGATATTCGCATCTTCATTATTGTCATCCTTAGAAAATATGAGGTAAATTAAATGGAATTATATTTTATTGTTGTTGATTAAGAGCTTTAATCATTCATTTTATTTCATCTGCCATAGATGTATTCCATATGCAATCATTTATTATTTCATATTAAATCATACACACACTTGAACAAGCTCATTTTAAAAATTTACTTTAACTATTAAAAAAATTGAATAATTCTAGGATCGATTTGTTAATTTTGTTTTCATTGTTTTCCCTTCAAAATATTGTTTCAATTTATCTATAAAGCTTTTAAAACATAAAACTTTTTAAAGTCTCTTATTCAACTTGGATTATTTCAATAATTTTATGAATAGCTTTGGTTTATTTTTCTCTAAAACAACTTGTTTGACATTATAGAGAAACAAATCTTTGTATAATGTGCTTCCCATACTAACAAACTTAAATTTGGAATATGTGATAAATTCATGATTTTTTTTTGTCCAAAAGTATTATTGATTGAGGTTTTGACAATAATAAACTAAATTTAAGGATTACCAATGATTTGAAATATTTCTCTCTCTTCCAAAAGTTCTGCTCGATCAAATGAGGGAAAGGCCAAGGTCATCTAGATGGTAACGGTTACCTACTATGTATTAAATATATCCCAATATCAAAGAATAGTCTAGACAAGGCCTTTTCCATGCATTTTAGTGCTCAAAACCCCATATTTATAAACAGAGAGATGGACTTCATTTATGACTAAAATAACACTTGCATTGAAGCTCCTATCATTTTTCTTAACTAATTGCTCTCAAACCCAAATTCTGTTGTGCATTTATTTCACTTGCATACCTAAAGTCCACATTATGTGAGTTTTGGGAGACCTTTCTTATATCTAAAAGAGAAGAAATCAAGTGTGAAAAGCTTCAAGTTAGTTGGTGATTACTCCAAGGAGATTTCTAGGAATCCAGTGGAGCCATAGTCCAAATATAAATAGAGAAGCTCAATTTGAAACTTGAACCCAAAATCAGATTAGAGGTTGAAGATAAGTGTAAGTAGCCAGCGAAGTATCAAACTATTATAAAAATGAGTTTGCTTATCTTTATTCTATCTCTATAATTTGTTTCTAATAATTACATGAAAGTGATTAATTTTGAAGAAGTTTTTAAAATACCTCCCCTATATGTTGTATGTTTTTCATAGTCATACGATATTTCACTATTTTATTTATTATTAAAAGAAAAGGATATCAAACTACTACACATCAAGGAAGTACGTATACTAATGGCAGAACTCAAAAGAGCATTGGTGAGATTAGACTTGATAGAGGTGACAAATTTTATTCTCCTTCTTACAAATTATTTGATTCATATAAATCATTTAATATTTTAAATCATATGCACTTTATATATGTTATTCTAAAATTGATTTTGTTTTAAAAGATTTTAATAATGTGGTTCTAAATTTATTCTTCCTGTCTACTCTATCAATCAATGTTTTCTTTATTTAAATTAAAATTGATAAGTTTTTTACCATTCTTATCTCGTTCAACTTATCTTAATTTTTCCTATTTATATTTTAATTTTTAAAAATTCTTTATTTATCATATTCATTTCCTTTATATTTATTTATTATTGATTATTTTAATTATTTGAATTAAATTTTCATATAATTCAAAGTGATTATTAAGATAACTTAACATATACTTTTTTGAAGTAATATAAATGCTATATACTTATCACCTCTTTGTTATATTATTTAAATATTAAATTTGATTATGCATAATACATACTCATAAACATCACTAATACATATGTCTCAGTACATAACATAGAGATGTCTGCTCTTTTTAAGAAACTATATCAATTAAAAAATTAAAAGTTAATTTTGAGAAAATCTTGTTTTGATAAGATTATAAATTAATTTTTGAAAGTATAAAATTAATTTTAAAATAATAATAATCCTTACATGTTTCAAGAATATAATTCATTATTTTATAATGAAATTATATTTTAAATACTGAAATTCATTATAAAATATTTGTACTATAAACTTTCATAAATCCGCCTCATTTTACCTACATCTCTATGATAACAGAATCTATATCAGTGTGGTTTAATTATAATATTCTAATTCAGTCATATTTACTCTTTATATGTTAATTGAAATTGTATTTATCATTTTGATATCCCTTATGAAACTTTTCTTGTTTTGTTCCCTTTTTATATTAATTGAATCCTTTCATACTTATTAATGTATTATTTATCATTTTATCAATTTTTTAAATATTTTAACTGAAATTTTTTTTATTTTTTTTTGCTCATATTTTCAATTAAATAAACTTAACAAGATCTTTATATATTATTTATTATGTTAGTATTTTTAAGTTTTATCTTCAATTTCAATATTTTTATTTATATTTATTTGCTAATTTTTTACTCTAATAGTTTTAAATCAAATATTTCCAACTATATGAAATAAATACACAAAAAATATTTTATTTATATTAAGAAACCAAACTATTTAATTTGATTTAGATAAATGAAAAAGCGGTGACAAAGAAATAGATAAGATATTCTTAAAAACATGGTACCAAAAAAAAGTAAATAGATAGAAAAAAAAGAAAGGATACCTTCTAATAAACTATTTAAGAAAACAAAACTTATTAAATAAACAAAATGTGCACATTCTTTTCTTCATTTTACATCTATAAGTGTAATCTATTATTCATTTAGCTTTATTTCTTATTAATCCTTTTTTAAAATTTTATAAAACTTATAAAGTACTATTTAATATTTTAAGGTTTTTTTAATCCTTCCCCTTTACAAATAAAATGATATAATAAATTCTCATCTCTCTTCACTATTTTTATTTTATTATAAATAAGTGCAATATAAGTGAATGTAGAGGCAACCTAGTTTTTCATTAAACAAGGAAGGAGATGATGGGTTGCCAAAACTCAAAGGAGGAAAGGTTCAAGAGAAAGAAAATAATGGGGATATAGAGGCTTGATTAGTAGAGGACAATTTGGATAAGTGACTTTAGATGAAGGCCTCCACAAAAGGTGTGGAGTATATAATAGAAAAATAGTGATCTTCAATTTTAAAGTATTTTATAAGACCAAAATAATATAAATAAATATTTGATAATGATAGTATATTGATCTATGATCTATTTTAAATATTTTATATAACAAATTTCCATAAAATATTAATTAAACATACTGAGGATGGTAAAAATTAATAAAATATATAAGAAAACACAAATCCCACTTTATTCTAAATTATTCTTACTATCGTATGAGGCTTTGAAAATGCACATATAATATTTTTGTGGTAGTTGCTGTTTTTAAGACTAAAATTTTGATTTTGATTTATCCTATATTCAATTCCTTCATAATTGAAACATTAAATTACCATTTTATTATATAGATACAATTTTAAATTAATTTAGTATATTTATTATTATTTACAAATATAACATTTAAATAATATTTTAAATTTTTATGGAATATTTTGTTAATATTTCCAAAAATAGTATAGACAATTTAAAGTATTGAAGAAGCCTAACTTTTGTTGCGAAAAAAACCATATCTTAGTGAGAATACTAATAACATTTCATTCACGATAAGAGATGAATAAGCGCGTTTGAGGTTGTGGCTTCATGCATGTGGAGGAGAAAAGGCTTACGGTGCTATAATTTTTCTCATCATTACTATAATATTATCCTTTAATACGTTCCATTATTTTTAGTTCTTGATTTTCTCCAACAAACTTTCTCATTCCATTCACAGCAAGTAGCTTCCGTCACCACCTTTGGCCTTAATGTTTTGATCTTTCATATCTATTTCCCAGACTTGTTTCTATAAATGTGCAGCTTTGTTAGGATTACGAAAAACTGTCTTACGATACCATCTCCATCCGGTATTTATCTCATCGTCTCAAGTAGTCCAAATTGTTCAATTAGATGAACAAGCATTGTGCTTTCTCCACCACTAACCCGGCAACCCATTTAAACTAGTCCCATGAGCAACATTCCTGGCTCCAGACGGCTCTGATAAGATATTTTTGAGAATTACTAAGTCCCCTGCAATAATTCAATTCAGCGGCCTTAGATTGGTCCAATTGCCCCCATTCTTTAGGCAGTTGTTCTAATCTGGGACCTCCACAGTACTGGAGACTTGTAGTTTCTTTAGCTCTCCAATTCCAGCTATGTCTCTCAACGTATCGCACCCATCCAAACATAATGTTCGAAGATTTGCAAGAAATTGAAGTGTTGAAGGTAGTTTCTCGAAATCCATTCCAAACAAGTCTAAAACTTTGAGTTGGTTCATCCCTTCAAAAAACGTGTTTGGGATATCAATATGCAAATAGGACTGCAATAGCAAAAATTGAAGTTTCGGACATACTAGCCTCTGAGGTAGCTCATGCACAAATTTGCAATACAAAGAGATGTATTTGGACTCATCAATCTCTGACCAGTCGTCTTCTCTAACTACAAATCGATGAGGATCCTTGGATGCAATGTTTCTAGCAACGTCACGAACAACATCATGCATCCTAACACACTTGTTATCATCGTCCACGAAAAGCAACTTTAAGCCTCCTCTTCCCAAATAAGGCCAAGAATCACCCTCAAGTAATAAGCTTGAGGTTTTGAGGGTTGTCAACAATGCAATTAGTTTATTTCTTGCTTCCTCCAATGATTTGATGCGGTCAAACAAATCCAAACCCATAGCATAACTTAACAAGTCATCCATCAAAATATCACCATAACTCAACATACCACAAAGTAAGAACAACGACTTAAGTGCATTACTTTACTCAAGCGGTGTAGCTCAACTCCAAACATGCGTATACCTTTTCCTCCACTCCTCTTATGTTGGTTGGCTCGGAATTCCTGAGTTCTTCCACGGCATTCTTCCATACGGCCATGTTTTTACCTTTTAACGCCTTTGCAATTGTTACAATTGCAACCGGTAGACCTTGGCATTCTTTAACTACCTCCCTTGCTGTGGCTAGCAATTCAAGATCATTCTCCACGGAATCACCTGCTGTCTTCTTAAATAACTGCCAAGCTTCTTCTGATGGTAAATGTTGAACTTGAAAACATTCTTGTGCGCACATGTCTTGGAGTAATAGGTCCTTCATCTCTAGAAATAACAGTATTTTGCAATCCTTCTGATCATCGTCTTTACAATAAGGAATTCCGACTTCCTCCAAATTAACTGTCTTCCAAATGTCATCTAAGACAATAAGGATCTTCTCCTTCTTTAGTCTCTCGTTGAGTTTACCTGCTCTGGCGGGTATAGTCACCTCAAGTTTCAACCCTAACATGTCTGCAATATGTTGTTGAATATTTGAAATTCCTTGTTGAATTTTGTCTCCTTCTCGGGTCCAAGATACATCTATATAGACATGTGTGGCAGGCAAAACCTGTCTTTATGCAACGCTCAACCACTTGTTTGACCAAGTGGTTTGCCCACGCGCCATCCCCATACCCCAATCATCTTCTGATCTTATCATCTCTTAACGCATCCATAATTTTATTTCAAAGCCGAGCTCTTGAATCTAGTTCATATTCTTTAAGGTTGCAGTCGTGGAGGGAGACGATACGATACCTCTGATGAAATCGCAAGCTTCTTGGATTCCAACAATAACATGCGCCTTCTGGTATGCTTCTCTGCCAAGCTGGTAACGTGACTTGAAACTGAAACAGCTGATCTTGTTGTTTTCATCTTTCATCATCAATTCCTCTGCCTCCCTTGTGATCTGATCTGCCCGATTCTAATGATCTTGAACAATGAGTCTGATTTCATCCCCTCTTTGAAGAGCTTCATTAACAGTTATCTCCAAGTCATCCCTCGCCTTCCCCAGGTTCTGAACATCGCTGCGGAGTTGATGAGTATGGGTACCGTAGCAAACAGATAAGCTGGCGACCAATTGGGCTACCAGTACTCTGAAACTTTTCCAGCAACGGCAATAACGTCTCTGTCATTTCGTCTCAGTTGGTTTGTTTTCTTCGATGTGTTTTTTGAAGGGGAAAAGGGAAAGGAAATGAAGAAAAACCAAAAACAAACAGATCAGGAACAAGAGCTAGAATAAGAGAGTGGAAGAAATGGAAGGAGAAAATTATATATTCCAAGCAGAAGAGGGGTGACCGAGATTATGAGAAAAACCGATAGGTATGGAGAAACCTCAAGGAATTCAGGCAATTTGATTCAGACAAGTATGGAGATTATGAGGATCTCTGCTCGGTTGAAAACAAATGGGAAGCCAGAAAAGGCAGGAATAAGAAGAAACTAAAAGAAGAGAGCGCAAGAAACAAAAGGAGAATGAGTATTAGTTCCAAGCAGAGGGATGGTGAGTAGGAAAATAGAAAAAGGAGTTAGAATGGATGATAAAATGGCAAGGTAAGAGGTCAGAGATGGAGAAAATTAGCTCAAGAATTCTTATAATCTGATTCAGTACAGTGACAAAACCAGAACAAGGAAAGCTGTTGTTTTGGTGATTAGTAGATATAAACAAATACAGACAGGATTTTTTTTTTTTGGGAATTTGGTTTGTTTGAAACAGAGGGAAATGAGAAAAAAATAAAGTGAAGAAACCAAGGCAAGGAATGAAGAAACTAAAAGAAGAAAGAAAGAAATGGAAGAGAGAGAGAAAGTATTTGACAAGAAACAGAGGAGGATGGTGATCAAGTAGAGACTATCAATTGGGGTTTTGTTGGAATAGTGCTACGAGGAAGTAAGAAAGTCAACAAGGAAAATCAGAGGGAGCAGAGTTTGTGTTGTTCAGACGAGATCGGGTGATGGAAGAAAAGAGCAAGGTGAAAGAGAGTAGACTTTTGAAAATAATTTTCAATCCATGTGATGATCTATTTTACTTTTGATTTTAAAATTGGTAACATAAATTTAAAAAAATAAACATATAATTTTTATTTTTAGATTTTAAAGAATAAAATACAAAGAAAATTATCTTTATCATACACATTTCACGAGTCTCATGTATTATCGTTTAAAATATAATAATAATTTAAATTGATTAGATTAGTAAATACGTATCATCGGTAGTAAATCAAATTAAAAGCGTAAATAATAAGCTTGATATCTAAGTTAATAGCGTAAGCTTGATTCAAAAGCGCATATATTTGATAGTTTGATCTCTGTTTTGATATTCTGTATGGTATAATATATTTTCTTTACAGTTATAGCATGTCAGTTTGATTTGATTTTGTCTGCAATAGAATATCTTTCTTGTTGTGCACCAACACAAATAAACGATGTAATGCGCCAGCCAGCAATCATCCCAAGGCAATGCTGGCCTGCTCCTGCAAAGGCAGTAGAAGACAACCATACCGATCTCTAAATGAGAAGCGGCGTGATCGTGCGTCTGCAGCCAGGTAATGGCCATCGTAAAAAACGTATAAAAGCACTAGATGCGTGTGAAGAAGCCTAACATTGAGAAAAAAATGGAAAGAGTAAGCAGTGATTAATGCAAAATGATAAAAAAATAACATTGTTTAAGAAAAGTAACAGATTAAAATTGAAAGAAAGACTATAGTTTAATTTTATATATTTTTACTTACACTATCATTTTATGTTATTGTTATAAGTGGAACAAAATTTTGAGAGAAATGTGAAGAAAATAAGAAAAATAAATAAATTAAATTAAATAAAGAAAATAAAAAAATGAGTAAATCAATATATTATTTTTATTTGCTACTATTTTAATTCATTAACATAAAAACTAAATAATATATAAGTTTTCAAATAATTTTATTTATAAGTAAATTTGGTTTAAATTCTTCATTAAACAATCAAATTTTTCAAAAAATTAATATTTTTTTATTTTCTTATTACTGATATTAATAAATACAACTAAATCTTTAGTAAAATAATAAACAAAAGAAATGAATTAATAATAAAAATATGTTTTTTCTGAAAATTTTTACTCAGCACTAATCATTGAAAAAACATTTTCAGAATATCTAAACATCCTTTATCTTAATGTTATCAAATTTATGTCAGTTATAAAGTTCATCCTTCTAAATAACAAAAAACTGTGCTTGGTATGTTGAAAAGAAAATGTAAATAGAAAAAACTCAGAGAGAAATAGTAAAAAAAATGAAAGTGAAGTTAATTTTCTTTGTATTATTATTTTATTATTTTAAACTCTAGTTTTATTAAATAATTTAAAATACAGATTTATAAATCATTTCTTATATTTAATTTTTGTAAGGACTACTATGATGATTTTATATTATTTTCAATGGCAAACACAGCCAAAGTCGTCTGCTATCTATTTTGATCCCCCAGCCATATTCTTAACACTATTGTAGAACATATTCCATCTGCTAAAATCTGAAAAGGCTTCAATTATTAATGCACCTATTAAAATTTAAGCCAATAGCTGTGAGATCTGGCATTCAAAAGCTAAGAAAAAGTAATATTTAAAAACATGTTGTATGTGCATGAAATATAAAGGACAAGGAACTGCACATAATCCGAGAATGTAAATAGGAAGAGTGTTGGAAAAAACAAGTAGTATGAGTAAAATAATGATTCCAATTTGGTAGATAAAATATTTAGGGGATGAAGTTCAAATACCCTTCCTACTTATCCTAATCAGCAGCGTCGACACGCTATGGCGTCGACCTAAGATGTTTTTATATTTTAAGATTTGTTGTTACCCTTTTGTTTGTTTTTCTTATAAATTGGAGGTGATACCCAGAAGAGCCATTACCTTAGCAAAGGATACCAAGTATACATTGATCTAAGACTGGGTGGTGGAAGACCCATCTCTTGACCTTTGTTGAGTTCCATAGATAAAACTCATACAGCTTGATTGAAACTTTCCTATAGACGTGGTGGTGCAGTTGACTATCAGATTTCTCCGAAGCAGGTCAGTAACTTAGTGCTCTTGAACTAGGTTGAATTGCGGCGCTATCTATCTGGCGTCTTCAGTATATATGACACAGTTATTAATGAATGAATTTTATTTATATTTTAAAAATAAAATATTAAATAAACCAGTGGATAATATAAATTAAATAAATGTAAATGTGACCAATTTTTAAAATAATATAACAAATAAACTAATAATATTACTATTATAATTAGACCCAAATTATTTAATTCTATATAGAAGACATAAATCATGAAGTAAATTTGTATTATTTATTATGGTTGCATTAAAATATATATTAGTATCTAAGTTTATTAAGATAGTCATGATATAATAAGCTATTACTATCTTAAATAAGATTAATCGTTTGAGTTTTAAATATTATCGTTAAAGTACGCATTACATGCTCAAAGCATGTAAATGTCATGAAACTTACAATGTTTTTTAAATAAGGAGGTATAATCTATCATATTTATGAATTCCTACAATTTCCCCTAAGTACTTAATACGGTCCACTAATATGGGGTATGCTATAGTTTCTACTTTTATTACATAAAAATGAAATATGAGCTACTTAATAGTCATGTATATAAGGGGAAAAAGAGCTATCGACACTATTTATTATGATGGTCTTTGTAGTATTAAAATGAATCTGCCTGGATTTATTAATGTAGTATCTCAAGTTTATTAAGCTCGTAGCTAAGTTTCAAACAAGCTAACCATTAAAATTCAATTGTGTATTGAACTAATTTTAATTATTTGAATAAATTAAAGGAAATATCGAAAAGTTATCCCATGAGTAAAAAATTATTGAAATGAAATATTTAAAATAATTAAAATTTTATTTAAAATATAATACAACAGTTTTAACAAAAAAAACTGTTTTTAAAATTTTAAAATAAATAAATAAAATATATTGAAAGAATTTGAGATATTTTTTAAAAATATTTATCATAATCGTACCTACCTTCATTACATTTATAAAATATTTTTTTATACGTGTTTGTTCTTAATTTTATCAAATTTAAATGTTTAAAATATTTTTATGAATTTTTGATTTTGAATGTTTATATTTGATTTTAATTTAATTAAAAATAAAATAAAAGCTAACTTTAGTTTTAAAAATATTTAAGAATTTAGATTTAGTTTTAAATTTTAGACTTCAATTTAATTTAAAAGTCTAAAAGATTTTAAATTTTAAATTTAAAAATAAGTCAATATTTACATTAAATGAATGTAAAATAAAATTATTTCATTAGAATAATTTATTGAAAATTCAAAATAAAAAATTAATAGTTGACTTGAGTTTTAAGAATATTTTAATTTTAATTTTTTTAAAACTTTAATTTAAAATTTTAAAAATTAGACTAGAATTTAAATTAAAAATAAATAATTATGTTCTTTAGTTTCAAATTGAAGTTGATATTTATTTTTATGTTAATATTTAATTTTAATTATGTTTGTTTAGAGAAAGTGAGATTGCATGAAATTTGGAGTGAGAGAGAGTTAGAGAGAGGCGAATAGAGGAAGGTGGGGTGAGAGTGAGAGAGAGGAGAAAGGTGGGTAAGAAAGAGGGAAACCATACAACATGAGAGTATTTTGGGGATTTTTCTTACAATCATTATATTGTAACTTTATTTACAAATATCTTTTCCTGTCATAACATGAACCATGGAAAATAAATCTTCATACCTTAGGTGCTATTATTTTTATTTTAATAACCTGAAACCTACTTTTCCCAATTTATTTTCCATGACTATAAAATGGGAAAATTGTGTTTGTCTACTTCAATAGACAAATATTATAAAAATCGAATGGGGAAATTCATTTTGAAGTTAGTACATTCTTACAAAAAGTAATTATCATTTGGATAAAAAAGTAATGATCGTAAAAAATAATCCCAAACTACCCCTATCCGTACAACCTATGCCCAACTACCCCTTCGGTAAAACAAGTTAAAAAAAAAAAAATCTGAATACCTTGATCACGTCCCCTCCCCTCCCCTCCCCTCTCCTCTTCATCTTCCCCTCCGGTCTTTTAACTGTTTGATAACTCATTACTCCTCTCGCATTGTAAAAGCATTTTTTCCCCATTCTCATATTTTTCACCTCTCGACACAGCAAAGACGAAGGAAAAATAAGCCTTTTTCCCCACATTTTTTGTTATTTTCCACATTTTCCCTTCTCTCAACGCAAGGAAGTAAGGTAAGTACCAATCATTGCTAACATATTTCGACGATTCTCTGTGTTATCTCAATTCGACTGAGTTTGTGTTGTGAAGTTTTATTATAGCTTTGTTTTTCCATTTCCTGTTATTCTTTCTTCATTTTTGTAAATATAGTTTTGTTTTGGTATTTTCGGGTGTTCTTTCTTTGTTTTTGTAATATAGCTTTGTTTTGGCGTTTTTCGAGTTCTCCTACGAAATTCTTTCACTTTGTATTGTCTGATAAAAAGCAATGAACCAGTAAAAATAACCACATTCACTCGAATGTCTCATTGCCATGGATGAGAATGTGACTGTTTTATCGTATAAATTAAGCACCGACTCACTCACACATGAAATGCCAGGGTAAAGAGCACATTAGTAGTGGTTCACCCAATGACCATTTTTCTTCCAAGAACAAAGCTTTGTTTTAAAACTCATAACCATTGGATAAACCTCAATGTTCATTTGATTTGATCAAATCACGTGTGTTTATCTTTAACCCAGGCCATGGGTCTGGTTTACTGCAAGTAGGATTACTTCTGCGCCTTTCAACATTTTCTGGTCTTTCACGCTTGGTGATAATGTCTAACCGCCGATGAACAGTCTTTCACGTAGAATGTCTACTAACATGCTCTAGCCTAACACCGTATTTTTTTCACTTTGTAAATTTATGCAACCACTGAGACTCGTTTTTGGACATTGTCAATTCACCAGCTCATCGCATTCACGAAATTGATGAATAGACAAAACCCTCCACACACCCAATACTGTCTCGATTTGTCCCATTGCATATGAAATGGAATGTCATTTCATAATAATATCGTATTAAATGCGTAATGGAGCTACATTCTGACATTACCAAATCATGAATAATTATTTACACCTTAATTCACATTAAATCATATATCATGTCAATACATCAAATAAGTATACATTAACATGACCTTTTTCACATAACAACATGTTATTCAATTGCTAAGCAATAACACAATAAAAAAACAAGCCTGCCTCAAAGTCGATCTTGGGCCTTAACGATCTCACGGCTTGATTCCGACATTGATCCCAATTTTGGTAGGCTCTGACTCACTCACGACCCCAAGAACATGCCATTAAATGGCTCTTAGACAAAATAGCAAAGTGAGAAAGGCAGCTTTACACTCTTGGGTTTGTGAAACACTCTTTGCTTTTGGTACCCTTTGTGGCGCCAGAAAGCCACGGGGTCCGTTGACTTCTGAAGCAACCACGCGAATAAGTGGAAATTGGGTTACCTTTATCACTTTTAGAAAATCGGGCAAGTTTCCTTTGTCTGGGGCTCTGCCCAAATCAATCTACGCGCATATCTTTGTCCCCGAAAGCGGTCTGATATATCCAATCCTGCGTAGTATCTGGCCCATGGGCGTAAACAATACTGATATACATACCAACTATGTCAATAGTTACAGAGTTATCCTCTAATTACTCTTATACAACATATCAAAATTAGAGGAATTCCTAATGCATGTAGGAAAATCATCAAAGCCACGGCTTTCTTCACAAACTCAGCCTCTGAATGATCGTCCCCCTAAATCACGCTCTGTGCACAACAAAATAACAATCCCTCGACAATTGAGCTAATCTTTCGATAATTGAATCCTTTTTCGTGAAATTCTCTTCGCTTACGCTAAGTGCGGTGCAATGTTGCCCGAATTAAACACACATTCAAGCGAATGCTGATCCTGCCAGATGTCTGCATGACCAACTCAGTCCGAGTCTCATAGCTCCCTTCGCTCGCCTAAACCTCGTGTGAAATTTACATTTTGTTTGTTTGAATATTTATAGATGTATATATATCAATTAAGGCTTCTCAACGATTGATGTGTTGTGGACTACCCTCAGATGTAATTGGGCTACTCTCGACGATTGATATTTTAGTTTAATTCTTACTCCAGATAATTTACATTTAGACAACCCTCCGAACCGTTTTTACTGCAGAAACATCTGCATTAGCTGTTCTATAGTCTGCAGGTGTAATCATGGAATCATGTATGTGGAATTCCGTCTGATCTAAATCACATACAAATATATAAACATACTGCTCTTCATAATATTCAGATCACACAATCATCTCATGTAAATTCTCATTTAATCTGTAAGTAGGCTATTTGGGCTATTGATCAAACGCGACAATTCAACTTAAATCTTTCGACCAAGCCGTTTTCTACAAAATATATTTTTGAAAAACATTATTCACATGAACGATTAAAACCCTCGGGTTCTTGTTCGACCCTCAATTTCATTGGTTCACTTTGTAACCGGGTTTTTCCATGACCATTCGACCTCATCCAAACCAATGCATGATTTAATACAAAATTGCACAATTTTAACACCCAAACAGTAGTGGCGATCCACATTTGCTACATTCAGTTTCAAATTCATATCAATTCGGTCCCAGGTTTGAGACCGATCAAAACTCCGGCACTCCACGGCTTTCGTTAAACTCAAACATTCGTGAAATGCTTGAAGAATAAAACCGTGAGAACCTAATCTCGGGTTGTCAAAAACTCAAAAGCCCAGGAGTCAGCGCGTGAGCCTCGATGCATAAACGACTTTTGCTTCTTGTCGGGTGAATTTTGACGATTGGATCTTAGTATTTTTAGAAGTCAGGACCTTCTCACCCACTTTAAAAATCGCCATTTTTGCTTCTGTAAAATTTCCTTCCTTCGTTTTTTATGTTTAATTTGTAAGGATGATCTTGTAGCACTTTGTCATTTAGTGAAACATGACCAGTAATACCGTTATGTTACTTCATTTCGGTTTGACATTCGGTTCTACCTCGCCGTCGCGTTTTACGTCGTTCTCTCTTCGTGCAGCATGATGCAGTGAGTGCGTGTTATATGTGACTTAGTGCATCCAGAAATGATCTTCTGGTGCCGATTCATGATGCCCTCGAAAAGCGTGCGACTCCGTTGTCTCGAGTGTGAAATTTCACGTCATACAGATTTCGCAGAACGATTTAATGATAAATCCGTTTAGTCGTAAGTCTAGAGAATAAATTCGAATTTTTTAACGAAATTATGATTTTGCCATTTTCCAAGGTATAAGATTTCTCGGGTCTTCACCCACAAGTAACTCGTTGCGTGGACAGCTTTTAATTCTTGAATGTCGAAGCTTGGACCATGAACGTAGGAAAATCTTCTTTCCCTCTCGTTTTCCTCTCTGTTTCCCTTCTTTTCCTCTCTATACGATCTCTTCTCACTTTTTTTTGGCTTTTCCTCCTTTTCTTTTCTTTTTATTTCTTTTCTCTTTTCTCTTTCTTTCTTTTTGGTTTTCCTTTCTTCTCTTTTATCTGAATTTGTCCAGTAGGCTTTGCTTCCTATCTTCTCTCTCCCATTTGTAATGCTGAACACATAGTATACAATAAGTGTCGTGTGTCACTTATGCCTATCTGCAAGTATCTCTTGGTGTGTTGTCTCTGAATCTGTGTGGCATTCGCTAAAGAATTAAATGCCCAAGTCAATGCTATCATTTTCCAAATGTGTCGTCAGGCAGGTCATCGACGTGGAAATTAGTATATATCGGGTGAATTAGAGGGTCGTTCCCAGGTAACTAGATTCCTTGAAGGGAAGCGAATTCAGCGGTGAAGTCAGTTTCTTCATCAAAGATTTAAAAATTCTAGGTTCAACACTATTATAAAAATTGCTCGTCTTCTGCTGCTTTGAAGATTGGTCGGGTTTCACGGGGGAAAACTCTAACTCTCCATCAATGGAGTATATTTTGATTCCCAGGGTTTTTGAGACTTGGAGTTAGGTTGGGATTTTATTCTTCTATTTTTGTGTTTGTTGGTGTTGTGATTTTGTTTTGGATCCTCAATGGAGGAGTTTGGTGTAGAAAAAAATGAGTTAAGGTTTAATATGGTGGGGAGGTCTTGTCTCAGGTTTTTCTTGACCTTGTTCTTTCGTTGTACTAACTTCATGACATTAGACCTCAAATTAATTGATTTCAGTTTGGGGATGAGACTGAGACCAGAGGACTCAGATCTTACGTGCTTAGACAGGATAAAATGTGACATACCTACGGGAATTGGGGTTGAAGTCAGTGTTGTTCACTCTAGAAAATGGAGCATTGCTAGTGTTTGGAATATAAAGTTGAGTTTCTCATCGGAATTGAGTGATTAAATTTCTAGGTAAACTAGACTTCTTGTAGAATATTACCTATGAAGAAAGTATTCAGATTTGACCAGCATAAGATCATCTAAGTGATTATGTTTTTTGTCGATTAGGTTCAACCTTGACTTTGAGTGTTCGAGTCTGTATCTTGGAATAGGTTGGTCAAATGCATTGATTCAAATTTTATGTATGTAGCTAGACTAAGAACAGCGTTCATGAAGAAGAATTGCAATTGTTAGGGTGTCCTTTAAGGACCATTTGTATAAAATGGATACTGAATCTGATTATAGAAATGTCTCAAAATTTCCCGAACATTTCTTATCTTTGGCATCTTGGCCTCAGCCTCAGTGGATGATTTGATTTTTACTGAAAATAGACTCAGGAATACAACTTTCATAGAAGAAGTTTGGGTAAAATATGTCTCATTTGTGCCCAAAAAAAAATTATCTGAAATGAAAGAGTGGAAAATAATTCTGGAGTGGGAAGAACAATTTCATAATTTGACCTCTTGGCAAAATGTATTGTTCATGCATGATAGTTATGACTTGAACATGTTGATGTGAAAGAAATGGTGCTCTTTGTAAAATACATGATTAATATGATGGTAATGTAGCTTGAACATGTTGTGTCTCATGAAGAAATTATAGTCATAGATTGACTTGGAAAATAATATGAATAGGTTTGACCTCGTAAAATGTTAAGATCATATACTTGTATCACATTTAAGGAAATTTGGATTGTGAATAAATAGGGACTAGATCTTTGCAACCTCACATTTCTTTACTTGTAGTTTTAGACAACAACTGGTACTGATATTTTAGCACTTACGATTAGTGCTATGGCAGCGATGTTGATCTTAAACATATCTGTCTTATGTTATCTTACAATATACATCCCAGTCTCTTGTCGCTGTGTTTTATTCATTCTTATTGTCTATGCAAACAAAAATTTATATGAAAAGTACATGAATAAGGACCAGTATGCTTATGAAAATAAGAATTTATGATGCATCAGCATACTTATGTACTGTACTGTAGTGTACCTTTGGGTGCCTTCTATTCTGAATTGTATGATATGTACTCCTATGAGAGAGATGAATATGATGACCTTACAAGAGGATGTATATATATATATATATATATATATATATATATATATATATATATATATATATATATATATATATATATATATATATATATGAACTGATAAACATGAAAATGATTAAATGTAATTGCAGAAATAATGTCATTAACTTGTTTTTTATACATGTATTTGAGAATAGTTATAAGTGGTTTTGTTTTATGTATTTCCTCATTAAACTATATAAACTAACATGAGTGTTTAATCCATGTAGTCTTTGGAAAGGAGTTTGGGGACATCACGTTAGTCAAGAGTAACCTGGCCTTAGGAGTCCTTTGTAGGACCCTGTATTTTGTAAGTGGTTGTATAATATTTTTTTTGTTATAGTGAAACTTGTATTGATACACTAAATTTTTTTTGAGACTCATGCATATATACAGGACTTTTTAAACACCACTATAGTAGTAGACTCTTAGTTATATTTGTAAATGCTTGAATTTTATAATTCAAACTTTGAAGTATGATTATGTCATTTGACTTTTTTCTTGATTACCGATTATTTACCAAAGAAAACAAGTTCTGATCTTGTATTCACATGTGAAATCATATTTATATAGTTATAGGTAGGAGACGTCACCTTAAATATCTATTGTCTTGTTAAGTAACATTTATATATAAATAAAAATTATATATATATCCATATAATTTTTTTTAAAATAAATAATAATATTTAAACAATAATATTTTATATTTTATAAACTAATATGTATTTTTAATCGGGATACAAAAATTCTTAAAAATAAAAAATATTCAAAATTAGATTGGTTAGTGCGATGAACCTAACATACTTGCAAATTTTGGGATGAAGATGACAGATATGGAATGGCGTTGCGATAGGGATGACTCTGTATGGTTACTGTTCCTGAACTAGACAAAAGCAAAAGAACTTTTCATAGATTATTTAAAAATTTTGCATGTCTCTATTATTGAGATATTGATGGGATGGATTAGATGAGTGCTTGTCGAACTCACACCATTTAATCATAACCATTTCCCAATTAAATCTTGCTTTAAAAATAAATAGATGGTCTTATGATTAATAGAAATTTTCATACACATCAAATGTTAGCTATTCTTTTAATGTTTAAAATATATTTTTTTAATTTTTATTAATATAAAGTGGTATAGTTTATAAAATAAATAAATATTATAATTTTTATAACTAATTTGTAAAAATAAACAATTAAAAAAAATTCATTATATATATAGATATTATCAATGGAGGATATTTGCCTTGGACCTTGCCTAACTTCACAGAAGGTCTTACAGCGGTGTCAGCTCTGTAAGCTTTATTAGTATTAAAGAAGAAAATCTACTTCCAATGATAGTCTATTAGTTTGTTTATCATTATCTTCATCTTATCATCTCGTAATGCATTCATAATTTCGTTCAAAGTGGTGTCTCTTGACTCAAAACATTCATATCCTTTAAACGTGACCGTCGTGGAGGAGACAGTGCAAGAAATTCTATTCAGAGTAATTGCGACCTTAGATTCCATCAATATCTCACACCTTCTTGAATCTTTGTGTTGAAACATTCTGAGTGTCTGGCTTAGTCCCAGAATTAATTCAAACGTTTCAATAATTTTGGGAATTTGATTCTGGATCTGTGGTCTTGGTCTGAGATGGCTGGAGGAGGAGCAACTAATAGATGAATGAATCTTCCGAGTTGCAAAAAAGGTAGGGAAAAACCTTATTTTATAGCATTGGGACTCGTTTTTGTGATGTTATAGGCAAAAGTGGTTAGAATTAATTTTAAACGTTCACGAGTTAATTCAAACTTGGTAGCAAATTAATTTACGAAACGTGTCGAATTAAATCTTGACGTAATAATTGGTGAATTCAAATAAATAAGTTGTGAATTTGGCGATTTTATATTTCAGCCCCATTTCTCGTGCATATAAGGAGCTCTCCTCTTATAGTCGTATCTGAAACTATATAATAGGTTTTAGTATATCTTAAATAAAGCTCTTGTCTTTTTTTATTATGGAGACTGACACTTTTTTTAAAAACTATTGTTTACTAACAGCTTGTCTGCCAAGCTGGTAACGTGACTTGAGATTGAAACAGCTCGTGTTTTCATCTTTCATCATCAATTCCTCAGCCTCCCCTGTAACCCGATCTACCCTATCCAGCCACTCTAGAAGACAAATGGGAATTTGTTGGAAAAGTTGAGAAATATATAGTAAACAAGGCATGCATGTAGATCTAGAGTTTAATGCTCCAAGCAAATCGAGGTGGTGGTGAAAGAATCAGAGGTGAATAGAGAACAAAGAAAGGAGGAGCAGCAGCATGTGGAGGTTCCCTAGAGAATATAATTAATATTGATAATCAGTTATGAGAGTATGTGGATTAATTAGGCTTTTTAGGGATTTAGACAAAGCAAATATTTGTGCAGCCTTCATGGGCACTCAAGTTAACAGGTCTTCATGGCTGATTATATAAATATGAAGATGCCTTCCACAAGAATCAAATCTCACTAACCGAATATTTCATTGTCCCCCACTAATCTAATCTAATATAATCACCTTTATCTTACTCCCACAACTCATTCTACTCTCAAAAGAATCACCCACTTTATGAAAACAAATAAATAAACAACTCATTCAATAATATAAAGAGTCTACTGTAAGTAAATAAATAAGCAGGGAGAGAGAAAGAGTATGGCATGGTGTAGTATGTCTCATAATGGCTGATTATGGGAGGTGGCTTCTTGCCTTTAAAATTATTTAATATTACAAGAAGTTAAAATCATTTTGCCTTTCAATAGAGAAAAGATGGGTTATGATAGAGGAGAGGTAAAACTTTTTCTCTCTATCTTACCTAGAGAAAGAAAGTGAGGCATTTGTTTTTCTTATCAAAAGTTTATTCAAATGCATTTTAATAATTTTTATTGGAATGATGTATACATTTGTAGTGATTTGAGGATCTATGTTATATTTTAGAATGATGCACCTTTAAAGCCTTTCATGCTGTTTATGGTAGAGGTTATGAAATTCAATGTATGCGAGAGGAGTTATAATAACAAGGAAGTTACAAAAATTCGAGTCTCACAGACGCTCTTCTGAGAATTCGCTGCGTCTTTACAGTGTCATGGTTGTTGAATTATTCATAACGAAGGATTAATAGTCTTTGGCGTAAAGTGGCGGGACACCTCGTCCTCAAAAAAAAAAGTTACAAAATTCATCATAATAAATGATAAGAGGGACAAGATTTGAAAGTACTTAAAGATTCTCCAAAAAAGAAAAAAATCACTCCTTAATTCTCAGAAGTATTCATTTATTCCATCTGTTACCATTTTATTCTAGTTGTGTAAAGATGGCAGCATCCTATGATCATTGTTCCAGTGGATTTGGTTATTCATTTTTATTAAACTATTTCCCTCATTGAATCAGAAGATTGGTTGGTTGAGCAGTGGTGGAGCTTGATCCACGCATGGCTTTGTTTAAAGTTTCTTCTGTTCTTGTTGCCTCTCGAAGCACTTCGTCCATCCTTATATTCATTTATTTCTTCAATAGCATGGATTTTTGGTTTGTGTGAAGGAAGAAAAAATAGATAGATAAATAAAAAAATAGATAGATAAATAAAAAATTAGATAGATAAATAAAAACCAGAGTGTAGCAGCTATTTTGAGTGATACCCTTTTAGTTACAGATATTTGCAGGATTGGAGTTGGGGGCCCATGGTGAAGATCTTTATTAACTATGTAAAATACTTGAAATTGATGGAATCTTCTTGGGGGTTGCTTGTGATGATCATATATATATATATATATATATATATATATATATATATATATATATATATATATATATATATATTTTCCCCTTGGAACGAAGTTAATGATTTAGAGCATCTGCTCCTTTTTATCTTATAGTTCCTTAATTATAATAAATGACAGCTCAAAAGTAAAAAGAAAAAAAATAAGGGATGTACCAAACTTGATTTGAAAATTGTGAAATAAACCTTTTGTGAGATATAAAATATTACTAATTTTAAAAACATTTTTAAATTATAATTCCAAAATAAATATTTAGAAATATATATGGCACTTAGTATGATTAAGCATATAGTTGTTGTGTTCTTTAAGACATATTCAATGGTGAGTAAGTGTTTTAAACGATTTAATGTAAGGTAGTGGAATGCAGTGTTTATTCAGTTACATGTAAATTTACAAGTTGTGTTTTCAAGATACAATTTGGTGTAAATTTAAGTCATGTTTTGAACCACGATTTTAATTAAATTGAAATGGTGTTTTGACAGCGGATACAATATGTAATTTTAAGTCGTATTTGGAAAATACGATTTTAGTGTAATAAAAAGTTTTGAGAGTCGTGTTTTGAGACGGTTGAGTGTCAGAATATGGCTTGAGTGTTTTAAGACCACGATTTAATGTGGATTTTGAAATCGCGTTTTGAAAGACGAAATTTAGGTGCGGGGCGATAAATGTAGACATTGAAATGACCCTTAAAAATGCATGACAAATTTATAAATTGACATTTCATAAATACAAGAACATCAATCTATATACCATTAATGCAACATGTATGGTAATATCCAAAGTAGGTATAAGTAAAAACAGTCTAAAAGCTTTTAAATCTGAGTCGTAAATGTCCATTTAAATACGTAAAATATTTATGTGTAATGCGCATGAATAGTGCTTTTCTTTCTTTGTGATTAAATACATATTATCTGTGTGATTACAATGTATCAAAGAACCTCATGTGTTGCTCAATATTTTTACCCTCTTTCTCATCCTCGTCCTCGTCTATCTTGTGTTTACTCCTGTTAGAGCCCAAATAAAATTTTGGTCGGGCTAACTTTTCAAGATCGAGTCAAATAGAAAGGGGAAGCAAACGGTTAGAGGAAATGAAAGTAGATTTCTCTAGGGATGGAGTCAAACGACAATTTTTCTAGAGGTGGAGCTTGTACGTGGACCGTTAGAAAAAGTGAGTTATGGAGCATATCTCAATAATGAAGAACATGGACAATAGTTTAGATATGATTGTTGTAAAAGGAGAACGAAATCATGAGAAAATGAACGATCAATCAATCAACAACAACCATGAATCAACAAAGCAGTTTAGCATTTAAGCAAATTCAAGTATTTTAGGATTTTTAGTAATCTCAGCCTTCTTGTTTTTCAAGGTCTAGTCAAGTTTTCTTTTATTTTCTCCGATACTATGTAGTTTGAGTTTCTGATGAAATGGCGATTCTTTCTGGCATTTTAGTTTATTATAGTGATTTATTTATTGTAGCTATTAAGCAGAATGCGGATTGTCGAAGAGATTAAAATTATAATTTTTTAATGCGATTAAGTTTGATTCTCAATGTAATTTCAATTTGAAAACATATTAATTTTCTGGCATGCCCATATTTTCTAATTTTTATTTTTATATGTTGAAGTGAAATTCATAAAAATCACCAACGACTCTCAAATATCTTATATTGATAGAACCTTCAGTCTTCTTTCCATGTTCCTAAATCCTAATTAATGCTGTACTTCTCCCTTATCACTATTGAACAAATATCAGAAGGTAATGATAAGAAAGATCTTGAAAGCTTATGTAAGAGTAAAAACAATATAACTAATTACATACAATGTGCACATGATTTGAATAATATTGAAGTAGTGTAGTGTGATGATTTATGTAAGTATTAATATTAATAATATTAATAGTAATGTAATGTAATGTATTATAATGATGTTATTAATGTGTAGTGAGAGAGTAGATGATGTTAGTCAGATCATTGTGTATCATAAGCTTGAGAGAAAATTATTCATTATTACAGAGAATGTTATAAAAACAAATAATACATATGAACTATTAGGCCCCAAATCAATTTTATTAATTCATGGCTTTAGACTTGGGGAAATTTTTTGGTATTATTATTAAACTTTGTGAAAAATTTATCATCACCTAATAGAGACAAACAATTCTTTAGTACAAGTTTGTGGTGCAAGTTAAATAATGTAGATTTGGAAATTTTAACAATGGAGAAATATTCATGATAAGAAGGATTACAATACTACAAAAGTTTTTTTAATTTAAAGATATAAAATATTTTGAAATACAATCAAATAGATTATTTAATTCTTTTAAAAATATAAAATATTTAAAAAAATCATTATATATATATATATATATATATATATATATATATATATATATATATATATATATATATATATATATATATATATATATATATATATATATATGAAGTGAACAAAGAATATTAAAAAATTATTAAATTAATGAAAGAAAATACTATCAAAGATACAGAATGCTGGGTTATACACAAGGACACTTGAATTTATAAATTTCAACATTGCTGCCTACGACACATAATAGGGAAATGTCATCATTACATAACCCAGAATGTTTTTCTAATCTTTGGGCTTTTAATCACAAGAATTGGTATAAAATTTACATTATTTTATGAGAGATTCTATTTACACCCCATCCATTTCTCTATACACCTAATTGCATTGCATAAATTGGTCATACAAGGAGCATAAAAAATGATAGAAATCTTTACAGTAAATAGAATTTCTCTTATTTTATACACGTTGATTGTTTACCATTTCAACTTGGCCTTTTTCAAAATTTCCGCACACGGCCAAGGGGAAAGCTACGAATCATCTCCGATCGTTTGAGCCATGGCAAGTGCATTCTTCCCCTCTGGTCTTCGTGTTCTCTTGCTGTTGACGAGCTTTTCTCAAGATTCTTGAGAAATGTCAAGAAATAACAAAGGTTAGATTCATATCTTTTTCTAGGGTTTCTTTATTGAAAAAGTTGGATTGCTCAGAATATGTTGTAAACGAGAGAAGAGAAGAGATGTTCCATTGAAATTGATTATAAGTTATTGGCGACACAAAAACATTTAGGCATAAAGACTGCTTAATTTCGGGCATCAACAAATCCCTGTTTCTGTTCAGGTCTGACATGGCCTGGATGGATGCAGGGGATTCAAGTTATTGGGTTAAATGATTGAAGCTGTTTGTGCAAGATTTTCAAACCATACTTTCTTGAAACTTTTGATCTTAGAAAATCTGATTACTTAATATACGATTGGTTTACAGAGCCTGCACTTTTCATTCGGAACTTCAAACTTCTAAATCTGAGTGGATAGGAGCATTAGAGGATGAAGATGAAGACTGCAATCGTGATGAGACTGATGATGAAGATGTAGTATGAATTAATTTCTCCTTCCTTTCTCTTTCTCTCTCTTTCTCTCTCTCTCTCTCACACTCGCACATGGACGTACATATACTCATAGACACATTTTTGGCACACTCACAACTTGCAAACGTTAAACTTACTTGGTGCAAGTAAATGATAATAAAAATAAATGCTTTTAATTGATGAATAGCAAGTCTAAATCCTGATCCAAACTAATGTTTCTAGAGAGTACTTGATTTTCCATGATATAGATATTCCATTTTTCTTCTTGCAAATGTGAACCATTAATTATACTTAGAATCTTTAAAGGAAATTCTGTTCAAAGTATAAGTTTCGAAAGAAAATAAAAAGAGAAAAAAAAGGCAAAAAAAGAAAAGCTTCAATGCCTAGTAAGATTTACTATTCGTTTAACTATGAATTGAAGTTTGAAAACCTAATCACATAGGCCCTACCAAGATCTGCACTAGAGGCACATCAGAAGGTAAAAGAAGATGAAAGAATAGAGACTGGTATGAGAAAGAGAGGCAACAAGAAAAACAACAAGCTTTCAGCTCTCAGAATTAGTTTTGGCCGTAATGAATTATTCCTACATTTTTAAATTTGAGTTGTTTTTCATAATATGACAGCAAGGATTGATCCGAGTTTTGAGGCATACAGGAGCGGAATTTGGGTTTTGCAGATGCTATTAAGTCACGTTTTTTTCTAGTTTTATTTGAAGTTTGAAAAACAAAATGGAACTTCTTTTAGTTTTATTTATTTTTAATTCTTTTACAACACAATCAATAAGTTGACAGTACAACAGGTTTGCAGAGAATCAGCACATAACAACACTTCAGTTGCAGCATCAAACACCCATTAATGGTACAAAAGGTTTCATACAACTGATGAATGGTACAACTCAATCTATAAGTTGAGGTAAACTAAGGTTAAAAAAATGAATTTAGTATTAGTACAATAGGGTCTCACAGAGAATCAGCAAAGAACAACACTTCAGTTGGAGCATCAAACACCCAATAATGATATAACAGGTTACTTACAACTCATTAATGGTACAACTCAATCTATAAGTTGAGGTGAACTTAGGTTAAAAAATGAATTCAATGATTTGTACTACAGCAGGTTTCACAGAGAATCAGCTAAATCTCCTCAGGTTCAGCCAAAAGTTCTGGTAGCAAATCCCATTCAAACCCCAAGTCGTCACAGTAGTATGTCCCCTCAGGCTCAGCTAAAAAGTTCTTGCATCAAGCAGTCAAAAGGCCTACGTGCAGGACCCCAATAGTCTCGGTAGAAGCACATCCAACTAGAGACCCCAAGAGGGAATCGCCTACTGCAAATAAGTTTTGTCGGGCAGGTTCACAGTCATTCAAGGAATTTACATTGACCATTTGATTTTGCATGACAACTTTGAAGCTGGAGATGGCATCTGAGATCACAGGATTTACAGTCTGGGCCATGGTCACTTTGATTGTACCCACAACGGTGTGATCATGACAGAGTCGGCCTTATCTTTCTGCAACTTGAGTTTCACCCAACCAGTATGGAGCAGAACATTGGGGATCAACTAATGAGAGCAGACTGGCTTGGTATTCAGATCAAACATCATCATTAGCACTGAACAGGCTGAAACAGTCAACACAGGTATACCCAACGGTTATAGAACTACTGTGCGTTTGTTTGGTGGCATCAGGTAATTCACACGATGTCCGAGGATCCGATCGTCCGCAGACACTCGATTCCAACGCGATCAAGGATAAACGAATGATCTTCACCCGAGTCCGAATCGTGTCAAACACATCAACTGACAGATTCCCGCGGATCACGCGTCACATCCGCATACCGACGGATCTGATTGCTACTGACTGTCACACTCATCGTCCAGTCGCGACGGTATTTGTTCAGAGTACTATTTGAGCAGACTCACTCACTCGTCTGATCACACAGAATGAGGCAGATTAGTAATAACCATTGAAGTATACTGTTCCCCTGTTCGATCTATCACATCTCAACACTGGCTTATAATGAAAGAAACTGATAGATAAATCAGCTGCTTCATCCCTTCAAAGGTTCAGATCGTCTCCCTCCTGCAACTTACTCAGGTTGGATCGGTATCTCAGCAAAAATGATAAAATTTGTCAGAAAAAATCCCTTGAGAGTCAACCATCTCAAACAGAGTCACAAGAATTTGCTTTTCACTTATATCTCACTTTTGTAAGGGAACCAATTTTTAAGATTTCAACAGAATTTTAGTCTTGTTTACCTGTGTATCGAAGTAATGGTGGTCATTTCTGCCAGTGTTCTATTCTGGATCACATAGACAGCAATGGATTACACAATGCTTCAATATATCATATATATGATCCTAAACTATTGTATGTCTGAAACACAATTGACTTAAAGCTTTGGTTACAAAAACCATTATTAAGTTTTTCATAATTATATTTGAAAGCTCAACAACACATTTGTGCCTATTGAATTTGAGAAGTCACTCGGTTTAACTTTCAGAGTTTAGTAGGATGCGATTTCCTAAATTAAGCTTGCACCTGGATGTGATCTCCTAAATTGGTAGAATTACCTTTTCTTTTCTTTTCTCAATATTTAACCTTGCTAATTGTCATTTATCATTGTGATGTAACATTTTCTCAATATTTAACTGACAAATGGTATAATTGAGAATTACCTGCAGATGGCTGGCATTATTTAGCTCTTATTTAACCCAGAACATTCATCAAGTTCAGAATTTTCTTGGGTTTGGCCTCTATAAGATAAATTATATCATCAAAGACTCCGTCAATGCAAAACCAATAACATATGGAAAATTTGAAAGGTCGATGATCTGGGTTGTGGCTTTCTTTATTGTTATTGAAACAAACTAGTGAAATAGGAAATTCAAAACTTACTATCAAAGCCGAGCTGGGTTGTGGCTTTCTTTATTGTTATTGATTCATCTACTGATTCTGGCTCTTCCATATATTTTCGTTTCCTAGTTGCAATCGTCTCACCTGCATTTTGTTGGTGACCATCATCATCTGATCCACTTATCATCACCTGATTGTTTTCTCCCTTTTGTATTTTCTTCCTTATGACATGCTGCCATATACTCTGAAGCTCTTCCATTCGAATAGGCTTGAGAAGGTAATCGCAAGTTCCATATTGAACGCCTTTCATCACTCTATCTACTTCCCCATCAATAGACATCACTGTGCAGTTACAGAGCAATTGTTTTTAGAAATTACAAAAACTAAGGTATATGAGAGTGAAGAAGGGAAAAGATAAACAATGAACTAACACGATAGAGATCCATCTCAATTCTGACATGTTCCAGGAGTTGGAAGCCGTCCAGATCATGTATGTCAACATCAGCAATCACAATATCAAAATCGTCTTTTCTCTTCCAAAGCGTGTTCAAAGCATCTCTTGCTAAACAGAAAGTTGTCACTGCATGTACATGAACAACAGATAATAAACAAAATAACTGCGTTTGCGTGGGGGACATCAAACACATGCTGCGTAACTTTTTTAGAACCTAAATAACAACATGGAGAAAAAATCGCATATTAAGTAACTCGATTTTCAAGACTCAAAAGTTCCAAGAAAGTATGGTTTGCAAATCTTGCACAAATAGCTTCAATCATTTAACCCAATAACTTGAATCCCCTGCATCCATCCAGGCCATGTCAGACCTGAACAGAAACAGGGATTTGTTGATGCCCGAAATTAAGCAGTCTTTATGCCAGAATGTTTTTGTGTCTCCAATAACTTATAATCAATTCAATGTAACATCTCTTCTCTTCTCTCGTTTACAACATATTCTGAGCAATCCAACTTTTTCAATAAAGAAACCCTATAGAAAGATAACCAATCTAACCTTCGTAGGAACATTTCTTGAGCATTTTCTCAAGAATCTTGAAAAAGCTCGATCATCGTCAACAGCAAGAGAACAAGAAGACCAGAGGGGAAGAATGCACTTGTCATGGCTGAAACTATCGGAGATGATTAGTAGAAGTTGTAATCACTTGAGTTCTGAGAACCAGCAGATCACATTCACCACTGATAAGAACTGTGCAAAGAATCCTGCAAATAAACACGAGGATCTATTGTGGATGATCCGTCGCCCCCTCCGATGGCAGTTAGCCTTTTCTTTTTTGGGAAGAGAGTAAACACAAGTTCTTAGATTAGAATGCGTACTCATTCAAAGGTGATATGTCTTTATGGAGGAAGATCGAGATCCAACTTTTCCTGGTTGTGGACGATTTCTTCCCCAATGGCAGGGAAGTTAGCTCATTTCTGAAAGGGGATTTGTTTCTCAGGTGCAACTGTTTTCCAAATAGATATGTCAGATGCTTCCCATTTCTTTGGAGGCGACGGTCAATAAATGAATTTCTGCTTAGTTAGTCCCGGCAACTTTGCCCTCGGAGGATCACCGCCGAGTACGCCCCCCGAGATAAACTAAGAGCCGCCCCGAGCTTGGAGTAATGTCCTCATGCCCTGCGAACGACCAACAGATCCACGGGCCTGCCAATCCCCGCCACCCCTTGAGATATCCGGAGGGCTCCGCCTAGCGCCGTGGAGTGCCCTAGGGCTCAGCCTTTTCCTCTCAAGACCTCGACTACTTCGCTCAAGCATGGGATCGTCTGGGGCCCATAGTACCCATAATGCCCTTTCCTACCGAGAAGGTGTCGCCTCCTGGGGAAAGAGTAAGTTTGACCGTCGTAATATGGGGAATGGCCTGTTATTAATGCAACTTAATTCTCAGTGTGAATTTTATAACTTCTATGCAACTGCGTTAGACGTCACTAGACCACTTGGCTTGATCCTGAGATATAGGAATGGCTATAAAAACGGAGAGTGATGAAGTTCGTTATCTCATTGGTTACCCAAGTTTTTCTGGTAGAGAAAGTCATTAGATTGATGATGAAGACCTGCGGCTAAGGAACTGCAGGATGTGGGATGTTTATCAATGGTCAGACCACGCCGCCAAGCCGGCTATCAGAACTACGGGTCTGAGCGAGCCTGGGAAATATTCGGGGGAAGCCAGGTGGTTATAAAACTTGAATGGCACCGTATCGTGGGTGCCTCGTTAAATCCTCGCGTGTTTCGGCCAAGTTTCGACCGCCACTGCGTCCTTCCTTTCCTTCTTTCAGCCGTGGATTCGCGAGGATTTCTCGTAGCTTCGCTTAAATTCCATCACCACCATCTTCTTTTTACTTCGCAACATCTGCTTGATTTCACGCAGACGCCGCCCACTTCGATATCTTTGCTAACGTGGGATCGATCATAAACATCAAGCCATTAACAAGCATCGCTATGTACCCCCAAACACACTTTTGGTGATATTAAGAAACCGTATTCCTACCATTTCCGTGCCTTCATTAGATTATGTATATGCCTTATAACCTTATTTAAATATGGATGCTCTTGACCATTAATAACTAATTCAATCCGGACAATACTGGCCGAGGAGGCCATCGGGTTTCAGCTCATGGCAATCTACTATGCCCTAGTACGATCCGTCACGGCTTATATGTCAGCACGGACAACAATAGCTTCAGATTAAATGCGCTACATACCCCAGCGGAGGTGTGTAATAGACAGTGGCATCATTAAGCCGCACTCTTCCTCACGCATTGTTTCAACTCGCTTCTTTCCTTCCCGCCGACTAACTCTTGGCCTCTTCCTGCATTCATCTCAGGTCATCACTCATGGTGTGTTAGCATTACTTCTCATTCTACAGAATTGGGAGTTTCGATACTATTAGCCTGCGGTGACGACTTTCAGTTGTTTAAACTCAGAGAAAGAGTCTCAACCCGTGACTCATTTCAACTCTACGTCGGGGCTGGTATTCTATACCTACTGCAGTGTCTGTGGTTTAATATTCACCTTTTCCCTCTCCTTTGATATGCTTCTGCAGAATGGGTGAGAGGCTCGAGGAAACTTCCACGAGTGGTCAGCCCAGAGGACGGCCCCAGCGAAACCTTCGCAAGCAATATCATCGCATCTATGACGACAGGAACCAAAGGCATCGCGGAGGTGGCCCGATAAAGATCGACCTTCTGCAATGACGGAGGGACTGATGAGTTCATCGAATCCTGGGAACACAATAGGTGTTTTTGACCCACAGCATTTAGCAATGACGCGCTTCGCCTGGCCATAGCCAAACAACATTTTACTCAAGGCCACAAATATTCAATCAACGTGATTCGCATTCTGTTGGTCAGTTAAGTGCAACCACTTGTTCAAATGACTCACGTTGGTGGAGCTTTTCACTATCCATATGTTAAACATGTATTCGGGGGTGATCGAATGTCCATGCCGGGCTGGAGTCCAATGACCACAAATCGTGAACGTCTCCCAAACCGCCTAAGACGGAGGCAAAAGGGTCATTGCTAGTGAGAGGTCCTCGATGAAACCCCCGGTTCCCCGAGTCGCTTCTTAATGTCAACCGATCCAGCCTTTCCAGTCCAGACTTTGCCTGGCCGCTTGTATTTATTCGATGTTTGCGGTGTATTAATCATGCCATGCATGGTAAAGCTCGGGAGGGGAAGCGTCAGAAGGGCGGAGAAGTCGAGTATAGAAAAGAATCGACGACTTTTGGAGATTTCCGAGCGGGAGCTCCATTGCCAAGTTCTTCTTACCCATGAGAATATTTCTGCCGTAAGGAACAATCCGGCCTCACCCTCCAGCTATCCTTCTACTCGCCGAATGTCGCTGAGGAGCACTTCGTGCTTCATGATGTACTACTGCCTTGCTTCGGTAAAGGTTAGTTCTTCCCGGACTTAGTCGAGGCCTCGAGTCAGTGCAAGGAGCCCTGAGTTCACGGCCGCCGTTTCTTCGAGCCTGGGTTCCCGATTCATCATCTACCACCGATCGAAGCAGCGGGCAAGGTCCCGAGCCCGCCCTCCCCACGCAGTAGCCAAAGCCGCCCGAGCGGTGAAAGCCGCGAAGAGGGGCACTTAAACGTCATAACGCGCGTGTCTAGGTCCGAAGATTTTGTTCCTCGATTCCTAAACCGCCTCGACGATTCCCGTGGATTTAGAAGAGCAAGAGCGTATGAAGAGAGTGGGTCAGTTGGACAAGTTACGCCGATCGGCAAAAGCAGCTGTAAGTTCTGAAGGAGTCGACGCCGCCCTCGCTCCATCCGCACCTGGGTCACGGCGCCGAAGGATCGCCATCACTGAGCAGTAGTTGGGAACCGGCAATTACCATCCCCTGCCTCCGACCAGTGTTACCACCGACCGGCCGCACCGGTCCAAATCCAATGAGGATGACCCAGCTCCGCGAGCTCTTCGAATAATTTCGCCTTCATATCCGGGCGAGGGGTCACAGAGCAGATCGGAGTTTATGCGTCCGGTCTGCCCAAACCCAAACGGCCAGACCATGTGATCACCCACAACTACATTCCCCCTCGAGGGCCGAGCCCCTGTGGTCGAAATTTCAGCCCTGGAAAAGTGAGGAGGAGGTTAGAAAAATACCGCGCCGCTGAGCTCCCTTCATCGCAGAGAGTCCGCACACCTACTAATGATTCAGATCCCGCTACGACGGTTCGGGGTGGATCGCCAAGTACTTCGCCTCCATGAAACCTTATAATCGTTCTGCCCTACTTACCCGGGTGAAGACTTTTGCAACCACTGATGACGTGGATACAGTCCCGAACCGCACTCGCTTAATCTACCGAAATAAGACTGGTTTTTCATTCGCGAATTCAAGAGCCAGGTCCTTCATTAGTCGCTAACGGGTTCCTTTTGCAATGATCCGCCGCTCGAAACACGGCGCGCAGCATCATGAGTTCGAGCTTCCTACTAGTGGATGCCGAGCGATCATGGCCAGATGCTCCAAAGGGCACTGATAAACTTTAAATGCAGAGTGCCTGGGCAAACGAACCGGCGTGTCGTCGCTTGGAGCTGGGAGGCTAAAGAGTCCGCCAGAGCCGCCAGTCGGCCGAGAGAGGCGCTCGCTCACGAGGCCTGAGGCTGCTATCCGCAGGCCCTAGCACCCGAGCCTCGACAGCTGTTTGCCCAACAGGTTTAGTGGCTCGCAAGAGGTCGCTGTAAAGCCGACCTGATCGCGGAGCTACTCAAGAAGTGTTGGCCGCCACGGGGGAGGCCTGTAAGAAGGCTAAAGAGGAGAATAGTCACTGGCGAGGAGAAATCAAGCCTCGACATGAGCTCAGAGTCAAGCAAAGATGATTTTACCGCCTCGGAGTTACCGCCGCCGAAAGGAGATGATGGAGGCTCGCCGATTCTGCAGACACGCTTTAATTACGGCTATGGTTGTTGCGCTTTCACGCACAACATATGCGGGAGCAAGCCAGAAATCCCGGACGGCATGCCGAATCCTTCGGTTCCACTTCCTACGGATTTCTTTGCCAATCCGCCTGTGCATCCGGCCGCTACTTCTTCCTGGATCCTATAGTTATCAATGCAGGGGATCGCCGAATAGCCATCCGTCATTGGAGCGTGAGGTAGTTATTCCTACTCTGAGGAAGTTATAGAGGGAGCTCTGTGATCTCGATCCCCGACCGAAAGTAGAGCACATCAGGGCTTAGACTTGTTATATCAGAGGTCATTCCAAGCAATTTCGCTTTTTTCGTCCCGTGTTCGACAAATTTTTATGGATCCCCATATTTGTTTCTATTTTAATGTTTATTTCACAGGTGCAATTGGTAGAATTTTTCAATAGGAGTTAAATCTAGCAATTTGAACTGATCGGGATGTCGGGTCTGGCGTATTAGGGGATGCCACTTCACCGTGGTCAGAATTTCACCAACCAGCGTACCGGGCCGGCAGGGCTTCCGCGCCACCCGGACTTTGTCATTTGACTAGCCAGATGTGGCTAGGCTAGGGCCGGCAGTGCTCGCCTCCCGCCACTGACCTGACTGTGAGATCGACCAAATTCACGTGGCTGCTCTGGCCGGGTGCCGGGCTCCGCGCCCACCCGGGACTTAGAGATCACCATCAGACGCGGCCTGCCGGGCCGGGCAGCCAGCCCCGCGCCCACCCACTTAGAGATCGACCGCCCGCATGGTTAGTCGGGCCGCGCAGCCTGGGCTCGTGCCACCCGGGACTTAGAGACTGACCACCCGCACGTGGCTACTCGGCCTGCAGGCTCCCGCTTTCCCACACACCTTGACTTAGATCGACCACGTACCGATGTTGCCGGGTCCCGGCAGTTCTCCCACACCCTACCAGATCGACCCCGCATCGAGCTGCGGAAAATATACCAAGGAATAACAAAGTATATATATTTTCTTTGTCATCATACCTTTCGCGCATTGGCATTCCACATTCTCGGGTACAGGACTCCATCAATTGCATCTAGGAGCATGTGGATCCTGGTCTCCAAGCCGCCTGACTATATGGCCTCCCAATTAGGGTTGGAATTCTCTCGCTATAATCCGCGCATTCTCAAAGACTTTCCGTAAAACTAGGTCACCCGTAAGGAAATATATATGCATGTGAACATAAAACATATTCAGAGGGCTCGTATATTTTCAAAGACATAAATGGAAATATCTACAATTAATGTTGAGGTTCGTAAGATATGGAGAGATACTTACGGTAATTACAAAAATTTGACCTTGTAAGATATTCCTGACATCAATTCAAAATCTAATGATGGAGATATTAACAAGCTTTTTTATCGATGATCAACATTAGTTTATAACAAGATATGAGCTAGTCAAATGATTTTGAAACTATGTATGCATCATTATGCATGCTTATACAATACCAAGAATAGTTCCGTCATTCTTCCCCTTATATTCACAAATCACTTCTCGAAGTTCTGATCTCAGTGTTGCATTTGCTTTTTGCTAGTTGTTTCAATGACTTTTACTTAAAGTGTATTTAGTTTTTTTTTTTTATGTTAAAGTGTATTTAGTATTTTGGAAATAAAACTATGTACCACAATTTTCCCCTTTAATGTTGCAAATTATTTTCCTCTCAATGAGGGTTAATTTATGTTGTCAACAACCATTATCTCCCATAATCGACGTCACACTACAACCCAGGTGCCTATGGCACGCCTTTCGGGGTTTTCAATGATGTTCATGGCATTCTCGTATGCACAGCAAGTTAATGTAACCCATTTTGAACTTGTATTATTCGAATATACTGTCAGTGTGGAGGAGGCGTTAGGTTCTATTTCTCTCTACTCCCTCCCTTTCACTCCAGCTGAACAAAGATAACGCTGAAGTATACATCTGCATAGCTCAGGGGTTGGGTGCTGGTCCCCAACCTTCCTAAGACCTCTCAACGACAGGGAGATAGAAGAGGTGGAAAGATTCTACAAACCTTATGATCAAATTTCACTTCTGGTGAGGACAAGTTATCGTCAAGGATGTCAAGGAAAAGGGTTCTCAAAAGATCAGATAGCATGATCCCTCTCCCCGCTATCGATTTCCTATCGCTGATATGGAATCTGAATGCCTCCAAAATGTGATTCTTGTAATGGAAGCTACTGATAAAGCGCCACATCAGACTCCAACTTAAACGCTGGAATGACTTTTTGCGAAATAGATGTTTTCAGGTGAGGAGGACGAGACCACAACCATTTGTCAATCAATCGTAACAATGTTGGAAAATACTTGAGTCTTTTTTTTCAATTTATCGGGACCAATTGGGTTCCCGCGCCGGCCCTTCACACCCTTTTACCGCAAGGAGCCGCCGGTAAAAAGAGAAAAAAAGGATGGCAAAGACCTTCAGGCCGTTGACTTCGCGCGCCAGAATAGGTTTGATGTTCTAGAATGAGGCCACCTCTACCCCAAAGGATTAAAGCTAACTTTGTATCCAATTTACGATTCTAGCAAACCCGCATAAGGTTGATAATGTAATGGGAACTGCCGACTTCACTGGGTCGGGAGAGTGTGGTGGTTTTCCCGTCTGGGTTTATTTGGCTCCCTGTCTGCCTAATTCTGTACCCCGTAACTTTTTCTATCTTTATAATATTTGCTTACTAATAAAAAAAAAACATATCACGTTGATTTAATATAACCCATTTTGAACTCAGACATTCCCGTAATATCATGTTGATCAATGAGTCATCAAGTGTTTTGTCAGTGAGTTTGTTTAGAAGTGTTGAGTATTAGTTTTCTAATAGGACTCGAATTCTTTTCTTCATCTATCCTTCTTCTATTTCCTTATTCTATTCTATTTCTTCATTTCTTATCATCTTCTATTGTATATAACATGTGTATTCTATTCTATCATAATTAAGAAATTTGAAAATTTTATCTTTAATATGGTATCGTAACCAAAGAGAGATTAGGAAAATAGATGTTGTTGTTCTATAGTCAGTTCTAGGCAAACCCATCTGAAGGACCGCTTTCTCATGGCAAATGTCAATTTCATCACGCCGATTTTTCATACGTGATTTAATTTTTCATGATCCCATCCAGCCAAAGAATCCTAAATCACTGAGCCTGGTTGTGATGAAACCACTGAGGAAGCAAGCCGCCAAAGACCACCGCGTTGTTACTCGTGAAATTTCTTCTCACTGGCTTCCCAGTATCTGCAGCGTTGGAGGCCCATTTATGAGAGACTCTTTCAAAGACGTGCTCCAATCCACAACACCACCGTCACCGGCTAAACCACTCTTCAGCCCCTCGGGTTCTCTATCCGAACTATACTTCCCATTGCCCACAACCTTAACTTTCTTTATTTCTTTGCCTTTTTCCGGGTCGACAACACCTCCGTGCCATTCTCACCTCCTCGTAGTTGTGTCAGTTCTTCTGGGGTTGTGTTTCACCTTTTCATATCTCCTCAATGTTCCGCATTTCTTTATTTTTTGGTTTCTTATAGATACTAAAGGCTCACTTTTTCACCATCTTGCCCTGATCTCTTGCTATTACCTCGTAAAATTTGACTGGCATGGGAACTATCTAACTGGCGTATTCTACTGGAAATAAGGTTCATCGCTGCACAAGAGTGATCATCTCACCGAAAAGGAAGCAAATATTCTCGGTCGATCGCGCCTAATGGAGAAAGATAGATGCCTAATTGGGTAGTGTTCATAAAATTCTGATGCTAAGATCTGACTCATTTCAGCCTATAAGACTTGCTACAAGTCCCGACTCAAGCCAAAAGTTTGTACACCACCATTCAACGACTTTACAAGAGTCATCTCCTCCATTATTAATTTATAGAATAAGATGGATTTATCTACTTAGACACAGATTCTACACTCAAGGAAGAGTTCTTATCCTTGATGCCAGATTCTACTGAGGTCGAGACACGACATTTGAAAACCGATAGAGTTTTTATGATACATACTTAATCTCATTGGCCTCCATTTAGACCTTGACACTATCTAGGAGCTGATTCTCATTGGTCTAATAGTTCCATCATCGATTACAGGTATCACTTGGGTGTTTCTGCATTTCCTCCACCATGACTGGCCTTCTTGCTTGATAGCACCTAGATTCTTCTATGGTGGTCAAGTCTACCCCTAAGGTGGGACGCAGGCAACTCGAGGTATAAACAACGAGAGATAATGCAGACTGCAGAGGAGCTGCTACCATGTGTGGTGTCCAAGAAGTTAGATATGGGTCTTTTATTTTTGCTCCAGCATTTCGCAGGCTCTGGGATCTCGGTCAGCAGCGGATGTGCCTATGCCGTGCATACAGATTCTGTCTGGGCACTTGCAAGCACCCCAACATTTGGCCATGTTTATAGTGATGGGAGGGACCTTTCTGTGAGTACAGTTTTCCCAGAACTCAACCCATAAAGATTCCCTTGCCTCTTTTTATATTTTTCCTCTATTTTCCCTTAGCATATGATGTAGTCCCCTTTTCCTTTTATTTTCTTTGATCTAGAGCAGTACTCATCTTGATGCCCTACTCTGTTTATACTTAAGATATACTTGACAGACTTCATAGACAAGAGAGAGTTCTTGCTTTGCACAAAAGGAACAACTATTTGTGCAACTGGGTATTGCATGATGATGGTAATTATTAAGAACTGATTCTTCTGGTACACAGATGGCCAGCTGAAGGACTAACCTCAGAAGGATTTTCTGAGAGGTGGTTCATTCTGGCAGGAAACTTGTCCTTTCCAGGGCAAGGCATTCAGAGGACTGATCCCTGCAAGTCATTCTATTTATGTCTGTTCCATAATTCATAAGAGATGTCAATGTGTACTGAATCCTGAAAAGATAATATACCATTAGTAGCCATCCTTTAAGACAGTAATCTGAAATGAACCACCTAACTGAGCTCATCTTTCTTTTGTTTATTTCTTTTTCCAAAGAGGTATACTAAAGCTTCCTTAGCCAACTTAAACATTGACCTCTTCCAATGTTGTAGGGTTCCTGTTCACAAAAAACCATCCTATACTATTCCATGAACCCCTGGAATTGTGCAGCATGAGATTCTAAATAATAGAATATATGTCTTGACTAAGGTAATTAAAATGCTCCTTCAAACAGGATATAATTACTATTTTATGATCAATTATTAGTCTTATTTTGTATACTATTGCAAAACCCTATACTTCTCCAAGAGATACAAATACCATGAAGCTATGGGAGATCACTAGAGGCGTTGTTGCTGGATGAATCACACAGGTTAAAAGAGTTCATTTTCTGTCTATTGACACTAGAATTATATGATTGGTACCCTAAATGCTAAGGCCTGATTATTGTGTATGTTAAACATTATGTTGAATTATGATGTGCAGCTTTTTATGCCTCATGATTTTCAATCAATTCTAATCATTTTTGCTTTTAATATCCTTAGGTTTCATTTGAGGAGAAGAGGGAAGAATTGTTCGAGATGGTATGAATTCCTAATTTATATTCACTATTTGTTTTAATTTGAGTGAAACATTTTGGTGTATCTTTCTTTTGATTGCATTATCTTCTCCAGGTGAGCATTCCTGCATCGTTTACTGTAGATACAAGACTGGGAAACTTGTCTGTCCATTTGACACACCAATGCTTTCAAGTGAAATGTACTCTGCTGACCTTGGTATTATTGGCAAACCCGAGGATGATAAGGTACATCTTAGTCATATCTATACACATTTTTTTTATACTTCTTCTGATAGATGAAGTGTCATAATGCTATTTTACATTTTAATCAGCATATCTTGATGCATTTTGCCTACTTTTGTGTCCTCTGTTGGATCTCTGAAATTGACCTACCTATTTCAAATTGGCAAATTTGTCTCTGAAAATTTTAGATTAAAAAAATCATTTCTGGCAATGTGAGGTGGAAGTGGTTTTTGCTTTACACTCATGCACTCTATGATTTATTTATTTATTCTTCTTTGAAGAATTCTTCTTCCTCGTGCACCTTTAATATTCAAGAATAGCTTCCTAAACAAAGGGTTTTCTTTTTCACGTTGTTGTACACTGCAGTTCTATAATCAATATTAATTGAATGCTGGGAAGTCATTATGATCCCAAATGGTGTAACTTTGTTTTTACAGTTTTAATTGCAATAATTCATTAATCGTATTACCACGTGATCATAAATTTGGTACTCGAAACTCTTAAAGGTCTCGTTTGGCTCTGGGTTGACCAAGAGAAAACAAAGACTGGGGTCCCAATCTATAGCCAATGGAGGCCTCTTCCAAAGACATTCTCCCACAGAGCATTATCCAAGAATGGGGCAAGGTACGTCGAAAATAATCTAATGGTTTATCCCCTTCGAAGCTCACGCCCTTCCTTCCATTATTATCGAGGGCTCGCATGAGGTCCATGAGAGTAAGATAATCGATCTAGATGGAACGGAGATTTGAAGGACTTCCTTGGTGGTGTCTAGATTGTGTAACGCACAAACTCATCTATAAAACACCAAGTAATTCGCCATTGTTGCATTCGCTTTTCTTATCAGTTATCCTTTTCACCCTTTTCTTATAGGCTTTTCTTTATCAAGTTGTCCGCTTGCCTCGATACTCTTTGCATATAAGGAATTGCTTATTATTTCGTTGTCTGTGCTGGAAAGATGCCGATCGCTTGCTTTTGTACTGCTAAAAGATTTGATAATTTATGGGATGTGAAATAGGTGATCATAACAAATAACATAAGATTGCTTTAAATAACTCTGCATGATGAGAATGAAACTTGTATGTCAATTCTTCTCCTAAGCTATTAGAAGTATCTGTGTTAAATGTGCCCGACATGTTCAGGAAAATAAAAAACTATATTTTTGTTATGTTTGATGTTGCTGGTGTTAATAAGAAACTGTTCATTATTTATTTATTTTACATTACCAATTTATATTTACACTTAGAAATCCATCACAGTGCGCTTAATTACAAGTATTAAGGTCTGAAACCTGTTTGACTCACACAAGGAAAACTATGCACCTCAGATATTGAGAATTCATAAAGTATGTTTTTCTTTGGTTTGCTACTTAAAAGGCAAGCTGGACTGTTCTGCTTGAACTAAGATATGTATTATGATATCTGCATATGCCTCAGAGCATACACATAAAATGTTGCTTGTGATTTTGCCTATATTTTTTCATGTCATTCATTATCAGTCGAAATTTCTTTCTTAATCGTAGATGAACTCCATTGTATGTATTTGATAAATGGGAAATCGATGTCAGACCTTATATTTTCTCGCTTTTATAGCATATGCTTTAGAGGAACAAAATGAAAATTGAATTTCGTTTCAATTTTCTTTGAGGCGTTAATGCCTGTCAGGACTCAAGGTAAAAATTCTTCTGCTACTTTTTCCTCAGAAAATGACTTTTCCAACTGTTTATCTTGAGCACCATCTCACTCTTCATCTCCATACTTTCAAGTCAAGTAGTGATTTTCTTCCAACCCGTGTCTTTCTGAGCTATGTAAATGCCTTCAATTCGCATCGTATCGTATCTTCGTGGAACTTAATGCCTGTATTTCTGCAATGTCCTTTGAACCTACTAATAATCTTTGCTAGAATCATAATCAAGAATTGATTTATATATATTATAAAAACTTACTGAAGAATGTCCATAATCAAATCACACATGAGACATGATGACCAGAAATGAAGTAAATAAATGGTGCTTAAATCCTCACTATTAAAAACAAATTGCAGGATTTTCAAGATGAGGGTTTAGCACCATGAATGGTTGGTGCCGCACATATTCTCCTTCCTTCTAAGACAACGATTAATGATTTAATCATTGTCATTTTCAAGTTTTGTAGCAAACGATGAAAACCGAAAAAGGAAAATTGTCAGGTTATACAGGAAGGTTTAATAAAATGTTTCACAACGGGTTTTATTGATGTGAAATATTCTAAAATTTCCATTCCATTCATTCGCATTACAAAGGAAAGTGGGTACAGCCTTTATACTGAATTTAAAAAACATAATATAAGAAGATATGGAAGAGCCTAGAATGTGGACACACTAAAGAAAACACTCCATCGCACGTGATAATCCTCTCATCCCCCAAGTTAGAGCGGAGAAGGAACATCAACCGCTCCCAACTTGGAAACCAAACGACCAAACAAGAAGAGGAGAGGACTTGTAAAAATATCTACCAACTGATAATGATAAGAAACAGGTAGGTCAAAGGCACTAGTTGCACTTCTCACGAACCAAATAAAATCATGTCCAAATGTCATCTTGGTTTATAAGACTTTGATTTTGACATGGGATACAATCCGGGATTATCACGCCACGTAGGGACCGGGAAAGTCGAGTGGAAACGTAAAAACTCAAGGAGATAGAGACACCAATCGGCCGCAAGGCAAGAGCGCTCCCATTTCACTCGTGAGGATCGAAACCGTGGTCAAGCTGTTCTGGAGGAGGCAGCTGGCAACACACAACTAGAAAAGAGAACGACGAAGTATTAGTAATAGAGGCCTAATCAAAGATTCGAAATACTGAGAAGAAGAACCGCCAGCCGGATAGAAGATGCAGGAAGAAGTACTCTGAGATAAGAAAGAAGATGATACAAGTATCCTAATGAGAGCTACAGGGCAGGATTTTAACTGTTTCATTGGCTGACCCCCATATGTAATATCGCACAGTGAAATTCAAGATAGAGGAGTCGACTACAACAAGGCACGGCCAAGCGCCTCGCTCATCAAAAGAGGTCGCCAAGGCTATAAGCTCGGAACCCGTGGGCGTAGGAGGGACGTGGGCGAGCAACTGTCAGACCAATATCACCAATCAGATCAATAATGTATTTTTGCTGGCTGAGATACATGCCACGAGAGTGACGGGCGATCTCAACACAAAGAAAAACAAGGACTAAGATCCCCATGGAAAGCAGAGTCTGAAGGACTCGACGAACTAAAAGGTGTTCATGAGTGCCAAGAATAACAACAATATATACAAAGAGCTCACCCACTCGCAGATAATATCATAAGAGACCACTGGCCAAGTAAGGAGCTGGAGCATTAGGAGTTCCATCGGGTAGGAGGCCCGTCGAAACGTGAAGAGAGCACAGATTTACAAACCTAGCCTGGCTGAAAGCGGTAATAACCTTCATGAGGTTCCATAACAACCTCTTTCATCAGGAACCCATGCAAGAATGTATTATCGACAAATAGTTGATGGATTAAAGAAAGGAAGGTTAGAACACAATGAGTAACAAACACCCGCTTGAACCAGAAAATAATCAATATAATCAAGCTCCCGCAACCTAGTCAGAGCCTTCGCGACAGTTTTGAGCCTCAGAATTAACACACGCCATCCAAATCAGGTCAGCTTATCAACCCAGCAATCCAAGAGGTCTGCCACCACAAAGTGAGCATAAGCATCCCATAATGCTCTAAGGTTGCAAGCTCACTATGTAATGGCATCAACCATGTGGGCTAAACAAGCCCGTGATGAGGTTTCATGAGATCACAGAGGTCACTGTAAAAGAGGAAGTGATGGAACAAATGGTGACATAACTGAGCCGTTGTGAGGAAGCAACCGTGTGCCACGACGAGGAGGACGAAGAGAAGAAGCAGGGGGGGAAGGAGAGGGGGAAAGAGGATTAGAAATGCACAGAATGAAGTGTCCAGTGTGGTGAAGACTTGAAAAGAGACTCAAAGAAGATGGTGGGAAGGAGAAACAGAGGTCAAGCAAGAGAAGAAAAGAAAATAGGACTTTATGAAAAATCACATCCTGAAAGAACCACTCGTAAGTAAATTATAAAGCTGCCATACCAGGTTGGAAGCCTAAGAAGATACATCGAGAGTCTGGATCAAATTTATCTAGATGGGAAGGCATGGGTAAAAGAGACAACTAAACAACTTAGGTAAGTTTGTGGGTAACATGGTGAAGAGGATCACAGGACTTCAATGGAGAACAGAGTCAAGGGCCGATTAATAAGATATGGCCATGAGGAGAGCATTTGATCCTAAAACAACTTGGGAAGGTGATGCAAGAAGAGCACCAAAGAACAAGGAGATAGTCCTGAGATGTCTGTGGCCATGCCCACCACCCCATTCATAGGGAGGAGGCAATGCAGCCCATGATGGAGAATTCATTTGAAAGCAAGCATGGTCTGAAATTTGTTGGTACCACTACCATTATCAGAACTGATACTTGCACTTGAGAATGAACCTGCACACCATGTAGAAAATGAGTGGTACAGCAGAGCGTCTGGGATTGGCAATGATCAAATATGTCCAAGGTTCTACCATGGTCATCCACTAACAGGATCGCTATATTGAGTCCAGAACCAAAGGTCAATGTGAATTGAGTTCAAAAGGATAAGGTGAAGTACTATGTACAATGGGACTCGCTCTATGAGGAAATGAGCAGCGGGACAGGGGTAAGTAAAGTCAAGATGATATAGTGTTATGTTTGAGAAGAGAAGTAGAGGCATGTCCAAGCCTATGATGCCAAAGGTCCAAATCTTACTTACATCAAAAGAACTATAAATACACAATGGTTAGTGGAAAAGAATGCATGTTTAGTGCTAAGAATGTAGGCAAGAAGAAAACAGGAATCATCCAAAATGTAAAGAGAACCAACAAGCTTCCCAACAGCGATCACCGACTCAGTCCTCAGGTCTTGTAAAATACAAGAGGAGGAAGAAAAAATGAACCAAATGTTAGTTGTAGGCGCTAAGTCAAGAACGATATCAAATTATATTGAAGGAGGAATAAGAAAAGGACATCAGTAAGCAATTGGAAACTAGGGTAAGAAGTGAATGGAGCCAGAATGAGACTAACAAATTGAGAAGTAAACAGGGATAAACCAGCAGGGCAATAAGGTTGGTCAAGAAAATCAAAGGTATTAGGACATATGGGTTGATGCACCTAATACTGACCACCTCTTCCCAAAGCTGTAGGTTGCATGAGGCGAGGGACTATATGGGAAGGCATACCTGCATATTCACTCTGGAGCAAATCGACACAGATATGGAATTTTGTCCTGAGATATCTGCAACTTTTGTATGATCTCTGTCCAATCTATGTTTCCAGGCTGGTTGTTTTCATATCCTGGCTCAATGTGTTCTTCAAATATTCATGGAGGTCAGCGAGCACTGTGGTGCATGAGACGTAAATATTTGAGCCTTTTGCGCTCAGATTTTTGCAATTAGTTTGCATCTGTTCTATCCATCGAAATGAAAACATGTGGCCATAGGTATGCCACTGGAGGGTCACAATGATCACAATGCACCTCTGACCCTCTTTAAAGCCACAACTGTTTGAAATGAAAAACACGCCCTGGTATTTCCATTATACATGTAGTTCTCTGCACTGCAGAGGGTTTAGCCAATATGCTGTCAGCAGGCATGACTATTCTCCATGCGTGTCATTTGGCTGTTTTCTGTTTTTCTCTGTCTTGAGAATCAATAGAAAAAACTTTGCTAACTGCAGGTAAAGGTTCCAGCTTAGTAAAATCTGGTCTGTTCCTTCAAACTCATTCAGTCCTACAAGGAATGTGGTTATCGTTATGAGACTCTATAATTTCTGAGATTGATCTCACGGCTCCAGGCCAGTCACAAGCAGGTGTGTTCTAGACAGTCTAATTCATCCCACAACTTCTTTAATTCGAAAGATATTAGAGCAAGTAGAGATGTCTCTGTAGAGGTGGTAACGGAATTTTTTCAGACCTGATAGATCAGAGGAGCGTTGCTTTCTCCAAATCTATCTTCTACATCCTTCCATAATGCTCTTGCAGAATCCGCATAAACGAATGTCTCTGTTATTATTTCTTCATCATGGAGTTCAAGACCACATAACACCATACAATCAATTCTTTTCCAGAGAGAATATTTCGGCAACTCAACCAAAGGCACCTCACATGTTTCGTCGATAAATTTCAACTTGTTTTTTTGCCCATAAATCTATTTCTACCTGACCTGCTCCACGGAAGGAAGTTATTCCAGTTAATGGCAGAAAACCATGTCATACCAGGATGATCTGAGTTCTGTAGCTGCATCACTTCATCCTTTGGATCGTAGATGTTGTCTCTGTTCTAATATCTTCATCGTTCTCCATGGCTATGACTAGGATCTGGTCTCCACTGCTTGATTTGGCATTTTCATTTAAGAAACTCACTTACTGCAGGATCTTTCATTTCATATGGTTGTTTGCCAAGAAACAGATTTTTTTTTCAGATACTCCCAATTCCTGCCTGATACTACAGATGTGAAATATTCTAAAATCTCCATTCCATTCATTCAGGCATAAAGGGAAAGTGGGTGTGTTCTTTATACTACCAACAGAAAAACACATAATATGTAAAGCATTTATGGAAGAGTCTAGAACAGGGACACGTGACTAGAAGAAAAATATCTTACTGCATGTGATAATCCTTCATTTATGTCAAAGAAACTGAAGTCATTGTCTAGAAATATACTTCAGTAGAAACACAGATGTATTAGACTTCTGGATGAGCATCAAAGAAAAATGTCCAGCGGTTAACTTGGAGCTTGTCTTTAGCATTATTGTCTCACCATGTTCTGTGATGGGAGATCACATTATCTTTGTCTCACCAAGGTATGAGACTCTCACAGTGCTTCTTGGGCATTTCGTGTAGTCTTCAGTCTGTTTTCACTGGAGACATGTAGTTTGAATGGGTGAACAATATTGTTATCTGAATGGGACATGGATTTGTAAGGAGCTTATCCTCTTGTGCATGTGATTAGACTAGGGTTCACAAACTATTTATCTATGCTTTCAGAAGAATACTGTGTGATGAAAATGATTCTACCGGATTGCCTTCAGGTTATTAATTATGTTGTGGAGAAGATGGTCCTTGACAAACCAACGGAGAGTGTAAACTCTGATGGAACATTTGCCCTGGGCCTCCCTGGGTGGGCAGTCACAGATTCAGCTGTTGGCAGAGATGGATCCTTCAGGTTCGCTGAAGCCTTGGCAAAAGCTTAAGCCCTCAATAGAGATCTTGAAAATAAATCAGGCAAGTTGTTATACTTTTTGACGAGTAAATGTTAATGACCTGCCTACATTTTTTTTTTTGATAAGTGCTGCGATGTAAAGGACAGGGAAAAAAAAAGCATGGATTCTGAAATTTTGAATTAAAATCCGAAGAATCAGAATTTGAAAACAGTAAGAAAATGGATAAATATTTTAATGATAATTCTATGTCGTTTGAGCTTTGTCTTTCTGATTTTGCACTGGTCTGGAAATGTTTTCTTCAGTTTTCATTTTCATTTTAATACAAGGTTCAAGATGGACTAGGGGCATAGGAGTCTGCTGGCATCACTTTCTATGAATTTTAGAATTCCATGACAGTTTTGATATTGTTCTTCTGTAAGACCTGCTTTGATATACTCCTTTTTGGAAATATATTTGTTTATTCAGGACCTACATGTTATTTAAGAGTACACTTTGCTCGGATATTGTCTCTTCTGTACGACATACTCTTGACATCCTTTGGTGGAATCATTTTTGAAATGATCAGAATGGGTTATGGAGATTAACTCACTGATAATGGGATTTTTTTAAGCTTCATTTAGGTCATAAAAAGAACAAGGGAAATGGGGGAGAGATGCTGATATTAATTAGGCAGAAGATACCATTCTTGAAAATTTCCATATTTTACCATTTCCTTTCTTCTCCTCTCTGAGGATTCACACAGAGCCTTGTTATTCTTGATAACAATGTCATTTATTTCTTGTGTTTTAGGTCTTAGCACCTGATATGAGCTTAGCTACAGTCCGCGCTTATATATGGAAGAAAACTCCAGAGGACCCTGGTCTCCCACTACAGAGAGGTGCAGGGAAGGATGAGTCTAGGTGACATTTTGATGAGGTTAGTAGTAGTGCTGATTTAAGTGATGTGCATAAGCATTGGTTTTATTTTTGCTTAGTCTAAGAAGGTTTGTCATGGACCTGAAATGTACATCAATGGAACATCTTTTGAGTTCTTTCTCATGAATTAGTGGGAAATGATTTTGAAGTGTGTTAGAACATGACAAGCATAGAAATAGTAGGTACATTTTGGTCAGTAAATTCCTGTTTCAGAATATATGATTTTCACGGCTCTTTAATCTCAGAAAGTTAATAGAGTTCAATAAAATTTCTAAGCCACAGGAACAACAGATTCACACAGGTGACTCCCATCTATTCTATCTTTACCATTATATTCTTGTTATGTAAAGATAGATAGATGGCAGCATCCTATGATCATTGTTCTGAATTTAATCGGTTGGTTATTCATTTTCAACTATTATTTCTAATTGTATCAGAAGATTGCAAGTTACAGATATTGAGCATTGAAATGAGTGCTCATGGTGGTGACGAAGATCTTATGCTTGTAAAACACTTGAAAATGATGAATCTTCTTAGTTGGTTGCTAGTGACGATCAGTTGCAAAATATCCATTGTTGAGTTAAATCGGTATTCTCAAAATTTATGAGGGAAACGGTTATAAGCTGTTTCATAGTTGGATGATGATGATGAGATGTTATAAACGGCTATGGTGTAGTCCTCTCTCTTTCTATCTATTTCTCTCCCTGCAGGCGGAATTAGAACGTGTTTTTTTTTTACTCTGAAGGGGAATTAGCTTGAAGGAGGTTGGTTGGAGCACACCCAAGTTTAGTTTAATATGATGTCCAAAGCGTTGTAGATTCAGTTCAACCACTCACAATATACCAAACGTAATTAGGAACATGGAAATACAAATTTATAAATTTTATACATTTTTTTTATAAAATGTATCTAAGCATTCTTCTAGATACAGTTTTATTTATAAATATTTTTAAAGAATACTTGATTTGTTTTTTAGAAATTTGTGGACCACTCTATTTTAATTCTTTTTCTGCCTAAAGGGTGTTTTTTTTTTAAAAAGTGAATTTTATAGACGAAATATATGTGTTGGGGAAATTTCAAATCTATGATAATAGTGTAAAAATTAGCTTTAATTTTTTTTTTTTTGGTATTTTGCTGATTTTATTAAAGGGAGGGAGTGAAACTCTTCTATATTGAATCCCATCAACACTAAACATTTAATCCCATACAAAAATAATTAATCTTATTAAGTATTATTAAGAACAAAAGTTCTATTAAGCATTAAGCATTAAGTAAATTTTGTTTTTTAAGCATTAAGTAAATAGGATTAAGCATTAATTAAATAAAACACTTGTTTTTACGTTGAACAGAACTTATGTTATGAATAGTACTTAGTAGGATAAGTATTTAGTAGTTTGTCTTTTAAAAAAAAAATCAATATTTTCATTTTTATCTAAATTTTGAAACTATAAATTTTTAAATAAAAATTTAACAATATACATGCTTTTATTTTATTTATTATTTTTTTTTAAATATACTTTTATTTAATTAGTATCAAATGTATCAAGTGATTCAATTGGATTATAAAGAACATGATTTTTTTATTAAAATATATAATTTTTTTAATAGAAAAACATTCGAAAAAGTGGATAAGAAAAAACTAAAGTTTAAATATTTTGGTTTTTTTTATTCAATAAAAAATTTCAAAAATTTAATAAGTCATGAAAAAAATTAAAAAACAACCTGGCTAAATGTTGAAAGTACATTTGCTTTCAACAAAAAGCCAAAAAACAAACATTGCCTAAGATTAATTATCCAAGAACATTCTAACCAGGTAGACTAATTTAATAAATCAAAATATTTCTATTCTAATAATTGTGCCTTCTTCAATATATTTGACTAATGAGTGTATAACTTAGCAGATTGACTAACTTGTGAATATCCTATCAAATAATATTATAAATCCTTCATATACTATTCTATCGTATTTAATAAATTTCCACAATATCAAATTTCATTTTTGAAACAATAATTTACAATATTAGATATGACTAAAGAATTATTGAAACGATATCATAAATTTAGCACATAACAAGGATTCCACAATAAAATGAATTTCACAATTTATAAAATGTTAAAAACATCTAATACATGCAAGAAGTCCACTGGTGATAAATTAAAACTTCTGGTTATGTCTCAAATACCATAAACAACATCTCTTACAAAGGTTGCAATTGCACTTCATCCCATGTACCTAAAAAACTGAAAATGATTAGAACAAATACAAACAATAAGAACTAAAGAAAATGAAACCATTCAATATAAATAAATAAATTTAGTAAATTTACTATTAAACATTAATATAATCTTTTGGTACTTTTTCTTTTAGGCTCTATTAGGTTTTGAAAAAATTTAAGGGAAAGAAAATAGAGAGAAAAATAAAATAAAATAAAAATAGAGTACAATCTAATATATTGTTTTTACTTGTTACTTCAAATTTATTTTTATTTATTTTAACTTATCAATATGAAGATTAACACTCAAAATATGGAAGTTTTTTTATATTTGATTTTCTTTGAAATTTTTTATTGGACAACAAAATATAAGAAAATCATTTTTTCACCATTTTTTTTCTTTTTTTAGTAATTATCTGTGATGTAACGACTACCCAACCATATGTATATCTGTTTCCGCTTCAGCCCACTAGGCTCTCTACTTCGCTTTAAAACGTGTTTATTAGACAAGCTCATACTTATATAGTTTTGGTGAAAGCTCCATATTCCACGCGCTGACGCGACAACCCCCCACAATGGGCATTGGCCAACGCCCTGGTTGTGTTCCATGGGACAGCCAAATGCATAAACACCCTTACAAGGCCACCTAACAAAACTTCATTATCGAGTACCGGATTACCATACCACTGCATCTACGCCAACCACGTAGGGATATCGTTCGCTTGTTTCAAGTGACTTCAATGTTAACTGGCTATTTGATCTGGCATACTCATACTTATAGCGTCGTAAAGTTTCTCCTTATTCAATGTGGATGTCACAAACTCATATATCCCACATCGATAAAGAGTGAGAAACTTCCAAATAGCACATTTAAACCTTAACCTGGCAGAAACCTCGTTTTGTAAGCCTCGAAATTTCTGGTCCATAGCTCACACACATTTATAGCTTACTGCACGTCATACAAAATGATATTAGAGCCAATCCCCATCCTCGATGTGGGGGCTGTTCTGTTTAACCCCACAATCCCATGGGACACAATGAGGATGTTGGTGGGGGTGTTTATAACATTTCACATCGGATAGGGGAGAAACTTTTTGGCACTATATAAATATGAGTTTCATTTAACCAAATAGGTGTGTTTTAAAGCCATGAAGACCCCTTGGACCCAAAGCGAACAATATCTATATGATTGGACCGAGTCGTTACATAGGAACCAAACACAACCAATAATTTTTTTTTTAAAAAACAACATTATAATGAGAAATAGAAAGTATGGGAAGGAATAAAAAAATATATATTGGAGAAGACTAACCTTTCCATGAAATGATTCCAGGTTAGCACTGAATCTGATCGCGCACAAAAGTTTAAGAAGCTAGAACTCAATTAAATCATACAGGCCACACCATAAGGTTTGTAAATTAAGGATGACGGACCTTCATGATTCCATACATCCCTTCAACTTGGAGTGCGATTCCATGGAAGTTTCAACTTCTCTAACTTAAACAATAAAACCTGTGATATAAAACATCACGTTATTATAAATATAAATATAAATATATTCCTCAAATATAATTAATCAATTTGGATTATTCACATGTTTAATTTAAAAAATGAAACCACTAGCGATTCTCATGCCCTGAATTATTTTTATTCATAATGATAAATTATTACATGCACTCTTATTTTCAAGCATTAATAAATTCTTATGATTTTATTTTCTATTTTAAATTTCCCTTTTCTTTTTAAATGATTTCAATAATTCCTCTTGAATTTGCTATGATTTATTCCCCATTAAGCTATTTTTCTTGCTTAAAGTAAAATAATATTCATAATTTTCCTATTTTTCTACTGTGTTAATTACTATTTAATGTTTCTACAACTAATATTATCTAACCTTATTATTCTTTTTTTAACTTTTTTTCATATTGTATTTATTATTATTCATTATTTTTATATTATCAAAAGATTAACTTTTGAAATAATTTAAGAAATTTATCATTAAAAACAATAAAGTATGCAGGGTAAAAAAGGCTTCAACATACCTTATGATTGAAAGAGGAGTCTTTTGGCCTTGCCTTTGTATCTAATTCAGGGATGAAATTGATGAGCTTCAGTAGATGTTTGAGATTCAAAGTTCGCAAGTTAGGGAATAGTTCCAAGTTGGTCCCACCATATTCATCTCCTGACTCCTTTTCATATGAGATTATTTGTTCCATGGCATTGCAATGTTTAATTTTGATATTTTCAAGTTGGGAAAGGCCTCTAGCCGTGTAAAGTGAAAAGAGATATCTCAATTTATGACATGAGGACACCTTTAGAGTTTTTAAGTTACTGAAAGACCCTCTTGGAATTGAGTGCTCATGCCATACTTGTAAGTTTTTCAGCTCCATAAGAACCAATGACTCCAACAGAGGAAAGGGGGCACTATGTTGCAGAAACGTCTGTTGATCCATTGAATCAATGATATACTCAATCTCGTCCTTTGTTACTAACACAGGATGCTTCGGTTCTACAAAACTCTCCCTATTTGATGAGTGCGAAGAACATGTTTAGTACCACTTAATTCCTCAAATTCTAGTTCTTCACTTCTCTCCAATAACTTGCGAATTTCATCCCCCAAATATAAGCTTATGTTGACTTTCTTCAACTTCAATGTTCTGTCGGTTCTCCTCAACTCTCGCCAACAACCACCTATATGTATAGCATATCTTGTCAAGTTCTCAAATTGAATGTCTTCTGGTAGCAACTTGACATCTGGTATTTCTATATGTAAAGTTGTCAAACAAGACAGATGCTTAAGCTGAGATAAATAAGCATTGCTTTGATGATCACCTTTCTTCGCCCATTTAGGAAACCTATTTATCATGAACAAACATTCTAATTTGGACAAACTTGATACAAGACATTACGTGGAATAAATTCAAGTTGCGGGAATCACTCAAAGTCGATAACTTAGGTTAGTCAATTATGAAGACATCATCGAGCGGTGTTTGATTGTAGTAGCCACCAAGCTAAGAACTTCCAGTTTTGTTAGCTTTCCAATTCCAGCAATGTTTACCAAACAGTAGCAATGATCTAGACGCAGCATCCGGAGATTTGCAAGGGAATAAAGTGATGAAGGTAGTTCTTCAAAACGCATTCTGAACAAATCTAAAACTTGGAGTTTTTTCATCCCTTGGAAAAATGTGTTTGGGATATTCGAGAGGCGGTTGCCACCTGATAGAAAAATTGGAGTTAGGACATATAGCAGCTTGAGGGAAGTTGATCATTGATAGCTTTGCGATATAAAGAAATGAAAGTGCAACTTTTGGATTCATCACTCTCTGACCATTCTTCCAACCCAACATCTTCTCTGAATACAAATGCGCGGGGATCCTTGGATGCAATTTCTTGTGACATCATAAAACAACATGGTGCATCTCACGAAGTGTATGTCTATCTTCGAGGGACAATGATGGCTCTTTGAGGATTTCCACAAATTCAATGATCTCTCTTGCTTGCTCGATTTCCGATGCGTCAGGCAAATCGAACCAATAGCATATTGCAGCAAGTGATCAATTGAAATATCACCATTGTTCGACATACCCGCAAGTAACAACAATGACTTAAAGTGATCACCCTTACCCCGAGCATCTTTGAGGTAAACCTTCTTACCTTTGCCATGACTCCTTATTTCTTCCAAGGCATTCTTCCATACAGTAATTGGGTCTCATCCTTTTAATGCCTTGGCATTTATTTAAGTGAAATTGGCAAACCTCATTTCTTCAACCACTTCTTAGGGCTATGGATCTCGCCAAGGAATCTTCTCCACCCGCAGAGAATAAGCACCCCAATGTTGTCTTAAGTAAAGTCAAGCTTCTTACGGTCGTAAAGTATCCTTGAAACATTTTTGTGCGCCCATGTCTTTACATAATTGCTCTCCATCTCCATCTCTACAAGTCAACACTATTTTGCATTCGTTTTCGTCATCATCATCATCTTTACAAGAAGGAATTCCGATTTCCTCCAAATCATGAATCTCCTTCCAAATGTCATCTAAGATTATAAGGATCTTCTCCCTTTTCAATCTCTTCTTCAGCTCAAGCGCTGTGGTAGTCATAGATTGACCTAGCATGTCTACAATTTTTTTTTGAATCTCTGAAATTACTTCTTCTCCAAGTTCATCCGAGTGTCCAGTCATGGAGGATAAATCGATATAGACTTGTGTGGTGAACAACTTCTCTTGCATAGCTTGATGAGCAACTTGTTTGACGAGTGTGGTTTTGCCACGCCCCAATCCGCCTCCCAATGCGATTGATGTTGTCGTCTCTTAAAGCATCCATAATTTTGTGGAAAATGGGGACTCTTGATTGAAAAGCTTTGTAATCACTTACTCCTCCATCAAAGAATGGAACATGTAGTAAAGACATAATATATGACCTATTGTGAAAAGGTTGGAGATGTACCTAAAATAAAACAAAAATTAAATTTTGAAGTACATAAAAAATAGCATATATATTTCTTAGTTTATTCGTTTATTGAATAAAAAATTATTTTCATTCTAAATTCTTTCCCCAAAAAATCAAACTATGATAAATTAATTTTCTAAGAAATATAATTTTTTTTTGTCGGACCATGAGATACTCGCCAGGCGATGCACACTGAAAGGTACCTTTAAACTATACCACACCACTAACTAATCTTTATTTGAGTCGAAAAAGACTAAGGACAATAAAGCTACTCTCGCATGTATTTCTTTACGTTATCGAGGCTCGAACTCGAGAGGCTAACCGAAAAGTTAAACTAGAACCCCACCATGTCACTATTTTTGTGGTAGTAAAAATATAATTTTAAAACAATAAAAAGTGTTAAATTAAAATTAATCAAAACCTACAAAATAAAATAACTTACAAAATTGAGACTAAGAAAAAGTTTATATATTTTTTGTTGAAAATATTAAGTCTATTTTGATGTAAAAAAAATAATACATATTTTTATATAAAATAAGAGTAAAATAGAAATGATAACAAACATATATATATATATATATATATATATATATATATATATATATATATATATATATATATATATATATATATATATATATATATATATATATATATATATATATATATATATATATTTTAAATAATAGCGATAATTTTATAACATCTCGAATGTGAATTTTTATGTTTACAAATATTAAAATAGATAATAAACTTAATTTAATCATTATTTTAAAGAATGGTTATAAAGTTTAGTTGACATTTCAAGAAAGTAGTATAAGGAAAATTAAAAAAAAAAAGACTAACCTTTTCATTAGAAAGCACACCATGCCATTAGCAGAAGTATGAACATCCTTCTATCCTCCATCTTACAGTCATGGTGTGCATGGCTTGTTGAAACATGTGAAAAATCCCGGACATGAAGAGACAAAGCGACATATTTCTTGGCATTGCCATCCTTGTACCTTACAATACTGCTTAACTTAGGCAGTTTCTCCAATGCAAGGATTTTTAATTTTTTGGGGTTTTCGAAATCTATTTCCTTCAATTTGGAAAAACGTTCTAACATCAGCACCTCCAAATTAGAAGAGAATGAAACCTACATAAGAAACACAATATAATTCATGACACATTAATTGTAAATAAGCGTTAACATTATATTGCTCTTGGGTCCCACTTAGTGATACGAATATATGAGCGGTTTTTTTATAAATATAATTTATTATATGAGCGGTTTTTATAATAAATATAATTTATTATATGAACGGTTTTTATAATAAATATAATTTATTATGAACGATTATTGTGATGTAATGGGTTTTAAGGTTTTCTCTTTGAGTTTTTTTGACATACATTTTTTGAGAATACGAAACGAGAAAAAGAAAGAATTTTTACATTCTTTGTTTTTATACAAGTATTCTAGATTCGAGTTAAATCGATTCATTGTGCCCACACACATACGTACACCCTTATTATTTGGAAGCGGAGGAGTCTGGACACCATCTCGAAGCGTGACCAGAGTATGGAAAGCGTTAGAGGGAGGGAGGGGCGTCGGACGGGATCGTGGTGCGGCGTCGTCACGGCGCTACATGGCGCCCGATTGGAAGTTCTGGCAGCGTGGTCTTCGCTGTTGCGATAGGTCTTTGGGCGTGGGGCGCGTGCGGAGTCGTTTTAGCGGCTAAGCCGTGGGCGGCTCGTCGTCTAATGGTGGTTCTTCCCCTGGGCCGGTTTTTGATTTGGTGGACGGCGGGACCTACTACCCTTCAAATTAGAACATGTTAGGGTTTTAGGGTTTTAATTTATTTTAGTTTTGGGCCTTTATGCCTTTGTAAACTAAAATAATTGGGCCCAAGAACCTTAGGATATTTTGTAATAGGCCCAAATTTTAATTTTTAGGAAAACCATGGATTAGGGTTATTTAATTAATGCTTTTTGTGAATGGTTTTAAAGTATAATACTTATAACATGTTTTATGTGATAACATGCCATATAGAATAGGTGGTGCCATATAAATTTGCATCAAAATTACATGCATAATAATTATTATGATTCTATTATCTAGTTTAATAATTATTATGGAAAAATTATTCATTTTTTGAAATAATTTTTAGAAAATCCCCTAATATTTAAAATATTGAATGAGTGAAGGTTTTAATTAATTTAATTAATTTTAAACCTAAGGGCTCCATTATTAGGTCTGACAACAAATGATCATGTGATGCCCCAGCGGATAAACATGGTTGGATTTTATTGGATTAGACCTCAATTAGTTTCAAAATTTTAATAAGATTGATAGGCCCAACGTCGGCAATCTTGGATATTAAGATAATTTTGAAATTAAAACAATGGTTAATAACATTCAAACTTAATTTAATTATTACCCCTCCCAGCGAGGCTATGATATTTTTATTAAGTGCCCAAAGTTTGAAACAATTAGAGTGAAATGATTATGTATTATCTAGGAAAGTTACGTCTAAGAAGATGGGATTTATGTAGTCAAACTTATGAAACTCCCCATCTTTCACGGGAACAACTTAGTAAGGATACTAATCATTTCATGATCAAGGTGGATTTGTTATAAATATCTTGCCCAGCGTAAAGGAGTGTTTATAATGGAAACGAATAATTGTTTACAATAAGCAGAAAATAGTTTTTAGGATTAACTATTTTTGAATTATGTTTATTGTAAAATGTGCATTTTAATACTAGTGTGTATTTTAAAATGGCATCATTTAACGGCACAGCGATTTTTGAGTCAAAACTATGGATGGAAATAATTGCCGTGAATGGAAAACCAACTGTACATTGTTGCAGTTTTGAAAAAGCTGATTTGTCCTAACCACACAAAGCCCAATGAGCCAGCAGCAAATATATCGGTTATTGCTATATTCTTCTTGATGTTGCTAGTCATTTGAAAGGACAGGATATCTCATCTCGAGGAGTGGAGGCGAAATGATCGGACTCGATAAGATATTTGCACAATCAACAAGTTCTTTAGGCGGAGCTGCGATTAGGTACATAATGAACAACTAGAATGGCCCGGGGGAAGTGTGAGGGTGTTTATTTACAGCATGAAAATGATGTCGCATCTGTCAGTGAAGTGTTGGGGATGAAGATGGAAGCAAATTACGGAAATTGATTTCATTTGAATCCACACCTGTCGTTTTACTCGGTTTAAAGTTAATTATAATATGAACAAGATGGATCTAACTCCTACGAGGTTGATGCATGAACTTGAAAAGTGCCGAAAGGGCTTTCGGAAGAATCGAAGCGGTGTTCATATGGCGGGGTTCTACTTTCAAGCCCGAAAGGGAAACCTAAGGGTGGGAAAAGAATAAGAACAAGCGGAAGGGTCGGGTACCGGGTTACCAAAACCACCGCTATGAAGAAAGCTAGAAAGGCAAGTGCTTAGTGCGGACGGAAGAAGTCCTTTAGACGAAATTGCTCAGTTGCCAAAAAGCAAGGTATGGAGTAATTTAAATGTGGTTGAAGCTTGTTTAGTGGAGAATTATAATGATAAATGGATCATTGATTCGAGGCACTAACCGTATACGTACTCTTTGCCGAGTGGATTCAGACAGGCTAAGCTTGGTTGGACGAGGAGCAGAGGTTTTGAGAGCTTGGAAATGGAGACATGTCTCAGTTAAAGCATTAGGACAAAGTAAATTATTTTCAATAATGATAGGACTTTATGTTTAGTAAACATTTTATATGTCTGGATTTTAAAAGGAATTTAATTTACATTAGTTGTTTATTTGAACGGGTTTAACGGTGGAATTTAATTCCTTTATTACAATAAGTTCAACTTGAGTTATTTGTACGGTGATTTTGATAGATGGTCTTTATTATTTAAGTCCTATGTCTGAATGTTTTAATTCACGAAATTGTTGATAAGCATGATCACCTAGCCGAAAAGGAAAGTTGAATGAAGCATTGCCTTTGGCATTTGCGATTAGGTCATATTAATTCTAATAGGATTCATGGTTTGAGTAAAAAGTGGGATCTTAAGCACTGAAACTTGAGGGCTATCTGGAGTATGTGAATCTTGTTTGGAAGGTAAAATGACCCAGGCAGCTAAAGCCAAAGGATGTCGTTGTGACAAGCGGCCCAGGGTGGTGCACATCTTGATGTGTGCGGACGATGTCCCGAAGCCGGAGGAGGGTATGAGTATTTTGTCACCTTCACAGGATGACTACTCAAGATATGGATATATTTACCTAATCTTAAAAGTCAAAACTTTCACTTTAAATTTCGAAACAAAGGCTGAGGGCGAAAAGCGTTAGGACTCCATATCAAAGAGCTTCGGTCTGACCGAGGTGGTGAATACCTATCTGGAGAGTTTAAGTCTTACTTGACTCAAGAGGGGATAGTTTCACAACTATCAGCACCTGGAACACCCCAGCAAAATGGAGTTGCAGAAAGAAGAAATAGAACTCTTCAGGATATGGTGAGGTCAATGCTTAGTTATTCATCTCTACCTATATCGTTTTGGGGATATGCCATAGAAACTGCAATGTATCTTCTGAATTTAGTTCCTTCTAAAACGGTTCCTAAGACACCCACAGAATTGTGGAAAGGGCGCAAGCCTAGTTTAAGCCATATCCGAATATGGGGTGCTCCTGCACATGTCTTAAGAAAGGATCCAAATAAGTTGGAATCGCGTACAGAGGTTTGCATGTTTGTTGGCTACCCTAAAGGAACGAGAGGTGGACTATTTTATAGTCCTTCGGATAAAAAGGTTATTGTGAGTACTCACGCAACTTTTGGAGGAAGACTATAAAGCAATTTCAAACCCAAAGGTAAAATAATTCTTGAGGAGCTTGACTCGACTCGAACAAAGGCGAGTACTTGATTCCTATGCATGTTCAAGAGGGAAAATGTACCGAAGTGAGCAAACACAGTGTTTGATGGAACAAGATCAAATATGTGGAACCCAGACAGGAAGAGCGTTACAGAGGAACTAGTACGCTACGGGCTCGAACAATGAACCCTGACCGGTGGAGCCATTAAGTAGTGATAGAGTAAAGGCGGAAGCACAAGCGGATATGTCTTGCTAGGCGAGTCTTACGAGTTATTACTTTATTGACGGTGAAAGATGATCCCATCGATTACAAAAGAAGCAATGGAAGATGTGGATGTACGGGAGTGGCAAGCCATGGGCCAGTGAGGGAAATGGAATCTATGTATTCAATTGGTCACAGTCTCTTGTAGAGGCACTGAAAGGGGTAAACGATAGGGTGTAAGTGGATTCTGAGAGAAAAGAGGATCGGATGGGAAGGTAGAGCCTTGAATGGTGGCAAGGCTATCTCTGGGGGATGGGTGTGGAAGAAACCTTTTACGCCGATTAGCCATGCTTAAATCTGTCCCGGATTCTTTTAGGCGTAATTTGTAGTCTCGATTACGAGATTTGGCGGATGGATGTCAACTTGACCTTTTAAATGGCGATTTAAATGAGGACATCTACATGCGACAACTTGAAGGGTTGGTTAAAGGCAAAGAGACACATGTATGCAAGTTGCAAAGGTCCATTATGGACTTAAGCGACATCCGGATCTGGAACATCGGGTTTGATCAGGCCATTGCTTGGTTTTGAGAAGAAATACGATGAGACCTTGTGTTCTGAAAGAATCCAAGCACGAGAAGGTAGTTTTTCTAGTCCTTTCGTAGATGACATATTGTTAATCGGAAGCTGACAAACAGTGTTGTCGGGTGTAAGATTGGTTGCATAAGCAGTTTGATATGAAAGACTTGGGAGAAGCCAACTATATTCTTAGAATCAAACTTATCGAGTGGGAAGAATAAGTTGTTGGCATCTCGACTCTTATATTGATAAAATTCTTGTCGGAGTTTAACATGGAAAATTCCCGAGGATCATACCCTTTAGGCGTAGATTCATCTTTCTAAGGAGCAATCACCAAAAACTCACGAAGCGAAAGAGCATTATGAGTAGGATACCTTATGCCTCGAGTTGTGGAAGTAGTCTCATGTATGCCATGTTATGCCGGGCACGAGGATACGTATGCGGAGTGGGAGTTGTAAGCCGGTATCGTCACGATCCGTGAAGAACAATTGGATTGCGATAAAGCATATACTTAAGTATCTAGGAGAACAGAGATTATATGCTAGTATATTCCGGTGGGAGTTGAAACCATTGGTTTCGAGACTCGAACTTCAAGGGGATATTGACTGAAATCTCTACCTGCAGTTTATGTGTTTACACTATATGGTGGGTATACATTGGAGGGTATTAAACGAGGCGTGTGCGATTCCACCACGAAAATTTGAATATGTTCTTCCTTACGAGGGCGATAAGGAAGGCTGTGTGGGTGAAGGGGTTCATTATGGATCTTCGGGTGATACCCGGTCACGTCGGCCCATTACCCTTTGCGCGACAGCGCGATTAGGCCGTGCACGATCGAGACAAGGTATCACAAAAGCAAACACATTGAGGAAGTACCACTTGATCAGAGACATCATTGAGCGAGGAGACACGGTGGTTTACAAAACGTCGAGGAAAACCCTAGCGGACCCATTCTGAGCTCTACTGTTCCAAGTTTTGAAAGACATGTAGATTACATGGGTGTTAGGAGATTGCGGACTTATTTTAGGACTAGTGGGTTTTTTTATTTGAGCTTTTGTAGCAAGACAAATAAAATTGTGTATTTTCTTGTGTTAATAAAATTTATTCGAGGTATTAATTTCACCTTGTGCACTAGTATTTTTAGTATTAAGGTCAGTTAATTATGCGTATATGGTCATATGGATAACGTCGAAATTGGAGGCGTGATCGTTCTCACCAATTAATGAATAAGATCCGCAGTTATTGAATAAAGTTGGACGCTTTATTTAGGCGCAATATTTTATGAAATAATCTGTGTAGTTTATTATAAAATATTAGTGCAGTTATGTTTACATTGATAGGATCAAGAAGATTTAATTAAGTTAAATTTACGTGAAAGGAATTAAATCTCAAGTGATATTTGATTATTATTTTCTCTCAATCACGAGTTTATTTTAAATAGGTAATTGAATAATTATCGGTCTTTGAATTGTCAATATGTGAAGCCTATTTTGGCGGCTGATACCTAGATGATTTAAGGAGCGTGATTGTTTAATTACCGGTATTTACTCAGAAATAAAAAAAATGAAATTGTATGAATATCACTCTTGATATGTTTCGATTTACTTGGATGTAATGAAGTCAACGGCCGGTGCATTTGATCGAATTAGAAGCGATGCATCGAAGATTAAAATAATTAATTGATGACGAGAGAAAATATAATCAATTAATTATCGATATTTACAATGGAGAAATTAATATATATCAATATTATTAATTTTGGAGTTCTTCGGAGCCTTTAGTGGAGTGGCAGGATTAGATAATTGCTTTTCAATTATAAGGAGCCTTAATTAATAATAGCGGGTGGATCCGAGTGTTTCGAGAGAAAGTGGCGGGGCTGTATCGATGTGGAACTATAGAGCATAAAGTTAGATTCATGGTTTGGGCTTATGCTCAAGTTTGTACTCAAGAGCAAGTGGGAGATTGTTAGCAATTATGTGCTCTTGGGTCCCACTTAGTATTCTCAAATATATGAACGGTTATTTATAATAAATATAATTTATTATATGAACAGTTTTTATAATAAATATAATTTATTATATGAGCAGTTTTATAATAAATAATTTATTATATGAACGATTATTCCTTGATGTAATGGGTTTTAAGGTTTTACTCTTTGAGGTTTTTCACGTATTTTTTTTGAGAATCTGAGCGAGAAAGAAAGAATTTTTCTAATTCTTTGTTTTTTCTCTAAGTGTTCTAGATTCGATTCTACGCGTCGGTCGTGTGCCCTTTGCTCCGCCACCACCCCACGAGGATAGATCGGAAGATCGCACGGTGCGGGTGGCGATACGTAGATTGGACGGTGTAGATCGTTGGTTGCGTCTTTATTCTTTGCCGTCAGCGGTGTAGATTCTTTGGTGGTGGGCGTCCCCAGAAGTCCCAGTTGTGGATCTGCAAATCTATAGGTAATTTTATTTAATATTGAATTTTAGATCTACTGATTGCATGTTTAATCATATTCTTGGAATCCGTCTTCCGTGTGTTTTTCCATCAAACGCCAATAAACAAAAAAATATGGAGTCGATATAATTCATTGACTCCCAAGCCTTATACAAAATTTAATAATTTTCTTTTTTAATTTATTTTTCATTGCTATATTTATTTCAATTAACCATTGACCCTTTTTTTTAATCTAAATTAGAATGAAACTTCTATTCTTCCTTTATTTTTACTGATTTTATTTTTAATATTAGCATTAATATTCTAAAAATTAAAAATTCAATTAGCAACTACACTCTTGTTTTCAACTTCTTTATAGCCAACGCTGTTATCTGCTTGAGTAGAGTGCTCAATGTTTCAAACAGGTATATGATATAAGGAGGGGGTCTTTGTAGGGACAGTTTATTACCTTGAAATTTCAAAAAAAAACTTCTTTATATTTTATTTATAATATACAGTTCTTTTCTTTTTAAAAAAAAAAAAAAAAACTAAATAATAAAATTATAACAGTGATGATTATTTTAGAATCAAAATTAATTAGTCTCCTTATTAGAAATAAAATATATTTCAATTAGTTTTCTTGTTTGAAATAAAATATAATTTCTATTTTGATTTTCAAAAGTAAAAATGTTATCTTAATCATCTAACATGTTAACCCAATTTTCAAAAAAGTTATTAAAGTTTGAATATACTATAATTTAAATAGAATATTATTATTTGAATTGAAATTTCACTAATTCTTTTTTCCAATTCATTGTAATATTTATTTCAATTAGCACCTTATATTTTTTAAATTTATTTTTCACTTTACAAATTTCTTTTTTTTTCAGCTTATCTGTAATGTACTTATTATTCATACTTTTTTATTATTTAAAATTGAATTTCAAATTAATTAAACACATGTTATTAAAGATTAATGTAGTTTCTTCAACTCAGAGCTTTCCCTTCAAATAAGTGGTTTCTTAAATTTATGCGAGATTTTTATTTGATTTCGCTGTTTATTATGTTTTTGTCGCGAATTATTGGGTTATAGTTGTTCCTTAGTTTGTTCATTGGTTTTTGTGGGCAATTCAGATGGCATCATTATTTTGATCAGACAAAAAAGCTACATCAAATCCTTATTCATTCATAATGCTTCATCAGACCTGAAATCTTAGGTATTTTAGACATATTGGGATTATTACTTGTGTAGGCCTTGAGCCGTTTTTCTTGTTATTAACTTGGATGTTGTGTCATCCTCTAATGTTTTTAATAATTTGATTTTTGTGTTCAGATGTAAAAGTATTGTCATTTTGAATCAATAAAATTTCATTTAAAAAAAGAAGATTAATGTACTCTTCTCACACTTTTGTTTTCAATATATATATATATATATATATATATATATATATATATATATATATATATATATAGTAAATGTTTAAATATTTCAAGTGGTATAAGGAAAAACAAAAAATATGGGAGAAAACTAACCTTCTCATCCAAGGGCATTCCACAATTAACGATATGTAACTCTTTCATATGGTGAAAATCCTTGAACTTTGATAAAAAATATCTCATGTCATTATTGTCTTGGGTGTTGAAAAGATGCTTTAGTTTAGGTAGTTCCCTTAACTCCAGAATTTCCATTTTTGGGAAAATTCTATTTTCTCCATTAGGTTCTCCATGACCAAACACACGTTCAAGGACTTCGCAATCTACCACTTTCAACTGCTTTCAAATTACGTAGCTCTTCATCAAATGGGATGGAACAAGATTGACTAGACATGGACATCTATACACTCTTAAGATTTGTAACTTGTCCAAAGATTTAAGTGAAAGTTGGGGATGCCATATCATCTTCAACATGAAAAGATTATCAATTTGTAATTCCTCCAAGTTCGGGAATAAAACCTAGGACAAAGACGCAATGTATTACATAATAAAATCAACCACAATAAATTTATGATAAATATAAAAATACTCCTTAAACATAATTCATTAACTGTTAGATATTCGCATCTTCATTATTGTCATCCTTAGAAAATATGAGGTAAATTAAAAGGAATTATATTTTATTCTTTTTTTTGTTGATTAAGAGCTTTAGTTGACAAACAATCATTCATTTACTCATCTACCATAGATGTATTCCATATGCAATCATTTATTATTTCATATTAAATCATACACACACTTGAACAAGTTCTGTTTAAAATTTTACTTTAACTATTAAAGTTAGACAATTCTAGGATCGATTTGTTAATTTTGTTTTCATTGTTTTCCCTTCAAAATATTATTTCCAATTTATTTATAAAGCTTTAAACATAAAACTTTTTAAAGTCTCTTACTCAACGGATTATTTCCAATAATTTTATGAATAGATTTGGTTTATTTTTCTCTAAAACAACTTGTGTGACGCATTATAGAGAAACAAATCTTTGTATAATGTGCTTCCCATACTAAACAAAAAAATTTGGAATATTGATAAATTCATGATTTTTGGTCCAAAAGTATTATTGATTGAGGTTTTGACAATAATAAACTAAAATTTAGGATTACTAATGATTTGAAATATTTTCTCTCTTTTCAAATTCTGCTCGATCAAATGAGGGAAAAGCCAAGGAAGGTCACATCTAGATGGTAAACTATTACCTACTATGCATTAAATATATCTAGATGATCAAAGAATCGTCTAGACAAAGCCTTTTTCATGCATTTTAGTGCTCAAAACCTCATATTTATAAACAGAGAGATGGACTTCATTTATGACTAAAAGAACACTTGCATTGAAGCTCCTATCATTTTTCTTAACTAATTGCTCTCAAACTCAAATTCTTTTGTGCATTTATTTCACTTGCATACCTAAAGTCCACATTATGTCCATCCAAGCTTCTCATGGTATTTGAGTTTATAGGAAGTATCAAACTATTATAAAACTGAATTTGCTTATCTTTATTCTATCTCTATAATTTGTTTCTAATAATTACTTGAAAGTGATTAATTTTGCAGGCTAAAATACCTCTCCTATCTGGTATTTTCTTAGTCATTGATTTTCACTATTTTATTTATTATTAAAAGAAAGGATATAAAACTGCTACATCAAGGATATACATACACTAGCGGAGAATATAAAGAGCACATTGAGTGATTAGACTTGATTGAGGTGACAAATTTTATTCTCATGCCACAAATTATTTTGATTCATATAAATCATATAATATTTTAAATCAGATGCACATTATATATATATTTATTCTAAAATTGATTTTGTTTTAAAAGATTTTAATAATGTCGTTCCTAAATTTATTCTTCTATTTACTCCTATCAATCCAATGTTTTCTTTATTTATATTAAAATTGATAAGTTTTTTTACCATTCTTATACTCGTTCCAACTTATCCTTAATTTTTCCTATTTATATTTAATTTTTTTAAAAATTCTTTATTTATCCTTATTCATTTCCTTTATATTTTATTTATTATTGATTATTTTACAATTATTTGAAATTAAATTTTCATATAATTCAAGAAATTGATTATTAAAGATAAATAACATATACTTTTTTTTTGAAGTAATATAAATACCATATACTTATCACACTCTTTTGTTATATTATTCAGATATTAATTTGATTATGCATATCTACATCACTCATAAACATCATTAATACATATGTGTCAATGCATAACATGAGATGTCTGCTCTTTTTTTTGAGAAAAACCTTATCAATTAAAAAATTAAAAAGTTAATTTTGAAAATCTTATTTGATAGATTATAAAATTAATTTTTGAAAATTATAAAATTAATTTTAAATAATAACAATCCTTACATGTTTCAAGAATATAATTCATTATTTTATAATGAAATTAAATTTTAGAATACTTTAAATTTATCATTAAATATTTACTACAATAAATATACAAAATATTTGTACTATAAACTTTATGTCATATCATTTACAAAATATATTATTTTGATCAATAGTATCTATATCAATTATTAATTTAATCATAATATTAATTCGGTCATATTTATCTTTATATGTTAATTAGTTATTATGTTATCATTTTTAATCCTTTATACGAAACTTTCATGTTTTTGTTTATTTTTACCATTAGTTGAATATGTACCAATATATTATTTATCGTGTTATTAAATTTTAAATATTTTAACTGAAATTTTTATTTTTTTTGCTCATATTTTCAATTAAGTAAACCATTCAGATCCTTATATATTATTTATTATGTTAGTATTTTATTTTTAAAAGTTTTATCTTCAATTTCAATATTTATATTTATATTTATAAATATGGATTTTTTCATCAATATTTCAATGAAATAGAATTACCAAAAAAAATATTTCTTTATAGTAAAGGTAAACTATTTAATTTAGTTAAATAAAAAATAAAAAAGTTAATTATTAAGGAAATAAAATAGAATATTTCTTAAAAACATGGTACAAAAAATAATATGAAAAGTGATCAATAGATAGAAAAAAAGAAAAGTTACGCTATAATAAAATAATAAAAAAAACAAAAACATTTAAATAAACAAAATGACCATTTTTTTTCTTCATTTTACATCTAAAAATTATTAATCTAATTTCGTTTGACTTTGTTTCTTGTTAATCCTTTTTAAAATTTTTGATAAAACTTATAAGGTAATATTAATATTTTAAGGGTTTTTAATCCAACCCTACCTTCCACAAATAAAATGATATAATAAATTCTCTTCTCATCTTTATATTTTTTTAACACATGTATAAAATATAAAGTGCAATATAGAATTGAATACGGAGGCAACCTAGTTTTTAATTAAAGCGAAAGAGAATGAGATGGGTTGGCAAAGCAAAGAAGAGGTTCAAGCGAAATAAATAAAAATATAATAGAGGATGATGAGGGGTATAATAGAAAAATGGTGATCTTCATTTTTAAAAGCATTTTATAAGACCAAAATAAATATAACTAAATAATTTAATGATAAATAATTGATCTAAAGATATTATTTTTAAATATTTTATATAACAAATTTCCATAAAATATTTAATTAAGCATCTGAGGATGATGAAATTTAATGAAAATATATAGAAAACGCAAATCACTTTATTTCAAAATATTCTTACCATCGTATAGGAGAAGCATGAAAATGCATTTATAATATTTTTGTGGTAGTTGTTGTTTATAAGATTAAAATTTTGATTTTGATTTATTCTATTTTCAATTCCTTCATAATTGAAGTATTTTGTACCATTTTATTATGTAAGATACAATTTTAAATTAATTTAGTATATTTATTATTATTTACAAATATAACATTTAAATAATATTTTAAATTTTTTATGGAATATTTTTGTTAATATTTCCCAAAAATAGTATAAGGAGCAATTTAAAAAAAAAAAAGAGTATTGAAGAAACCTAACCTGTTCACCGAAGAGCACTCCATCTTCAGTGAGAATGCTAATAACATTTCCTTCACAGTAAGAGATGGATAAGCATTTGAGGTTGTGAAAACTCATAGGCACGGAAGGAGAGAAAAGGCTTCTGATGCTATCATTCTTCTCATCGTTGCATATAATATCATCCTTCAATTCCATTATATTTAGTTCTTCAATTTTTCTCCAGCAACCTCCATTCCATTCATAGAAATAGCTTCCGTCACCACCTTGGAGCCTTAAGTTTTAGATCTTTCATAAATTTTCCCAATAATTGCAATGTCCTATAATGTGAAACATTGAGATTATGAAAGAACTTGTCTTCTTCTGGTACCATCTTCACATCCGGTATTGCTATCTCTATCGTCCTCAAATGATCCAAATGATTCAATTCCGATAGACAAGCATTATTGCTTTCTCCACCACTAACTTCAACAGCTTTCCATTTAGAAAAACTAGATCCCATGAGCAAACATTCTAATCTAGACAGCTTTGATAAGATATTTTGAGGAATTACTTTAAGTGCCTCGCAATAATTCAAATTCAACAGCCTTAAATTGGTCAATTGCCCCATTTCTTCAGGCAGTTGTTCAATACGGGAGTTCACCATGCTAAGAACTTATAGTTTCTTTAGCTCTCCAATTCCAGCTATGTCTCTCAAAAAATAGCACCGATCCAAACATAATGTTCGAAGATTTGCAAGAAACTGAAGCGTTGAAGGTAGTGTCTGGAAACACATTCTAGAAAAGTCTAAAACTTCAAGTTGGTTCATCCCTTCAAAACACGTGTTTGGGATATAAATAAACAAATTGACCCGCAATAGCAAAAATTGAAGTTTCGGACATACTAGCCTTTGAGGCAGCTCATGCACAGCATTGCAATACAAAGAGATGTATTTGGACTCATTAATCTTTGACCAGTCGTCTTCTCTAACTACAAATCGATGAGGATCCTTGGATGCAATGTTTCTAGCAACGTCACAAACAACATCATGCATCCTAACATGCTTGTTATCATCGTCCATGAAAAGCAATGTTGAGTCTTTCTCCAAATAACGTCGTCTATAATCACCCTCGAGTAATAAGCTTGAGGTTTTGAGGGTTAATCAACAAATACAATTAGTTTATTTCTTGCTTCCTCAATGATTTGATGTAGTCAAACCGTCCCAGCCCATAACGCATAACTTAACGTCATCCATCCAAATATCACCATAACTCAACGCCCACAAAGTAAGAACAACGACTTAAGTGCATTACTTTTCAAATGATTGTAGCTCAACTCCAGACATGCGTATACCTTTTCCTCCACTCCTCTGATGTTGGTTGGCTCGGAACTCTTGAGTTCTTCCAAGGCATTCTTCCATACGGCCATGTTTCTACCTTTTAACGCCTTTGCAATTGTTACAATTGCAACTGGCGTGATATGGCATTCTTTAACTACCTCCTTGCTGTGGTAGCAATTCATGATCATTCTCCACGGAATCACCTGCTGTCATCTTAAATAACTGCCAAGCTTCTTCTGGAGGTAAATCTTGAACTGGAAAACATTCTTGTGCGCACATGTCTTGGAGTAATAGGTCTTTATCTCTAGAAGCCAACACTATTTTGCAATCCTTCTGATCATCGTCTTTACAATAAGGAATTCCGACTTCCTCCAAATTAACTGCCTTCCAAATGTCATCTAAGACAATAAGGATCTTCTCCTTCTTCAGTCTCTGCTTGAGTTTACATGCTCTCGCGGGAATGGTCTTCTCCTTGAGTTCCAAGCCTAACATGTCTGCAATATGTTGTTGAATATCTGAAATTCCTTGTTGAATCTTGTCTGCTTCGAATTCTCGAGTCCAAGATACCTGCATATAGACTTGTGTGGTGAACAGATTCTCCTGCTTGGCTTGGTCCGCTGCTTGTTTGAGCAGAGTGGTTTACTTACATACGCCATCCCCATACCCCAATCATCTTCGTGTATATCTCTTAACGCATCCATAATTTTGTTCAAAGCCGAGGCTCTTGAATCAAAAGGTTCATATTCTTTGAAGGTTGCAGTCAATGGAGAGACGGATACGATACGCCATCAGGGGAAATCGCGAGGCTTCTTGGATTCAACAATAACATGCGCCTTCTTATATGCTTCTGCCAGAAGCTGTGTTAACGTGACTTGGGACTGAAACAGCTGATCTTGTTTTCATCTTTCATCATCAATTCCTCTGCCTCCCTTGTGATCTGAACTCTTGATTCAGCCAGTCTTGAACAATAGGTCTGATTTCATCCCCTCTTTGAAGAGCTTCATCAACAGTTATCTGCAAGTCATCCCTCACCTTCCCCAGGTTCTGAACATCGCTGCGGAGTTGATGAGTATGGGTACCGTAGCAAAACAGATAACCAAGCTGGCGACCAATTGGAGCTACCAAGTACTCTGATACTTTTCCAGCAACGGCAGTAACGATCTCTGTCATTTCGTCTCAGTTGGATTTGTTTTTTCTTGGATGTGTTTTTTTGGGGAAAACGGAAGGGAAATGAAGAAAAAACCAGAAACAAACGGAAGAGAGGAAACTAGAATAAGAGAGTGGAAGAAATGGAAGGAGAAGAGTATATATTCCAAGCAGAAAGAGGGGTGACCGAGATTATGAGAAAAACCGACAGGTATGGAGAAACCTCAAGGAATTCAGGCAATTTGATTCAGACCAAGTATGGAGATTACGAGGATCTCTGCTCGGTTGAAAACAAATGGAAACTAACCCGAAAGGCAGGAATAAGAAGAAACTAAAGAAGAACGCAAAGAAACGAAAGGAGAATGAGTATTAGTTCCAAGCAGAGGGATGTTGAGTAGGAAAATGGAAGAAAGGAGTTAAGAATGGATGATAAAATGGCAAAGGGTAAAGAAAGTCCAGAGAGAGATGGAGAAATTAAGCTCAAGGAATTCTTATAATCTGATTCAGTACTGTGACCAAAACCAGAACAAGGAAAAAGCTGTTGTTTTGGTGATGAGTAGATTACCAAACTAATACAGACGGGATTTTTTTTTTTTTTTTGGAATTTGGTTTTGTTTGGAAACAGAAGGGAAATGAGAAACAACAGAAATGAAGGAAACAAAACAGGAATAAGAAGAAACTAAAAGAAGAGAAAGAGAGAAAGAAATGGAAAGGAGAAGAGAGTATTTGTTCGAAACAGAGGGAGGGATGGTGATCAGAGTAGGACAATGGAATTGGGGTTTTGTTGGAATAGAGTTGAGGAAATGAAAGTAAACAAGGAAGAATCAGAGGGAGCAGAGTTTGTCTTGTTCCAAACAGAGATCGAGGAGATGAAGGAAACAGAGGTCAAAAAGAGTGAACTTCAAAAATAAAAAAAATGATAATAATTTTACAAAATCTGTTGGATGATCTGTTTTACTTTTGATTTTTAAATTTGGTAACAGAATTTAAAAAATAAACATGTAATTTTATTTTTTAGATTTTAAAAATTAAAACACACCATCATTTTATGTTATTATAAGTGGAATAAAAATTTGAGAGGAAATGTAAGAAAAAGAAAATAAGAAAAATAAATAAAATAAAATAAAAAATAAAGAAAAATACAAATAAAAAGATAAAATTTAATATATTATTTTTTTATTTGCTACCATTTAACTCATTAATATAAAAATTAAATAATGTATAAGTTTGCAATTTTATTTATAATTGATTTTCTTTATATTCTTCATTAAACAATCAAAATTTTAAAATAAAGTATGTTTTTTTTCTTATTACTTTCCGATAGCAAATATAACCTTAAATTTTCAAATAATAAAACAAAAAACAAGGTGTGTCATAAATATAAATATTTTCTAGAAAAATTTCAATACTAATCATTTAAAAACAATTTTCTAACTATACATTCAAAGAATATATAAAACATCTTATCTTGCAATGTTGTCAGATTTCTTAGAACCTGAGTTCAAATGTGAAACAAAAAACAAAAAACTATCGCAGTATATTGGTGAAAGAAATGTAAATGAAAAAATAAAGAAAAAAGTAAAAAATAAAATACATAAAGATAAAAATAAAAGATGAAAATAGAGTTAACTTTAACATATTATTTTAAACTCATTTTTTATATTAGATAATTTAAAAAAAATGAGATTTTAAATCATTTTATTTATATTTAATTTTGTAAGGCATCTATGAAAATTATTCTTATATAATTTTTCAATAAGCAAAAATAATAAAATCTTCAACATCCTATCTTTGAATCCCATTCTTTAAATTATTATTGTTGTGTGGAGCCTTGGCATGCAAGGTCGGCTTCCATTATTAATGCCAATAGGTGGAAACAGTTGTGGCATTGGCATTGAAAGTAGAAAAAGTAGAAATTTAAAACATGATGTGATGTGCATGGAAAATAGAAAAGGACGTACACACATAGCCCGAGGAAATTTATTTTTCTGTGGACTATAAAATGGGAAAACTGTATTTGTGTGTCAATACTCAAAAAATCTCAGCGAATAACGTCGCCACTCAGATAATCATGTCGCGACTCAGATAACCATGTCATGTCGTGATAGAAAAATCTCTGTCCCGATCTAAACTGCCCAACATACAGAGTAGCCTTTTTTGTGTTTTTCCTGCACCTCCGGCTCTCATCCAAATACAGTAAATTCCATATTGCTGTATCTATTCACATTATGCAGGCAGTTAAGAAGAGAGGGGAGACCACCACCATATTACCTATTAAATCTATTAACACTATACTGAAGAAGTCCAAAAATAAATTTTTATTATAAAACTTCTCTTTTACATATATAAAACTGGATATTCTATCCAGAATATTATAAAATACATGAATAAGCCATATTTGGCATTTTTTCCCAAGCTAAGGCCGCCCGAGATGTGTCGAAACCGGTGTATCATAATCACGCGAAAATGTTTCTCACGGCAGGGTGAAGCGATGCGATGGGGAATTCTCTTTATAAGAGTACATACCGGCAAATTAATACGTATGATAGCACGCGCATGAAATGTCTGCGTTATTATAGAAAATCTGATACGATGGAACATTACGTGTCGTAGATGAGATGAAACTCCTCATGCCCATAGCTCGATTCCTAACGGCTCCTACGCACATGCAAATCTTCAGTGAAAAACACAGTGTGTTTCACTTAATGACTATTTTCTTCAAAAAAAATATTTTTATTTTTAAAACTCAAGACCCATTGGAAAATCCTCCAATATTCATTTGGGTTCGCCCGAATCCAGTATGTTTATGCATTTGTGGGCCCGCAGTTTTGGTTTACGGGACGTCCTGCGACTTTTCAACATTTTACGACCTTTGCTGCCGTTAGTCGTATGTCTGGCAGAATGAATTGAGTATTTCGTCATGGGGATCTACCCCATCTTCTTTCAGCCCAGCTGCGTATTTTTTCCCCTTTTCCCATGTTAGCATACAGCCTTTAGTCACCGATTTGGACGTTGATAAAGATTTCTAGGAAACTCGCGTTCAACAAGAATGGTGAATGACCATCACTATGCACATACACTGGACTCAACGCGATGTCCCTGTGCATATGAGATGCGGAGATGTCATTTCATGTCATATCGTATTCTGTACAATGAAGAGTATGCGACATTACCAAATATGGATAATTACATTTAATATATAGTCGCATCGAATTTATGTCCCATTGTTAATAAATCAAATAAACATATATCGACATGATTTTACACACTTGCATGTTATTCCTTTGCCAGCGATACTTTTGAATGACCCCCAAGATTCATGGTAATCATAAAGTAAACATATGCTCCAGCGTGATTTTCGCGCAGCTTGCGTATGGGTTCATTTAAGCGATAACGCGCAAAATAGCGAATCTCGGACCAAGAAAAACAGGGCACTTATCGGTCCCTCACGACAATGAACCATTTTGGTTTCGTTCATCATAGAATCTACATTTCGGTAGTAAATATCCCCGAACACGAAACAGCAAAACGAAGATATCGGTCAGGGACCAAAACCAATCTCAACAACATCGAGACTGCAGCCGGTCCAACTGGTCAATATTCGATTACGAAATTTTTGGAAGTAAATCATGGCAGCAAGACCCCAAAGGAACCCATGCCATTAAATGACTCTTGAATCGATAATAGTGAAGTAGGAAGGCAGCTGCTATCTTAGGTTTGGCAAAAACTCTGGATTTTGTACACGCTGTGACTCTCATCGCGTAGATGAACTTTGCTCTTGCTCCAACAAGGCGCGACTCGATCTCGCTAAATCTTTAAAGAGAAGATGAGAGCCTACGACCATTTTCCCTCTTCTCCTCCCTTCTGCTCGTTTTTTTCATTTTATTTATTTTGTTTCCCATTCTTTTTCTCCTATTTCTTATCCACCCAATTCTTTTGTTTTCTCCCCCTCATTTTTTTTTCTTTTTTTAATTTTCCTTCTTATTTTTCTTTATTTTCTTTCCATTTGACATATGAATCTAAATAAACTATTTATTTAAGTGTCGTATGTGCATTCTTTACCTCTACATGGCTATCATGTAATGTCAATCTCCAGATGCCATGGTATCCACATGGTCATCTTAAATATTAATATGCTTTATGTGTCGCTCGGCTGTATGATATTTAAACGTAAACTTATGGTGTCTGGAATCGTGAGAAATTCGATTGGGTAATTAAATTTTACGAGACGATTTCAACGATGAAGTTTGTTTCATCATCCGAGATCTATAAAAATTCCGAGTTTTTATTTAGATTCTGGATTTTACCATTTTCAAAAAAATTATATTTTTTCAGGTTTACATTTTATATTAGATAATTTAAAAAATATGAAATTTTAAATCATTTTATTTATATTTAATTTTGTAAGGTTTCTATGAAAATTAATTTTATATAATTTTTCAATAAGCAAAAACAGTCAAAATCTTTAACATTATTCTTGTTGTGAGAGCTCTTGGCATGTGCAGGTCGGCTTCCATTATTAATGCCAATAGGTGGAAACGGTTGTGGCATTGGCATTCAAAGTAGAAATTTGAAACATTAAGTGATATGCATGGAAAATAGAAAAAGGACGAAGACACATAACTAGAGGAATGTGGCTAGGAAATTTATTTCCCGTAACTATAAAATGGGAAAACTGTATTTATGTGTGTGAATAAACAAATATTATAAATATCGAAACTCGAAAGAGAAGTTATTTTACATTGATCATTACATTCTTAAAAAAAAATAAATTGTTATTTGTAAAAAAAGGTAATGATTAAAAAAAAACCCCTAAATTATCCCTATTAGTACAACCTATGCCCAATTACCCTTACGTTAAACAAGTAAAAAAAAAAAAAAATACGAATACCCTAATTGTTGGGTTTTGGGCTCCTTTCCTATGTGGAGTAAAAGCCCAATATTGTGAGGGTCCACTTGTCTCACTTATTTAAGTGGAGAGGGGTCAGATTAGGGCCTGGGCGTGTGCTCATTTTTGTGAAATATAGCGACAAAGAGAGAGGAGGAAAAGAAAGGCTGTGATTTCCGCACATCCACCGGGCATCGTTTTTCAGATTACAGCTGCGGATTCGTTCACGTTGGATCGGGCTGATTTTGGACGGCGGGTTAAAACATGATACTTTATTAAATACGGGTTAGATGTCGTCGATATCGAGCGAGGAGATAAGTGCTTAGCGGTTTATATTACGCTTTTGGGGTCTTTCTTTTTCTTATTTTGCATTGGAAGCATTGGTGTTTGATTCTAGATTATTTGGATATAACACATTTTGGTGCACTTATTGGAAACTCTCTTGTACCTCTTTATTGATCATAGTGGAGCTATTTCTTTGGTGCAGACGACCAGTGGTTTTTACCCTTCTTTAAAAGGGGTTTCGCGTTAAACAAGGTGTTAATACCTTTGTGTCTTTGTGATTTACATTTTGCGCTATATTTTATTGGTCCTCCTCATAAGTTCTTGCAAGTAAAGGGAATTTGTTGCGCTACCTTTTTACTACATTGACCCGGTTGTTAATGTGTTGTAGGTTTTTCCCCTATCGAGTGGTATCAGGCAGAGTTGTTAGTGGTTGTTTTACTTGCTTGAAAGATGGAGGCACATATGAAAATGGTATCTTTGAATGGAGCAAACTATCACTATTGGAAGGGTAAGATGAAGGACTTGCTATTTATGAAGAATATGCATATTCCTATCTTTGGCGCACAGAAGCCGGAGTCCATTTCTGATGAAGAGTGGGGTTTTGAGCATGAGTGCGTATGCGGTTTTATCAGGCACTTTGTAGATGAACCCATTTATAATCTTATTGCTTTCATGAGACACATCTGAGCTATGTGAAACACTTGAGTCATGTATGCTTCTAAATGGGGAGCAACAAATTGTACTTGTTAGAAGAATTTTGTTGAATTAAAGTACAAGGATGGAACTCCATTCTTGAGCACTTGAGTGAATTTCAGGCGTTGTGATCGATTATCCATTGTGGAGGTATCAAGTTTGATGATGATGTGTTGGGATTATTTACATTAATAAGCTACGCCGGTTCGTGGGAGACATTTCGAGTTTCCATGATTAGTCTTGCTGATGGCATTGTTCCTTGCAAATGGCAAAGACCAGTCTTAATGAAGAGATAGAAGGAAGGCGTAGTATTTGCTCATTGTTCGAGTGCTTGTTACTGAAAAGAGGCTTCAAAAGGAGTTGAAGGTGGTAGAGGCGAGAAGCGGGGCAAGTCGGATCGATGCAAAGATATTGGAGTGCCATTATTGTCTCACAAAATAGGGCACATCGAAGGAAGCTGTTTTCTATGGAAGAAAGAGAGTAAAGACAAAGGGTAAGCAAAAGAGAAGGATCATGATGATCGTGATTGTGTGACTCTTGCTACCCGGTGATGATCTGTTCTCCATGACCACTAATTCAGCAATTTTGTATCGATGTAGAGCATGTGGTTAATTGATAGTGGTGCTACCTTTGCATGTTACACCGGGAAGGAGTTCTTCATCTTACTCGGTGATTTTGGAGTTTGAAGATGGAGTAATGATGGCGTATCCCGAGGTTATTGGGGTTGGTGATGTCGTTTGCAAACCAACATGGGAATCTGATTACTTTCTTAAGAGGAGTCAAACATGCTCGGATGTCCGCTTTAATTGATCTATGTGCGAATTGCTTGATGATCTTTGGTTATGATAAGCTTTAGTTACGGAAAGTGGAAACTCACGAAGAGTAACTTAGTTTGTGGCGAAAGGCGGAAAGAGTTCAAAGTTGTATTGGACCAGCTTTGGTTGCTAGTGACGGTGTAGTGCTATGGATATAGAGGCTTCTTTGTGGCACCGAAGGAAGCTTAGTCATATCGGTGAAGAGTGACTTGTTTAGCGAGAAGGATATGCTTAGGGTTTGAAGAATGTAGATTTGGGAGAAATGTTCTCATTGCATGATTGGTAAGCAAACGGAGTATCCTTGGCTTATCCTCCCTCGAGAAAATCGGCTTACTTGAATTGGTGCATTCGGATGTTTGTGGCCCTTTGAAGGTGAAATCCTTTAGTGGTGCACTTTATTTTGTTACATTATTGATGATTATTCCAGAAAACTTTGGGTCTATGCTTTGAAGTCAAAAGACCAAGTGTTGGAAAAGTTCAAAGAGTTTCATGCCTCGGTTGAGAGGCAGTCGGGCAAGAAGCTGAAATGCATCGTCTTGAAATGATGATGGGTGAGTGTTGTGGACCTTTTGATACTCCTAACATGCGGCGTGGCATCGCACATGAGAAGACTCCTCTAAAACTCCTCGGTGAATGGTTTTGGCGGGGAGAGGGATGAATGGGACATTGATTGAGAGAGTGAGGTGTATGCTCTGCGAGAAGCTAGGATACCCAACATACGGGGGTGAGAGCCTTTGTACGGCGGTGCACGTGATCAATCTTAGTCCTGCTATTGCTTTGAATAGTGAGGTGCCAAACAAAATTTGGTTTTAGCGAGAATGTGAAGTATGATCACTTAAGGGTTTTTGGCGCTGCAAGAGTTTTGTGCATATTCCCGAGGATGAAAAGATCAAGTTGGATGCAAAGTGAGTGCATATTCGTGGCTATGGTGAGGATGAATTTGGTTACGGGTTACATGATCCCCATTGAGAGAAGCTTGTTAGAAGCCGTGATGTGAAATTCATGGAAGATCAAACCATTGAAGACATTGATAAGATGGAGAAGTCTACACCCAAGGAAGACAATGGTGTGGTTGATTTTGAACCCTATCGGCCCTTTATTTAGAATCCCGAGATCTTGATGCTCGGAATGATGTTGGTGATCGACCTTTGCGCTATGAAGTAGATGTTCTGTTGATGATGATGAAGAGGAGCACTGACATGTCCGCAGATAATCGGTGATGTTGCGAACCCTTATCAAGTTCAACTCGGGAGGTCAGCGAGGAGAGACAACCTTAAGAGGTATTCTCTGATGAGTATGTGATTCTAACGGATGATGAAGAACACGAGTGCTTTACAGGCCATGGAGAGTGAAGAAAAAGAAAAAAGTGGTTGGATGCAATGAAGGATGAGATGAAATCTCTTACATGATAATCACACTTTTGATTTAGTGAAGTTGCCTAAAAGGTAAGAAGGGCGCGGATAGAGGTGGATCACATAGGGTGAAGCATGAAAGTAACACTATGTCTCAGGAGGTATAAAGCCCAGTTAGTGAGTGAGGCTTTAGTCAAAGGAAAGTGTTGATTTAATGAGATTTTTCTCTATTTGTAAAAATGTCATCCATTAAAGCGTATTTACGTTTAGGTACTACTCTTGATTTGGAGGTAGAGCAAATGGATGTGAAAGCAGCTTTTCTTCCTTGGTGATTTGGAAGAAAGAGATCTATATGAAACAAGACTATAGGTTTCATGTTGAGAACTACCTAAATGTCTTCTCACTTCCCCTCGACATCATCTTCCTTTCACTCGCTAATTGTTTGATAACTCTTTACTCTTATCACATTATAAATGGAATAAAAATTTAAGAGGAAATATAAAGAAAAAAAAAGAAAAAAAATAAAAAAAGAAAAAAAGGAAAAAAATAAAAAAAATAAAAAAAGAAAAAAGGTAAAATTCAATATATTATTTTTATTTGCTACAATTTTAACTCATCAATATAAAAATTAAATAATATATAAGTTTTTAAGTAATTTTATTTATAATTAATTTTCTTTTAAATTCTTCATTAAGCAATCAAATTTTTAAAAAAATTAGTATTTTTTTCTAATTACTCGATAGAGTTAATTTTAACATATTATTATTATTGTATTTATTTTAACTCATTTTTTTATATTAGATAATTTAAAAAAGGAGATTTTAAATCATTTTATTTATATTTAATTTTTGTAAGGCATCTATGAAAAATTTTTATATAATTTTCAATAAGCAAAAAATAGCCAAAATCTTCAGCATCCTATCCACGAATCCCGTTCTTTAACATTATTGTTGTTGTGTGGGCCCTTGGTATGTAACGGTCGGCTTTATTATTAATCTTGATAGGTGGAAAGCATTGTGGCATTAGCATTGACGAGAGAAAAAGTAGAAATGTAAAACATGGCGTGATTGTTTATATTTTTCGCAAAAGTGGGAACTTTATTAATTGGATTTATTAAGCTGGATTTATTCGAGTCCCCAGTGAAGTGAGATTATTAGGCTTCTTAATAAAACATATGGGTTGGCTAGTGTGTAGGCTGATACGGCGGAGCCCGTGATGAGGAAGGGCCGTGGTCGAACTTCGATATATATAGAAGGCGTAAATTATAAGTACTGATGATCGTAATTCACCGCATCTGAGTTTTTAAAAATATTTACGAGATCGGTGAGAGGCGTGCGTTAAAGCAGGATTAAATCGAGGGTCGGTGGGAGAAGATCTTAAGGTCGTTAGTTTTGCTGCAGTCTTATCGGTCCATGTCGAGAAAACTGACAAATGGATTAAATCGGGTATGTAATTCTGAGTTTTCTCCATTAAAATTATGCTTTGTGTTAACATGGTTATCTAGAATTGATAGAATCGTATCCAACAGTTGGTATCAGAGCCAACCATGGTTAAATTCAAAACATGAAATTGGAGAAAAAATTTTGGGATTTATGAAAATCGCGATACACATCCCGATTTCGAGTTTTTCGATAAATCGAAATTAAATATGCACATGTTAGGAGCTGCCCAAATGAAACGATACATCGGTGGGTGGCGATCGGCGGGAGGTGTGGATCAGCTCACGCGCCACGCCGCCGCCTTAAGGGCGGCTTGGCGCGTGAACCGCCGCCAGGAATACGCCCCAATAACTAACGTATCGCTCTTTGGCGTGGCGCTACCGATCAGCCAACGACGATCGGCCGGATGCACTTGCGTCGCGTTTGTGGCCGATTCGATTAGTGGGCCAGCGTGTATACGTTGTGGCCGCCGTGGTGGTGCGTCGGCGTGATTGAGGCGTCATGATAGCGTCATCGACCGTCTTCGACGCGACCCTTGACCCGCCCGGCCGTAGGCGGATGGTCGACGACGGTCGGCAGTCCTTGACGGCCCCGACGTCAGCGGCGATAAACATAACCGGCGGCAGCCACCGCGCGTGCCACCAGCGCCAAAGAGCATACGAGGTAGTGGCGCGTGAGGCGCGTGTGAGGGTATTTGGGCAATTCGATATCTACGAATTAAGTATCGAGAATTCTCTACAATGTGGTATATTGAAGCTTAGTATGTTTGACTTTTCTGAGATGTAAGAAAATGCGTATAAAACCACTATCCTCACGCTAGAAATTGGGAGTATTTTTATCATTTTTAAGTGAAACCTATCTATGGTTTAGTACATATGGTGCTAAAGATGAATATGTTTTGCGTGGGGTATGTAGAGTCTAGAATTAATTTATCGATGAATAAATTGAGCAGTATAATTCTTCCATATATATAGAATGCTTGATACATAAAGTTAATATCCACGGTATGAGTGATTTTCCGGATTCAATTGATGGGGTTGTGTGTGGTAGCACACTTGATTGAGTTTGGCTCAATAAATCTCTATATTAATGATTACAGGATGTTTTGTTTTTATTGCGTGACCATACTCGAGGAGGGTGATCTGTGTTATTTCATGGAGGGATACATGTATGGCATGTGCTTGAGAAATGGTGATCTTAGTGGTTCATACACCAAAAAGAATTGGTGATTTCACGAGAAAAGTTAAGAATATCATTCTCATATTTTGTCATTGTGGAAGTCTTTGTTTGCATGATCGTATTTTACGCCCCGAGGTGATTACCCATGATGACAGCAATTCTCACATGAGTATTCACATGATCTTTGATTGTATTGTTTGTTTTATTTTTGATCAGTTTTTCTATGAGGCGCATTGAAATTCCATTTCAAAATTAGGATCATCTTTGGATTCATGCGGGAGGAAGCAACGAAGGATGAATCAGCTGTTGTGGGGGAAATAACGAGAGAACGAGTGTTAAGTGGGAGTAACAATCTTGGTTTTAGATTGCAGTTTGAGTGATGTTGAAGACACATTTTTATGTACCTTCCTTTGAAGGAATTTGATTTCGATATCATGTTTGGTTGAATTCTTTTGAAATTAGGCAATATTATTTCAATATTTCTTAATTCAAATAAGGTTAGATCTTATCATATGTCCAGCGGATTATCTGAATTGAGTTATCTCAGGTGAGCATATACATGGCCTCTGACTGAAGAGTTTGTTTCTAAGGACCCTTTACTTGGGAAGTCTTGTGCATTTATGGCATAAACTTGGCAGCCGTATCTCTGGGATCAGTGGAAAGGGTGATCAAGACCAATATCCTTGCTGCTCTTAAAGTGACAGAGATGTCAGTGAAGTACATTAATAGGTGAAAATGACCAAGATTAGAAAGCTGCGATCCGTAGTTATGACTTGTTTGAGTGAATTCTGCAGATATAAGTGGACATAGTAAGCGACAGCCTTATTGTGTAGAATTTTTGTTTCTCCCATTTAGTGATGACTAATTCGATATGGTTATTTGTACTTGAGTTAAAGAAAGTGAGTCTCTGACAAAGTTAAAGTTTTCCGATTTGAAGTCGGCGCGAACGGAAAGTCCAGCAAGGTTGTTAGATCTAGCGGGGTGAAGTATTGTGGCAAGCATAGCGTCTGGGAGAAACAGGAGCGTTAGCCGAATGCCCACGGGGACCTACGGGATAGTGACATGGTTGCTATGCGCAAGGTCACGCGACAAGGTAAGTATAACCGAAAGAGCAATGGTACTCTTTGTGAATGGTAGGAGTGTGAGTGGGTAGGACAGGAGTGGTTTTACTATGGGGTGAAGCTTTTGACAGGCTTGTACATTTGAATGCATTATTTGAAAGGCTGCATTCCATTGACTCCTTTTGGATTATGGTACGGTGAAAGCCTGAGAAACGCTCATCATAAGGTTTAGGGATGTCACCATGAGTAAAGGTTATATAAATCTGACATTAAGTAAGTTGAACAGGCCTTAAAGTGTTATTTTGTATCTTACCGGGTGCATTCAGAGGATATCGGTTCTATAATAATCCCGATGGGGCACAAGAATTGTGGAATCACAGGCATTGAAGATTTTGTGGGTTTGATGTGGCAGAAGAGGTATTTGCTCACAGGAATGATTGAGGATGATAGTACGATGAGTAATGTGTTATACGTATCTCCTCCACAGCTCAGGATAATTGGCCGGAAACTCCACCGCGTATTTTTGAGACTGGTGAGGACTAGGGATCTGTGGTGAGACGGCTCTAATGGGAAGTTCATCAAGGCTCTCGGTCTGCGAGGAATGTGGCTGTACTATAGATGGAGATCCTTCAGGGAGAGGCGATCACGTGATACCATGGGGATTGTTTAGTCACATATAGGAGAGCAAAGGCTGATGTTGGTTGCGACTGACAACATAGAGGAAATTTGTTTTCGCATACCCTCGTCAGGCTGTGGTTGGATCATGATGAGAGATGGTGTCCCATGAGCGTAGGGTTGGGAGCTTATTGAATTACACGATGAGTCATCGAACCCATTAGGCATAAACCAGGTGTATAAGACCAAAGGGACTCACAAGGGAAGGTTAAGAAAAGTTTAAGCGGCGGCGCGGTTTCACTCGGAGAGAAGGAGTAGACTATGAAGCCTTTGACTTTTTCTCCCAGTCTCTTCTAAAGATTCTTCAGTGATCGGCATTAGTTGCTCATTTTGATATGGAGTTACGGATGGATCTTAAATTGCCTTTCTCAATGGAGACCTTAATGAAGGAATTATGTAGTGGCTTAGAAGGTTTTTGTGGCAAATCAGTTAGGGTAAAGCTTGTGTCTTGGGGCTGAAAGAAATTTTGTTTGTAGTGCCGAAGCGAAGCTTACAGACAATGGTACTTAAGGATTTCATAGTGTTGTTGCTTCATATGGTTTTGTTGAGAACAGTAGGTCGTGTATATATGCTATGAGGTCGGTGGGAGGAAATTCATTTCTTTGGCTCCTCACATCATGGATGATATCTGTTTATGGCCCGGTGACCTTGATCTTTGCATGAGAATGAAAGCGGGGATGTTGTTCAGTATAGCTTTGATATGAAGGACCTTGGTGGCGTCTTTTTTGTCTAGGCATTGAAGTTACTTAGGAATCGTTCTTGCAGATTCTATTAAGTTTATCCCTCGGAGGCATATGTTGTTCAGTGCAAGAAGAGATTCGCTTGCTAAACTATATAAACTTGAGGGCCCTCTATACATGAGGGTGATAAAGTTGGTAATATCACCGGTATCCTCATTGGGATATAAGCTTCAATGAAAGTGTACCTTGTATGCTAAGTGCACTTGGAATGTTAATAACATCTTTCAGTATTACTGAAGGAACCCGGATATTAACGTTCTGTGAGAGGACTTGTAGGATATCAGGTCAGACCAGGGGACACTGATCATTGGGTTCTTTGTGAAAGTTATATAAGTCTTAAGAGGACAAAGGCACTGTGATTTACAAACATGTTGGGCTTCTGACTACGGGTGGGTATTCCGGTCGAACTTTGCTGAACATCGGGATGAAAAGAAGTCCATATTGGTTATATCTTTAAGTTAGCGGGAAGTGCGATCGCTGGAAAAGTGAAACGAAATCTTGAATTGCATCTCCGCCATCTGTGAGGGTTGCTTTCAACGCTGACCCTTTCAGGCGATTTGAAACAGAACCTCATTCAGTTAACGTGTTGATTTTTATGGATAGGCCTTACAATTGTATTGTGACCAATCTTTCTGGTGTTTGTTTGTGAATCATACAGGTGTCGAGTGCAAGCATGGAGGTGTGCGACCATAAAGGAAAAAGTTCAAAACGGTGGCGTTGCGTGCAGGGCCCATATATCAGCGGATGATATGATTGCGGATCCACTAACTAGGCGCTGGCCCACTTTGTGGCTGTTTGATCGACATGTGGTAAAACAGAGGAAACCAGAGTATCATGGGATCTGTTTGTAAATTTGGTGGGGTATTAAGATTTATGTTCTTTCTTATGAAGGTTGGTCGATTTAAATTTTATTTTGTAATAATTGAATTTGTATCAACTCTTTTGCATTCAATAAGGTATTTGTGAATGTGAGTTTAGCCGAGTTAATTACATATAAATTTATTGAAAAATCTCGAGGCGTATTATGAAAAGCGCAGATATGGTATGGGGGCGTGCTTGAGTGGCGCGGGCGTGTTTTGTTACGCGCCTTAAAGTAAAGTTTTTATCAGGGTAACATATCATGCGGAAATTTCGTTGGAACCGCGAGTGGATGATATTCTCTGGTGACACACTAGGTACTGTGACACTTAAGGGAAGAATTTGGACTAACAAATGTGGATATTATGGTATCACTCATTGTAAGTATTGTAGTTTCGCTTGGCATTCTGTATTGAATGATATCTCGGTAAAGTTAAGCGCAAGTGACCATGCGAGGCTTGCGTGGTGTGCAATTGCGCTGATTAGTCGTTACAGGAACTTTGTGGGATCAGTTGACTATTAGGAATAAATCTACCAGATTGATATAAAGGTGCGCGCGGGTTTGTTTGAGTTAATATATTGCCAGTGGAGAATGTTGAATTTTTAAATAAAAATTGAATTTATTAAGTGATTTTATTGTGGCTGGATTAATCAGGTCTAAGTAAGTGGGATTATTGGGCTGCCAGCTAGGCTTATATGGAATTTGGCTAGTGTGTGAATTTGATCTGGCAGGCCGAGTGATGGGGAGGGGCAGAGTGGTCGAACTGATATCTCATAGGGCCTAAAGTCCCTCCCAAACCCACCCGTGATGCGTCTGATTCTCACATCTGGGTTTTAGGAAAATATTTTAGAGATCGGGTGAAAGGCATTAAGGGCAAAGCCCACAGTTAAATAAAGGGTCGATTGGGAGAAGATCTTGAGAATTAGTTTAACTCTTGGTCTTAAGTAGATTAAGCGTGCAAAGGAAAGAAGAGAATAATAATGGATTCAGTCAGGGTATATATTTTACCAAGTTTTTAATTAAAATTATTAACATGTTCTAACATTGATTTATACAGAATTGATAGGTCATTATCCAACTGATGTGCATGGAAAGAAAGGACGTACACATATAACTTAGAATGTAGCTGAAATTTATTATTGTGTGTCAATATAAGTAAACAAATGTATCTTATAATTACTCCAGAAAATAGAAAGGGAATTTATTTTGTTGATCATTTGTTTAAGGGTTATGAAGCAGTAGGTGGTCGATGCAGTTGGATTGATTTGTCAATATTTTGAAAGATAGATTAAAGTAGTCAGCAGTTGATAGATTCGGGCTTGTGCTTTGACTGCAGATAGTTCTGACTATTTAGATTAAGCATGGACCCAACTCGATTTAATCTGAATTTTATTTTATTTTTGTTATTATTAATTTGCAAAATAACATATATACTATATGATTTATGGAGAATTTTTCTCTGAAACCTATAGGTAATGAGTACTAATGAGATGAAGATTAAAGGTAAATTAATTTTATTTGAAATTTTTGAATTCCCAGTTTTAGATATTATTTGTTGTCACTTTATATTTTTTAGTCTTTAAATATAAAGCGTATTTATTAATTAACTTCATTACACAGTATAACTTTTGTGTTTATGATTTAGATATTTCATTTTATTATGACAGTTTGAACTTGATTGTGGTTGATACTTAGTGAGTTAATTATTATGTAGTTTGTACATAGTTATTTAACTTGCTCCTGATGGTTTGAACATAAATTTATATTGTTCGTTTTGCATTCTTTACTTATTTATGTTGTTTAAAGGACAGAATTATTATATTGTCTAAGTTCCATTATTTATGCATTAACTATTATTAAATATTTGTGTGTTGTTTTTATTATTTTAAGGGCTGACAAAATTGATAAATATCAATTATTGATGAAATGGAAATTTCTATACAAAAATGTTAATTTCTGAGTTTAAATCTAAAAATTTTAATATTATGACTCTCTTATAACATAGCTAAGGATTGTTTTTTAGTTCATTGAATTTGGTAGTACTTTGTCCACTTAAATTATAATCGAATTTGAAAAAATTGTTGAGTTGTTGCGAGGTTAATGTTGCTGTTCTTACCAGGTGATAATACGCTCGTTTCTTGTTCTTCAGATACGACCCTCAAGGTTTTATCAGTTACCCAGATTCATCATTGTTTGGACTTTAACATATGAAAAATCTGTTTATTTTTATGGACTTATTTACCATTGAGATACAGCGACCTAAGTTGCTTATCTATTAGGAGCTTTTTCGAACTCTCCGTCAACACTCACATTATGGCCCCACTTGTCTTGCAGCAGAAAAAATGCCAATTTCTTTCTCAAAATTTTTGTGGACTTATTTACTTGAGTAGATGAAGAGTTCCTGTCATTGTAATGCGGATATTTAAGTTTCATGTTCAATTTAATGGTGCATATTTTCTTGGGGGCATTGTGTTATATTTTGTGTCATTTCGTTTCGATCTTTTATAGTGTCAGCCATAATTAAGAGCAATGTTATTTGCCTCCTGGTGGCCTTGAGGTAGGGAGGTTTTTTTGTATGGGATCTGGAATCAATGGAATCAATGGCAATGAATGATGAGTGAACCCTTCTTGTTTCTGGTGGAACTGAGAGGGGTATACTATAGGCTATTTATAATTTCTTTATTTGTCTCTTTTCTGAAGGATCTTCAGTTTCTTCCATACTAAAAAAAAAAAAGAATCTTTAGTTCTTCCCTTGCATCTGATTCCCTGTTTATATCCTTAAAATTTAGATTTCTAATTTGAAATATTTTATAATTAGTCATTCAATTTTGTTATGTCTTAGTACCAATGAGCCGTGTATGATATAGTTGATTTTCATCCTACACATCCTTGACATTTATTTAGATGTGCATTTGTATTTTCTCTGGTTTTACTATTGTTGGAAAACCATTTAGCGCGAAACCTCTGTTTGTAGGTTGTGTCGTACTTGGGTCGGTGAGGCCGATTGGGATTAAAGGCAGGGTTGAGTGCGTCACAAAATATCTTTGGATTTCTTTCGCTATTTTATTATTATTTTTAGTCGAGGCGGAATTTTTGTGGGTATGGCCTCGTCTTATAACATAAATCAAAATGGCATATACATATCAAAGAGCTATACTTAGGAGTGGTGTGTCAGTGAAAATCCCCATCTTTGCATTCTGGGGTCTAGTTAAAATCTGTTTGTCTTCGTTCTAGTCGTAGCCTGGAACCATGTAGTGAACCCTTACAGTGTGTTGGCCGGCGTGCATCTTGGGTCTTGGATGTCTTCTCTTGTACCTGCACGGATTAAAAACCGTCTCTTTAGGCTTTCTGTTGATGGGAGCATCTATGTCTTGTCACATACGCCACACATTTAAAGCATAAAACAATAACAATAACGAATTTTCTGTACATTCTTATAATGAACTTATCTGATTACTTAACCTTTCAACAAACATGGCAAAACTATGTCGGATCTCCGCCAGGTTACATAGCTTATTACCGTACTTACTAAAGCTTATCTTTTTGGTACTTCTTATCTTATACTTGCACCAAAACTTACTTATAAGCACAGTTGTTCTTGTTTAGACCCTGTGCTTATAGCTTTGGGATCCTATACTTATATTTGACTTATTCTTATTCGAACTTATACTTATAACATCCCTTATGCTTACTCGGAAGTGAAACTTATCGTAGACTTATTCTTATTCCTATGTCAGGTAGGACACATGTTATACTTATCTCAGTGGAGCTGTCACGATACTTATCCCATAGGACATATGTTGCATACTTATCTCGTGGGACATGTGTTTATACTTTATCTCCCGTGGGATATTGTAATTCATATTCATAGGTATACGATTATTAGGCTTATACATCTTATATCTCGTAGGACACATGCGCTCATGCTTGCTTATCGGGAGCGTATACTTATTCGGATCTCGAAAGGACATATATTGCGGACCTCGATGCTTGTCTCGGACTTATAATTATCTGAATCTCCCACGAAGGACATCTACTTGAACTTCTTTGGGGATAATACTTATCCGGATCTCTCGTAAGGGTCACGAGCTTAGACCTTTCACGAAGTGAGTAAGGTACTCTGAACTTATGCCGTACTTGAATCTTATACTTGTGCTCTGGGCATATCCTTATCTTACGAGATTAATGCTTTCGAGACGTGTTTTGTATTTTGGATCTTATTCTTGTACTTCGGATTCCCACGGAGCTTGATACGTGCAAAAGTACATGCCAATTTCTGAGGAGATATTCACAGGCGATATATTGGTATTAATGGAACTTATTCTTGTATTTCGGATCTTATACGTGTATTACGGAAGTTATACATGTATTTCAGATCTTATATATATCTTACAGAGCATATACTTGTCTTACGGATCTTATACTTGTGTTACAGAACTTATTCTTGTCTTACGGATCTTATTCTTTATGCGAGAAGATTGCAGTAGGTAGATAAAGTGAGACATATTAGAATCATATCACCAATAAGGTCATGTCAGGACTTATGCGGAATCACGGACATTAATCGAAGTAGTAGGTACAGATCACCTTTAGACTTATACAATTTGTTATGCTTATAACAGGCTTATGCTTGTCGGATCTCCGAGTAGGAGTTTGAGCTTATTCTTATCTGAAATTGCCACATGGAAGCCTTTACCAGTTCATTATACGGAGTACCGTGGGTACTCTTACAGGACTTATTTTATTTTTCTGAACTTGTGTATGTTCTTAGATACGGAGTACCGTAGGGACTACGAGAGATGTTGGTGTGCAAAAGAGGTACTTTACCAGTGCCTCTGAGCCGAATACGAGGAGGTACGCGGTCTTCTGAGGAACATATCTGAGGTACACATTAGGCACATTCGATTTTACTATATTCATTTCTTTATTCTTATTCATTATTAGAGTCTTATCATATAATTTGTTAAAGATTGCCTAGTAGGTAATACGGAATGAGTAGGACCGGCCTGATAAGTAGAGGTATAGTACGATGCGAGGTCTTGTGTATGAGCGAGGAGTGTGAAACTCTTGATAGAGTGCACGTCGCACTAATGAAATCTTGAAGTACTAATGTGCCAAACCGCAAATCCCGAGTGCCGTTACACACTAATCGATCTTAGAAGTGCTTATACGTGCTGCCACGTATAACATAGGTGCCATGTCATTTCAATAATTGGTCTTAGACAATTTACAATTATTTTAGTTCGGTAACTTTTATCTTATAATAGGGCCGCTATGCCATTGTATGTTTTTATGACTATTATGATTTCTGTGCTTTCCTTATTTCAAACTCATTACATATGGCATTTCCTTACTTATATTTATACGGGGAATCTTTACGTATTCACGCATCGCATTCATGTATTCTTGTTCTCACATAAATCAACTGCTTAGAAATTGGGTCGTTCCGATGGGATCATCGAAACTCGAGGATTATGGCATTTTAAATGTGGCCCCAGTCGGTTGTCGATTTTACTAGATGGACAGTTTGAAATATTCATTTCCAGTGCAGCGTCTCCATATTTGATATTGGTTCTTTATACTCCTTTAAAGCTAAGGTGCTAAGGGTTCTCCTCGACTAGAATCACACTTGATTCGAACTTCAAGAGGCTTCGAGATACGTCAAAACGACCGGGCCTCTATGGTTCAAGCGTCACGAGAATTGGCTTGCACATAGCCCTACTTTGAGTGAATTTTTGGGCCACCTAGAATCAGAATTTGACGATGCATATTTCTGTATGTTTGGTTCTCCTTGAAGTCTATTTTAATTATCCACTTGAATCACTCAAATTGGATAAGAAATGAAGCGATTATCATTAAAATCTGGCGGGTGAAATAGGAAGCGAGAGCATCACATGTGCAGTACACTTACAGGCTTTATCTGGTACATCGTGACCAAATGACCGGGAACTGCGTGTACCGATGCGTATTGTTGAAATTATCTTAGTCTGCCGCGAAAAATGCCGGAATGTGTGTTTTTCTCCCGTTTATCCATATTTTTCAACAAATTAAACTACATGCCATCACGCCTTTCCAAGAAACCATTTACTATAATCTTGTAATATCTTTTATAACGAATTATCTTTCATTACTTATCTTTATTTTGAAATCTTCCATGAAGTTCTTCCAAAACCATTAATAGCCAGGTTTATAACCCATACTCGAATAAATATGATGATTAGTTAGGGTTTGTTACAAGCCACTACTTCGATTACTCTGATTAGCCATTGAATCAACGCCGAATGGAAGTTTATATTTTCTTATTAATAGATTTAGAGGTTTTACCAACCTTAATTTCATTTACATCTTGTTGGGATGAGAAATCTGAAAACAAACCCTAGATTTGGAACTCATAAACTTTTCTAGAATTCTATACGAAATATATGATCTATCTGAATTAAATGCAAGGTTCAGTTATCTCTTTGGCCTTGCTTTCCTCTTCTCTTATCTTCTTCTTCTCTTCCTCTTCCTCTTCTTCTCTCTTTTCCTCTCCCCTCTCTCTCTCTACGGTTTTGTCCTCCCAAAAATGAGACCAAATTTTGCTTAAATCCCATGTTTTGTTAAGGCCATGTTTGGCCAAGTCAAAAACCCATTTTTTTGGGTTAAGTTTCCATTATTACACTTTAGTCCTTAGGTTCTCTCTTTTTGCAAGGTGAGTTATCTTTATGTTGTTACTTTATAAGCCTTTTAAATGCTTGTAACCCACCATCTGCAGATTTTAGCGAAATTACGATTACATCGCCCAAGTGCATAAATTTTTCGGGTCTCTCGTTTCCATGTTTAGCATTTAACTACTTTGGCTTGTTGAGTGTTATCTTTCTGAAAATCACGCAAGCGTGTCCTTCTTGCTGGTATATTTTGGGGTGTTACGAGTTGTGCTTGTTTGGGACGGGCGGTTAAAGACTATGAAGCTTTCAGGCATACGGATAACGTGGGGCTCTGCTGTTGGATTCTACTGGCAGGTGGGTTGCATGAAATCTGCATTTATTTGACAAGGTCCTTGTAAGCATTTTTGCTAAGCTTCAAATTGATTTTGGCCTTTTTCATATGCAGATTTTTATATTAGCTTTTCATATTCTCCTTGGTACATTTTGGCACTTATAAATTTCTTTTCAACAGTTATTGAGATGACCCTTTGCCATAAAATGTCGCCTTCCCGAGAAATCTAACGATCTACTTTCTTAGAATCCACTGACTCAAACGAATTATTGTTCCTAGGTCTAAGGATTGTGTCTTTATTTTCTCGCTATGCTGTTTTACTTCTCTTCTGTATCTGTAGTATCACTTTTCTGTTTAGGGTTTTTTTTAAATATAATTTAAAGAAGAAAATATATATTCCAAATAAACCTTTTGATTTAATTTTTTGTGCTATGATGATCATTTACTCACTGTTTGGCGCTTTTGCTTTCTTTGAAGAATGCGTCATCCTTCTTTGTACTTTCCTTTTATTATTACATTTTTTATGCTTCTTACTGAAAAATGGTATATTGAGAAGCATGTTAGTTAGCAATTTCTTTGTCCTGTGGATTTTTATTTGCTTATTGGCAAATCCACAAAATCCTAATTACAGCACCCAGGCTTCAAATTTTGTTAATTGTTTTATTTTTTTGAACATAACATCCTGCATTCTGACAATTTAATTAGCTGCAAATATTTCCTGTTTTTCTGTTGCGACAGCACCAGTTATGATTAATTTTTTACTTCAATACTTCTTTTCCTCTTTAATTTTCAGTTGCACCGAAGGTAAATTGTAGGATTGGCCAGTGGATCTTGAAATCCATTAGGGAGATATTAGGTGTGTTGCATTATTGGACTGGCTAACCATTGAATTTGCCTTACCAGTTTTAGTTATCTATTGCTGTGTTACTGATCACTTTGATTTATGTTTCCAATTACTGTCAGTAAGTGTTTTTTGATTCTCATTGTTGCAGGGTTTGCTTGTCTGGGTCTTCTGATTCCATGATTAGGTCGTACCTCTCTGCATTTTACTTTCTTTAATGATGATACAACTTATTATCTTATTCAGACATGCAAATTCGCCTTTTTAATATTCCCCATAAGTTCCATATGCATTTTGAATGGTTTTATATGCTGAATTAGTCATTTTCCCTTTTGGTCAATTTGGTGAGTATGCCCCAGAGTATCAACCACTTGGCAAGCAAGAGGGTCAAGATTTCACTTTTGATTTTTAAATTTGAACCCTAATGGTTAAAATTTTCTTTGTAAAAAACATCGTGTTATATCGGTATATTTTAGAGCCATAAAGCGATGAAGCTTCGTAATATACATGTCTCCGTGCTCTGTTATTTAATTTTTTTATTAGAGTAATTTTGCCCCAAAGCTATGTGCCAATTTCTTATTTTGCTTGAGCTACATCATGATAGGGGAAGTCTATGGATTTGTTGAATCCGAGTTTTCTAAGAATTATCATTTTACTTGGGTTTTCCTTCTCCTTCTTTAAGAAAGGCATGGTTGAGGTTTAGGCTTGGGTTCATGGATTTGTATTAACATGTATATCTTGCATCAATTTTCTACTTTTCCTGCAGTGTATCATATATTTTTTAATATGATGATCAAACGGAAAAAAATATGTATATATGGTACATGTATATTGGAAGCATGAAGTGTGAGGTAGTATATAACAAATTTCATAGAAGATATTGGATTAAAGAGTTAAACTACACCATATCATATGAAAACATTGAATGCTGGAGTTTAAAAAAATTCAAGTTAACAAAAAATGAGTTTAAAGCATATATTTATCATAACATCCGCACAAATAAACTTTTTAAACTTTTACATATGATTTAGTTCCTATTTCTAACTAGGGCATTTTTACATATATGTGCCAATGTGCCATGCATATGTATGCCTTGTATTTTTCTCCAAACCTAACTTTTCATGTTTGTCATCTTCACGCTTTTCCTACTGGAAAAAACCCTAATTTATTACATAATATATATATATTTATTTATTTATCAATTGGCATCATTTTCAATGTCAATAAATATTGTTAGAATAAATTTAGTTACTTTCATATAGGATTATTTTACTCTGTCCTTTTATGATTACTTTCTGTAACCACCATTTATTTTTAATCGTTATAGTTATTTTGAAAAGGAATTTTTATATTTGTTAAAATTATGAAAAATAGCTGAAGATATTTATATTGTTGTATTACATATGTTTAAGATAAAATACGAATTGCAATATGCATTCATTAAGAACGTGTTGTATCATTGTATCTTGTTGTGCATTGTAAGTTGCAATATGCATTGATTCTCATTAAAAACGTGTTGCATTGTTTTATTGTTTTGTGCATTGTAAGGGATTCCTTTATTTATGCTTGAATTTAGTTGTGTAAGGATGTTGCTTTGATTTTCAGCTTTGTGCTGAAGGAATCCTCATCCCTCCAGTCCCCTTTGTTGCTTATTTTGTATTTCTTCCTCCTAATAAATTTTCTACATTGCTTGTAGACATTGTACATTTTTTTAGTCTCTCAGCTGTGTGGTTTTATGTTTCTTTTGGGGTGGTTTGGATTTCTTCCACTTCTATCAGTTCTCATTTCTTTGCAATGATACTCATGGTATCTTTAATTTCATTTTAACGAATTTCTTTTCTGATAGATATTTCCGGGTTTATGATTTTTACTCACATACAATATATAATTAATTTATTTCCTTATAATTAATCCTTTTAGTGCTTCATGGGCTTGATCAACCTGTACATCCATCCTCACATTTCGCAGGCTCTGGGATCTTGGTCAGCAGCGATGTGTGCATTCTTATGCCGTGCATACAGATTCTGTCTGGGCACTTGCAAGCACCCCAACATTTAGCCATGTTTATAGTGGTGGGAGGGACCTTTCTGTGAGTACAGTTTTCTCCCAGAACTCAACCCATGCAAATATTCCCTTGCCTCTTTTTTATATTTTGCCCTCTATTTTCCCTTTAGCATATGATGTAGTCCACTTTCCTTTTCTTTTCTTGATCTTTTGCAGTAGTACTCATCTTTTGATGACCTATTCTGTTTATACTTTCAGTTATACTTGACAGACTTGGTGACAAGAGAGTATTTTGCTTTGCACAAAGGAACACCCTATTTTGCAACTGGCATTGCATGATGATGGCATATGGGTTGCTACAGCAGCTCTTCTGTACACAGATGGCCAGCTGAAGGGCGTAACCCTCAGAAGGTTTTCAGAGAGGTGGTTCATTCTTGAGTGGTTCATTCCAGAACAAGGAGCTTCCTTAGAGGATCAGTACATGAATCCGTTCTACTTATTTCTGTCTGTTCCATAATTCATAAGAGATGTCAATGTGTGTACTGAATCCCTTGAGTGTGCATGATAACATACCATTAGTAGCCATCCTTTAAGGCGGTGATCTGAAATAGGAATCAGTTCAATCGAGCTTGTTCTCTTTTGTTTATTTCTTTTTCCAAAGAGGTATACTAAAGCTTCCTCAGCCAACTTAAACATTGACCTCTTCCAATGTTGTAGGTTCCTGTTCACAAAGAACCATGCTATACTATTCCAGGAACCCTTGGAATTGTGCAGCATGAGATTCTAAATAATAGAAGACAAGTCTTGACTAAGGTAATTAAAATGCTTCCTCTTATGTTATGATGAGAATTATTATTTTATGATCAATTATTAGTTCAGGTTTGCATAGTTATTTTGTTTAATGTTATTTTGCAAATTGACTCTATACTTCTCCACAATAGGATACAGCTGGCTCAGTGAAGCTATGGGAGATCACCAGAGGTGTTGTTGTTGAGGACTATGGACAGGTTAAAAGAGTTCATTTTCTGTCTATTGACACTAGAATTATATGATTGGTGCTCCTGTGCTAAGGCCTGATTATTGGGGAAAGGGTTGCAATGGCTGTGCTGAATTATGATGTGCAGCTTTTTTATGTTTCAAGATTTTCTTTTGGACCAATTCTAAACATTTTTGCCTTTAATATCCTTAGGTTTCATTTGAGGAGAAGAAGGAAGAATTGTTTGAGATGGTATGAATTCCTAATTTATGTTCAATAGTTTTAATTTGAGTGAAACAATTTGGTGTATCTTTCTTTTGATTGCATTATCTTCTCCAGGTGAGCATTCCTGCATGGTGTACTGTAGATACAAGACTGGGAAACTTGTCTGTCCATTTGGATACACCACAATACTTTTCTGTGGAAATGTACTCTGCTGACCTTGGTATTATTGGCAAACCCAAGGATGATAAGGTACATCTTAGTCATATCTATACACATTTTTTTGATACTTCTGCAGATAGATGAAGTGTCAGAATGCTATTTACTAATCGGCATATCTTGATGCATTTTGCCTACTTTTGTGTCCTCTGTTGGATCTCTGAAATTGACCTACCTATTTTACCAACTAAGCCAATTTTGTTCTTGTAAAGATTTTGATTTAAAAAAATCATTTTGTATACAATCAAGAATTGGGAAGTGGTTTTGCTTTGTATACTCTTGATTTGTTTATTTATTCTTCTCTTTTGAAGAATTCTTCTTCCTTTCTGTATACTCTACAATATTCAAATAGTTTTCCTATACAAGGGTTTTTAACTTCTGCTTGTATATATCATGGAAGAAGTTCTATAATCATCATTAATTGAAATGCGTTTGGAAATCAGTATATCACGAAATGGTGTAACTTTGCCTTTTGAAGTTTAATTTCAATAATTCATTAATAAGTATCATCTTTATGTGATTATAGAGTTAATTTTGCTTGCGGGAAACTCTTAAGGTGCAGGTGGCTCATTGGTTGACCAGAGAAAACAACGATTTGGGTCCAATCATGTGATAGAGGAGGTTTCTTCACGGAAAGGAGTATCTCTGCTAAGTATTTCTCATTCAAGAATGGAAGTAGATGGTATTGCTGAAAATGATTCCAGCGGGTTTTATCCCCCCTTTGAGTTTTCAACAGTTTCCCCCTTCCATTATTGCGAGGGCTCCTGAGGAGGTCCATGGAGAAGAAAATAACTGATCTAGATGGAACGGAGGATGAGAAGGACTTCCCTTGGTGGTGTCTAGATTATTATCTTGAGCGATCGATTGCACCTCCTAGGGGAAAATACCAAGTAATTCTACGCCATTGTTGCGTCGCTTTTCTTTGTGGTTATCCTTTTTCACCCCTTTTCTTAGGCTTTTCTTTATTAGTTTTATGCACTTGCACGATACTTTGCATATTAGGAATTGTTCGCGTTATTTCTTTCTTTGATACGTAGTTTGAAAGATGCCTCTTTGCTTGCTTTTGTACTGTTAAAAGATTTGGATCATTTGTGGGATTCTTGAAATAGGTGATGGTGGTTGGGGCCACATGTTGGATTGCTTTTGTGTCTTCCATCGACGAGAATGAAAATTTGCTGCATCTGTTGATTACTTATCTCGGAGTATTATGGTGTTAACAAGTCTTTGACATGTTCGGGAAAATAAAAAACTATATTTTTGTTATGTTTGATGTTCTTTAGTCTTCAGGAAACCACTGAATTGAACTATCTTTATTTTGTTCAATGATAAGTAAAAATGATTATCGTAGGAAATAAACATTTTGGTTATCGGTGGCACAAATTTGTTAATGGGACCCAGCTGTTCATTATTTATTTATTTTACATTACCCGATTTAGTAATTTTCATAAAATTTTATGTAAACTCTTTACTTGTATGACTTTATCTAAGCATGTGAAGTTCAAACACATTAGGATCCTTATACAAGGAAAGTAAGTGCACCTCGTATATTGAGGAATTCATAAAGTAAAAGTTTTTCTTTTTGGTTTGCTAGTTTGAAAAGGCAAAGTTTTTAACTATTAGTTGAACCATCTACATGTGTATTTTATATCGTGCATATGCCTTGTACATGCATATCATAAAATCTTTCTTGTGTTTTCGTCTTATATTTTTTCTTCATATGTCATTCATTATTGAAATTAAAATTTCTTTTCTTAATATGTGAACTCCATTGTATGTATCGGATAAATGAGAAATCGTTATTTGTACCTTATATTTTTCTCGCACTTTATAGCATATGTATGTGAATAGTGAAACAAAATGAAAATTGAATTACATTTCCAATTTTCTTGAGAGCAAGATTAAATGCCTTATTTGGACGTAGTGTAAATTCTTCCTGCTTTTTTTTTTTTTCCTTGTAAAACACTTTTCCAACTGTCTATCTTGAGCACCATCTCACTCTTCATCTCCATAGCTTTCAAGCAACACCATATGTTCAAAATTTTTGAGTGTTTTCTCTGGAAAAAGCTGTTAGTGATTTTTCTTCCAACCCGTGTCTTTCTTGAGCTATGTAGTCGCCTTTCAATGCGCTCTTGTATCGGGGCATTCTGTGGAACTTAATGCCTTATTTCTGGCAATGTTCTTTTGAAAATCTACTACTTTGCCAATCTCTGCTTAGAATCATAATCAGCAATTGATTTATATATATTATGTAAAAAACTGCAGGAAGAATTTTCTATAAATCAGATTCAGTCACAATCTGAAAACATTGCAAAAATTGGGGAAAAAAAATAAAATCAGTATTTAGATTATTAAAGAAAATATATCTCTGCATTATTTGAATTGATATTTCTGGTTAATTAATTTATTTATTTCTTTTGTTTATTCATTTTAATTTTAATTTTTTTTTCTTTTTGGTTTTATTATTATTTTTAATTGTGAAGTTGAAAGTGAAGGAAGGCGTCCAAGTTGAGTGTAGATAAATAAAATATTGTATCACATGAGGACATGATGACCATGAAATTGAAGCAAATAAAAATGGTGCTTAAATCCTTGACCATTCAAAAACAGTCCGTGGTGCCATACTATTGTCTTCATTCCTTTGTAAGACACTGATTAATGATTTTTAGATTCATGAGCGTTTTCCAAGTTTTATAGCAAGCGGTGAAAACTGAAAAAGAAAAATTTCTGTGTTACATATAGGTTTAATTTCAAAATGTTTTTCTACAACGAAGTGCTTTATATCAAAGAAACTGAAGTCATTGTCTAGAAATATACTTCAGCAGACACACAGATGTATTAGACTTCTGGATGAGCATCTAAGAAAAATGTCCAGCGGTTAACTTGGAGCATGCCTTTATGCATTGTCATCCTCACCATGTTCTGTGATGGGAGATCACATTATCTTGTCTCACCAAGGTGTCTGAGACTTCCTCGCAGTGCTTGGACATTTTGTAGTAGTCTTTTTTGGTGTCCTGTTTCCTTAATTGAGACATATGTAGTTTAAATGTGAATACTGTGATTAGACTAGGTTCTACAAAGAGCTGTATTTACTTCTTGCTTTTCAGAAGAATACTGTGTGATGAAAATGATTCTACCAGATTTGTTTGCTTCTAGGTTATTAATTATGTTACGGCGGAAGATGGTCCTTGACAAACCAACAGAGTGTAAACTCTGATGGAACGTACTTAGGCCTCCCTGGTGACAGTGCAGCATTCAGCGGTTGAGTGGAGATGGATCCTTCAGGTCTGGGTTGAAGCCTTGGCAAAAGCTTAAGTCCTCAATAGAGATCTTGTGCAATAACCAGGCAAGTTGTTATACTTTTTGGACGAGTAAAAAAAAAAAAAAAGCAGTAACTTCGGGATTCTTGAAATTTTGAATTAAAACTGAAGAATCACAATTTGAAAAAAAGCAGTAAGAAAAATGGATAAATATTTTAATGATAATTCTTATCTCGTTTGAGCTTGTCTTTCTGATTTTACACTGGTCTGAAATGTTTTCTAGTTTTCTTTCATTTTCATTCTTGAACATGTTATTCAAGAATCAAGATGGACTAGGGGCATAGGAAAGTCTGTAAGACCTGCTTTGATATACTTCTTTTTGGAAATATATTTGTTTATTCAGGGACCTACCATATTATTTAAGAGTACACTTTTGCTCAGATATTGTTCTTCTGTACGACAAACTTTGACATCCTTTTTGGTGGAATTATTTTTTGGAATGATCAGAATGGGTTATGGAGATTAAACTCACTGATAATGGGATTTTATTAAGCTTCATTTTGGTCATAAAAAGAACAAGGGAAATGGGGGAGAGATGCTGATATTAATTAGGTGGAGAAGGATACCATTTTGAAAATTTCCATATTTTACCATTTCCTTGCTTCTCTTCTCTGAGGATTCACACAGAGCCTTGATATTCTTCTTGATAACAATGTCATTTATTTCTTGTGTTTTAGGTCTTAGCACCTGATATGAGCTTAGCCACAGTCTGAGCTTATATATGGAAGAAACCCGAGGACCTGGTTCTTAATTACAGAGTGGTGCAGGGAAGATGAGTCTAGGTGACATTTTGATGGAGGTTAGTAGTAGTGCTGATTTACATGAGATGTGCATAAGCATTGGTTTTATTTTTGTTTAGTTCAAGAAGGTTTGTCATTGACCTGAAATGTACATCAATGGAACATCTTTTGAGTTCTTTCTCATGAATTAGTGGGAAATGATTTTGGAATGTGTTAGAACATGACAAGCATAGAAATAGTAGGTACATTTTGGTCAGTAAATTTGTCTCTCAGAATATATGATTTTTCACTTGGTTCTTTAATCTCAGAAAAGCATTTTAGAGTTCAATAAAATTTCTAAGCCACAGGAACAACAGCATTCTTGGGTGTAGGTGACTCATCTATTCTATCTGTTACCATTATATTCTTGTTATGTAAAGATAGATAGAGATGGCAGCATCCTATGATCAATTGTTCCAGTGAATTTAATTGGTTGGTTATTCATTTTCTTAAACTATTATTTCCTTAAATTGTATCAGAAGATTGCAAGTTACAGATATTTTGTGCTTTGTGTAAAACACTTGAAAATGATGGAATCTTCTTGGGGGGTTGGTTGCTTGTGAGGATCAGTTGCAAAAATATCCATTGCTGAGTTAAATCAATATTCTCAAAAGTTTGATAAGAGAGCTTGGCTATAAAAGCTGTTTCGCCCAGTTGGATGATGATGATGATGATGTTATATATATATATATATTGAATGATTCAGAGCATTTGCTCCTTTTTATCTTATAGATCTCTAAATACTAATATATGACAGCTCAAAAGTTAAAAAAAAAAAATAAGGGATTGAAAATTTGAAGGGTTAGAAGTAGGTTGCTTAGCCTATTCAGTTCAACCACTCACAATATACCAAACGTAAGTTGAAACATGGAAATCCAAATTTATAAATTTTATACATTTTTTTATAAAACGTATCTAAGCATTCTTCTAGATACAGTTTTATTTATAAATTTTTAAAGGCTCCATGAATTTGTTTTTAAATTTGTGGACCAGTCTATTTTAATTCTTTTCTGCCTAAAGTGTGTTTTTTTTTTTTTTTAAAAAGAGAATTTTATAGACAGAAAATATATATGTTAAGGGAAATTTCAAATCTATGATAATAGTGTAAAGGAAATTGCTTTTTAATTTTTTTTTTAATTATTATGCTGATTTTATTAAAGGGTGGGACTGAAACTCGTCTATATTGAATCCCATCAACACTAAACATTTAATCCCATAAAAAAAATACTTTAATCCTATTAAGTATTATTAAGAACAAAAGTTCTATTAAGCATGAAGCATTAAGTAAATTTTGTTTTTTTAAGCATTAAGTAAATAGGATTTAGCATTAATTAAATAAAACACTTGTTTTTACGTTGTGAACAGAACTTTTGTTTTGAATAGGGCTTAATAGGATAAGTATTTACTCGTTTGTCTTTTCCAAAAAAATTAATATTTTATTTTTTATCTAAATTTTGAAAATATAAATTTTTAATACCAATATACATGCTTTTATTTTTTTTTATTATTAATTTTTTGAAAGATGCTTTTATTTAATTAGTATCAAACGGATTATGATTCAATTAGATCATAAAGAATATCATTTTTTTATATTATAATATATAATTATTTTAAATAGAAAAAACATTCAAAAAAAGCCAAAAAGTTAAATATTTTGGTGTTTTTTATTTAACAAAAAATTTCAAAAATTTAGTAATAAGTCATGAAAAAAATTAAAAAACAACCCGGCTAAATGTTGAAAGTATATTTGCTTTGAATAATGAAACAAGCAGCATGACATAAGATTAATTATCTAAGAACATTCTAACCAGGTAGACTAATTTAAGAAATCAAAATATCTCTATTCTAATAATTGTGCCTTCTTGAATATATTTGACTAATGAGTGTATAAATTAGCAGATTGACTAACTTGTGAATATCCTATCAAATAATATTATAAATCCTTCATCTACTATTCTATCGTATTTAATAAATTTCCACAATATCAAATTTCATTTTTGAAACAATAATTTACAATTTTAGATACGACTAAAGAATTATTGAAACAATATAATAAATTTAGCACATAACAAGGATTCCACAATAAAATGAATTTCACAATTTATAAAATGTTAAAAACATCTAATACATGCAAGAAGTCCACTGGTGATAAATTAAAACTTCTGGCTAAATATCTCAAATACCATAAACAATATCTCTTACAAGGTGCGATTGCACTTCATCATGTACCTAAAAAACTGAAAATGATTAGAACAAATACAAACAATAAGAACTAAAGAAAATGAAACCATTCAATATAAATAAATTAATTTAGTAAATTTACTATTAAACATTAATATAATCTTTTGGTACTTTTCTTTTAGAGCTCCATTAGAGTTTTGAAAAATTTAAGGGGAAAGAAAAATAAAGAGAAAAATAAAATAAAATGAGTACAATCTAATATATTGTTTTTACTTGTTACTTCAAATTTATTTTTATTTATTTTAACTTATCAATATGAAGATTGAATAATTTTAAAATATGGAAGTTTTATATTTGATTTTCTTCGAAATTTTTTATTAGACAACAAAATATAAGAATATCATTTTATTCACCATTTGTTTTCTTTTTTTAGTTATTAACTAGGATATAATGACCCGGCCCAACCATATAGATATTATTCGATTCGGGTCCAAAGGGCTCTCACTTTAAAACGTGTTTATTAGATTGAGACGAGCTCATACTTATATAGTTTTAGGAAGTTTACCAGTATCCCCAATGTGTGATGTGACAAACGCTCACGGCATCTGAGAGACCGCAGCGTCCTTGTTGTGTTCAGTAGGATTATAGGTGGCTGGAGACAAACACCCCCTACGGCGCCAAACAGAACAAACCCCCATATCGAGGTCGGGGATTGGTTTTGATACCATTTGTAACAACCCGGCTCAACCATGCAGATATTGTCCGCTTCAGGTCTAATGGATCCTCACGACTTTAAAACGGGTTTACTAGGTTGAGAGGAGCTCATACTTATATAGTGCCAGAAAGTTTCTCCCTTATCCGATGTGGGATGTCACAAACTTTGTTACATCCCACATCGGATAGAAGAAAGAAAACTTCTGCACTACTATAAAAATATGAAACTTCTCTGACTAGTAAACTGACCTAAAGGCTCTTGAAAACTCCTTAGAAAGCGAATGATATTACATTGTGGGCGGTCGTTTAAATGATATCGAAGTCAATCTCCCGACCTCGATGTGAAGACTTACATTCTGTTTAACCCCACAATCCCATGGGACACAATGGAAATGTTGGTGGGGGTGTTTATAACATTTCACATCGGATAGAGGAGAAACTTTTTGGTACTATATAAGTATTTGTTCCATTTAACCAAATAGATGTGTTTTAAAGCCATGAAGACCCATTAGGCCCAAAGCGAACAATATTTATATGATTGGACTAAGTCGTTACATAGGAACCAAACACAACCAATAATTTTTTCAGTAGGATATTTTTATCAATAATCTAAAAAATATATATATAATGAGAAATAGAAAGTATGGGAAGGAATAAAAAAAAATCGAGAAGACTAACCTTTCCGTGAAATGGCTCTAGGTTAACTTTTAGATACGATCACTCCCAAAAGTTTGGATTGAACTAAGTTGGATTGGAATAGATACCAGGCCACACCCATAAGGTCTGTAAATTAGGAAGGGACCCAAATGGACCTTTAGGATTCCATACATTCTTCAACTTGGGTACGTCATAAAGGTCCAACTTCTCTAACTTAAACAATATAACCTATGATATAAAACATCACGTTATTATAAATATAAATATAAATATATTCCTCAAATATAATAAATCAATTTGGATTATTCACATGTTTAATTTAAGAATATTTAAAAAATGAAACCACTAGCAATTCTCATGCCCTGAATTATTTTTATTCATAATGATAAATTATTACATGCACTCTTATTTTCAACCATTAATAAATTCTTATGATTTTATTTTTCTATTTTTTAAATTTCCTTTTCTTTTAAATGATTTCAATAATTTCACTCTTGAATTTGCTATGAATTCATTCCCATTAAAATATATTTTTTTCTTGTAAGTAAAATAAGATTCATAGAAATTTTCCTTTATTTTCTACAGTGTTAATTACTATTTAATGTTTCTAAAACTAATATTATCTAACCTTTTTAACTTTTTCATGTGTATTTATTGTTATTCATTATTTTTATATTATCAAAAGATTAACTTTTCAACTAATTTAAGAAATTTATCATTAAAAACAATAAAGTATGCAGAGTAAAAAAGTCTTTAACATACCTTATGATTGACAGAGGAGTCTTTTGGCCTTGCATTTGTATCTAATTCAGGGATGAAATAGATGAGCTCCGATAGATAATTGAGTTTCAAAGTTCGCAAGTTAAGGAATAGTTCCAAGTTGGTCCCACCATATTCATCTCCTGACTCCTTTTCATATGAGATTATTTGTTCCATGGCATCGCAATATTCAATTTTCAAATTGTTAAGTTGGAAAAGGCCTCTAGCCATGGAAAGTGAAAAGAGATATCTCAATTTATGACATTTGGACACCTCTAGAGTTTTTAAATTCACAGAAAAGACACTCTTGGAATTGAAACAAATGCATACTTGTTGTAAGTTTTTCAGCTCCATAAGAACCAATGACTCCAATAGAGGAAAAGGGGCACTATGTTGCAGAAACGTATGTTGATCAATTGAATCAATGATATGCTGAATCTCAAGACTTCTAATAACTTTGAGATGCTTCAGTTCAAGAAAATTCTCCTTGATGGAGTCTTGAGAACATGTTTAGTACTTGAATTTCCTCGATTCTAGTTCTTCACTTCTCTCCAATAATTTGCAAATTTCATCCCTCAAATATAAGCTTATGTTGACATTCTTCAACTTCAATGTTCTGTCGGTTCTGCTCAACTCCTGCCAACAACCACCTATATGTATAGCATATCTGGAAGTTCTCAAAATTAGATAATATTAGGTAGCAACTTGACACTTGCTGGTATTCCTATATGTAAGTTGTCAAACAAGATAGATGCTTAAGCTGAGATAAATAAGCATTGCTTTGATGATCACCTTTGATTTCTGGAAACCTATTTATCATGAACAAACATTCTAATTTGGACAAACTTGATAAGGCATTATGTGAATAACGAGTTCCTTGGAATCACTCCGCGTCCGATAGCCTTAGGTTAGTTGGTGTGACACATCATCGGTGTTTGATTGTAGTATTCACCCGACTAAGAACTTCAGAATTTGTTATTTCCAATTCGGCAATGTTTACCAAGTGCCTTGCCGTCTGACGAGTGTCCGGAGATTTGCAAGGGAATAAAGTGATGAAGGTAGTTCTTTAAAATGCATTTTGGACAAATCTAAAACTTAGAGTTTTTTCATCCCTTGGAAAAATGTGTTTGGAATATTCAAGGAAGGGTTGCCACGCAATAGAAAAAATTTGTGTTCCGGACATACTAACGCTTGAGGAAGCTGATCATTAATAGCTTTGCAATGTAAAGAGATGAAAGTGCAGCTTTTGGATTCATCACTCTCTGACCATTCTTCCAACCTAACAACATCTTCTTTGAATACAAATGAGCGAGGATCCTTGGATGCAATTTCACTAACAACATCATAAACAACATGGTGCATCCTCACGAGATTGCGTACATCTTAGGACGTGATCGTCTTCGGGATTTTACAAATTCAAGCAATCTCTCTCTTGCTTGCTCCAATTTGATGCGATCAAACAAATCCAAACCAATAGCATATTGTAGCAAGTGATCAATTGAAATATCACCATTGTTCAGCATACCACAAAGTAACAACAATGACTTAAAGTGATCACCCTTACCCAGACATCCTGAGTAAACCTTCTTACCCATTGCACAACTCCTTATTTCTTCTAAGGCATTCTTCCATACAACCAATTGGGTCTCATCTTTTAATGCCTTGGCACTTGTTACAAGTGAAATTGGCAAACCCTCGCATTCTTCAACCACTTGTCGGGCTATCGATCTCACTTCTGGAATCTTCTCCACCACGGAATAAGCACCTAATGTTGTCTTCTGAAATAAAGTCCAAGCTTCTTCTGGTCGTAAAGTATCAATTGAAAAACATTTTTGTGCGCCCATGTCTTTACATAATTGCTCTCCATATCCATCTCTATAAGTCAACACTATTTTGCATTCGTTTTCGTCATCATCATCATCTTTACAAGAAGGAAATCCGATTTCCTCCAAATCATGAATCTCCTTCCAAATGTCATCTAAGATTATAAGGATCTTCTCCCTTTTCAATCTCTTCTTTAGCTCAACTGCTTTGTGGTAGTCCTTAGGTTTCCAGCCTAGCATGTCTGTTTTTTGAATCTACGAAGTCTTGCTTCTCCAGTTCATCCAAGTGTCAGTCATGGAGGATAAATTAATATAGACTTGTGTGGTGAGCGACTTCTCTTTGCATAACGATGAGCAACTTGTTTGATGAGTGTGGTTTTGCCCACGCCCCCAATCCCCACTACTCCAATGCAGTTGATGTCGTCGTCTCTTAAAGCATCCATAATTTTGTCGAAAATGGGGACTCTTGATTGAAAAGCTTTGTAATCACTTACTCCTCCATCAAATAATGGAACCTGTAGTAAAGACATAATATATGACCTATTGTGAAAAGGTTGGAGATGTACCTAAAATAAAACAAAAATTAAATTTTGAAGTACATAAAAAATAGCATATATATTTCTTAGTTTATTCGTTTATTGAATAAAAAATTATTTTCATTTTAAATTCTTTCCCCAAAATCAAACTATGATAGAATTAATTTTTGTCAAGAAATATATATATATTTTTGTCAGACCATGAGATGCCATGGGCGATCTGCACACATGAAAGACATCTTTAAACTATACCACACCCTAACTAATCTTCATTGATCAAAAGAAACGCAAAGAGACGATGGAAGCCCTACCACAGAACTCTTCATTGCATTTCAATTTCGAACTTCAGAGACTACTTGGTTAAACTAGGAGATACCCCACCATGTCACCTACATTTTTGGTAGTAAGAAATATAATTTTAAAACAATAAAAAAAAGTATGAAGAATTAAAAAATTAATCAAAACCTACAAAATAAAATAACTTACAAAATTGAGACTAAGAAAAAGTTTATATTTTTTTTGTTCAAAATATTAAGTGTATTTTGATGTAAAAAAAATAATACATATTTTTTTATAAAATAAGAGTAAAATAGAAATGATAACATCTCGAATGTGAATTTTTATGTTTTACAAATATTAAAATAAAGATAATAAACTTAATTTAATCATTATTTTAAAGAATGAAATATAAGAAATTTGTTTATTTTTCAAGAAAAAGTGTACATAGGGAGAGGCAAAGAAAAGACCTAACACCTTTTCATTAGAAAGCACTATGCCATTAGCAGGAGTATGAACATCTCTTCTATCCTCCATCTTACAATCAATGATGCGCAAACATTCGAGGCTGTGAAAAATCTCGGACATGGAAAGAGACAAACGACATATCTTACTGGCATTCCCATCCTTGTACCTTACAATATTGCTTAACTTAGGCAGTTTCTCCAATGCAAGGATTCTTAATTTTTTGGGGTTTTCGAAATCTATTTCATTCAATTTGGAAAAACGTTCTAAAATCAGCACCTCCAAATCAGAAGATAATGAAACCTACATAAGAAACACAATATAGTTCATGACATAATTAATTGTAAATAAAAACTGTAATAAACAAAAAAATATGGAGTCAATATAATTCATTAACTCCCAAGTCTTATACAAAATTTAATAATTTTCTTTTTTAATTTATTTTTCATTGCTATATTTATTTCAATTAACCATTGACCATTTTTTTTAATCTAAATTAGAATGAAACTTCCTATTCTTCCTTTATTTTTACTGATTTTATTTTTAATATTAGCATTAATATTCTAAAAATTAAAAATTGAATTGTAACTTTACTCTTGTTTTCAACTTCTTTATAGCCCAGCATGGTATCTCAAGCGGAGTAGAGTACTTTCATTTGTTTCAAGCGATATATGACATAGGGAGGGGGTCTTAGTGGTGACAGTTTATTACCTTGAAATTTCAAAAAAAACTTCTTTATATTTTATTTATAACCTACTAGTTCTTTAAAAAAAAAAACTAAATAATAAAATTATAAACATTGATGATTATTTTAGAATCAAAATTAATTAGTCTCCTTATATAATATAAAATATATTTCAATTAGTTTTCTTGTTTGAAATAAAATATAATTTTCTATTTTTGATTTTCAAAAGTAAAATGTTATCTTAATCATCTAACATGTTAACCCAATTTTCCAAAATGTTATTAAAGTTTGAATATACTATAATTTAAATAAAATATTGTGTGGAATTGAAATTTCACTAATTCGTTTTCAATTCATTGTAATATTTATTTCAAGTAGCACCTTATATTTTTAAATTTATTTTTCACTTTACAAATTTCTTTTCCAGCTTGTTTATAATGTACTTATTATTCATACTTTTTTATTATTTAAAATAGAATTTCAAATTAATTAAATACATGTGTTATTAAAGATTAATGTGGTTTCTTCCACTAAGAGCTTTCCCTTCAATAAAGTGGTTTCTTCCACTCAGAGCTTTCCCTTCAATAAAGTGGTTTTTTCCATTTTATCTTAATTTTTATTTGATTTTCCTTTGTTTTTTTTATGTTTTTGTCGCCGAATTGTTGTGAGCGTGTGGTTGTTCGTTGGTTTTTGTGGGCGATTTAAATGGCATAACTGCTTCGATCAGCCAGAGAAGTCAAATTAAATCTCTATTCATCAGTATGATTCATCAGACCTGAAATCTTAGGTATTCTAGGTATATTAGGATTATTACTTGTGTAAGCCTTGAGCCATTTTTATTGCTATTAACCTAGATGTTGTGTCATCCTCTAATGTTTTTAGTAGTTTGATTTCTGTGTTCAAATGTAAAAGTATTGTCATTTTGAATCAATGAAATTTCATTTAAAAAAAAAAGATTAATGTACTCTTCTCATACTTTTGTTTTTAATATATATATATATATATAATAAATGTTTAACTATTTCAAGTGGTATAAGGAAAAACAAAAAATATGGGAGAAAACTAACCTTCTCATCCAAGGGCATTCCACAATTAATGATATGCAGCTCTTTCATGTGGTGAAAATCCTTGAACTTTGATAAAAAATATTTCATGTCATTATTGTCTTGGGTGTTGAAAAGATGCTTTAGGTTAGGTAGTCTCTTTAACTTCAGAATTTCCATTTTTGGGAAAATTCTATTTTCTCCAGTGGAGTTCTCCGCTGACCAAACACCGCGATTAAAGGACTTAGCAATTGTTCACTTCCCGCTGCTTTCAAGTGTAGCTCTTCGTCAAATGGGATGGAACAAGATTGATTAGACATGGACAACTATACACTCTTAAGATTTGTAACTTGTCCAAGGATTTAAGTGAAAGTTGGGGATGCCATATCATCTTCAACATGGAAAGACCATTGATTTGTAATTCCTCTAAGTTCGGGAATGAAACCTACGACAAAGACACAATGTATTACATAATAACATCATCCACAATAAATTTATGATAAATATAAAAATACTCCTTAAACATAATTCATTAACTCTTAGATATTTGCATCTTCATTATTGTCATCCTTAGAAAATATGAGGTAAATTAAAAGGAATTATATTTTATGGTTGTTGATTAAGAGCTTTAGTTGACAAACAATCATTCATTTTATTTCATCTGCCTTAGATGTATTCCATATGAAATCATTAATTATTTCATATTAAATCATACACACACTTGAAGAAGTTCATTTTAAAAATTTACTTTAACTATTAAAAAAATTGAATAATTCTAGGATCAGTTTGTTAATTTTGTTTTCATTGTTTTCCCTTCAAAATATTATTTCAATTTATTTATAAAGCTTTTAAAACATAAAACTTTTTAAAGTCTCTTATTCAACTTGAATTATTTCAATAATTTTATGAATAGATTTGGTTTATTTTTCTCTAAAAAAACTTGTGTGACATTATAGAGAAACAAATCTTTGTATAATGTGCTTCCCATACTAACAAACTTAAATTTGGAATATGTGATAAATTCATGATTTTTTTTTTTGGTCCAAAAGTATTATTGATTGAGGTTTCGACAATAATAAACTAAATTTAAGGATTACTAAATATTTGAAATATTTTTCTTCAAAAGTTCTACTCGATCAAATGAGGGAAAAGCCAAGGTCATCTAGATGGTAACAGTTACCTACTATGCATTAAATATATCCAAATGATCAAAGAATCGTCTAGACAAGGCCTTTTTCATGCATTTTAGTGCTCAAAACCCCATATTTATAAACAGAGAGATGGACTTCATTTATGACTAAAAGAACACTTGCATTGAAGCTCCTATCATTTTTCTTAACTAATTGCTCTCAAACTCAAATTCTTTAGTCCATTTATTTCACTTGCATACCTAAAGTCACATTATGTGAGTTTTGGGACACCGTTCTTATATGTAAGAGAGAAGAAATCAAGTGTGAAAAGCTTCAAGCTAGTTGGTGATTACTTGAAGAAGATTTCTAGGAATCCAGTGGAGCCATAGTCCAAATATAAATAAAGAAGCTCAATTTGAAACTTGAACCCAAAAACAGATTAAGGAGTTGAAAGACCAAGTGTAAGTAATAAGGAAGTATCAAACTATATAAAATGAGTTTGCTTATCATACATTCCTATCTCTATAATTTGTTTCTAATAATTACTTGAAAGTGATTAATTTGAAAATGTTTTAAAATACCTCCCCTATCTCATCTGTTTCATGATACATACTGATTTTCACTATTTTATTTATTATTAAAAAGAAAAGGAGAATATAAAACTACTACATCAGAAGTAATATGTACACTTCAAAGGATAAGTGACAAATTTTATTCTCATGCCACAAATTATTTTTATTCATATAAATCATTTAATATTTTAAATTAGATGCACTTTATATACATATTTATTCTAAAATTGATTTTGTTTTAAAAGATTCTAATAATGTCGTTCCTAAATTTAATCTTCTATTTACTCCAAACAATCCAATGTTTTCTTTATTTAAATTAAAATAATATGATAAGTTTTTTTACCATTCTTATACTAAGTTCAACTTATCCTTAATTTTCCTATTTATATTTGTTTTAAAAATTTCTTTTGTTTAAAAAAATTCTTGATTTATCCTTATTCATTCTCAATTCCTTTATATTTTATTTATTATTGATTATTTTAAAATTATTTGAAATTAAATTTTCATATAATTCAAGAAATTGATTATTAAAGATAAATACCATATACTTTTTTTTTAAGTAATACAAATATCATATACTTATCACACTCTTTTGTTATATTGTTCAGATATTAATTGATTATATATCACAAATAAATAACTAAACATCACTAATACATATGTGTCTAGTGCATAACATGAGAAGTCCAACTTTTTATGAAAAACCTTATCAATTAACAAGTAAAAAGTTAATTTTGAGAGAAAATCTTATTTTGATAAGATTATAAAATTAATTTTGAAGAAGTATAAAATTAATTTTAAATAATAATAATCCTTACATGTTTCAAGAACCATAATTCATTATTTTATAATGAAATTAAATTTTAAATCACTTTAAGAAATTTATCATTATTATTACTAATAAATATTACAAAATATTTTATCTTGTAAACTTTATGTCATATCATTTACAAAATATACTATTTTGATCAATAGTAACTATATCAATTATTAATTTAATCAAAATATTAATTCAGTCATATTTATCATTTATATGTTAAGTAGTTATTATGTTATAATGTTTTAATCTTTTATATGAGGGAGCTTTCATGTTTGTTTGTTTTACCATTAGTTGAATTATACAGTGTGACTTGCCAATATATTATTTTATCGTGTTATCCAGTTTTAAATGTTTTGTGAAATTTTTTATTTTTTATCATGGTACCATTCCCAGTAAAACTAATTTGCTGGTCTTGTGGCCTTTCCAAACCTTCAGGGTCAGTTGACTATCGACAGCGAATACAAGTGGACGTCGGGTTCACCCGTCTTGAAGCTTTAGAAATCGACGATCTCCTTTGTCTGGGAGCTCTGCCAGATACAATCCTGTGATCACTTGTCGACGATCCGATATATGTCACGATATATAGCCGTGGCGGCAGCGTAACGATTACTCGATATGCATATCGAACTATATCGATAGTTTTGAGAGTTAATAAACTACTCTTATACAATACATATATTAAACCCAAGGGTTACAACTCATTATAAGCACATTGACAAAGCCACATTCGGCTTTCCTTGCCTGGTGCTCGGCTCCCAGGGCGAGCCGTCTCCTCGCACGCTCATGTACTGTAAAGAGAGGATCCCTTGCGCGAGGTGGAAATTTAAAATTTCGATGGGAGAATCATGCACAAAGTAAAATTTTACTGGCTTTAAGTGCGGTCTGTTTAATTTAAACGCGCATTCAAGCGAATACATGATCCTGGATATCTGCGCTGGCGTGCATTTCGGATCAAGTCTTAGCCCTCTTTCTCTCACATACTGAGTATCGTATGAAATTCTTAATTTATTAATTAGGCTGACCCTGGAATGAATATATATCAGTTGGCGCTCAGACGATTGATATATATTAGTGTTTAATAATTCTCTCAGATGAATAAATATCATTGGCGCAGCTCAAACGGTTGATATGTCTTTGGATTTATTAATTTCTCTCAGATACTTTAACATTTTAATTTACCCTCAGACATTGTTTCTCTGGGCTAAATTTCATCCAAACAAGGACTGTATATTCACAGGATGTTAGGTCAAAAATATGGAATGCCATGTATTGTGATTTCGGTCGATTCACAAATCACATGCAAATATATATGAATATATTTACATAAAACTTTAAAATCACCACGTCAAAAATTAGGTACAAACAAAAATTTAATGAGTCAAATATATGACCAATTTAATTTAAATCCCTTTCGGCCAGCAACGTACTCATAATATATATATTTAGAACCTTTATTAAGGAATAGTGAAACCGCCATTCTTTGATAGAAAAATCGCGAAAGCAGCGGTTCGGCAGTGACCATAGTGGCGACGTTCGACGGCGTAAACAAACATTTCCCCAATACCTGAGTCAAACAAAATACGCTGGCTTGATATGGCGACTCACGAGTACGCACCTTAGCTTTCGAAAAACCTTGCATCAATTGATTCCCATATTTGGGGCCAGATCCTCCTGACCCATTCAGGCCTTTATCATCACGAGCATGCATTTTAATGGCCAGTTCCACACAAAAGCGACCCGCCGGTTAAGGCGATCCGCGACCCGACAAAGTCGAAAATTCACATGGTCGGTCGTGTTTTGGGATGAGTCAACAGCTCACGGCCTCGACTAATGAAACATCAAAAAAAACACTTAGATGAGTAAAGCTGGCGAGGAGAAAATCCACCTCTTGGGTTGTCAAAAACTATAAACCGGTGGCGTGGCCTGTTTCTGCGTGAGCATTTCCTTCTTGCTCGGAGTCGAAATCACGACGGTCCGTCCTTTCTATTTCTAGAGAGAAGGGCCTTCTCTCTACAGAAGAACTCCATTTTCGATACGCAGCGGCTACGGTTCTCCATTTCACGTTTTAGCTCGCTTTTAAATTTGAGAGAAGAACTGTTTATCGTTAATTTGTCTTATTTGCGGCGATAAAATCTTTAATTGACGTTCCATTCACTCTTTTCTGCGATTGATATTGTATTCTGCTCGAGCGTCGAGTTTTCATCATTCTCTACTCATACCATATGGTACATGAGTACTTGCTATCTGTCTTTGTCGCGTCGAAAATCGGTTCTGGCGGCCAGCGATCTTATCGAAGCGTCACGAACCGTATCTCGAGGAAAATTCTGAAATTTTACGTCTTGGCCCAGATTTCGCGAGACGATTCCATGATTGCAATCCGTTTCGTCATCTAAGATCTAGAGGGAATAAATTCTGATTTTAACGTAATTACAATTTATGTCAATTACGATTTGCCACTATTAGAAATTGGAATTTAAATTAACTACGATCTTTATATATTATTTATTATGTTAGAATTTTTATAGTTTTATCTTCAATTTCAATATTTTTATTTTTATTTATTTATATTTTTATAAATATGGATTTTTCATCAATATTTCAATGAAATAGAATTACCAAAAAAAATATTTCTTTATAGTAAAGGTAAACTATTTAATTTAGTTAGATAAAAAATAAAAAAGTTAATTATTAAGGAAATAAGATAGAATATTTCTTAAAAACATGGTACAAAAAATAATATGAAAAGTGAATAGATAGAAAAAAGAAAAGTTACGCTATAATAAAATAATAGAAAAAACAAAAACATTTAAATAAACAAAATGACCATTAAACAGCTATTTTTACATCTAAAATTATTAATCTAATTTCATTTGACTTTGTTTCTTGTTAATCCTTTTTTAAAATTTTTTGATAAAACTTATAAGTACAATTAATATTTTAAGGTTTTTAATCCAGCTTCCCTACCTTCCACAAATAAAATGATATAATAAATTCTCTTCTCATCTTTATATTTTTTTAACACATGTATAAAATATAAAGTGCAATATAGAATTGAATGTGGAGGCAACCTAGTTTTTTTAATTAAGACCGAAAGGAGATAGAGATGGGTTGGCAAAGCAAAAGAGAGGTTCAAGAGAAAGAAATAGAAATAGAATAGAGGATGATGAGAGGTAGAATTTGGATAATTGACTTTGAGATGAAGGCCTCCACACAAAAAAAGGCAGTAAGATAATAGAAAATGGTGATCTTTCAATAAAAGTATATTTTATAAAGACCAAAATAAAATATAAATAAATAATTTAATGATAATAATTGATCTCAAGATATTATTTTTAAGTCATTTTATATACACTTATAAAATATTTAATTAAACATGTACTATGATTCTTTTTTTTTTTCAATTATTTTCAATAAACACAAATTCTTCTATAATCAAATTTTTTATTTAAATATTGAATGGAATACATTATTCTATTCTCCTCTAATGGCTAACACAACAGTTTCAATTTAATCTTATCATACCTTTCAATATAGTATTTCGATTTTTTTTCATAATCATTCGATATTTCTATTCCATTCTCCTAAAACACAATATCCCAGTCCATTCCTTCATTATCTTCTCTAAACGCCCAACACTTAAAATCAAAACCCCTTCCCCACTACATCATCATCTCAGATTCACAAATAATCTCTCATCTGCACTTGTCAGACACGATTCTAAAATCCACGGGGGCTTCATAAATCCACGCCCAACAAAAAGACGGGGCAAGCAGAGAAGACAACGAAGAATCTGGACGATATTGTGTTTTCGGGAGAACTAATAAAATCCAAGAAGTTATTATGGGAAAACGTTAATACTTTATACCGAGTGCGTATGATAAAGATTAAATCACTTCTTATTACAATAGACACATGAGACTTAATAACTTATTTAAATTCATTTTAAATAAAGAAATTTCAATTATACACTCATATATCAACACCAAAAAGAACAACGAGTGAAAATCTTAATAACGGCGCATAATACACCTGGCAAGACAAACAGCGCACGGATTTTGGTCCCTGCTTCATTTTGGGCCAGTGACCAACTCATTTAATAAGATAACTGTCCCATCACGCAGACATCTGCGCGGTCAGTCATGACGACGACTGCTTAAATCAACGCCGCCGTCAATAACGCCACTGACCGTCTTAATCCGGAACATAACTCACCAACTTTTTGGCCAAGAACGCCGTCCACAACTTTAACACAACGTCATCGGCTATTAATTGCACGCTGAGCGGTCGCATTTTATCAGAAGAATCGGCAGTTTCTTTTTGCAAAATCACGTCCCAATGTATACCTGAATCATATAGACATTCGCTAATCATTTAATTTACTTACTTAACGCAATGCTTTACTTCTCAAGATCGCCACTATAAGATAACCACGAATCTGACCGCGATATCATAGTTTTGGGAGAACTAATGTAAATATCCCTAAGAAGTTATGAAAATCATGAAACAATCTATAACGAAATACCACAATATTAAACCTGACTTCATTTCACAGACAATATGAACGAACAACGCATTTCACCTCATATTATTTAAATGTTAAACGCCACCATGTAGTTAATTTAAGTGCTTATCAAAATTAATTGAAAAAATAACGCTTCCCATCTCATGATGCTAGAAATGCGACTCCGACCACCGTGTCCCGAATGGATCTAAATCAGTGATACTGGGTCGTTAAGTCTTTATGAAATACTGCTTTATTTCAGATGCAATGCATTTTCCCATTTAAACGAACGCCCACAACCACTTTCTTCAATGCGCTTTCAAATGAGCCGTCGTCTCCCATACACCCCCGCACATCAACACGATCCCTCGACAAGCGCTGAAGAATGCTGACGCCCCATTTCCCGGAGCACCATCGATCACCCGGCCACCATAACAGCCATGACGTCAAGAATCTCACCTGTTGACTATTTGTAACGGTAGCCTCTCGCTGAGAAATTTTTACCCAGATATACTGGTCACATTAACCTCGCCCCTAATCAATATCAATCACACGACATATCTATATCTAAGAAAACTATTCTCACTAATAACAACAGCCTTCGCCATAATATAAACCAATCATATCCACGCTTTCAAAAGAGTTTAATCAATTCCTTTTATACAACATATATTAAAAATTTAAACATTCTTAATAAATGATATATCAATAAAACCAAAAAGCTCACAATCCCGCTTTCCAAATCCCTCACCTCTAAAGATCTAGCCGCTCTCGCGCCCCACTTAAAATATGTTCCTCGACAAGAGCTAATCGTCAAGATTAATCACCCTAAGTTTCGCTTAATACTCCACCTAAGTCAAGATACGCACGCTTCCAAAATAAACACACATTCAAGCAAATGCATTTATCTTACTGAATGTCTAATCCATCATCTCATATCCCGAGCCCTTTCCGACTTCACACCCCGCTACCACTTACGAAAAGAAACTAATTTCAAACAAAGTTTATTTGTTTATATTTCCCCATGCATTCACCGATTCAGACTGATCATCTTGAAGTATTTGAGCTGACTACCTCCGAGATATATCAATCGTGCCGATCCGACGCATCGAGACATGCGCATGCGATCACCGACAGATATCAATCAGCCATCTCCGACGATTGACTATTTTTGGGTGATTTCGACTACCCTCCGATCATTATATTATTTTTAGACAACCTCCGAAACCATTCCTGGGATTTACCTCATTTAACTCACTTTATCTCTCTAGCAGTTGCATATGAAATGCATTGTGATGCCATTTTAATAACTCATATAACACATGCAAATATATCACTACGCATATATTCACATAATTTAAATCACACAATCACAAGTATGTGACTTCACATTTCCACACTCCAAAAATTAGCTCCCTCGCTGATCACTGAAGAATTCCACTCAATAACTCGACCAAACACATATTTTCACAAAAATTATTTTCACATAATATTATTCCTGAATGTTGAAACCCTCGTTACTTACCCCCAAAATCACCACCGTCGCTCACTCTAAATAAACCTGCACCATGGCCATTCTGGCCATAGCCACACTACAACATGACGAATGCATAATCATTTATTATCAGTTTCACAGCTACCCACGCACATAATCGAACCGTAAAAATATTCCAAAATTATAACAATTCTATCCCAGCATTCGGTCCGATCAAACGGTCCCTCATGGCCTCATTCAACTCCAAACATTAACATGCCTTAAACAAAGACAAACCCAGCAGGTAAACCTTACATCTCTGGAAAGCTGGCGAACTCCCAACCGGCAGACCCACGCCAGTTCTCTCCTCGCAAAGCAGCCTTCCCTTTCGTTCCTCGACGACGACAATGACTCAAAACTTGTAGAGAAGTCTAACTTTCTTCTCATCAAAACACCATTTTTTTTTGCCACCTTAATTCTTTTCCTCCAATTCACGCTTTTGTTTGCCTTTTGAATGTGGGAGACAACACTATTGAGTGTTTTATCTTTTCCCACTTAAACAATCACATTACTCAAGCATGCCCTCTTTTCCCGCTTTACATTCTAAGACTATTGTCTCTACGGCCCATTTTTATCATATTATTTCTCTAATTACGCCACTTACGACACACCTAGCATTTCATGCACTTTGCCACATCTCATCGCTTTACTGGGCACTGTAAATGCGATGCTCGAAAAACGCGCCAACTTCTCATCTGGCCTCTTTAATTCACAAAATTCGACATGCCAGATGATTTACCAGACATTCCAACTCAACCAAGCCGTTATCCGAGATCTAGAGAATAAATTTCGGATTTTTAACCGAAAATAAAAATTTTGTAACCAAATTTACGATTTTGCCATTTTTCTGTAATTGGAATTTCTCAAGGTCTTACATTCTCCTCCTTGCGAGAATTTCGTTCCTAATTCGAATCATAATCTTCACATGCATACGCAGAACACGCACTTACCATTTGACGTGAAACTGAATATTTAACGCGAACTATCAAACCACATACCTTCATCCCTAAACAAGAATCCATAAGCGCTCCGCGATCGTGTCTCGCTCCCACGCGATCCTCCACTCCATAGTGCCGCCGTGAAGACTCTCACTAGCCTCACTCTGCCTCAGGTCACAACCGATCACGGCGCATTCAAATGCACGCATTCCTCCTCAAAGGTCCCATCCGTCAACCTCAATCTATCCCCAATCCACCACACGAAATGATCCGAAAGATACTTCCCACATTTGCACGAATACCGCGACACCACGCCCGCGTAATTACCAACCTGGCACGCCATTTGCTCATCCTCCTCGAGTATCTCAGCGGTCCAATGATTAAACGATAGCTTCCCACGCCACGAACCCGACCACTAACTTATAAGATCACCTTCTGGGCGAAAACTGATCCCCAACCTCCGAACTTTAGCGGCCGACGTCAAGACATCTACATAACTCTTCCACGGCCAGCCGCAAGACGTCAGATACTACCTTCTGAGGTGTTCTCAACAACCGTGACCAAATACGGAAATTTCCTCCCACCGGTCCAACATAATGGCGACCGCATGGCTTCCCATACAGTCAGCTTCTCACACGGTACATTCAGATACTACCGATAACTCCGCTGCTGTAATGGTTCATCCCGCTGCAAAATGCCTTCCCGGGCCACTTATGATCCGTGACGCATGCCCGCAAGATGCCCTTCAACACTGTGATAAATTCTCGTGATCGACCATCCGTCTGAGGATGGAAAGTTGTACTCATCACTGTAGGCCCATAGCCTGGACCTCTTCCAAGTCATACGCCGAACCCCGCTCTATCCGACACTACTGAGACATCGGCATCTACGTGAAATTTGACTATTCCTCGAATACAACCGAAAGAACTTCCAAGACGAAGGTCATCCGCATTCCATTAAACGGTCGATTCGTGATTTCGGCCCAATATCACCCATACCGTTATGTTTCTACTCGCGCCTCGTGCAGGTCACAAAGTCCATGGTGACGCGGTTCTACCCCACCAAACACTAATGGTCCGGGTTAGCCCCATTCGCTCGGTGCTCACTTAACCTCGTCGACATGTGAGATATCACGAACAAAGTCCCCACGCGGTTCTTCATCCCATTCCAATAAGATCGGGCGGCCAGCAGATAAGTATTATTCCTTCGCCAATTGGGACAGACTCGCAAAACTCAGAAGAATGAAACCCCCGGTAATCTCCTCTTCAAATCGGCCGACCAGAGAACCACTACCCGCCCTTCATACCGAAGACTACCATCTCGCGCGAACCCGGCCCGGGTACCGTCACCCGCATCCGATCGTGACACTCGTCCCCCGATGGACACTATCTCTACGCCCCGCCAATTTTTACTTTAATCACTCCGCTTCGCAGCCGTAGGCTATTTAGCCCACTAAACTCCTATTACACGCCCCGAAGTTCGGCCTGCATCAGAGCCCCAAATCGTCCCACGCCCGAAAGCATCCGCCACTCCGGAAGCCTACTAGCTAACGCTCCGCGACTTCCGACCGGAAATAAGATCAGCTTCACCACATTTGTGCCTGACGACTGGCAATGCAGTTAATCATAATCCTCTCAGAATCCCATCCATCTCATGCCGTCTCAACAGGTCCCTCGCTGCGTGAAAATATACTTTAATTTTTACCCTGCAATACCCTCGAACTCCTCGCCATGGTGCAATACGCCACTCCGCAAGACACGCCGCTGTCCCCGTCGTGGGTAATTTTGCTCATGATCTTCAATCGACGAACCATGCCTACTACCCTTCCAATCGATCAAAACATATCCCATCCGCCTCGATAGACAACACACCAGGTACCCCCGTCCCTATCCGAGACTCATCAAGATGGTCGGCAGCCTCCTCTTTAACTCCCGCCTGAATGCCTCCCACAGACGGCCATCCTGACTCACCGACTCTCCTTCCAAACCCAGTCAGTTAAAGCCGCCACTCCTGAAAACCCTAACGGTTCCCCTAATAACTAAACATAATCCCAAGAAACTACGTGATCTCGGACTCCACTCTGCCTCTCCCAACTCATCACCACCGACCTTCCGCCACTGACCGACACTCCTCTCGACGACACCACGCCACCAAAATCCCACCCCGCAGCCAAAACTCGCACTTACTCGAACTCGGGCGCATGCCACCTGCCTTCTCAACAACCGGTAACACGATCCTCAAGTGATACCGCTTCCACCACCGGAGCGATCGCGATGTCATCCACGGCACTACAACAAATCGGTCTAAATAGTACAACATTCAATGCATGGGATCCACAACGCCGGCTGAAGATTTGTCAATCCAAAGGGCATCACCGCAAACTCAAAAGCGCCCATAACACGCCCTAAACGCGTTCTGCAGATACCTTATCTCCCCAACCTCGAAATCGGCAAATCTGGGCGCGAAGGTTCATTCGGGAGTGTACTCGCTTCCTCTCAACCGATCAAACAAGTCATCGATCACCTGGCACGCCGGGTACCCGATTTCGATCGTAACCCCGTTCAACTGGCTTCGTGAATCAATTTACGGGGCCGAACGGTTCGTTTTCTTCTTCGCGAACAGACCGCAGCGCCCCATGATGAAGTGCGCACGGCCTATCGAACCCCTCGTCTAAGAATCCTCAGTTGGATTCTCGAAGTTCCATTCCCAACGCGGCATATCCTATGCAGTCATAGATTGGCAAAGACAGCAAGGTGAATTCTGACATCGAAGCTTCCACTACCCTCTACGGAGGCCCCAAGTAGCTCATCTGGAAAACATCCACATACTCGCACAATACTGGCGAGAGATCTAAGCCCCAGCTTCTCCGCCCTTTCGTGGTAAGGCTCGTTAGCCAACCCGCTAATCCCCGCTAACTCGGCTCCAACACCCACTCATATACTGCATGGGTAAAAATTATCAGCGCTTGTCTCCTCGAAATACCACACGAGCATATCAGTCCTCGCAGAAGCAGAATCCTCCTACGCTCACACCGATAACGACCCCCGTAAGCCGCCACCAATCCATCCCCCAAGATGACATCGAATCCACATGTCCATGATCCTCGTGTCCATCGTGTGGAGTAGAGTCCCGAGATATCCAACTTCAGAATCACGACATATCATCCCTGTTTCGCTAATCCCTAGGAACTCGGTCATAAGCTCATAAGGCCACCCCTCCCAAGCCCCCCATCCCTATGAGCCCCAATCAAGTGCTGTCCTTCAAACCCAACATCTCATATCCCGGTGTAAGTCAGTAATCCTACATCCCGCCCGACCAATAACCTTCACCACTCACCCTCTCAAATTCTTCAAGCAGCCGCTGCTCAAGGCCACGTAATCATCGCGAAACCGGTTAACTCGGTGAATTTAGTCACTTATCCACATCACGCTCGCCCCTACTACAAACTCCCCGTGAGCCTCCGCATGCCCTCTAGTCTCCTGGAGCACTACCCATAAAAACAGCCCCGAAATCCCCACCCATGTTACAACCTCTAAGTCTCTGTGTCCTGAAATTCCCCATCTCCACCATACTGGGCCCGCCTCTACCGAACGCAGCCTGGCCTATCCCGGTCACAGCTATAATTCCATAAATTTAACACCTTCTCGATCCGCATGAACCAATGATCTGCCACTACCCGACTTCCACCCAGACACGCTCTGAGACGACAAGGCTTCTAAACCTCTGTAGGTTACTGGGCCTCCCCTTACCAACCGCTATGCTAGTCAGGCGATACAGTGCACCACGCAACACCTACAACCCCGGGCCAGAGTGCCCACCGGATCAACACCGGCTACCGGTCAAATGTCTACAGGCCCGACCACGGCCTCAGGACTGTCCCTCCACGCTCGCCTCTACTGTACCCATCTACACACCACACATGTGGCAGCTTAAATCTCAATACCACAAGATTCTCTCAGCGCACTACGCCCCGCGACACTACTCATACACATAATCATAGAGTACCCATCGTCCCGTATTTACAGATACGCAGCACAATCGATTTTGCATTTAAAATATTGTTTTCAACAAAATTTTATTTTCAAAAATTTCATTTTTGAAAATTTTATTTTTCGAAAATTTTGTCTAATTTTATTTGATTTCATTTTATTTTTATTTAATTTAATAAATTATTATTATTATTATTATTTTTTGAAAAATTTTGTGATGAACAGTGTTCATGAAACGGGTTTACGAACAATGTCCAAAAATTGACTCATGAACAACAAGCATCGAGTTAAACTCGAGTAAAATGTGCCCGAGTGCAATTCAAGTGACGCCGCAATCCCAAGAAGACGCTGCCGCTGGGGCGGCTGCGGTGCCTCGCGCGCCGCTGCGGGAAGCTCGCGCTGCCAAGCGTATCGCCCGTGGCGCGCTCTCGCGCGCTGCGGCGCCGCGCTTCGCTGCGTTCGCTACCGCTAGCCGCCGTTCTATGCCGCGCTAACGCCCGCCAGCAGATGCCAACACCTCCTCGCTAGTACGCCAGCCGCGCTTTACGCTTCCTCAAGTAGCGTTGCCACGCCAGATGCCGCCTGGGCCGCTTCGCGCTCCCGCCAAGGCGAAAGCTCAAGGCTTCGCTAAATCTAGTAGCTTGCCACGATACAAATTTTGTATCATGGATTCACCCAAGAAATTTCGCTTAGCCATTAATACACCCCGTCAGACAAGGGATATTGTACCAAACAACCAAATATGCCTTCTCACCAAGATTATCATAATAACCCAGACAGTAATACGCTTCTAAGCCAACCCAAATTACTTATTAGGATGAGGATCTTTCAATGTGGCCAACCCAAATTCAAACTCCAAGCTCTCCTTCCTCTCGCAATGCAAATATAGTATCATAAAACACCCTCCACTCTTCCTAGTTATTCTCATTACGTAATACACTCTACCAAATACCACCCTCCTTATATCACAATACAATTAATTTTAATACACTCCTGCGTTAGCCCAACCGATTCTCAAGAACAAATTTTTTTTTTCATTATATTTTTTTTTCTTTTTTTTTTTTCATTTATTTCCAACAGTTGGAAAAACACCTTAAAATATGTATACACATTTTTTTTTTTTCTCCGCATACCCAAAATAAATGATAGACCTACACACTCAGAAAACTTTTAAAATATTTCTTCTCATCACATAAATTTTTTTTTCTCATTTTAAATTAATCGGAAATATAAAAAAATATATATATCTATTTTTCCATAATACTCAAAGGAATTTATAGTAATCTATTTTTACTCCATTTTCTTCAATTTTACAACTTGTAAAACCTTAGAAAATTATTTTCTTCACCTCATAACCAAATAAATTTATAAATTTTATCTTATTTATTTTCTTTTCCAGCTTTACACCATAAACATTTTCTCCACCTTAATATATATATATATCAATAAACCAAATAAATTGCTTAAAATTTATTTTGTTTATTTTTTTTTTCATTTAATTTAAAATTAATTCGGTAATTTCCTCAAAAGCCTCCCTATATAACACTAACCCTGTTGTTCAACCTCAAATTTATTTTAAAAATTTGATTTCATTGTCCAACAACTCAAATAAATTTATTCAATTTATTTTTATTTCTGTTACGCTTTACACACTGTAAAAACTTCTAAAAATTTCTAATACATCACTTGTTTTCCTATGTGCTAAGTACTAAGCACACCAATAATCATACAACATATAACAGTTCATGTTATAATCATCATTCACACGTCAATCACAAAAATTCATCATATCACACAAATCACACCAACACATGCATGTCGTGGTCCTAGCTGTCCCTATGGATTTCCTAGGTAATCATACCTAAAACCGAACATCAAACCACCCAAGCGCGATGCCTTACCGACTACGCTCTAAGCCCAACTCTCAATCTCTAGGTTTCCATATACCTATACTCTACATCAAACCACCCAAGTGGCGATGGATACCCAAACCCGAGCTCCCTAGGTATTCGTATACCTAAGCTCTAATACCAAGCTATGACGCCCTATATCCCGGGGGTCCGTGACTACCGCCAACCTCATGCATGTGAGCTGCCCGGTGAACCCACCCGACATCACAATGAAAAATCTGTGCCAGTAGCCCCATTCAGGCTTTAGCCTCACCAGATACATCACCTATAATATAACCCCGTCCTAATCAACATCAATCACACGATATCTATATTCAGCAAAAACTACTCTCAGCCCAATAACAATACCCTCGCTCACATAATATAAACCAACTCATATCCAATAGTTTCAAAGAGTTAATCGAATTTTTTTATACAACATATATTAAATTCTAAATATTCTAATATACGTATACATCGTTGAAAACCAAACCACACAATCCCCCAGCTTTTCTTCTAAACTCAAATTTAGATCTAGCCGTCTCCCTCGCTCCCGCATTCGAAAAATATGTTCCGGACAGTAGATGAGTTGACGTCGTGAGCGACCTCACACCCAAGTCAAGCATTTCCTCCACCTAAGCGTATACGCACGCTCCAAAATAAACACACATTCAAAGCAAATGCATGATCCCGGCCTCAATGTCTAACTGGACATTCCCATATCCCGAGTCCCTCCCGACTCCCTCACACCTCGCCTGCCCACGAGGCGTTAAAACGAAACCACTTCAAACAAAGCTTATTTCGTTTATACTACGGCTTCCACCCCTCCGATCTAAGAGGCGGACCGTCTCCGACAAGAGATTTGCTAGGATTACTCCTCCGAGATATATCACAATCAAATACCCACAATTGATATTATGTGTACTACCCGACGATATCAATCAAGCCGCTCCCACGATCGATATTTTTGGGCATGGATCACCCTCCGATCACATATTATTTTTACAACCGAAACCATTTCTCCTCTCTGCATTTACCCCTACGCACTCACTCCTATCTCTGTAAGGTTCTTGAAGGCATATGAAATGCATTGCATGTCATTCTCAATAACTCAGTAACACACGCAAATATATCACCACGCATAAGAGTCTGTACATAAATTTAAATCACACAATCACGCATGCATCTCTCACATTTCCACACTCCAAAAATTACCCCCAGCTTAACATCAAACACGAGCAATTCCACTAATCACCGACCAAATACATATTTTCACAAAAATTATTTTGTGAACACTATTCTTTAGAATAGTGAAAACCCTTCTGCTAGTATCCTCGAAATCACTAACGTTTGCCTCACTTTAGTGAAACCCGAAATTCATGACCATTCCTACCATACACATCACAACATGATTTAACATAAATCATGACACAAACCCACACGCTCCACGCATAATACCGTGAAACTAACGTAAAAATGCATCTAAAAATATAACAATCCCACCCCAAAGATTGTCCGAACAAACCCGCCCTCACATCATCCAACTCAAAACATTAACATACCCCAAACAGCATGAAACCCGCAGTGCAAATCCCTACCTCTCTGGAGTTTCGATAAACTCCCTAAATCGTGCACACTCCACGCCGAAGCTCCCTCTCCCGCGTAGAGCTTCCCTTCTTGTCCCGACGACCGGCCGACTGGCCTGATCCTGAAAACTTAGAGAGAAGTCTAAACCCTCTCACTAAAAACACCATTTTTCGCTAATTCCGACCTTCTACTCCAATTCATCGTTCATTTTTGAATTAAGTGAGACAACACTATCGAAAGTGTTTTGTCTTTTCCCACTTAAACAATTCCATTAATAATCGTTATGTCCCTCTTTCCGCTTACATCTCGACACTCATCTCGCCGTCCATTTTTATATCATTTCTCTACTCACGCCACTTCACATGAGTACTCGCATGCTGACTTTTTTTCACATCGAATATCGTTTACAACACCAAACGCTGGCATGCCTCGAAAAACATGTCAATCTCGACCGTCTTCGACCAACAAAAATTAACGCTATACTAGATTTCGCGAGATCTATCTAAACTGCAAACCCGCTTTCGTATCCGAGATCTAGAGAATAAATTTTGATTTTTAACCTAAATCAAATTGCGAACCAAATTTACGATTTTACCCCCTTTTTCCGTAAATCGACTTTTCAGCTTACAAGAAAGTTCCTCAAGATAATGAAAGGTATGTGATAAGATTAAATTGACTTTGTTGTGTTGTATTAAGAGGGAGAATGAATAATATTTCAATTACATATTTAAATAGTTGTACTCCCCACCATGTAAAGCAATTCATGGCTTTACATGTGGTCGCGACCACTCTCATAAACCGTGTGGCTGTGTGCCCATCCACTGGCCAATTTGGCATAGTTTGCAGTCACGCTTAGGTTGACCTGACCATAGGGATGCCATTTATACCGCTAGCCAGGTACTGACCCCGCTGAGATGGCTGAGGCCATGCCATTCACCTCTAACATGCCCTAATGTAGGTCCTCAACAAGGAGAGATTATTTGTAATACAGATGATGATGTAATTGTAGCTTGGCTTTTTTGATTTAAGTATTGGGCGTTTAGAGAAGATAACGGCGAACGGATCGGGATATTGTGTTTGTAGCAGAATGTAATAGAAATAACCCAAATAGTTATAAAATCATATCACCTATAACGAAAGCAAAGGATGACAAGATTAATCGACTTGTCAGGTTGTATTAAGAGGTGGAGAACTAATAATGTATTTCAATTTACATATTTAAACAAAGAAATTTCAATTATAGAAGAATTCTTGTGCTTATTGAAAATAATTGAAATATATATATATATATATATATATATATATATATATATAGCAGTAGCATATATATATATATATATATATATATATATATGAGAGGTTCGGTATTCATTGGGAAAATACCTTCTTTCGCTTACAGACATTTATTTCCTAAAATTCACATATACTCCACGCTTCGTCAGTCAGTTTTATTTTCACACAGCCACAGGGCCTCCCTTCCCTAGCCGATCTTCACCTTTCTAATCTTCCATAGCAGCCTCCAGTTTTTTTTAACAAAGATGAAAAGTGTTTAATTTTCATTAGTTTCTCGATACATCGCTTCAATCTAAAGCACGCCAGTTCATTTTACATCGGGAACTTACGCAAAGTGCAACCTCTCTCTCGAGCCACCCAGCCAATCGCTCACTGTGTTCTCACTTCTTCTGCTGGTCAACAACAAATGCAAATTGAAAGAATTTAATCGAACTGTAAACTTAATTTATATAAAAGATAAATATTTATAGAAAAAATCTATATTTACTTTAATTAAGTTTCATTTCATTTCAATTAAATTTACTTTAATTTACATTTACATTTGCTAGCATTTAAGTCAAATTTTAATTAAATTCATTTATGATTAGGATGTAGAGTAAATTATGGTTTAAATCGCATAAGCTTTAAGGTGAAGTATTTGAACGCCTGCCGCCGGCTGAAATGAAGGATGATATTATCACAAAACCTGGATAATATTTGTGGACTGAGAAGATGGTAGGCGTGATGTCTTATTTCACGCCTGATGTTTGCAGTAAGCTTCTTTTTATGGAAAGCACACGCGAAGATGCGTTATGAGGGAAGGAGGCGCACCGGTTGGTTAATGAAATATATTCAAGTTGGGCAGCTTGATTCAGGCGTTAACCCGTTAAGTTTTTAATCACGTCCTTAACAGATTCAAAGGAGAGATTTCATTTGTGAATACGTATTTAATTATTGTAGTCAGGGGAAGGGTTTTGATTTAAGTATTGGGCGCTTAGAGAAGATAATGATGAATGGACTCGGGATATCGTTTGGGAGAATGGAATACAAATATCCCAAAGAAGTTATAGAAAAATCGTGGGCACACCGCATAAATTTAAATAAGATGATAAGATTAAATTGACTTTGTTGGGCAAGCCAGACAAGAGGGGAGAATGAATAATGTATTTCAATTACATATTTAAATGTGTTGAAATGTCAGAATTATATATTAAATTAGTTTATTGAAAATGCACTTATAATATTTTATATGAGTATTTAGTTGTTTTAAGGTTAAAATTTTGATTTGATTTATTCTATTTTCAATTCCTTTCATAATTGAAGTATTCATAACCATTTTTATATAAGATAATTTAAATTATTTTAGTATATTTATTATTATTTACAAATATGTAACATTTAAATAATATTTTAAATTTTTATGGAATATTTCTTGTTAATATTTCCAAAAATAAAGTAAGGAGCAATTTAAAAAAAGAAAGGCTTAAAGAAACCTAACCCGTTTCACTAAGAGCACTCCATCTTCGCTGAGAATGCTAAATAACATTTCCTTCACAAGAAGAGTATTTTGACAAGCATTTCAGGTCATGAAACTGTAGGCAATCTTAAAGAGAGAAAGGCTTCCGATGCTATCATTCTTTCTCATCATTGCATATGGGTCATTATCCTTCAATTCCATTATTTTTAGTTCTTCAATTTTCTCCAAAAACTTTCTCATTCCATTCCTTAGAAGTAAGCTTCCGTCACCACCTTTGAGCCTTAATGTTTTTGATCTTTCATATCTTATTTCCCAAAAATTGAAATTTCCTATAAATATTGCAAAACTTGTTAAGTTCTGAAAGAACTGCTCTCTTTGGTACCCATTCCACATTTCCGTATTTCTCATCTCTATCATCCTCAAACGATCCTAAATGATTCAATTCCAATAATAGACAAAGCACTATTGCTTTCTCCACCACTAACTCTTTAAATTGTAGCCTTCCCACTTAAAAACTGGGGATCCCACGAACAAACATTCTAATCCGCATACCCCGATAAGATATTTTGAGGAATTTACTTTACCCCGCAATAATTCAAATCTTAATGAAATTTAAATTCTGCTCACTCTGCTCCATTTCTTTAGGCAATTGTACAATATTGGAGTTCACTATGCTAAGAACCTGTAGTTTATTTAGCTATCCAATTCCAATTATGTCTCTCAACTTATAGCACGAGTCCAAACATAATGTTCTAAGATATTTGAAAGCAACAAGCCTGAAGGTGTTGTCTCGAAATCCATTCTAAACAAGTCTAAAACTTTGAGTTTGTTCATCCCTTCAAAAAACGTGTTTGGGATATTAATATTCATATTGGACCGCAATAGCAAAAATTGAAGTTTCGGACATACTAGCCTCTGAGGCGGCTCATGCACAGCTTTGCATGTGTATTTGTACTCATCAGTCTTTGACCAATCAGGTTCTCTCTCAAACTATTAAATCGGATGAGGATCCTTGATGCAATGTTTCATAATGTTTCCATGAAATAACATCATGCATCCTCATCGTCCACGAAAAGCAATGTTGAGTCTCTTTCTCCAAAATGACGTGGTCTATAATCACCCTCAAGTAATAAGCTTGAGGTTTTGGGGGTTGTCAACAATGCAACTAGTTTATTTCTTGCTTCCTCCAATGATTTGATGCGGTCAAACGAATCCAAACCCATAGCATAAATTAACAAGTCATTCATCAAAATATCACCATAACTCAACATACCACAAAGTAAGAACAACGACTTAAGTGCATTACTTGATTGTAGCTCAACTCCAGACATGCGTATACCTTTTCCTCCACTCCTCTGATGTTGGTTGGCTCGCTACTCCTGAGTTCTTCCAAGGTATTCTTCCATAGGGCCATGTTTTTACCTTTTAATGCCTTTGCAATTGTTACAATCGCAACTGGTAGACCTTGGCATTCTTTAACTACCTCCCTTGCTTTGGCTAGCAATTCAAGATCATTCTCCACGGAATCACCTGTTGTCATCTTAAATAACTGCCAAGCTTCTTCTGATGGTAAATGTTGAACTGGAAAACATTCTTGTGCGCACATGTCTTGGAGTAATAGGTCTTCATCTCTAGAAGCCAACAGTATTTTGCAATCCTTCTGATCATCGTCTTTACAATAAGAATCTCACTCCTCCTAAATTAACTGCCTCTTCCAAATGTGCTTCATCTGGGTTATTGGCCAAGGATCTTCTCTCCTTCTTAGACTTCTCTTGAGTTTACCTGCTCTGGCGGGTATAGTCTCCTCCTCAAGTTTCAACCCTAACATGTCTGCAATATGTTGTTGAATATTTGAAATTCCTTGTTGAATTTTGTCTCCTTCTCGGGTCCAAGATACATCTATATAGACATGTGTGGCGAACAGCTTCTCTTGCTTAGCTTGCTCAACCACTTGTTTGACCAGAGTGGTTTTGCCCACGCCGCCTATCCCCCATACCCCAATCATCTTCGTCTTATCATCTCTTAACGCATCCATAATTTTGTTCAAAGCCGAGGCTCTTGAATCAAAAGGTTCATATTCTTTGAAGGTTGCAGTCCGTGGAGGGAGACGATATGATACGCCATCAGGGAAATCGCGAGCTTCTTGGATTCCAACAATAACATGCGCCTTCTTGTATGCTTCTCTGCCAAGCTGGTAACGTGACTTGAGACTGAAACAGCTGATCTTGTTGTTTTCATCTTTCATCATCAATTCCTTCCTCCCTTTGTGATCAGATCTTACCCGATTCAGCCATAGTCTTGAACAATAGGTCTGATTTCATCCCCTCTTTGAAGAGCTTCACAACAGCCATCTCCAAGTCATCCTCGCCTTCCCCAGGTTCTGAAACATCGCTGTGAGCTGATGAGTATGGGTACCGTAGCAAAACAGATAACCAAGCTGGCGACCAATTGGAGCTACCAAGTACTCTGAAACTTTTCCAGCAACGGCAATAACGATCTCTGTCATTTCGTCTCAGTTGGATTTGTTTTTTCTTCGATGTGTTTTTTTGGGGGAAAAGGAAGGGAAATGAAGAAAAAAACCAAAAACAAACGGAATCAGGAACAAGAGGAAACTAGAATAAGAGAGTGGAAGAAATGGAAGGAGAAGAGTATATATTCCAAGCAGAAAGAGGGGTGACCGAGATTATGAGAAACCGACAGGTATGGAGAAACCTCAAGGAATTCAGGCAATTTGATTCAGACAAGTATGGAGAGATTACGAGGACTCTTGCTCGGTTGAAAACAAATGGGAAGCCAGAAAAGGCAGGAATAAGAAGAAACTAAAAGAAGGAGCGCAAGAAACGAAAGGAGAATGAGTATTAGTTCCAAGCAGAGGGATGGTGGGTAGGAAAATGGAAAGGAGTTAAGAATGGATGATAAAATGGCAAAAGGGTAAGAGAGTCCAGAGATGGAGAAATTAAGCTCAAGGAATTCTTATAATCTGATTCAGTACTGTGACCAAAACCAGAACAAGGAAAAAGCTGTTGTTTCAGGATGAGTAGATTACCAAACTTAATACAGACGGATTTTGAATTTGGTTTGTTTGAAACAGAAGGGAAATGAGAAAAACAACAGAAGTGAAGGGAAACAAACAGAATAAGAAAGAAACTAAAAGAAGAGAAAAAGAGAGAAAAAGAAATTGAAAGATAGTGAGTGGCCTTGTTCGAAACAGATGGAGGGAGGGAGGGATGGAGGGATGGTGATCAGAGTAGGACAATGGAATTGGGGTTTTGTTGGAATAGAGTTGAGGAAATGAAAGTCAACAAGGAAGAATCAGAGGGAGCAGAGTTTGTGTTGTTCCAAACAGAGATCGAGGAGATGAAGGAAACAGAGGTCAAAAAGAGTGAACTTCAAAGAAAAAAAATGAAAATACCTGCCAACTATATTGATGATCTGTTTTTACTTTTTGATTTTTAAATTAGGGTAACAGAAATTTTGTAAATAAACATGTTTTATTTTTAGATTTTAAAAATTAAATATAAAATTAAAACACAAATTCAATTATTTTGTTATTATATAGATTTAGGTAATTAGAGGAAATATCTGTAGAGTGTGTTAAGAAAAGAAGAAAAGTAATAAGAGAAAGAAATAAAATATGATGCAAGCTGGTATAAATTTACTTATATTATTTTTATTTATCATCATTTTAACTTATTAATATAAAAATTAAATAATATATAATTTTTTTAGTAATTTTATTTATAATTGATTTTCTTTTATATTCTTCGATAAACAATCAAATTTAAAAAAAAAATTAGTATTTTTTTCTTATTACTTTGTGATAATCAAACATAAACCTTAAATTTTCAAATTAAAAAAAAACAAAAATGAGGTGTATCATAAATATATTTTTTTTCTAGAAAATTTTTAACACTAATCATTTAAAAACATTTTTCCAACTATAATTAAAAAATATATAAGCATCCTATCTTAAGTTAACAAATTTGTTCAAATAAAAGAAGTTCATGTTTCAAAACAAAAAAAGAAAAAAAGAAAATAGAGTTAATAATAACATATTATTATTACTTATTATTTTAAACTCATTTTTTTATTTTAGATAATTTAAAAATATGAGATTTTAAATCATTTTATTTATATTTAATTTTATAAGGTTTTTATGAAAATTATTTTTATATAATTTTTCAATAAGCAAAACAGAGAGTTTGTACTAAATACATTATTTGGAAAAAAATAAAATAAAAATTACCGCTGCTTTCCAAAATATTTCCAAAAGCATCTTAACGCCAAGAATTTTAACCGACACCGATGCCACATGTTGTAGTTTCTGCATCCACAACGAATACGCATTCACTGCATCGGGTTGCTAACGACATCGGATTTGTCAAATGCCGTTGCCGCGCCGAAGCTTGTATTCATTCACATGCAATTGTTTTCAGTTTTGAAAATTTGATTTCTTTTGCACGCATCCTCATTCACCTAGGTCTATAACCTTTGTTTCGTCAATGTTCAGAGGTTTATGTTCTTACTGGTAAAGGAAACTCACTGTGGTGGAGAAAAAGACAAGCATGGGTATGCCCGATGTCGGCCGGCCCGTCCGCTCGAATTGCCATCTCTAATTCTGCCATTGTTTTAGAAGTTCTAGAAAAGCAAACCTCTATTTACTCAATTGTTGATCAATTACCTGAAACCAACATGGAGATCAAATTTTCCTCTTCATGCAGTATATTGAACATGGAGTCTAAATTAATTCCCTCTTAAAAACTGAACTTGCCTACTTAAGAAAGAAAAAAGAAAAAATAAATGCTGCCGTATTCTTTTTGTTTGTTTAGGCAATGGGAGGCTGCTGGTGCTTCCAACTTGTGTAAATGAAACTTAAGAGTCTAAGTACTCTGAGACCGACCTCTCACTCAAAAGGTAGATCTTTTCCCATTGAAACTCTAGCTTCATTATTTCTATGAATCAGAGGATATTTTCTCTTACGATTTTTAGATGATCAACATCAGCAAATTAGCCCATTTCTACAATTGAACACCTGAGATTTGGCCAAATTCTTTTCCTCAGATGATCAGGCCATACCAGCTCTTACCCTGTCTCTCGTCACGAGATTTTATTGGGGCTGGGATCCTCCTGGTGTGATTCGCTAGCTACAAAGCAAGGCCATTTGTTTTTTTACTTAACGCCGAATGTAACCCTTTTTCAGCCTTATCGTCGACAAGACTTAATAAAGATACAAGATGTTCTGCTTGTTTTTTAATATTGTGTGACAAAGAGTGACGATAACTTAAATCCGATTATTTCGCTCCCGTTCCGTCTCGCTCTTAATAACACACATGCTTAATTTTAATTTTAATCGCTTAATCAGTTTGGTTTCTATATTCTCAAATCCAAAGACTCCGCTCGGTATCATACTTCAGAAAACCCGAGAAATTAAAATTTTCTCAAAATTCCAAGAAAAATGTTAATAAAAATAATAAATCACATGCTGTCGTGTGTTCTATAAAATTCTCTAGATCTCTGACGACCTAAACGACCAAGGCCGCAATTCGTCTCGCGAAATCTAGTGACCCATAAAAGTTTCATCGAATTCTGAGACAAATATAAATTTTTCGATTTTCTCACGTATAAGTCATACCGATTCAGAGACTCCAGATTTTACTTAAAATCTCGAAACAAAGAAACGACTCACAAGCTTGCTAATTTAAAAATAAAAAAGTTGAACTAAAAGAAATAAATCGTTTCATATAATCCACACTAATAAAACAATACGAACCATATATTTAAAATAATAATACACAGTTCTCATCGATTATATTTAAAAATAATTTTTTATTATTTTATTTTTATACTTTAATATAAATAATAATTATTATTATAATGTTTTTTAATAAATAATATATGTTCATAATATTTTTATTTTTATGAAAATTATTAATTTTAATATAATAAAAATAAAAGAAAATATAAAAATTAAAAATAAAAATAAAAACAAAATAAACGTAAACGCCAGCCTCTCTCTCCCTCGACTCGGGCATCCTCCATCCCCCGCCCCGCCCCTGCGAGCCTCAACGGCACAAAGCCTCAGACCCAAAAAAAAAAATAAATGTGCTCGGCCTACTCTCACTTCCGTCCCAAACCCCTCCCGTCACATCCCAAGAAACAGATATCAAATACTCTTTTCACTGCAAGAATCATCAGCTTTTTCTCTGCCTCATAGTGGTTAGACCTTCTCCTAATAAAGTTCAAATATTTTCACTTTTCTTATTCGTGAACTCTTAAAAAAAAATTCTCAAGAATAAAGTCTTAAAATTTTAAACAACAGCCTTAACGCCGGTGCCTATTCAGCCTTCAAGATGTTCAAAAAACAAACACCCTACTCTGTTATGCTCCTGAACTGCAAGGGAAAGAAAAATAGGGCGAAAATTTTGAAGGGAAAAAAAAAAAGATTTAAATCTCACATATTATTTACTCTGACTTCTTCCCCAGCTGATCGTAGACCACTTCTGATCAAAGAACAGCCTGATCACCACCCTGATAATCAGCCTGATCTACGAAGTCTTATCAAGTCTTATATTTCTATCCTTTCTTTCTTGTCCAGTCCTAATCAAGTAGATTAGCCTTTCTTCCCTGTATAAAGAGAAGGAGAATGATGTTAGTCAAATGTCGTTCCACATGCCGCCGTTCTCAACGATGGCAATTAACAGAAATTCAAATGTCGTCGTTGTCGTTGCCGGTTTCAAGATCTACTTTAGGAAATATTTTGGATACAACAGTAATTTTATTTTATTTTTTTCCAAATAATATATTTTCGTACAAAACTCGCAAAAACAGTCAAAATCTGCAACATCTTTTTCACGAATTCCCATGTGTAGGTCTGAAAGAGCCTTCCATTATTAATGTCATTACTGGGAAACAGCTGGCATTGATAGTAGAAAAAGTAAAAATTTGAAACATGATGTGATGTGCATGGAAAATAGAAAGGGACAAAGACACATAACTCGAGGAATGTGGTTAGGAATTTATTTTACATTCATCGTTACATTCTTAAAAAAAGAATTGTTATTTGTTAAAAAAGAAATGATTATAAAAAATAACCCTAAATTATCCCTCTTACCGAGTCTTACAACAACCTAGGCCTAACTACCCCTGCAGTAAAACAAGTGAAAAAATATATATATAAACAATGATGAAGTCAGCAAATATAATCTGGGACATAAATATTTTTAGAAAACATGATAGTTAAAATAATTTTTTTTCTCAATTTTTAGAAGAGGCATTTACCCCCTTAAGTCTTACGTAACTCCTGCCTTGTATATGAATACTCTAATGTCTTCTCCCCACCCCACCCCACCCCTCCCCCCGACTCTTTATCTTTCCCTTCTCTTTTTTAATTGTTTGACGACTTATTACTCATTTCACATTATACGTGAAATAAAAATTTAAGAGGAAATGTAAGTGAAGAAAATAAAAAATGTAAATAAAATAAAAATAAAAATAAATGTAAAAATAGGTGTAAATTTTAATATATTATTTCTTTTTATTTTGGTTACCATTTTAACTCATCAATATAAAAATTAAATAATATATAAGTTTTCAAGTAATTTTATTTATAATTTTCTTTTAGATTCTTTTATTAAACAATCAAATTCTAAAAGAATTAGTATTTTTTTCTTATTACTTCCTTGATAACCAAACATAACTTTTTAAATTTTCAAATAATAAAACAAAGTGAGATGTATCATAAATATAAATTTTTTTTTCTAGAAAATTAACACTAATCATTTAAAACATTTTTCCAGCGATAATTAAATAATAGCAAGCATCCTATTCAATGTTATCAAATTTTCTCAAGTATAAGAATCCATGCTTCAAAACAAAAAACAAAAGGCTATATACTTGGTATATTATTCAAAGAAAATGTAAATGAAAAAAAATGAGAGAGAAAAAGTAAAAAAATAAAAATAAAAAAAAATAAAAAAGAAAAGAAAATAGAGTTACTCTTAACATATTATTATTATTTATTATTTTAAACTCATTTTTTATATTAGATAATTTTTAAAAAAGAGATTTTAAATCATTTTATTTATATTTAATTTTGTAAGGTTTCTATGAAAATTAAATTTATATAATTTTTCAATAAGCAAAAACAACCAAAATCTTCATCATCCTTTACACGAATCCCTATTCTAAACATTATTGTTGTTGCGGAGCCCTTGCCATGTGCTGGTCTGAAAAAGGCTTCCATTATTAATGCAAATAGGTGGAAAGTAGAAAAAGTAGAAATTTGAAAATGATGTGATGGGCGTGGAAAATAAAAAAGGACAAAAACTCGAGAAATATGGCTAGGAAATTTATTTCCCGTGACTACAAAATGGGGAAACTGTATGGAAACAGAATTTATTTTACATTGATCATTACATTCTTAAAAAAATATTTGTTATTTGCAAAAAAAAGTAACGATTATAGAAAATAACCCTAAATTATCCCTATTACAAGAACTATAATCTGGAGTATAAATATTTTCAGGGGCATGATATTATAATGGTTAAGTATCATTCCTTTTAAATAAGAGGTCAAAGGTTTGAACCCTTTTATAAATATTTTTTTTCCTAATTTTTAGAAAAGGCATTTGCTCATCTAAGTCCTATGTAGCTCTCCTCTCTCCTCCCTTCATCTTTCCCTTCTCTCTTTTAATTGTTTAACGATTCATTACTCATTTCATATTATAAGTGGAATAAAAATTTGAGGAGAAATGTAAAGAAAAGAAAATAAGAAAAATAAAATAAAAAAATAAAAAAAATTAAAAAATAGGGTAAAATTCAATATATTATTTTTATTTGTTATCATTTTAACTCATCAATATAAGAATTAAATAATATATAAGTTTTCAATTAATTTTATTTATAATTGATTTTCTTTTAGATTCTTCATTAAACAATCAAATTTTTTAAAAAATTAGTATTTGTTTTTCTTATTACTTTTTCGATAACTAAACATAGCCCTTTAAAGTTTCAAATAATAAAACAAAAAAGTGAGGTGGTCTTCATAAATATAAAATCAATACAGAAAGAAACTCGAAACTATTTTTAATATACCAAAGATAAAAATTAAAAATTCTAGAAATAAACTGAAAACCTACCAATTTCTAGGAAAGCAAACAGAAAAAAAATCAAATATGAATTAAAAAAGTTACCTAGAAGAACACAGCAGCCTGCGACTTTGCCTCCCAAATCTTGATTAACGCTAATTAATATCAACTTGGTCAGTAAATACCACCACCACCACCACCACCCACTTTCCAGTCTGAGCTCCCAGAACACCACTACTAAAAAAAAACACCGGATCAATAGAAAATTATCCACTTCCCATTAATAAATCAACCAGAATCAGAAACGCCAAACTTTCTCCCTCTTCGACCTCGTAAAATAATCCGAAACCCACCAAAACCAGGCGTTCTTTCGGAGAAGAAGAGCGTTGAATAAATGGCAACAAAAGAAAAGAAAGCTGTACTAATCCAACAAGAAGAAGAAGAGGAAGAAAGAATGGGTTTCAAGATTTGCTCTCACTCACCCTCCATTTCCCTCTTCCCCCTCCTCCCCTTTTATAGTCTCCTTGGATGGAAGAAAAACAGAGAAAAAAACACTTGGGAGGGGGAGAGAGAAGCAGATGTAGGAGCTTGGTTCGTTTCATGTAAATATCTCTCCGGTTATCATCGCTCATTTCTCCACGTGGATATCTAATTTTTGACCGATCATTTTCATCTAAATTGATGAAAATGATTTTAGATGTTTATAAAATTAAATTTTGACTCAAAATAAAAATAATTTTCATTCGTCATTAAGTAATTTTTTTTTTAAAAAAAACCAGAAATAGATTGTTTGATGAATGTTTTCGAAATATGTTTTTGAAAATAGTTTTGTTTGATTCTTTTATTTTGTGAAACAAAATCCTTTTAAATATATTTTAAAAATAAAAATGATATTTAGTGAGTTTGTTTTATCATCTTATTTATTTTAAAAATATTTTAATTTCCTAAATTTGTGTTTATATAAAAATACATTATTTTTAAGTGAAACACAGATATTTTTCATGAAATAGAAATATTTAAAATAATTAGTTAGGGATTTTTTTTTGGTTTGAAAAATAAAAGGTGTTTCAAAAACAAAGTTGAATATAATATATATAGATTATGAAATTCTATATATATATATATATATATATATATATATATATATATATATATATATATATATATATATATAGTACTCTTTTAAATGCATAGATTCCAAAGTGCAGAGGAAATGGGGCTTGGGAGTTTGAAGTGGGGCCCACTAGTTTTTACGTGAAGAGTAGTCTGGAGGCTCTCTCTCTCCTCCCTCACTGGGTCAGAACCGGATCTTTTCTCGAAAAGAAATTTGAAATATGATTCTGTGTATGTCAGGTACACAAGACGGAACCCGTGCTCCCCTACCTCACTTCCGCCACGTGGACTCCTAAAAGCGTTTGCAATTAATGACGTTCACGTCATGACTCATGACGTGGCATCCTTGACCGTTACCCCCCACTCGCGTTTACATTTGCGGTTATCCGTTGACTCGAATTCCGAGGCGAGGCCCATGCAAGGTTTTTTGGGTCAAAGTGCCCTCTTTATTAAATATAAATATAAATAAATAAATAAATGTCTTTTACTATTTTTAGTATTTACATTGAGCGAGTAAAAAAATCTAAGAAACTAAATTGAGACAATTAGGTTGATCAAATTGATGGATTCAATTTTGGTTTTTGTTTAAAAAATATTGGTTTTGATTTACAAAATATGAAAATAGTGGTTTTAGCTAATCAATCAAAATATAAAATTATAAATATAATATATATATATATATATATATATATATATATATATATATATATATATATATATATATAGTATATAATAATAGTATAATATATAATATTATTTTCATATTATATATTATAGTAAAAATATAATGCATATAATATATAATATTAGTATTTATAATATATATAATATATTAGTTTTTGGTTAATTGATATATGATCAACTGTAAATATGGATTAGTCATTTTAATAGTTAGGCTCTTAGTTTATATAAAAACAAAATCGACCATGCTCACCTGTTATTTATATATGAATTTGAAAAAATTGTTATTTTTATAAAAAAATTATAAGAGTATTTTATCAAAATAAGATCAAAATTTGATAAAAATATTAGATTTTTAAAAGTCTTTAATCAAATCGCCCCTTTTGCCAAACAAATAATTGTTTTTAGCCCCTTTCCAAATTTCTTAGGTTCACCTATCATCTTTATATTTTATATGATAACTGTAGTTTCCTTTTTGAATTAAAATTGCAATTAACAATTTAAAACGATTTTAATTTAAATATAAAGTTACAATTATGATATGTAACTTTAACTTTAACCACAATTAATAATTTAAAACGATTTTAATTCAAATATAAAGTTACAATTATGATATGTAACTTTAACTTTAACCACAGTTGTCATTTACAACTTTATTTCACATTTCAAATGTGAAGATGTTTGAACAGAAGAGGTATTAACTTGAATATAAATTTTTAAATTGGGTTAAAAAGTAATTATTATTTTTAATAAATGGTACTGGTCACGTGATGCACGTGATGCCTTGCATTAATTTTATATTTTTATTTATTACAAGTTGTGCATTAATTTCATCTGGCCTGGATATGGATTTCTGTGTACGTGATAGAGTAAGGAGGCAGATTGCCAGATTATGTCCTATGAGAATCAATCAATTTTTGTTATTTTATTAATAAAAATAATTCGGAAAACTTAAATTCTGTTTATTTATAATGTTGAAAAACTGTTTTTTATTATTTAAATGCGAGTAGGAAAAGAAAACACATTTTGTCCTCATTTTTTTAATTCTAAAATATGGCAAATGTAAAATTTAGAGAATAAACATCAAAAATGGTGTCTTATATATTTTAAAAAAATTATTCTCTTAAAAAAATATGAATCTAACATGCTTTTCTTTTTTTGGGAAATACAAAATTAATTAATTTTTGAAAGAAGAATCATTTAGGATATGATAGGTGGTAGGTAGGTCAAATTAGGTATGAAATTAGGGTGGACTTTCCTATTAAGGTCACTAATAAGCCACTCATTGGGCTTAAGGCCTACCAAACACACAAAAAAAAAAAACTCCAAATTTAATTTCATTAAACAATCAAATTCTAAAAAGAATTAGTATTTTTTTTTTCTTATTACTTTCCGATAACCAAACATAACCCTTAAATTTTCAAATAATAAAACAAAAGTGAGGTGTATCATAAATATAAATTTCTTTTCTTAGAAATTCTTGGCTCACTAATCATTTTAAAACATTTCTTTTTCCAACTATAATTAAATATATGCTACATCCTATCTTAATGTGTTAACAACGGTCAAGCACAAGAACTACGTTTCAAAACAAAAACAAAAGGCTATATACTTGGGTATATTATTCAAAAAGAAATGTAAATGAAAAATTAGAGAGAAAAAGTAAAAATAAAAAGAAGAAAATAGAGTTAATTTTTACATATTATTATTATTATTTATTACTTTAAACTCATTTTTTGTTATTAGACAATTTTAAAAATGAGAGATCTTTAAAACCATTTTATTTATATTTAATTCTGTGAAGGTTTCTATGAAAATTTTCAAATTCCTATATAATTTTCAACAAGCAAAACAAACTAAAATTTCTACCAACCTTTACACGCAACTCTATTTAAACATTATTGTTGTTGTGGAGTTCTCGCATGACGGATGCCCCACTCCCGGCGGTCCAATACGACACCGTCAACCCAGGAATACTAGCGATGCTCTGTTACCCGACGCACTCATGAAAATCTGCGTAATCTCCTTCAGATTTGGAAGCCCTACCAAAATACAACACCGTATAGCAACTCCGTCCTAATATACCCAATATACACACGACCACACAGCATCCCACATACACCATACCGAGTAAAAATGACCTCGCCCGCATTATACTCACAACATATAACCCAACTTCATCCATAATCCAACACATTTTGAAGAAACTACCAAATTCATAACCAATACTCATAAAACATCCCAACTATATACTATAGTTACAAGAGTTAATGATTCGCTCTTATACAACACATATAGAGTTAAAATGGAAAACATTCTAATACATGCAAAAACCATCAAAGCTATTCTAAGATTTAAACTCGCCTCTATGATGAACCGTCCCCGCACGCTCCTCGTAATTTAAAACAAGATCCCCGATGTGCGAGTTAATGCTCGCGAGCGGAATCACCCTGCTGGCTACTCTCCACCTAAGTTGCATATGCACGCTCCAAAGTTAAAACACACATTCAAGTAAATGCGTGGATCCCACTCAATGTCTACCCGAACAACTCATACCCCGAGTCCATCGACCCTCTCACACTTGCCTGGGTTTCACGCATTTAATCATTATTTTTCAAAACAAAGATGTTTTTTTTTATAGTGGACTACCCTCCGAAATTAGTAGTGGACTAACTCCGATGTTATATTTAGTGGACTACCCTCCGATGTATATCAATCGTGGTTTACTCCGACGACGATATTTCGGTGGCGGACTACCCTCCTATATAAGTAATGGACCGACTCGATATTTATTATTATTAGTCAACCCCTCCGAAACCACTTTCACGAATCATCTCATGCACTCAATTTATCACTCTAAAGCCCCAGCTGCATAATGCACGACAAGCCAATTCCAATATAATTGAGAGCAACATACAAATATATAATCATGAATATATTCACAATTTAAATCACACAAATATGTCACGTAATTTCACAATTCATTACACCAAAAAATTAGCTCAATGGCTAATCATCAAATACAAGCCACCCGACTAATTACTCAACCAACACATTATTTCACAAAAAATTTTAGAACACTATTCCATGAATGCTAGTAAAACCCTTTGGTTACTGCTCCCGAAGAAATCACTAATCACTCCTGGCTCACTTTGTGAACTCTAATTTCACTCCGCCATTTCCGCCCTCATACAAACCAATACATGATTTATGTTATACTATAATTAATAACCCAAACAACCCATAAACTCCGTTACGGGCTGCTCCATGGTTCTTAAAATTTTACTACCTGGCCCCAAGTTTCAGACCGATCAAATACTGCTCAAGGCCTCATACCAACCGAAACATCATATAACACTTAAATAAAGTGTAAAACAAAGTAGGATAAATCCCCCACCTCACGGAGTTTGTCAAAAACTCCCAAAACTGGAACCCACGCGTAAGCCTCTCTACGTAGAACAACTTTCCTTCAAGCCACGAACCACTCTGCCGATCTCCACAAATCGAGAGAAGGAGGTCCTTCTCTCTCTAAAAATCAAAATCTCATTTCATAAAGAGACGCATCTCCACCCGTTTCTAGCCTCCCTTGGTCTCTTTTAATTTTGCAATAAGACGGTGAAAGACTATCGCTCTTTTGTCATTTAGCTCATTTTAAGAATTCTAAATAATGACCATTATATCCCTAAGCTTTTAGATTTTCGATATTCGCACTATCTCACCCATTCATTTCCATTTCATTTCTCTACTCATGCTACTTATGCACATGAGTACGTAGAAAGAGCTGTGGACTTTGTCACATCGAATGCTTATTTAAGACTAACGCGATGCTCAAAAACGCTAAATTCCGACTATCCTCTTGCATCCTGACCCAAATCTCGACGTTGCCAGCTAGATTTCTCAAGTAAAGACGATCCAACTATGGAACCGGCTTTTGTCATCCGAGATCTAGAGAATAAATTTCGGATTTTTGATCGAAATTACGATTTTACCCTTTTCCAAAAAATTGGAATTTCTCGGGTCTTACATTCTCCCCTCCTTAAAAGGAATTTTGTCCCGAAATTCTAGACAATCACACTCACTCACATGCATATGCAACGTGCACTCTACCATGCATGTAAACTCGTCATTTAATTATTAAACGACTAATCACGTACCTTCATCCCTAAACAAGAAGGGATATGTGGCCCGCATCGTGTCATTGCGCTCCCACGTGGACTCCTCCACCCATAGTGTCGCCACAGCACCCTCACTCAGCCTCAGCGCCTTGCGCCGCAAAACCCCGATCACGGCCATCCAAATGCACACCGGTCCTCCCTCAAAGGTCCCATCAATGTCAACTCTATCTCGTCTAATCCACTACATGAGCCGGATCCGCGCATACTCCGAGCATGGAAACGTGAAATACCTCGTGACACCCGACATGCTGGCTGGTAAAGCCAACCTGGCACGCTACATGCTAGCTCTATCTCTCTATATCTCGAAGGCCCAATGAATCTCAGCGATAGCTTCCCACGCATGTCGAACTTGACCACTCCTCTCTTAGGCATCACCTTCAAGACAACATGATCCCCAACCTCGAACTCTAAGGGTCGACGTCGTACATCTGCATAGCTCTTTTGCCGGCTCTGAGCCATGAGAAGACGCTGTCGTATCAAGCTCACCTTCTCCGAGGTGTCTCTAATCAGATCAGGACTAGTGATGGAGCTTCTCCACCTCGCCCTAAACAAGGCAATCTTGATCACATAGCCCCATACACGTCTCATACGGTGCCATTTGTATACCCGCCTCGATAATCCATGGTCAGAGGCGAATTCCACTAAGGGCAATTGCTCCTCTACCCTTTATGACTTAGGATCGAGATGCTCGCAAATGCGTGTCCCTCTAACACTGTATATAATCCACACAACGTGTAACCCTGCCACAACCTTACTTGGGTGGTAAACACCGACCTTCCCATATTACTGGACCGTTGTGACAAATCAAATCTGACTGTCAACCTGGCCCCATGTCATACCATGATCTGACAGCACTGCAGCCCTGTTTGGCTCAACAACACCCAGCTTAAATTGCCAAAGGGGGTATCCAACTCGAAATACCCTCCCAACTCCTATCACTCAACCCAAGTGTGTGACTCCAAATCCAGGGTCCTCACACTACCCGTCAGAATTCCCCATGAAACATTCGTGGAATGTCGAGTGACCCCGAAATTTCACGTAAAATCAAAGTGAGTTCCTCCCTTTGTGGCCGGGAGAGCTCCCACCCCAAATACATCACCTCGGTGATATAACCTGCTCTCAATCAACATCAATGACCACGCTAGGTCTCTATACAACCATAGCCGTAGTAAAATGACCTCTCAAGCCCCCGCATTTATACTCAAGCGAACATATATTCCATCTATCCAATATAACTGTAATATGAGTAAAACGGCCACTCCTGTGCCCATAAACTAATACTCATAAAACATCCCAACTATATATCATAGTTACAAGAGTTAACATGCGATCTACTCTTATACAACACATATATTAAAAATAAAAACATCTCTAATACATGAAACCATCAAAGCCATTTCCGGCTTCAAACGGCAGCCCAAGACAGCCCAAGCCCACTTCCCAGCCAAAATGGTAAATTCTCGATGTGAAGCCATGCCTCGCAGGGACCACCCCCAGCCACCCCCACCCATGCAAGGTACACACCTCAAAAGGTCAGCCAAAAAGAAACTTAGCTATCTCCATCAATGTCATCTCAATTGTCTGAGCATCCCCAAACCCTACCCCACTGTACACTCCCACTTATTTCACTATACTGAAACCCTGAAGTTTTTATTTTGTTTGTGGACAACCTTCGATGGGAGACACTGGTCGATCTCACTGATTGATATTATGTGGATTCACCTCCCGATGTATATCAATTGGGCCTAACCGATGATCGATATTTTATTTGGACTACCCGATATTCATCATTTTTAGACAACCCTAACCATTCTCTCGTGGCACTTACCTTCATGCACTCACTCCTATCAGCTCTTGGGCGCCTGTGCATATGGAATGCATGATGCCAATTCCATTTCACTCTATAACATACGCAAATATATAATCATGCATATAGTTCACATAATTTAAATCACACAAATATAAGCCATGTATCACCATCACTCGCACCAAAATTAGCTCACGTGCCAATGATCAAACACGAGCAACAATTTTTTGAATTACTCAACCAAACACATTATTTCTCACAAAATTATTTCATACACATTCCTGAATAGCGAAACCCCTCACATTATTCCTAAAATCACCAACGTCTGCTCACTTTGTGAACTCCGAATTTCACTTCCGCCATTCTCGCCTCATACAACAGACAACATGATTTATGGTATAATTATACCACCAATCCACCCAACAGCTCACAGGAGCGCCCACGCAACACCAAATTTGGGTTATAAATTCAAACAATTCTGGCCCCATATTTTGATGTCGATCAAACGCCGCTCGGCGCTCATACCAACCGAAACATCATATGCGATTTAAACAAAGTGTAAACCCAAGTAGGAAAAATCCTCACATCAGCGGAGTTTGCTCGAAACTCCCAAACGAGTCCACGCTGTAGGCCCTGAACATGCAAAGTGCCTTTCCTTCGCTTCCTGACGAATTTCCGACGCCTGATTCGCTATAAATCTAGAGAGAGAGCTGCTTTGGCTCTCTCTCTAGAAACCCAAAAACTCCATTTTCTCGCCGGCCTCCCATCCGTTTTCTCTCGCTCACTTTGCCTTTAATCGAGAAGAACACTATTCTTATTTTGTTTTATCTAACTTAAGTATTCAAATGACCTTATGTCCTTCTTTCCCGCTTTGACATTCGCACTATCTCTCCGTCCATTTTCATGTTTTCCCTCTCTACTCATGCCACTTATGGCACATGAATATGTTATATGTGACTGTCAGATCAAAATCGCTTTACGACAATCCGAACCGCGATGCCCTCGAAAAACGTGTAAATTCGACCATCTCTAATTCACAGTAAATTCAACGTGCTAGCTAGATCGCGCCGACACCCAACGGTGAAATCCGCTTCATCCGAGATCTAGATAATAAATTCGGATTTTTAACGAAATTACGATTTTGCCATTTTTTCCGTAAATTGAATTTCTGTCTTACACTCAAGTCTACGTGATAATCGACCGTGTGTTTTCATCTCGATTAACATAAACTCTTCTACTTACACTTCGAGCCCCACATTCACACGTAAATGGATAACCCACCTGCCCTTACACCCACATTTTCCTAAATTCTAGGATATCTCCTGGGATCTCTACACCCTAAACTCCAGATTCTCACCTTAGGATTAATCTCGCTTTCGGGCTCAACACGCTTTAATTACTCTTCACTCCCGAATCGAACTATGAGTTTTCATTGGACGTAGTCCTAAAAAGACAAATCCTCAACCCACCCACCAAGAGCGGTGACGACCGTATCGCGGCACCCACACCGAACGGACGCTGATGTTACCGTGTAATACCGAACGCATAATGCCATACCGTGACACCCAATCCTGCGGGTCCGTACCATGAGCGTAATCTCTGAGATCTCTCACTCATAATCCCGACCTATCGATCAATCCTCACCCTACATCCTAAGAACATCTATTCTCGGCTTCTCTAAAGGCCTTAACCTCCTAAGCCCAAATCCAAGGTCGTGCCTGCATGAGAACCCTGGGCCAAGTCCTTACACTACCTGACAACCCGATGGTCAAGCCAACTCATCCATGTCAAGCCTCGACATCAACAACCAATAGGTCTACCACCCTAAGGTCCACCATGTTCACAGGCAACTCCCGCATCCTGGTCCCGACTCCTCGACCCACAGCACTCCGGCCCTCTAGCCTATCTCGTGTTGTCGGGAGTGCCTCAGATAGCACCCCTCGAAACTCCGAACCCGGTTCCTCCGACCGTACTAGGTGTGGGGGATGAACTAACCGTATACTCTCTCGTTTCTGGCGCCTAACTTGATTGAGACTCACCCCAAAGTCCTAGGATCCTCGCCTCCGGGAGCAATCCCATCTCTGCTATGCCCAATCCCGCCCTAGTCCCGAAACTCATGTGAAAGCCAGGTCTTCCCGCCTTCCCTAACTAAGAAGGCCGAGATCCTCCCTCTTTGCTACCAACACCCGCATCCCGAAAGTGCCCGAGCATCCCCGATCTCTCTCTCTCTATGGTCAGCCGCCCCTCGCGGGGTTACAAGATGAATATCCAACTGGATTGAACATAAATGCGCTGGAATTTATAAAATTTTATCCCCTTAACCCACCAAAGATCACATGCGCTTTCATAAAAACCGAAGGAAGGGTAAACTAAACTTACCTCTTGTAGATCGATTCGCCAAGCCTTCAAAGTTTGCGCCTTGGTTTGTTCGATTCAAAGGTGCCACTTCGAAAAGTTTACCACCCTCTACAAGTATCCACACACGAACAAAAATAAACGATCTTTGAATGCGTTGCTCCGCTCGCTTTCTCTCAAAACGAAATTGGGGTGGTTTTTCTTTCTCTCTCGCTTCTTAGGTCAGTTCACTTTGTGAAAAGACACCATAATACTACAAATATATATGTCTCACATATATATTTATATAAGTCTTCTTAAAGGTTTTCAATAAACTTGAATTTATTATATATTTAAACGCTTAAATAATAATAATTTAAATTCAAATCCTTATCTCGATAAGGAAACTAATTAAATATTTAACCATAACCGTAATCATAACCGTTATGTAATAAACGACCTATTACAGAAAATCTATAACTGCTATGTAGCAAATGAATTTATGTTTACGTAAAAACCATAACCGTTATGTAATAAACTAATTCTATTAAGGTAAGACTCATAACCGTTATGTAATGTAAAACGAATTTATTACGTAAAACCATAACCGTTATGTAATAAATGAATTTATTATAGAGTGAAACCATAAATCGTTATTATTTGTTCCAATGTGCGACTTATAGGTTCAATTAACATTGGCAGTAGGCCCAGATCACATTTTGATCCTACAAGTCATAAGTGGCCTCTAGCAAGACATTATGACTACCCAAGAAAATGAAAAGCCTTTAAGATCCGAGACAACCTTAATATAGCTAATGACATAATCCTTTGTCTCATGATATTCCTGAATGCAATATAAGGCATGGACAAAACAACCTTTATATCGCTCTATCTTGATTACCGAAACCCAATTAGATCGACTAAACAAATGACACATTGATCTCCATCAATTCATTATTTGAGCACGCCATGCATTTCGCCCCCAATCGTCGATGACCAGATATCTCTCTTATACAAGAGGGACAAATCTCCATCTTTAATTATATCTCACTACATATAATTTTATTATGTTCAAGTATAACCTTTATAGTCATCCGATCAAAGAATAACATTTGATTTATACTAAAACACAACATTCTTGCTGAGAACTATAGCGATCTCAGTCAAGGGATTCAATGACACAAACTATTGTAGATTAACTTATGACTTTGATCCATGTATTAATTCCCAAGATTCGGTCTGCTCAATATTTGTTCTCAAATAGATATATAAATTTGATTTGTATCTCATACACATATTCATCCCCATGAATATCAATCAAACTTTATACTAATCTTAATTCATTGTTATTCCCATAACAATAACCGATTAGGACATTTAGGAATAATTAATAATATTATTCAAGGACATTAGTATAATAAACAAGTTAAACACACATAATAATAAATTCATAAATGTGCAAATATCGTCCATTCAATAGGCTTCCAGAGCACTATTACTAACACCTCCCACTTCACAGTGCCCATTCATCAATGTGTACTAATACTTAATGAAACTCCAGCATGACAATCATGCTTTGCTTCGTGGTAGAGGCTTAATAACGGATCAGCAACATTTATCATCTCAAGAACTCGCATATCTTAACGTCACCTCAAATGATTTAATGATGTGATAACGCCTTAAGAATGTGTTTGATCAAATACGTGATTCAGGTTCCTTGTTTCTCAGGCACAGCACCATTATTACCGCAATAAACATCAATGTGGATTTGAATGCTGTGGAACCACTTCAAGGTCGGGTAATGAACTTCGATCCAAACTCGTTTCCTTTGTTGCATCGATGCCGTCGTGAATGTATTCACACAGACTCAAGAATGCATTTGTTAACTTTTCCAAATAATCCATCACTATTTAAATAAAACATAGATCCCGACCGCGACGCGAATCGTCTTTGTCGACAAAGCTTCAGACCGTGTAACCATTTACAACCAGATCATCTTCCAATCCAATACATACACCAAATAAACATATCCCCGTGACCTTCTCGATACTTAAGAATGTTCTCGATACCGTCCGCTGGACTCACCTGATCCTGACTGTATCTACTGCTATAGCTGAAAGCATAAGATACATCTGGTCTAGTGCACAACATGGCATACATGATAGAACCTATTGCTGATGCATAAGAATTTTATTTTCATCCGTCGCTTCATCCTCAGGAGGTTAGGACACCGAGATTTGCTAAGAGTGGCCACCATGAGACACGGGAAAGCATCCTCTTTGAATCTCGCATACCGGGAACCGTTTCAGCATTCTGTCTATGCAAGCACTTTGACTAGACCAATCAGCCCTTAGATCTATCTCTATAGATCTTTATCCCTTAGGATAGATAAAAAGTGCACTCTTCGCTTCAAGTCTTTCACAGAAACACTCCCTAAATCAAGCACTCGACTCAAGTAAGGCAAGGATATCAGCTCCCACTGCAGTAAAAAATGTCACCAACATATGTAAGACCGTAAATACAATTGCGCTCCCAATTAATTTTCAACACAAGCAAGCTCATTCTCATTTTTTTGACAAATCTAAACCCTTTGACTCCGATTCATATCAAAACGAAGATCTCCTTAACTCGAGAGGCCCGCTTTCAAACCATAAATGGATTCAAGCTGCAGACATTTTTACCGTAATTCTGTGGGTTGTACAAAACCCCTCAAAGTTGTGTCATGCGCACATCCTCAAGCAGTTTCCATTAAGAAACGTAGCTTAATATCCATTTGCCAAATCTCATAATCATGATATGTAGCAATGGCAATAAGAATTCTAATAGACTTAAGCATAGCTACAGGTGAAAAAGTTTCATCATAGTCTATACCATGAGTTTGTTTGAAACCTTTTGCAACTAGCCTTGCTTTGTAAGTTTGCACTTTGCCATCCGTCGGCTTTTCTTTTAAAAACCCATTTGCACCCAATGGTTTTTGTACCTTCAAGGTCAATCGGCGGTCCATACTTAATATCATACATGATGGACCTAATTTCTCCCACTCACAAGCCTCTAACCATTTCTCGAGTCCTGTGATCCACCCATACCTCCTGATAGTGGGCCCATCTTTAACCACTGAACAATACACTGAAGTCACGCCAAGAAAATCCATATCTCTCGGGGTCTTTCGGCGACGATCCTATCAGATCTACAAATTTTGTAAAGATGAGGTGTGTCAACAATAGTTTTTGTTGACTATGAGTATCCTCATATGTGCCTGTTATCTTGTAAGTTCTCAGTTAAACCTTCGAGTCATTCTACCCCACCGGTTCCTAGAAATAAATTCTTCTAGAAAGACACCATTCCCAGGCAACAAAACACTTCAGTTCTCTGCGGGATTGTAAAGCAAATATCCCTGCCCCTTTAGATACCCCACAAAAAGATTTATCGACCTCTGGCTCCAGCCTTATTCAACTGACAAGCTTACATAAGCCTCACAACCCCAAATCTTAAGAAAGACAAATCGGCCTTTACTATTCCACATCTCAGGTGTCTTTTCAACCGCTGATGGAACTCCTCGATTTAGTGTGAATGTAAAACAAGCCAAGTGCATAACCCCAAAAAGGTAAAATGGAAAGATCTGTCGGACTCATCATAGATCGAACCCATATCTAATAAAGTTCGATTCCTCCTCTCACACACCATTCCAATCGTGGTGTTCCGTGGGATAATTGTGAAAATGATTCCACAAGTTCTAAGATGTACACTAAACTTGGTTCAAAATATTCGCACCTCGATCAGACGGGGCGCCTTGATTGTCTTTGCCAGTTAGATTTTGTACTTCATTTTGAAAGATTTGAACATTTCCTAAATGATCAGATTATGTCTCATCATGTATATAACTATATTCACACAAGTTATCAAGAAATGTAATGAAGTACTTGTAACCTCCTCTAGCTGCCTCGAATTCACGGTCCACATACATCTGTATGTATGAGATCCAATAATTCATTGGCCCTTTCACTGTGTCCGTAAAGGGATCCTTTGTCATCTTACCCAATAATAAGATTCACATGTATCATATGATTCAAAAATCAAATGAATTCAAAAGTCCAACTCGATGGAGTTTTGAGATGTGCGCGCCATTTAGTACGGCCAAGGCGACAATGCTAAAGATAGTTAAATCTTAAAATCATTGGGACTTAAATTTCCTTAGTAGTTATGTTTATAGACATGAGAATTGTTGGAATTTTGGGCTGGGGTTCATAACATGTTAATTCATCCCGTAAACAGCATTTGCAGATGAACATGTCTTTATGAAAATGGAGCAATTATTATTCTTAATAATAAAAGAAAAACCATATCATTATCCAAATAAGAAACTGAAATACCTACATATTGTAGGAACATAATAACAATTGTCAAACTAACAAAGCCCTTCAAATGAAGATAGTTCATAACTTCCCTAGCTCGCGGCCCGGCTTTTGCTCCGTTGCCTACTCGTGATCAAGCTTCAAAGTCTGCCAGCAGGTTGTCTCCACTCCTTTTGAGCCACGCACATTTTGGCTAAATGTGAGGTCCACATCGATATCTAATACCCGGGAAGCTAGAAGGAAAAATTAATGCCGCGTAACATAAATGCAGAAGAGAACTAGTCTCGCGGTCTTCTTCTTTTCTTTAGATCCTCTAAATCTGACTTACTTGGAGTTTTTCTTCCAATGACAGTTCATTGCAAAAGAAACAAACACCTAACACAGGGCTTTAGGGTTGAGTTTGTGTTTGGGTTGAGCATTTGACTTTCCTTTGCCCTTGCCCTTGCCACTTGCCCTTTCCTTGAATCCCACTTTTCTGTTTTGAACCATCAGGCGCTTGCCGGGCTTGGATTTAATATTTTGCTCGACGGTTTTAAGCGACTTATATCTGACTCGAGAGATAGATTTGTCACTTTACTTTCATGTTATAGTTCTGACAATGGCCATAACTGGCGGGTGGGGACATCGATTTACCAACTTCTTGGCTCCGGTAAAAATCGAGCCTATCGAGGTGCTTTCGATATAGCCTTTCATTTTTAAGAACATGAGTACTAAGCGAAGTACCCTCGGCCATCTTACAAAGAATGGTGCCAATGATCTCATACCTTTCTTATATAACATTCTTTGGAACATTTCATAGATTGGAGATCATATCATAAGCTTCCATTTCGGATCATACGAAGTTCGAATATGGTAGCTAACATCGAGCATCTTTGACATCAATAGAGAGTCATTATGATGCTTCTCATAAAGCATTCTTTTCGGCTAAGACATTCTCTTTGGTTCTTCAGGAGAGGTTCATCAAAACATAGGATTTCCTTTCTTGTTTGAGAGCGATTCTGAATTTCGAAACCAGTCAAAGGAAGTTAATTGATAAGTTTATCCTTCTCAAGGACTGATCGCGATGACATAGTATAGAATTGTTGTTGTTATTGCGGCCATCTACAATGATTGCAAAGTTTGATAAGTATTTTGATTATGAAAATTTCTCACTAAATTAACAACCCTCAAAGAATAATCATATTAATCCCCAGTAGAGGCTAAGATCCATATTTTACTCAGCTTTAAGTCGACTTTGGGGCATGACACTTAAAATTAAGTTATTTAGGTGAGTAACTCTTACCAATTACATCTCATGCAACTCTTAGATATTTATGGGATTTGACATCATATGTCCGACAATTTAAATCCATCTTATGCCACATTAGGCCCGAAACCCCGTTTTGATAACCTAATAAAGTTAAACCATTTTAAACATATGGGTAGCACCATTACTCATCTTGTCTCACTAATGTAACTAATGTACTTCTACTTTGGTAGAACCACATTAAGGTGATAAAGGTTTGACAAGTGTTTAAATATGGATGGCATGTTAACTTTAAATTTTATGTGAGGATCTTGATTGATTTTAATTTGCAATTAATAGATCTCATCATCTAGTATCACATACTCATGTAGCATCATACACATACATACATATAATAAATGTGTCACGGTATGGCCTTTATGCAGATTGATCTCCCATAAGCGATATGAGAGATCAGCAGGTGATGCCCTGGAGTTGTAATAAGTGGCTCCATGATGTCGATTTGACCACCCGACTTGCGCATGAACACTGGCTCCTCCCATCGTCATGGTTGGATTGCATGACTTCAAATGGCTTGCATTGTCTCTTGTTATTACAACAATTAAATAAATACTACTAATAGTAAAATAAAATTACAATAAAGCCAGCAGCATGCAAGTAGTATTTAATAATTACAACCCTTGTAAAATAATAATAATAATAACCCGCCAAACACATCGTCTAAAAGGCCATACTGTGGCACCATGTGAGCAACATAACATGCAAAATATATTATGTTATCATATAGCATAAACAATTTGCATTAAAAAGAAATAAATTATACAGCGCACGTTTAAACCACTAATTCATAAGGGGTGCTACGCCGAGTCTGTTACTTACGTTCCGCTAGCCGGTTAGCGACGATCGGGCGCGTCTTGAAAATTTTTTTTTTTCTTTTTTTTTTTTAAGAAATATTAGAGTTTCGTCTCAAAAATTTTCATTGATAAATTTTAAAATTCTCATCACAAATTCTTATTGTCGAAAGCCATCAAAATCACATTAAACAAAGATATTATAAAAATTTTCATTGATCTCATCAATAAATTTTTGAATAGTCTAAAGCCATCAAAATCACATTAAAACAAAGATATTATGTAATCTCATTACACATACAACTTTATTTTTGCTCCACCATAAACAATCATTGATAAATCGACTGATATGAATTCAAATTCCATGTATTAATATGATTAAGACAAAACTAGAATCATATAACATGCTATTAAACACTTTAATGGCAATATCCCATTCGATTCTAATCATATTAACGAACTTTAGGTTTCTGATTCAATCACCAATACCTTAACAAAACCTGTTAACTATGTCGTTCGCACAAACCATAATATCACATATATTAAAAACGCAAAACATGCCAGAATCATATACATCACATACATATGATCAAATATGGCATTATCGATTTTTATGAAAACACAAGTGGCTCTGATACCACTGTTGGGTTACAGGATGAATATCCAATTTGATTGGAACATAAATGCAGCGGAATTTATAAAATTTTTATCCCTTAACCCACCAAAGATCATGCTTCATAAAAACCGAAGGAAGGGTAAACGTAAACTTACCTCTTTGTAGATCGATTCAAGCCTTCAGTTTCAAGCTTTGGTTTGTTCTGATCTTCAAAGGTGCCGCTTTCCCGGTGCTCGACCACCCTCTACAAGTATCCACGAACAAAAATAAACGATATTTTGAATGCTACCATTGCCTTCTCAAAACGAAATTAGGGCTTTTCTCTTCTCTGCTTAGGCTTTGGTCTCCACTTTCATAAAGACACCACACACATAAATATATATGTCTCACATATATATTTATATAAGTCTTCTGTGTGGTTTCGGGCCAAACTTGACTATTATATTTAAAAACGCTTTAAATAATAATAATTGAACAAATCCTTATCCGATAAGGAAACTAATTAAATATTTAACCATAACCGTGAACCATAACCGTTATGTAATAAAAACGAATTTATTGGCGTAAAATCATAACCGTTATGTAATAAACGACTTATTACGTAAAAATCATAACCGTTATGTAATAAACGCACTTATTAGCGTAAAACCATAAACTGCTATGTAATAAACGAATTTATTACAGAAGACCATAACCGTTATGTAATAAACGAATTTATTACAGAAGACCATAACCGTTATGTAATAAATGAATTTATTATAGAGAGTGAAAAACCATAACCGTTATTATTCGTTTCTTGTTACTCCCATAGTTCAATTAACACGCGCAGGTCCCGATCACATTTTGATCCTACAAGTCATGTCGCATTTCTAAAGAAGACATTACGACTACCCAAGTTAAATGAAAGCTCACGATCCGGCACAACCTTAATATTAGCCTAATGACATAACTTTTTGTCTCATGATATTCCGACGTAATATAAGGCATGGACAAAGTCAACCTTATATCGTTTATCTTTGATTACTGAACCCAATTAGGATCGACCAAACAAATGACACGATCTCCATCAATTCATTTGAGCACGCCATGCATTTCGCCTCAATTGTCGTAGGGGACCCGTGAGATATCTCTCTTATAATAAGAGGGACAAATTCCATCTTAATGTCATATCTCACTACATAATTTTATTACGTTTCGGGGCATAACCTTTATAGTCATCCCATCAAAGACAACGTTGATTATATCAAAACACAACATTCCTTAAGTTGAGAACTATAGCGATCTCGTGTCAAAGGGATTCAATGACACAACTATTGTGAGATTAACTTATGACTTTGATCCATGTATTAATCTCTTAAGATCTAAGTCTCGTTTCAATATTTATTTCTTAAATTAGCCAGATATACCGATTTGTATCTCATAACACATATTCATCCCATAGAATATCAATTGTAAACTTTATACTATCTAATTATCGTTATTCCCATAACAATAACCGATAGTACATTTGTAATACCATTAATATTATTCAAGGACATTATATAATAAACAAGCAAATCATCATAATAATAAATTCTCATAAATAGCAAAATATCATGTCCATTCAATGTGCCTAGAGCACTATTACTAACAGCCCCAACCACGGAGTCCATGTCTCAGAAGTAAATCCCACGATCCCGCCCTCGAACGGATAACTTCACCCCATTCTCGAATCTCCCTGCAATAATCAAACTCAATCCCAAGAAATTACTGTGCATTCGAAGATTAACATTTGGTCTTTCCCAACTCATTACGGCCTCGACCTTCTCTGGGTCGACTGACACTTCTGATGCTGACACCACATGTCCCAAAAATTCACCCAAGAAGCTAAAACTCGCATCTCATCGAATCCGCATATAGTCGACGGTCTCTCAACAACCGTAGAAACGATCCTCAAGTGATACCATGCTCCCACTCGACCGGAGTGTGATCAAAATGTCATCCGCGAAGACTACCACAAACCGATCTAAATAGTGCTTAATATCTATGCATGAGATCCATGAACGCCGGGCATTCGTCAATCCAAAGGGCATCGTAAACCTCAAAGTGTCCATAACGCGTCCTAAACGCCGCCTAGTGGATTATTCATATCCCTAACCTCGCCTCTAATGGTAGCCGCTAAGTATAAGGTCTATCTGAGTAGACTCGCGCTCCTCTCAACCGATCAAACAAGCTCATCAATCCTCAAGAATGGCATCGATGCTGATTGGTAACCCTGCTCAACCGCTTCTGCGAATCAATACACAAGAAGGGTCTCTTCTTTTTCGCTGGGGAATAGGAACCCGAGCGCCCATGGTGAAGTGCTCATTTAATGAACCCCTCATCCAAAGAGCTTCAGAAATGGACTCGAGTTCCTACAATTTAACCGGTGTCATCCTACGGGAGTCATAGAGATTGGTGAAGTACTGGGGCATAAATTCTGATAAATTCGTAGTCTACAACCCTCTCGTGGAGGTAGTCCAGTAGCTCATCTCGGGGAAAACATCCACATACTTCGCACACTACCTGTTGACCTAAGTCTCGGTCTCTCCTTCGGCCCTCTGGGTAGTGGGTGTCACAACCAACCCGCTTAACTCCGTCCTCGACACCGACTCGTATACCGCTCCGGGGGCAAAATATCCTCGCTGTCTCCCTAAAATACCACACTAGTACGTCCCGCAGCGGTAAATCCTCCTACGCTCACACCGATAACGACCGTGTGTCGTCACCAATCCATCCCCAGACGACATCGAACTCGACATGTCCATGATCCTCGTGTCCACCGGAGTAGAGTCCCCAAGATCTCCAACTCAACCCCGATATCATCCATATCCTCGCCTTAATCCCTTGGGGGAGAACTCACATACAAAGACTCCTCTAAGGTCCCTGTATATCCCGCCCATTTCCACCATATTGGAAAGCTCACTCTCACCGAACACAGTTTGGTGTCTGATCCCTGAGAATGGCCGTATGCACTCCATACCTCTACCACTTTCGATCCCAGAGAACCAATGGTCTCGCCACCACCGGATGCCCTCCTCGCTAACGTTGAGACGATGCGCCCTAAACTTCTGAAAGCCATTAGACCTCCCCGACCACCGCACACCAGCCGTGCGATAGCGCCCGCCGCAATACTCACGGCCAAGAAAGCATCACTGATCAACACGGTGGTCGGGTCAAATGCCGGGCAGGCTCGCATCAGCACTCCGTGGACGCCCCACGCCCCGTCCTCGGTCCTCGACCAGCCATCTATACGCTCCATGTCAAGTTAAATCTCAATACAGTATCTCTAAGGCATAAACACAACCCCGATACACTATTCATACACATAAATCAGTGTATACACATTGTCCTTGCATTTACAGGTAATGCAAGACAATCAATTATGCATTTTAAACATTTTTATCAACAAAAATTTTATTTTCCAAAATTTCATTTTTTTTTTCAAAATTTTGTCCCACTTTGTTTGATTTTATTTTATTTTTTCCAAAAAAAAAAAAAAACTTTTTCAATTTCTTAATGTCATAGCTACTATTCAAATTACATCGGTTTCACCTAAGTTGCAATACAATTTGTTTATCGAGAATACACTTCCGCAGTTGTTCTTCCACAGTTGTATTGCAATACACACCTTCTCGCAATAAATTTCTCATTTCTTGCACACATTCATTTCTCTTGCAATGTCATTCCTTAGGGCCTACTTGCAAGCCTTATTGCAATACAATTCCCTGTATTGCAATACAATTTTCCAGCCCTTAAGCCCTTCTATTGCACACACACTTCCTTAGCCAAAGACTATATTGGTAATACAACTGGCCAGCCACCAAGCTCCTTCAACACTTTCCCAAATTTCACTAAAGTTGCACACAATGCCTCGTCATAATATATTCGTTCCTTGCCATACAATTGCCTTAGTACAGAATTGTCTTGCCATACAAATTCATTCTCAATGTCTTGGCTTGCAATACAATTGCGATACAATGGTGCAGCCCAACCTGCACCATTTTTTTTTTTCGTTTTTTTTTCATTTTTTTTTCACATTATTTCCACTATTATAAAACAATAAAAATATATACATGTATAAATTTTTTTTTCAGAACATCAAATAAATTTAAAAAAATTTATTTTCTTTGATTTTCTTCAGTTTTTTTTTTTTTAAACTACCAAACACCTTAGAAAAATGATTTTCTTCACTTCATCAATTTTTTTTTCCATTTATTTGCTACTGGAGACACAAAAAAAATACTTTTCCAATTTTTTTTTTCCAGTACACCTAAATAAATTTATTAAATTTATTTTATCCTAGTTTTCTTCAGTTTTTCACCCTGTAAAACCTTAGAAAATTATTTTCTTCACCTCATTTTTTTTTCATTTGGACATTTTGTCTAAAATCTCCTCAAACCTCTTGATCCAACACTAAACCTGTTCAACCTTTCTGCAAACTGGTAAAACACACTTCAGTTTATCATCCATTAAACCAAATGAATTTATTCAAATTTATTTTATTTCTCCTCTGGTTCCACTTTTCACAAACTCGTAAAACTTAAAACTTCCTTAACACATCATGGCTTTCCTAGGTGCTAATCACTAAGCACACAAACCATACACAATACATGATCACACCTCATTCATGTTATGAATATTTTTCACACAACAAATTTATCAATTCACACACAACACATCAAATTACGCATGCCGCGGTCCTAGTTTTGTCCCATGATTTCCTGCGTAATCTCACACCTAAACTCAACATCAACCACACCTAAGTATGATGTTCTACTCTCGACTACGACCTAAGCCCAACCAATCTCTGTTTCCATATACCTATACTCTACATCAAACAACCCAAGTGGTGATGGATACCAAACCCGAGCTCCCTAGGTATTCAGATACCTGCTCTCCGATACAAGTCGCTGACAGCCTCACTCTTTCGGTGGGGTCCGCTTCGACTACCCGTCAACCCGTCAGACACTAATGGAGGCCTGTTACCCGACGCCACCATGAAAACGGCAAGTCTCCTTGTACTGTGAGCTCTACCCAAATACAACACCTCGCATATAACCCCGTCCCACATACAATGACCACATTGTGGTCTCATATACAAACAATACCGAAAATGACTCGGGGCCCCCAGATTATACTCACAACATATATCCCAACTATCCAATATAATCCATCACACGAGTAAACGCCACGCCCATAAACCACTCATAAACATCCCAACTATATATCATAGCTATAAGAGCACGATCTACTTTATACAACACATATTAAAATGAAAACATTCAATACATGCAAAACGATCAGCCACATTCTAGCTTTAAACTACTTTACGATGAACCGTCCCTCGCACGCTCCCCGTACTTGTAAAATAGCATCCCCGACAGCGAAGTAACGTCGCAGCGAATCACTCTAAGCTGGCTACTTCCACCGCCGCATACGCAACGCTCCAAAGAAAACACACATCAGGTGAATGACGATCCCACTAACGCTCACCCGAACAACTCATACCCCGAGTCCACGACTCTCTCACACTCGCCTAAGCCACGTATGAGAATCATTATTTTCAAAACAAAGATGTTGTTTTTTTTTTTTATACGACCACCGATATTAGCAAGTGACTGACCCCGATGTTATATTTGCTGACCACTCCTCCGACGATATCAATCGTACGATCTCGACGTATTGATATTTTCAGACGACCAACCTCCGATATAATGGACCAACTGGAGCATTATTATTAGTCAACCCTCCGAAACCACTCTCTCTCACCGAACCATCTCACGACTTCACCCTATCGCCTGTGGTGCCTCAGCAGACATTTGAATGATGATGAAATTCCAATATAATATATAACACACGCAAATATATAATCACGAATATATTCACATAATTTAAATCACACAAACATGTTATGTAATTTCACAATTCATTACACCCAAAAATCGGCCACTTTGCCAATCATCAAACACGAGCACCACTTAATTACTCAACCAACACATATTATCAATAAAATATTAGAACACTTATTCCTATGAACAAGTAAAACCCTAACATCGTTCCCATTAAATCACCAATTATCGGCTCACTTTGCAGTCAATTTCACTCTGCCATTTCCTATTTCATACAAACCAATACACGATGAGCAAGATAAATTTCATAATTGAACAAACCCAACAACCCATAAAACCGTTACTGGTTGCTCCATGGCTCCCTGCATTTCAATTCGTCCCAGCGGGGACCGATCAACAAATGCTCAAAGCCTCATACCAACCGAAACATCATATAACACTTAAATAAATTGTAAAACCCAAGTAGGATAAATCCCCTACCTCAAGGAGTTTGTCAAAAACTCCCAAAACCGGAACCCACGCTGCAGGGCTCCCGTGTAACAACTTTCCTTCTATCTCCGTCTAACCGACTGGGCCTGATTCCATAAATCTGGGAGAGAAGGAGGTCCTTCTCTCTCTAAAAAATCAAAAACTCCATTTCCAGCACTACATCTCTAGCCCCCTGTTCCAGCCCGTTTTTGGTCTCTTTTAATTTGGGGAAGAAGACGAAGACTACTGCTCTTGCCATTTCTAAATTATTTCTAGTTAATTTAAATAACGACCATTATATCCTGCTCGATTTTCACATTTTAAGACTATCTCTCGTCCATTTTTATCATTTCTCTACTCATGCTACTTAATGCATTACGAAGATTACAGAGATGCGACTTTGTCAAGACACATCGTTTACTCAAGACCCGAACGTTAGCTGCCTTGCAAAAACGGTAATTTCGACCGTTCTAATTCGACGAAATTCGACGCATAATAGATTTCATACAAGACGATTCCAACAAATGAACTGCTTATTATCCAAGATCTAGAATAAATTTTTTGATTGGACCGAATGACGATTTTACCCTTTTTCAAAATCAAATTTCTTAGTCTTACGCAGTTTCGAAAGACGATTATTAATGCAAATGTGGGTGAAAATAGAAAAGTAGAAATTTGAAAATGATGCGATAAGTATTTAAAATGTAAAAGACAAAAACTGAGGAATATGGCTAGGAAATTTATTTCCTTTGACTATAAAATGGAAACTGTATGGGAACATTGATCATTACATTCTCAAAAAATATTTGTTATTTGCAAAAAGTAACGATTATAGAAAATAACCCCTAAATTATCCCTATTACAAGAATCCTATAATCTGGAGTATAATATTTTCTGTAGGGCATGATAATATAATGGTTGGCATCATACCTTAAATAAGAGGTTAAAGGTTTTAACCCTTTATAAATATTTTTCCCAATTTTTAGAAAAGGCATTTGCTCATCTAAGTCCTATGTAGCTCTGCCACTATATATGAATATCCTAATGTCCTCTCTCCTCCCCTCCCCTTGACTCTTCATCTTTCCCTTCTCTCTTTTAATTGTTTAACGATTCATTACTCATTTCATATTATAAGTGGAATAAAAATTTGAGGAGAAATGTAAAGAAAAGAAAATAAGAAAAATAAATAAAATAAAATAAAAAATAAAGAAAAATAAAAATAGGGTAAAATTCAATATATTATTTTTATTTGTTACCATTTTAACTCATCAATATAAGAATTAAATAATATATAAGTTTTCAATTAATTTTATTTATAATTGATTTTCTTTTAGATTCTTCATTAAACAATCAAATTTTTTAAAAAATTAGTATTTGTTTTTCTTATTACTTTTTCGATAACTAAACATAGCCCTTAAATTTTCAAATAATAAAACAAAAGTGAGGTGTATCATAAATATAAATTTTTTTCTAGAAAAATTTCAACACTAATCATTTAAAAACAATTTTCCAACTATAATTAAATAATATATAAGCATCCTATGTTAATGTTATCAAATTTGCTTAGTAAGTTTATGCTTCAAAACAAAAAATAAAAAAGTTTCATATTCTAAGATATCATTGCAAAGAAACGTGAATTAAAAAATATAGAAGCTAAAAAATAAAAAGCAAGAAAATAGCTAATTTTAACATATTATTATTATTTATTATTTTAAACTTGTTTTTTTATATTAGATAATTTAAAAATATGAGATTTTAAATCATTTTATTTATATTTAATTTTTCTTTGAAAATTATTTTTATATAATTTTTCAATAAGCAAAAACAGTCAAAATCTTCAACATCCTTTACAGGAATCCCGATTCTTAACATTATTGTTGTTGTTGTGGAGCCCTTGCCATGTGCACGTCGGCTTCCATTATTAATGCCAATAGGGTGGAAACAGCTGTTGCATTGGCATTCAAAGTAGAAAAAGTAGAAATTTGAAACATGAAGTGATGTGCATGGAATGTGGCTTGGAAATTTATTTCCCATGGCCGGGACTATAAAATGGAAAAACTGTATTTATGTGTGTGAATAAACAAATATTATAAATATCGAAAATCGAAAGAGAATTTATTTCACATTGATCATTACATTCATAAAAAAAATAATTATTATTTATAAAAAAAAAATTATAAAAAAATAACCCTAAATGATCCCTAGTAGTTCAACCTATGCCCAATTACCCTTACGTTAAACAAGTAAAAAAAAAAAACGAATACCCTAATTTCTTCTACCCTTCCCTCCACTCGACTCTTCATTTTTCCCTCGTCCCTTCTAATTGTTTGACAACTCGTTATTCCTTTTTTATTGTAAAAAGCATTTTTTTTCCATTTTCACATATTTTACCTCTAGACACAACAAAGACAAAGAAAAATAAAGCCTTTTTTTCCCCACATTTTCTAATATTTTCCATATATTCCCTTATCTCGACGCAAGAAAATAAGATAACTACCATTCGTTGATAACATTTTTCAGCGATTCTTTATCTTATCTCAATTCGACTATGAGTTTGTATTGTAAAGTTTTATTATAGCTTCGTTTTGCCATTTTTTATTGTTCTTTCTTTGTTTTTGTAAATATATCTTCGTTTTTGTATTTTTGACTTATCTTTCTTCATTTTTTTTTTAAATATAGCTTAGTTTTGGCATTTTGGGTGTTCTTTGCTACCATTTTAACTCATCAATATAAAAATTAAATAATATATAAGTTTTTAAATAATTTTATTTATAATTAAATTTCTTTTAAATTCTTCATTAAACAATCAAAATTAAAAAAATATATTCTTTTTTTCTTTTCTTATTACTTTCTCATGACCAAACATAACCCTTAAATTTTCAAATAATAAAACAAAAGTGAGGTGTATCATAAATATAATTTTTTTTCTAAATTTTTTTATCACTAATTATTTAAAAACATTTTTCCAACTATAATTAAATAATATATAAGCATCCAATCTTAATGTTATCAAATTTGCTTAGGTATAAAAAGTTCATGCTTCAAAATAAAAAACAAAAGGCTATACTTGGTATATTGTTGAAAAAAAAATGTAATGAAAATAAATGGGCGTGAACAACACTACAAGACTATCAAGAAATTTTGGACTGTTTTTAAGATCCTACATAGAATTGGTATCAGAGCGATGTTCTTTCAAATTTTTGATGATATATGCTATTATACTCTATTATTTTAATTGTGATTCCCACGCATTGCGCATACCACACCGCTGTCTGCACTTCAGAATGACAAGAGGCTATCCCACTTAATGTCACTAAGTGTTAGAATCTCAATTAATATAAGTAGCGGTAGAAATGGTAAATTTTATCAAAAAAACTTATGAACAGTACGCACTGGGCTCATCTGTGACACGAACACCTGCACAAATTCGTGAAACACACAAAGATATGAAACAAATTGTCTGCTTTCCACGAACGTACATCAAAAAATCGTAAATGCCAAAACAAAACATCAAAGAACCGTACAAAATGTAGTTTTCAATTCAAAAGAGATTATAATTAAAATCTTCGGTAATACCATTCATCAGATCTCAAAACAAACTATCAACTTCGTATTACAAGAGATTTGTAGTCAGCTACAAAGGGAAAATTAAAATTTACATATGTGAGCTATCTAAGAAGAAACAAAACCTTTAACCAAGTTAGGTTAGATAAACCTATATGTATATGTCTTCGTGATGCAAGACATAACCAATTCCAAGATTCCCTCTTAGAGTTAATGCAAGCAAATACATCCTTTGGACCGATGTATTTTACTTGTTATCCAAATATAGAGTTAGACTTTATGAATGATCAGAGCATTCATAAAGCCTTAACTCTAAATATCCAAACTCAAAACTATGATATGGACCCTAGATCCAGAATATACCATAAGATACGAGTACTATAAGGTTACGACTTCTGGGTCAATCAATCCAAATCGTTTCGTCATCCCCAAAAGATCAAACGTTAACTCAAGTAAGCAAACGGTAAAACTCTACAAATATAATACCAAAACCTATTCCTGAACGCTTAACTCACCCAAAGAATTTAATTTCAAACAACCTCTGCCCCAAAACCAATCAACAACCAAAACTAATGTCTATCATTGAAGATGGACAAGTAAATGTTCAAATTAATTTTGAACCTAGAAAGGACCATCCTAGAAGATCATACTCTGCAAGTTCTTATAGTTCATTTTTAGATATTAGAACTCCTTCAAGAAGGTCAAATGTTCATTCAAATTTAAATTTGGAAGAAGTAGACTATTCATCTACAATTCCAGATTTAAAATATACACAACATCAAAAATATGCAAATCCTCAGATAGTCCAACCTTATTTCAACGATGTCAAAGAATGATGAGCAAAGACAAATTTCATGATGATGACAAATGGAGAATACGCTTGCAAATGTATAGTTTAATATCTGGAGTAAAAGCAGTGGCAAAATCTAAGAAACATGTTGAGAAAAGCAAATGGTTTTTCTCAACACTAACAAATGAACATAAAGAAAAATTTAAAAGGCAATGGTATCAAACAATGGAAACAATGGAAATGAATATTCCAATGTTTACCTATTTTGATATCTACGCTGCAAATAATCAAATAGATTACCCTTTTGCAGAGATAAACATGTTCCAAAAGGAATGGATTCCAAATACTACTTCTGAAAGAAAAGTAGTATCTACCCATCCTCCTTTGGAAGAAATAAAAATTATAGCACAAGGAGTAGAAATTATAGCTTCACCCTTCAAAACTATAAATGCAAAAGAAGATGAAACAAGAGCTATAAGGGTAAAAGATATGAGAGGAATCCAACAACAAAATAATTTTACAAACCAAATATTAGGAACTATTTCTTCTCAATTAGATAGAATTGAGACAAGTACTCCTAAAATAAAAGAAATTGAAAAAGAAAGACCTTTGTTTAAACCTTCAGATTGCAAAAAATCTTTAAGATTAGGAGGAAACAAAAATAATGGTCTAGTAAAAATTCCAACTCAGAAATTAGAATTTATGAATATAAAAGACCCCTCAACATCAAAAGATCAAATAAATTTTTTAAGTGGTTCAGAAACAGGCTCTTCTACATCTGAATTATTAATAAATTCAGAACCAGAACCTGAACAAATAAATAAGCTAAAAACCTGGCATAAAAGATCAAAAAAAATTTATCCAAGACCAACTCCTCCAAATTTACAATTTGAAGAAAAACAACCCCAAAGAAGTATGTATAGTAATGATTTCATCTATGACTGGAACATAGATGGACTCTCTGAACATGAGATCTTTGTTATGCTTCGTCAAATGCAAATGGCATCAACAGCTTATTTGACGATGATGGCGATCATAATTAGATCACCAAACTCGTGAGTCCGCTGACCACCAACCTCGCTGAGTCCGTGAATGTTGGGTGACCCAACATCTCTTCATGAAAATCGAGCAGAGTCTCCTTTGTACGGGGAGCTCTACCCAAATACATCACCTATCCCAATCAACATTCACATGAGTAAAAACGGCCTCTTGAGCCCATAAACCAATACTCATCACAATATATATGTATCCAACTATATCCAATAGTTTCAAGAGTTAATAAATGATTCTATACAACATATTAAAAATTCTAAAATTCTAATATATGTATACATCACAAACCAAAGCCACAACTCGGGCTTCTTCTAAAGCGGCTTCTATGGACGTAGCCGCCTCCTCGTGGGCGCCCTCAGACTAGTAATATCCCTATAGCGATCGCCGTAGGGCCATCCGCCCTAAATGGGCTACTCCACCTAAGCGCATACGCACGTTCCAGCAAACAAACATTCAAGTAAATGCTATCCTACTCTGGAATGTCTACATGCTCAACTTCATATCCCGAGTCCTCACCGACTTCACACTCGCTCTGCCACGTACGGTAAAAACACATTTTGCTTGCTATTATTGGACTACCCTCCGATATAAGTAGTGGACTGTCTCCGATGTTATATTTAGTGGACTACCCTCCGATGTATATCAATTGGGCCGACTCTGACGATTGATATTTTATATATGGACTACCCTCTGATATTATAATGGACACACTCCGATAATTCTATTTATTAGTCAACCCTCCGAAATCATTCTCTCAAGAATCCCCTCATGCGCTCGTCGTTTCTGTGATGCCCTGCCAAGATACGAACGCATGACACGCTAATTCCAATTCAATCATATAACACATGAATATATAATCATGCATATATTCACATAATTTAAATCACACAAACATGTCATGAAATTTCACATTTCATTACACCAAAATTAGCTCACGCAAGCACATCGATCAAAACACGAAAGCAATTCAACTTGAATTACTCGACCAAACACGGTTTCACACAAAAATTAGTTTCGTGTCACTATTCATATGAACAGTAAAACCCTCGGGTTTACTGTTCCGTCCACTCATCAAATCATCGGTTTACTTTGTGAACCTGAATTTCACGGCCATTCTCGGCCTTATACACATCAAAGCATGCATTAACACATAAATGCACAAAGTAGCAACCCAAAAAAGCCCGTGGACAGTCACGGACTGTCCACATGGGTTTCTAAAATTTTCCACCTCGGTTCCAAGCTTTGGAGCCGATCAAGTAACCCCTCACGGCCCCTCGTCAAACTCAAACATTGTAAATACACTTAAACAAGTGTAAAACCAAGTAGGAAGAAACCCTACCTCCTTGGAGTTTGTCGGCTTCCTTAAATCCGTCTTGCAGCGCGTGGCGCCGTCGCGTAGAGCAGCCTTCCTTCTTGTCTACTGACGAATTAGGCGGTCGGATCTCCGGCAAATCTAGAAGCGATACTCTCACTGCAAAACTCCATTTCCACACTCTCTGCATCTCCTCCCTTCAATTCACGTTTTTCGGTCTTTTTAATTGTAGGAGACAACACTGTTCACTAATTTGTATTTTTCTAACTTAAGAATTTAAATAATGACCATTATGTCCCTTCTTTCCCTAGTTTTGACACTCGGTACTATCTTGGCCATCCATTTTCATCATTTCTCTACTCATGCCACTTATGACACATGAGTACGTGTTATATCTTGACTTTTTATGTCGAATATCTCGTTCGTCACCCCAATAGCGATGCCTCGAAAAGCGTGCAAATTCCATTGTCTCGGAATTGTATGAAATTCAGCGTCTTGCATTTAGATTTTGCGAGAACCAATTAATCAGTGAAATCCATTTCATCATCAAGATCTAGAGAATAAATTTCAGTTTTAACCGAAGAGTATGATTTTGCCATTTTCAGTGGAATTTCTGGTCTTCTGATAATCTTTGTCCACGCCGAAACCCACCATAGGGGCATATTTGTCAATTCCACCTCGACCTTGACCAGAAGGTTTGAAGTGTGGCTTGACACCTAACCTTTCTTGTAGCTAGTTTTGTCCAGTACAGTCACTATTCGGAGCAAATGCGTAACTTTCTAAATCCTTAAATATCAACTTTAAAGAAAACAATACATGACCCAAGTATACTTATCAAATAACTTCAAACTCAAATATTCCAAACATAACTAAACTTTAACATCTAAACAATGTCCCAAGAGAAGTTTTAAACAAATATTCTAATAAAACCATTTTCGGAGTCTAACCGTCACTCCTCACTTGAACTACGGGTATGCGAAAATATGTCAACGAATGGAATTGAGCTAAAAGCTCAAATAAAATACTAATACAGTTTCATGGATCAAAAAGTTTTCAATCATATAACAAATAGGAGATGTTTGTCATCAAAACTTTTGATTCAAAAATAAGTTGGAATATTAACAAAATATACTTCAAAACATTCTCACATCCATTTCAAATCGGTTTAATATCAAATGTGATCCAAACAATCTCATATCAAATTTTGATTCAAACACTTTCATATCAAATCCAAAATCAAATACATTTCAAATATATTTTCTCACGGTCATCAAATATCAAATAGTTTTGATTATATAGAGATTTTCAATGAATTTGGCTCGCGCCATTAATTCTTTTAAGGTGGACGAATAAACACTCTTAGTCTTATTAACTTTTCCCAACCAAACCCACAGAGGTAGGGTTCAAATCAATTACATTCCCATAAGAAAATGTAAAGGTCGACTATTATATCCAGTTGACAAGGGCCGAGATAATTGTCAGCTATTATTCGGATTGACGAGGCCGGAGTGCTTAGAGTCGAGTATTTCATTCAGTTGATTACAAAAACGTATTCCTCAAATGTTTTAACTTTGTAAAAGCAAAGCAAATCTCAAAGTACAATCACACAAAACTACTTTTTCGATCCATGGATAATCAAATAAATAAAAAGTAAAACTTTTCATAAACCAAGATTATATATAATTCAATTAAAACAATTTTCATCCTCAAATGAAGTAAAACAAAGCAATTTCTTCTTAAAAATGCATTAATATCCTTACCGCGTACATTTACATAAAATAATAAATTTTGAAAAATGTATTAGAATCCCTTACCTCAAAGGAGTACTCAAAAGCTTTGAAAAGAGCTAATCCAGAAAAATTTTATCAATGAAATATTTCTCCTAAAATAATAAGGAAGAAACTATCATCATTACTTATGTATTAACAAAACTTATAATTTGGTCTTCCTAATAAAATATTTGTTTGCCAAAATACACATATCTTTAAATATTTATCAAATACATATATTTATAAAAATTTAGTCTTTTCAAATTTATCTTATTTGTTTATCATTATTTTCTTTCAAAAATTATACTCAAATATTTGTTTTTCCTTTTCTAAAATAAATCTTGAATATCTAACATTATTCATTTTTTTCAAGCATCCGTCATGAATCAAATTTCCTAGATTTCTTATACCCAAATTTTCAAGACATTTCATAACAAGAACTTTTGGTTTTACCCTTCCCCTTTTGTCTTTTACTTATACCAATATCAAAAATCATGCCAATATATCATTTTGACTTTTCGACCTACTTTCACTCTCTCTTGTTCATCTCTACAATTCCCACTTATGTTTTTTTTTTTTCTTTTACTTTTTCATTTCTCATACTCTAAGCAATTCGGTGCGATATCACCCGATTCTTATTTTATTTCATTTCTAAGAACAAAGTGTAATCTAAATCTAGCAACGGGGTTGATCTGAGCGAAAGAAGATTAAAGAATCTACATCAAAGAAATCTAGAAAAATAAAATGAGGAAGATCTTACCTAGAGAAATTTGTTCTTCAAACCTACCTAGATCCCAATAAAATGCGTCCTCTTACGGAATTCTACCAGCGGAGAGAAATTCCAAGAAGAATAGAAACTATTTTCTTTCTTACTCTAATTTATACATGAGGTATCTATTCAAAAATTGCCTTTTACCCCTCTTTCATTAATTTATACTATTATGATTTGTCATTTATACCTCTTTGTAATATCATTATACCTATTTTATTTCCATTTTATACCTCTTTCATGTCATTAAAATTAATTGATACCTATTATGATTTGTCATTATACCTTTTCATGTCATTATACCTATTTTATTTCAATTTATACTTCTTTCATGTCATTATTATTTTCCTTAATTTATACTACTAGAATTTGTCATTATTATTTTAAGTAACTTATACACATACAAATTCCTATCATTATTATTTTCCACCAACTTATACCTATACAAATTCTGTGTATTACATTCTCCCCTCCTTTATAAAGTTTAGTCCTCTAAACTTGACTTACGGAATCTTGAAATAATTGGGGATGTTTTCTCTCATCTCTTCTTCTAACTCCAAAGTGGCCTCTTGGATCTGCAGTTACTTTCAGATTTGGACTTTTACCAACCCAGCCCGACCAATGCGTCGTAGAGCACTTGTCATCAAGCATCCACAATTTGAACGGGCACCTCTTCATAGGTCAAGTCCTCAAAAATCTAAATAGGCTCCAACTCCACAGCATGAGAGCATCGAAAACATATTGCCTCGAATTCGAAATATAAAACATTATGAATCTTAGGCAATTATAGAAGTACTTTATATGCTAAGGTACCTACTCTCTCTAATATTTCAAACAGGCCCACAAATCAAAGACTGAGTTTTTCCTTTTTTCAACAGATTTTCAAACTTCCAAATATCTCAATTCAACTCAATAAGCAACTTTAAGATAACCTGATCACGGAATTCAAATATTAGAATATTGCTTGGGATTATTAATATAACACTTTTGTGTACCTTGATTTTCTTCCAAATTCTCTTCAATCGGGATTATCCTTTCAGTAGTCAATTACAGAAGTTCATGTGTTAATTATTTTATTTTTTTTCTCCAATATGATCATAACACATAGGAGATCATAAACATCTACCATAAACCTTTTTGAAGATATAATCTCATTGCTAACTTAAAACTATTCTACAAGAAAATTTAACCAAAGGTAAGAACTCATTTTGATTAATTTTCAAGTCTAAAACAATATATCTCAACAAATATTTCCAACTTTCGATTACTTTCCTCAATTAGTCATTAGGGTAAGTGTGAAAGCTAATATAAAAACTAACTTAGTACTTCGATATATTTTTTTGACGAAGTCAAAATCTAAAAGTAAAATAAGAATTCTTATTACATACCATAGAATCAAATATTTCATACATTATCAAAATCTCCTTAATATAGAGAAGCTAGTCTGATAAAAATTATTAGACTTTATCCATAAACAAACCATCATAATGAAACATTGTCATCAACTAAGGTTCTTGGTAACCCTATCATAAAATCCGTGGTAATAAGTTTTCACACTCATTTAGAAATATAAAGTAGTTGCAAAGTACTATTAGGTCTTTAATGTAAACCTCCATATACGATCACTCTAAACCCAAAGTCACAAATAATGTAATACCTTACTTCATATATGACCATCAAAATTCTGTCTTAGATATTTATACTTTTGCATCCTTTTAGGATAGATCGTAAGCTTAACGGAATAAACCTCCTTCAAAAGTTGTCTCTTTATGTCTCCATTATTTAATACATTAAGTCTAATCCCAAATTTCAAGATCTTATTGTCTTATTAAACACAATCAATTGTTCTAAAAGTTCAACTAGTTTCAAATAATTCCTTATAAGATCTTAATTCTCGAACAAATTTGGATTTGCACTATAATGCTCAACATAAGAACTACAAATCAAAATTATGATATGAACATAAACATCACCAATCGCATATGTCGTTTAACAACCTTAAATAATTTCCAAAGAGTCAATTATTTTTTCCAATGAGCATAAATCACAAGATTCTCATTGTTAATTAGTGCTTGAATAATGTCATCCTAGTCCTTAAGTAATTGTATCAATATCTTATTTGCAAAATCAATTTTTAAAGAGACAAAGACTTCAAACTCTCATAATCTATGAGTAGATCATAATAAAGAAAAATATTTATATCTTAAATTAGCCAAATCATTTTACTAACTTCAAATCATAACAAGGTAGTTTTCTCTATCTTAAAATTTCAAATGTCTATAAGTATATATTAATTTTTCCATGTTGCATAAGAATACAACATAAATCCTAATGAAAGGCATCATTATGCAAAACAAATCTTTGCGAACCCAATGAAATAATCAAAATAAGAGTTGCTACCAATTTTCTCTTCAACTCTATGAAGCTATCATCATAGTTATAAGACCAATCAAACTTAACTTCTTTCTATGTCAGCCTGAAAATATAAGATAATCTTAGAGATCTCTTAATCATTTATTTGTAGTACTCAATAAATCCCAAGAAACTTCAAACTTTAATAACAATATTAGATCCTTTCAATTTTCAATTTGTTTTCATCGCTCATCACATTGACTTAAAAAACTTAACAACATTTCTAAGCAAATAACTACCTTGAAGAGCAGCTTATGAGTACCAATTTATCCATATGTTTCCCTTCAACTAAACTCAAGATAACTAAGAATATAAAAGACAATATTTTCCCAAAACAATCAACAAATAAAAGGTAGTAAGCTCCTTAATTCATTCTCAAAATCAAACAAAACCTTAATAGCTTTATCAATGATTCAATATCCTTCTTACCAATCATCATAAAATAATTTCAAACCACCATATTGTCCATAATGACATGTCCCATAGAAGTGACAAATTCAAAACATAATTCATAGTGAGTAAAAAAGTAATAATTCCTTTGTAACAAACAAAACCAAGGCAAAAGAGTGTAGTAAACTTTAACTAGTCACGAAATCATTTATCTAACATACCTTTGTACGAGAATGCTAAGAATACTCAAGCGGATATGAACTATCAACTAACATGTCACTCCAACTATCCCCATACACAAACTTAAACAAGTTCCGTTAAGATAATAAATCGCTCTGATTCCGGAGGCGACTTTTTACGTACTTGGTTACCATGAGCACCATCACTCCTATTCCTCTTATTTGTTGTTTCCTATCGGTGAAGCTCTTCATTATACTTCTATGATAAGGGCTCACATCTACCACCTCTAAATAAACACCCAGCCGAATTGATATGTATTCTTGAAATAAGGCTTTAATTAAATCTAAAGAACTTTAATGCTTTTTCCTCCTCTGTAGCAATCAACTGTGGGGCAAAACGTGATAGTTCGGTAAACTTAGCCTCATATTGGGCCACTATCAAATCTCTTTGTTCCAAACGGACAAACTCTCCCACCTTTTGTCGTCGAACACTATCAGGAAAGTACTTCTTATAAAATGCCTCTATGACTTGTCTCCAAACAATAGGCCCCTAATCCTCTAAAAGCCTCTTAGTCATGAGCCACCAATGATCCGCCTCTTTGTCTAACATAAATGTTGCATAAGAGGTTTTTTTTTGCTCCTCAAAACAATCAATGACAATAAAGAATTTTTTCTATCATCATAATCCAAGCCTCTGCCTCTGTTGGATTTGAGGTATCGGAAAAATAAGGGGACTCAACTGCTTAAAGTCGTCAAAGGAGCTGCCTACTCTTAGATGAGGATTGTCCTTGACCATTACTTCCGGTAGATCTAGCGCCTCTCAACCAGTGGCCAAAGTCCCTAAATATCTATAAGCCCCTTCGAGTACTCATAGGGGCAAAGCCTCGGGAGTGGAGGAGGTATATCATCGTGCTTTGACTATTTTGGGAGAAGATCTGAGGGTCTCCTTGGCGGCATGGTGTTCTATAAAGCAAAGGTATAACTAATTTAGTCATTAAGCCTAGTAAACAAGCAAGTTAGAATTGTAGGGAATTAAAGGAATAAGACTAGATGAAGTTGAAACTTAAGCTAATGCATCACTCATATTCCCAAAGGTAAACTAAATGAGTTCCCATCAAGATCATAACCTATAACTCTGATACCACTCTGTCATGAGAGCCCACCCTGAGGGGGCATGGTATCAATTCACACCCTCGAGCCTTGACTAGGAAGGTTTGGCGTGTGAAACGACACTAACCTTCCTTGTAACGAGTTTTTGTCCAATTACCCGATCTTGTTCGGAGTAAATACGCCTTTCTAAATCCTCAAATATCAACTTTAAGAAAACAATACATCAACCCGAGTATACTTATCGAATAACTGAAAGCTCAAATATTCCCGAACATAACTAAACTTTAACATCTAAACAATGTCCCAAGAGTTTTAAACAAATATTCTAATAAAACCATTTTCCCGTCTACTTAGTCACTCCTCGCTAGAGACTACGAATTTTGAAAATATGTCAGCCAGATAGGGAGTGAGGCTAAAGAAGCTCGAAATAAAAATACTAATACGGGTTTCGAGCTTGGATCGAGTTTTGATCATATATGAATGGAGATGTTTGTCGTAAAAGCTTTTGATTCAAAAATAAGTTGGAACATTAACAAAATATACTTCAAAACATTCTCACATCCATTTCAAATGGGTTTTAATATCAAATGTGATCCAAACAATCTCATATCAATTCGATTCAGAAACACTTTAAAGTATCAAATCCAAAAAATCAAATCACGTTCGAATATATTTTTTATACAGTTATGAATATCAAATGGTGCGATTATATGGGACTTTCAAATGGGTGGCTAGCCGCAAATTGTTCCTTTTAAGGTGGGCGAACCAAACACTACTAGTCACCCAGTAACCTCTGGCAAAGCCACAGAGGTTGGGGTTAGATAATTACATTCCCTTGAGAAAATGTAAAGGTCGACTATTATATCCAGTTGACAGGGCGAATAGTGTCAACTTTTGAAAGTTGGCGGTAGGGTGCTTAGAGTCGAATATGTCTTCATTGAAGTTAATTACAAAGCATTAAGTATCACACAAAACTACTTTTTGATCCATGAATAATCAAATAAATAAATAAAAAGTAAAACTTTTCATAAACCAAGATTATATATAATTCAATTAAAACAATTTTCATCCTCAAATGAAGTAAAAACAAACAATTTTCTTCTTAAAAATCTGCATTAATATCCCTTACACGTACATTTACATAAAAATAATAATTTTTCGAAAAGCTGTATTAGAATCCCTTACCTCAGGGTACTCAAAAGCTTTGAAAGAAACGAATGAAGAATTTAAATGCTTATGAAATATTTCTCCAAAAATAATAAGGAAGAAACTATCATCATTACTTATGTATTCTTAAAACTTCCTAATTTGGTCTTCCTAATAAAATATTTGCTTGCCAAAATACATATATCTTTAAATATTTATCAAATACATATATTTATAAAAATTTAGCCTTTTCAAATTTATCTTATTTGTTTATCATTATTTTCTTTCAAGTATACTCAAATATTTGTTTTTCCTTTTTCTAAAATAAATCTTGAATATCTAACATTATTCATTTTTTTTCAAGCATCCGTCATGAATCAAATTTCCTAGATTTAACGCCACCCAAATTTTCAAGACTTATTTCATAAGAACTTTTGGTTTTTACCATTCCCTTGTCTTTTACTTATACCAATATCAAAATCATGCAAATATATCATTTGATTTTTCGACCTACTTTCCATATACTCTTTTGTTCGCTCTACAATTATATGTTTCTTTTTTTCTTTTTTTTTTTCTTTTACTTTTTCATTCTCATACTCTAAGCAATTCAGTATGATATCACCAATTCTTATTTTATTTCATTTCTAAAGAACAAAAGTGTAATCTAAATTTAACTTCTTCAGGGTTGATCTAAACTGAAAGAAGATTAAAGAATCTACATCAAAGAAATCTAGAAAAATAAAATAGGAAAGATCTTTTCGCAGAGAAATTTATTTATTCAAACCACTAGATCCCAAGCGCACATCCTCACGGAATTCTACATGGGAGAGAAATTCAAAGAAGAATAGAAATTATTTTCTTTTCTTACTCTAATTTATACCTGAGGTATCTATTAAGAAGTTACCTTTTTACTCCTCTTTCATTAATTTATACCTATTATAATTTGTTATTATACCTCTTTCATGTCATTATACCTATTTTATTTCCATTTTATACCTCTTTCATGTCATTAAATTAATTGATACCTATTATGATTTGTCATTATACCTCTTTCATGTCATTATACCTATTTTATTTCCAATTTATACCTCTTTCATGTCATTATTATTTTCCTTAATTTATACCTATACAAATTTCTTTTATTATTATTTTCCGTAACTTATACCTATACAAATTCCTATCATTATTATTTTCCCTAACTTATACCTATACAAATTCCTGGGTGTTACAAATGTTGTCCAACTAATCCTAGCAGGATTTTCGGGCACATTAAAATATTAGTGGGACAACTTCCTCAATGAGAAAGAAAGATTTTATGTTCAAACAAGTGTAAATGAAGAAGGAGAACAAGATGCAGTCTTAAGACTGTTATATGCTATAACCAAACATTTTACAGGAAGTCCTAGAGTCTTTGAAGAACAAACTTCAGAGATTCTTCAAAATATAAGATGCAGAACACTTGCTGATTTAAAATGGTATCTTGATGTGTTTCTAGCAAAACTCATGATGAGAGCTGATGCAAGAGCTTCTTTTTGGAAAGAAAAATTCCTTTATGGTCTCCCAAGTGCTCTTAATGAAAGAGTTCAGTAAGCCCTTAGAGAAAAACATAATGGAACAATTCCTTATGAAGATCTTATGTATGGAGATCTTACAGGAGAAATAAAAAATGAAGGTCTCAAGCTGTGTTCTCAACTTAGACTTCAACATCAGGTTAAAAGAGATCTAAAAGCTTCCTAAGAAAGATTTAGGATCTTTTTGTGCTCAATATGGAATTGAAATGCCAGTTCCACCTTCCCAAAAACTCAAAAAACAAAAACAATATAAGAAAAAGCCTTATAAAAAATACAAAAAATTCAAATCCCATAAAAAAGATAACCAAAAACAAACTCCTCATAAAAAACATAAACGAGAAGTTAGATGTTTTAAATGTGGACAAAAGGGACACATTGCTCCAAACTGTAGAAAACAAAAGGTCAATGTTTTATCAGATAATGAAGATGAATATTATTATGATACTTCAAATAATAATTCATCCTCTGAAACTGATAATTCTCAAACAAAAAACATACCATCAGAAAAAGTAATAGAAAAAATAGAAAATTGTCTATGCCAAGTGTAAGATCCGAGAAAAATTCAATTTTTTTGAAAAAGGGTAAAATGGTAATTTCGGTTGAAAATTGGAAATTCTCTAGATCTCGGATGACGAAACGGACTGCACCGTTAAATTCGTCTCCACAAAAATACAGTGACTAGAAAAGTTTAAATTAGATTACGAGGCCAGTCGAATATTTCTGAATTTACGGGTGATATCGCCCGGTGACAAAGGTGAGATTTTTACGAAAATCTCGGAAGTCAGGAAGTGGCTCGATTTAAGTTCATTTACAATAAAGTGAACTGAAAAGAAATAAAAATTTTCGGGGCAGAAATGGACCCGAATGGGACAATAGAAATCGTTTATTCAAATGGTAATAATAATAATAATAATAATAATAATAATAATATAATAATATTAAAAAGGGAAAATCGTGCAATGAAGAGAAAAAAAAGAGGGTGGCGTCGATCTTCTCGGTGAAGATGTTCTTGAGGAACATTCTCTCTAGGCTCTGCCCTTATCCTACGCATCGCGGCGTCGCGTTCTTGCACGCTCCACGGTGTCGCGTCCTTGTTGTAGTTCTGCAAATACAAAGTCGCCTCTGCCCGATCTCGATCCTTCTTGTGAGGATGCTGTAAGGGAGGTTGTTGATTGGACACCTCAGGCCTGTCGTCCTCATTTCGCTTATCTTGCGCTTGCTTTTGGAGTTCAGCGATCTGGAGACCTCAAACTGTTTACTAAAAGTGGGCTCTCTTACTCGGTGGTTACTTCTTTTCATTAGACAGTGATAGTGATGCCATTAGAGAAGGAGAATTCACGGAGGTGAACCGAATTTCTACTTTGAAAGATTGTGATGATCTTGATGATTTTGATTTAACCAGATTAGAGATGAGAATTTGTTATGATTGTTGGTTTTGTCTTAGGGATTAGATTCATTAATCCCTACATTTGTCTAGAATGGAACCTTACATTCCCCTCATCGACATGTTTGTGATGGATATTAGGGATTATTAATTCTTGTTTAGTTGCATCAGCCAAATGTAATGTTTGTGGTACCGGTCTTTGACATGGAACATGTTCTTGATGAGATGGATTATGCCATGTCTACGGAAACTGCCATGTTGTGTGGAAGGATCGGATGATTTCATGTATAGAGTAGGGATGATTCAAAATATAAGTGGGAGTCCCTAAAGTATTATCTTGAAGTTGTTGCTCTTGTATTTTACTAGAGACAATGAGAAACCTTTTCAAAGGTGTAGAAACTCAATTCCATGTTGCTTTATCAAGCTGATGCAGAGCATTGGTCCCACGCACAAAGGCGATTTATTAGCCCGGTATTGACATATCCAAGTGTTCTCATGGCTCGATACTAGTAAGAAGGCATCAATGAGGTCATGATGGTCGTAAATTCCTAAATGATATTTGCGCCAGTGAGTTTCTTTCTCGGATCTGAATCGGACCGCGGTTCGTCGGGGCCCGGCAAAGTTGATACATGCGATCAGGCTGCAGCGTGGACGTAAGTTAGATTTAAATAGCTCCCTTGAGGTAGGGATTTATCCTACTTGGGTTTTACACTTTATTTAAGTGTTTATAATATTCGGTTGGATTGAGGCCTTGAGCGACCCGTTTATTCGGTCCCAAAACTTGGGACCCGGTGTTTAATTTATTGAATCGATATGTGCGGTTCATAATCGTGAGGGGTTGTTTGGAGTTGTTAATAATAAATTATGTTTAAGTGTGCTTGTGATGTGCATGGGCGGAAATGGCCGAAACAGAATTAGTTCGCAAGTGACAGATGATTGGTGATTTCAGAAACGATGGCAAGGTTTCCTTTGTTCATAGGAATAGTGTTCACAAAATATTTTGTGAGAAATGTGTGTTTGGTTGATAATTCAAGTTTAGATTAACCGTGTTTAATAATTAGCCTGGTGGGCTAATTTTTTGGTGTAATGAATTGTGAAATCACATTACATGTTTGTGTGATTTAAATTATGTGAATATATTCATGATTATATATTTGCATGTATTGTATAATTATATTGGAATTGGCATCATATACATTCCATATGCCTTTGCCCAGGGCACCCAGAGCGATAGGGTGAATTACATGAGATGGTTCATTGAGAGAGTGATTTGGAGGGTTGACTAATGTGCCGGCATATCGAATTAGGTCCACTTATATCGGTAGTCCATACAAAATATCCAATCGCGTGGTCGGCCCGATTGATATACATCGGAGGGTAGTCAGTACGTATAACATCAGTCGGTCACTACACTAATATGGAGGTGATCACTTTATTAAAAACCAATCTTTGTTTTGAAAAATAATGATTACCATGCGGGAAGCGCAGGCAAGTGTGAGGGGGAGTCGTGAGGGACTCGGGGTATGAGTTATTCGGAATTAGACATTCAAGTAGGATCGTACATTTACTTGAATGTGTGTTTTTCTTTGGAGCATTGCATATGCACTTAGGTGGTAGCCCGTGTCAGGGTGATTCCACTACTGAGCATTAGCTCACCCTGTCGAGAGATATCATTTTTCAGGTGTAGGGAGCGTACGGGGAGACGGCTCATCCTAGAGGCCGAATTTGAGAAGAAAGCCGATTGTGGCTTTGGTTTAATTATGTGTACATGTATTAGAATGTTTTTCATTTTAATATATGTTTGTATAAGGATAATTTTATTACCTCTTGAAACTATTGGAATATAGTTGGGATATTTATTTTGTGAGTATTGATGCAGGGACCCAGTAAATGGTGTTTTTTACTCATTTGATTGGATATGAACCGATGTGGTCGCTAAGTTGATTGTTGGGACCACTGTGTGGCCATATTAATTTGTTTGGGGCCAGGTTTGTATTTGGGTAGAGCTCCGTACAAAGAAGACTACGCTAGATTTTTAAGTGAGGGTGTCGGGTTGACATCCACGAGTATTCCATGAGTTGACGGGTTGTCAAGCGGACACCGGATTTGGGATGTCACGAACTGAGTATCCCAGTCATTAGGTATCACAATTTACTAGGGCTTGAGGGAATTTGGGCTTAGGCCATAATCTTTGAGGTGTAAGAACATCACCACTAGGTGTGGTTCAATGTTAAGTTTAGGTATGAGATTACCTAGGAAATCACGGGACGAAACTAGGACACTGCATGCATGTGTTTGGTGTGTTTTGTATAATTTGATAAATTTGTTGTGTGAAAAATATACATAACATAAAATTTTATGTGATGTGAATGGTGTGCTTAGTGATTAGCACTTAGTGTGTTGGAAAATTTTTAGGAGTTTACAGTGTGTAAACTGAAACAAAGAAAAATATAAATGAAATAAAATTTAATCAATTTATTAGGTTTAGTGGATAATAAAATAAAATTTTAATTAATTTTAAGGTTGAACACTAGGTTTAGTGTTGGATCATGAGATTTTGAGGAAATTTTGGACAAAATGTCCAAAATTAAATTAAAAAAAAAGGTGAAGAAAATTATTTTCTTAGGTTTTACAGTTTGTAAAACTGAAGAAAATCAATTAAAATAAAATTTTTTTAAATTTATTTGAGTCTTTTGGAAAATGGAAAAATATATATATATATATATATATATATATATATATATATATATATATATATATATATATATATATATATATATATATATTTTTGTATTTTCTAGTAGTTGGAAATTAATGTGAAAAATAAAATTTAATTAAATAAAATAAAATAAAATAAAATAAAATCAAATAGAGACAAAATTTTGGAAAAAAATGAGAAATTGTTGAAAATATAAAATTTTTGTTAATGAAAATGGTTTACTATGGAGCAGTTTGTCTTATAAGGGACTTGGTATATACATGATTTACGTGTTTGAATGAATAGTGTCTGTTTTGTGTTTATGCCTTAGAGAATCACTACATGGATTCATATTTATTTGCCATTTGAACTCAGTGAGATGGCTAGTCAACGAGGGCGTAGAGGGGCATCCACGAGGGCGGTCGGGCACCCGCCGGCATTTGACCTGGCCACCGGTGTTTGACCGGCGGACTTTTCTTGGCGGTAAGTGTGCGGTGATGTACGGACTAATGCAACAAGTTGTCGGGAGGTCCCCGGTAACCTCGGAGGTTTAGGGCACATCATCCTCCAGAGCATTCACGGGGAAGTCAGATGGTGGCGGGACCATTGGTTCATGCGGGTTGAGAAGGTGTTGGGGCTATAGGATTACCTCGACCACGAGCCGGGTTAGACTAAGCTGCAAACATGGCTAGAGGGGTGAGGCCCAGTATGGTGGAAATGGGCTAGGGACCTCTAGAGACCTAGAGAGGCGATGACATGGGCGGGTTGCGGGAGATCATTTCAGCATGGGTAAGTATTTTCAGGAATCTTTGCGGGGCATCACGAGGCTCGGGGGTTCCTAAAATTTGAAGCGGGGAGACTGATGAATGTGATGGAGTGCGTCACTAGATTCATGGGAATTTAGCCCGTTTCTTTGTGTACGTGGCCACGGACATGGCCAAAGTTAGGAGTTCGAATCGTTTGGGGTTGTCCCATTCGGGAAGGATCGTAGGACTTCGCCTGGACCATGGACTCCATGGTCGGGCGGCCACGACCATAGAAAGAAAGATCGAGGATGCTCGGAGCAGGGATCGCAGTGTTAGTGTCAGAGGGAGGATAAGCCTTCTTGGATTCGGGAAGAGGCGGGGAAGACTTACCTTCACACGAGTTTCGAGATTAGGGTCGGGATTGGGCATGTGAGGCAGGTTGCCCGAGAGCCCCGGGGATCCGGGACTTTGGGACAGCGCGAGTCCGAGTTAGGCCCGTAGAAACGGGGAGAGTATCGATTCATTCCTCCGCACCCCTAGTACTGAGTCGGAGGAACCCGAGTTTCCGGTTCGAGGTGCTATCTGGCTTCGGCAACCTGGAAAATAGGCGGAGGGCCCGGAGTGTGGGTGAGTCGAGGACGGATCGAGTTGCAGCGACGGGCGTGAGTGGACCTTTGGGTGGTAGTTATATTGGTTGTTGATGTTAGGTTTTGACATGGATGAGATTAATGTCAGTTCGACTAATGATTGGGACATGGCAGGGTTGTCCTTACCGGTTCTGACTTGGATTTGGAAGCCTGAGGTTAAGGCCTTTAGAGAAGCTAGGTATAGATGTTCTTCCCTAGGACGTAGGGTGAGAGTTGACCTGATAGGTAGGGATTATGAGCGAGAGATCTCCGAGATTCTGCTCATGGTGGACCCCAGGATTGGGTGTCACAGTATGACATCCTTGCGTTTGTGTGCACGGTAACATCGCGTTGAGTCGGGTGTGGGTGCATGGTACCGTCATTCACCACTCTTGGTGAGTGTGGGTTGAGTTTGTCTTTGGGACTACGTCCAATGAAGACTTATAGTTCGATTCAGGAAATGAAGAGTAATTAAAGTGTGTGGGGCAAAGCAAAAAGGGGGTCGTTAATCTCCTAAGGTGAGAACCCGGGAGTTAGGGTGTAAGACACGCGGTATCTGAATTTACATGTGGAGTGTAAGAGACGTGGAGATATCGAAATTTACGTATGAATGTAAGAGGCTCGAAGTGTAAGTAGAAGGTTATGTTTGCAGAGATGAAAACACCGCGATTAGGATTATCCACGTGAACTTAGAGTTGGTGTTAGGGTCGAGAGTGACTCGAGAGATGAAAACCTACCGGTCAGGTTATCACGTAGACTTAGAGTTGAGTGATAGGAATCGGGAGTGACTCGAGATTTGGATACCGCTTTGGGAATTGCATTGGGTGTTGTTGAGCTGGCAAGGGCTCGGTACATGGATGTCGTTCATGACATGGATTAGGTTAACGATCCATTGGATTGTCAATGATTATAGCCGGGAAGGTGGCGTTTATACCCGGCCGGGGTTGTAGGGTTACATGTTGTGTGGATTATATATAAGTGTTAGAGGACACGCTGCGAGCATGCGTCTTGGATCATAAGGGTAGCTAGGAGGAGCAATTTCCCTTAGTGGAATTTGCCTACAATAATAGTTATCAGACGAGTATACAAATGGCACCATATGAGACATTGTATGAGAGGCCATGTAGATCATCGTTATGTTGGACCAAGGTGGGAGAGAGCTCCGTCACGGGTCGATCGCGATTAAAGACACCTCGAGAGGTGAAGCGATACGACAGCGTCTTCTCGCATTTCCCGAGTCGCGGAAGAGCTATCTTGATGTCTGACGTCGACCCTTAGAGTTCGAGGTTGGGGATCACGCCTCTTGAAGGTGATGCCTAAGAGGAGTGGTTGGGATTCGGGAGCGGGAAGTTATCGCCGGCTCAGGGTTTATTGGGCCTTCCAGGATATTCGAGTGGATAGGCGCGCAGCGTGTCAGGTTGGCTTTGCCAGCCCGGCGTAGCCGGTGTCCACGAGGTATTTCACGTCTCCATGCACTAGGTATCGCCCGGATCCGGCTGTAGTGGATTGGGGGCGGATTGAGTCGACACAAATGGGACCTTGAGGAGGGATGTGTGCATTTTGGATAGCGTGATCGGGTTTTGCGTCTGAGACCATGAGGCTAGTGAAGTCTTATGGCACTATGGAGTGGAGGTCGATGTGGGACGGGACACGATGCGGGCCACCTATCCCTTCTTGTTTAGGGATGAAGGTACGTGGTTTAGTCGTTTAATATTTAAATGACGAGTTTACATGCATGGTATAGTGCACGTTGCATATGCATGTGTTGTGTTGTGATTGTCCATAATTTCGGGATGAAATTCTTTTTAAGGGGGGAGAATGTAAGACCCGAGAAAAATTCAATTATTTTGAAAAAGGGTAAAACGGTAATTTCGATTGAAAATCGAAAATTCTCTAGATCTCGGATGACGAAATGGATTGCACTGTTAAATTCGTCTCGCGAAATCTAGTGACCCAGAAAAGTTTCGTCAGATACGAGGCCGTTAGAATATTTCACAATTTACGGGTGATAAATGTAGGTGAAACTTGAGTCGAGATTTTTCACGAAAATCTCGGAAGTCGAGAAATTATGATTTAAGTTCATTTACAATAAAGTGGCGAAAGAAATAAAAATTTTCGAGCGAAATGGTTTCGAATGGAATAAATAGAAATTGTTTATCCAAATGGTAATAATAATAATAATAATAATAATATAATAATATTATAATAATAATAAAAAGGGAAAATCGTGCAATGAAGAGAAAAAAAAGAGGGTGGCGTCCAATCTTCTCGAGTGGAATATGTTCTTGAGAACATTCTCTCACAAACTCCCTGCCTTATCTACGCATCCGCGAGGCGTGCGTTAAGCGCTCACGGTGCCCCAGCGTCATTTCTTTGCCGTTCTCTCGCCCTAAGATGGCCTCTGCAATCTCTCTCAATCCTTCTTGTGAGGATGCTGTAAAGGAGGTTGTTGATTCGGTTCTCATTTCGCTTATGCTGCTTGCTTTGGAGAGTTCAACGATCTAGAACTTACTCAGAAACTCATTACTAAGAAATTGGGCTCTGCTACTCCAGTGGTTACTTCTTTTACTCGTGGAACAATTGATAGTGATGCCATTAGAGAGGAATTCACGGAGGTGAACCGGAATTTTGACTTTGAAGATTGTGATGATCTTGATGATTTTGATTTAACCACGATTAGAGATCAAGGAATTGTTATGATTGTGTGTTTTGTGCCGGGATTGAAAGTTGATGCAATCCCTCTGTTGCGAGAATCGGAAGAACCTTACATTCCCCTCATCGGCAAGTTTGTGATGGATATTAGGGATTGATGATTCTTAGTGTTTACGGTTTGCACATCTCCAAGCTGGAGTGTAATGTTTGTGGAATGCAGGATCTTGACATGGAACATGTTCTTGATGAGATGGATTATGCAGTATCTCACGAGCTGCCATGTGTTATTATTATGGAAGGATCCGGACGTTTCATGTATAGAAGTGGGGATGATTCAAGAAATATAAGTGGGAGTCTAAAGTATTATGCTGAAAATTTGTTGCTCTTGTATTTGCTAGAGACAATAGAAGCCTCGAGGTGTAGGAAACTGATTCCATGTTGCTGTCGGCGGTCTAGTATTCAACATATCCAAGTGTTCTACATGGCTCAATGCTAGTAAAGAAGGCATCAATGAGGTCCTTGATGGTCATAGAATTCTAAATGATATTTATGATGAGTTTCTTTCTCAGATCTACGAAAATTGGACCGTAGGTTTTCGTCGAGACTGAAGGCAAAGTTGATCTACGCGATGAGAGCTACGCGTGGACACCAAAAAGTTGGAGTTTCGACAAACTCCTTGAGGTAGGGGATTTATCCTACTTGGGTTTTACACTTTATTTAAGTGTTTTATAATGTTTCGATTGGATTGAGGCCTTGAACGACCGTTTGATCGGTCCTAAAACTTGGGACCGAATTGTTTGAATTTATTGAATCCAATATGCGATTCGTAATCGTGAAATTTGTTTGAGTTTTAATGGCATAAAGTATGTTTTTAAATCGTGTTGTGATGTGCATAAGGCTGAAAATCGCGGTGAAATTGGGTTCACCAAGTGAGCCAGATGATTGTGGTCGATTTGCGAAACCGGTAACTTAGGGTTTCACTTTGATCATGGAATAATTCTAAATATTTTATGAAATAATGTGTTTGGTTGAGTAATTCGAGTTGAATTGCTCGTGTTTAATAATTAGCGAAGTGAGCTAATTTTGGTGTAATGGTAATGGCTCGTACATGTTTGTGTGACTGACTCACTATGAATACTGACGCCATGTTATATGTTGCATGTGTTATATAATTGCTGTTGGGGTGGCATGTGCATTCCGGCATAACTGCGTGGGGGCACCACGAAAGCGACACAGAAGTGCATGAATGATTTCGTGGAAGAGTGGTCTGAAGATTGACTGTATGTAAATATCGGAGTCATTCCGTACTTGTATGGGAGGGTATTCCATACAAGCTATCAATCGTCGAAATCGACTGGTATAATATACATCACGAGGAGTAGTCCCTTAAAATACTAACATCGGAGTCGATCCACTCTTATCGGAGGAGTGATCAAAACAACATCTTTGTTTTGAAAAAATAATGATTCTCATACTGGCAGGCAGGAATGTGAGGTCGATCGAGGACTCAGGTATGGTGTTGGTAGACATTCAAGTAGAGATCACAGCCATTTGCTGAATGTGTGTTTTCTTTGGAGCATTACATATGCACACTGGAAATGAAGAGTAACTGCATGTGAGGTGATTACACTCGCGAGTAGCTCACGCCCGATCGAGGATATCATTTCGAGGTGCGAGGGGCACCTCTGAAGAAGATGAAATGCGTCTAGAAATTTAATTTCAGAGAGAAAGAAAGCCCAGGGTTGTGGCTTTGGTTCCAATTAACTGTATACATGTATTGGGAATGTTTTCATTTTAATATATGTTTAATATAGAGATAATTTTATTACCTCTTGAAACTATTGGAATATAGTTGGGATATTGTTGTGAGTATTGATGCAAGGAGCTTAAGTGGCCGTGGCCTCATTTTGATTGGATATAAACCCGATGTAGTCATGGTTGATTATTTGGGACCCTATGTGGCCATATTGAGTTTGTTTGGGACCGGGGTTTGTATTTAGGTGAAGCTCCCAGGTACAAGGAGATTTCTGTTGGATTTTTCGTGAGGTGTCGGGTTATCCCATGCAGTATTCGCCCAGGTAGGCCAGTTGTCAACGGACACCCCGGATTTGGGGTGTCACACCAAGTCAACATGTTAACAGCTGATCAAGAATTATTCATAGAAATGATAGATCAAATTGAAGACAAAGAGACTAAAACTAAATATATAAGAAAAGTTTTAGAACAACAAAATACTAAACCAAAATTTTAAAACAATTTAGCAAATTCTTATAAAATGAAAGATATTATTCAGTATTATAAGAATCAAGAACCAACAACATTACAAGATTTGCAAATAGAGATAAAAAACATAAAAACCAGGTGAAGAACTAAAACTTTTGCACGAAAATATAGATACCGAATTACAAATTTAGAAGTCGAGAAGAAACCTTAAACAATCAAACTTAAAAGAATTAAACTTTAATTATGACATGACAATTGTACAAAACAAAGATGGTATAAAATCATATTCCATCGATCGATTCCAGTCGACATTTATAACTTTGATTGACTCGGGAGGCGATTTAAGTATCTGGGGAAGGATTAATTCATGCGTATATTTGTTAAAACTTCTCAAAGACTTTCAATAGCTAAGTAATGATCCATTGAAAGTTCAATACAAAAAATACCACAAAAGGTCATATTTGCAAAAGAGATATTTGTATTAAAACTTCATTTTTACTAGTAAAAAATATGTCATCAAATTGTTTTAGGAACCCCTTTCCTAACATAACTATAACCTTTTTGTATAGATAGTCAAGGTTTAAGAACAAAATATAACAATCAAGAAATTTTATTTGAATTCATAAAAGGAATAGAAATAAAGCTCGATCAAGTGCAAGATTTTATAAATTTACTCCAGCAAAAACAACAACATGTAAAATTTCTTAAAAAAGAAATACAATACAAAAAGACTGAAAAAAATTTAAAATCTAAACAAATACAAGATAGGATAAAACAAATTCAGCAACAAATAGAGAAAAATCTTTGTTCTTCTATACCAAATGCATTTTGGAATAGAAAACAGCATATGGTTTCATTACCATATGAAAAAGATTTTAATGAAAAACAAATTCCCACAAAAGCAAGACCTATTCAAATGAATCTAGAACTTTTAGAATATTGCAAAAAAGAGATCAATGATCTTTTGAGCAAAAAATTGATAAGACCAAGTCATTCTCCTTGGAGTTATGCAGCCTTTTATGTACAAAAGGCCTCAGAAATAGAAAGAGGAACTCCACATTTGGTAATAAATTATAAACCATTGAATAGATGCTTTACCGAGTGGATTAGGTATCCCGTCACCAATAAAAGACTTAATCAAAGGATTTATAATGCAACAATTTTCAAAATTTGACATGGGAAATCACAGTTTTAAGCGAATTCGAATTCAACCAAAAGATGGTACAGCGTTTGGTTCGTTACTTTGGGCATTATGAATGGAATGTAATGCCTTTTGATCTAAAAAATGCTCCCTCCGAATTTAAAATATGATGAATGATATCTTCGTGATTATATAGTTTCTATAGTACACATTGTTGTGTTTCTGCTGTTCAGTTCCCTAGAATCATTCAAACATCTAAAATTTTTCAAAAAATTGTGAAAGATAATGGATTAGTTATCTACTTGACAAAATTAAAATCTTCCCGAAACAAATATTAGGTTTTTGGGATTTGATATTTATCAGGTCAAATAAAACCTATACATAGAAACATTGATTTTGCTAACAAATTTCATGATGAAATAAAAGACAAAACTTCAGTACACAAAAGATTTTAGGAAGCTTAAATTATGTAGGCGACACATCAAATCTTAGGATTTTAATTAAACCTTTATTTCCAAGGTTAAAGAAAATCCTGCTCCTTAGTCAAAGAGCATGCCAGTGAGATTTAGTCAAATAGAGTTTAAGTCCCGGTCGGAACTACCTTAGGAATCCTACACGCAGAAGTCTTTCCTATAATAGAGACAGATGCTTCAAACATAGGATATGGTGGGATATTAAGACAAGATTTTGAAAACAAAATTTCAATTGTTATATTTCACTCTGGTATATGGAGTGATCTGAATGAATTACTCAGCGGTTGAAAAGAAATTTTAACCATTGTTTTATGTATTCAAAAATTTCAAAGTGATGTTTTTAACAAAAAATTCCTTTTAAGAGTTGATTGCAAAAGTGCAAAAGAAATTTTGCAAAAAGATGTTCAAAATTTGGTTTCAAAACAAATCTTTGCTAGATGGAAAGCAATTTTATCTGTTTTTGATTTTGAAATTGAATTTATCAAAGGATCTTCAAATGTTTTACCTAATTTCCTTTCAAGAAGGGAATTTTACGGGGAAAATGAAGCGAGCAAAGTACTATCAAAGCGTACCAGAAAGAATCATACAAATGTCGAGGCGAACTTCAAATTGTTTTGAAGTATTAGGGAAAATCAAAACCCAAAGTGCCAGCCTCTTCAAATCCAGTCTATATGTCAAAAGAATCAAAATTGTTGATTCGGATTCTAGAAGCGGATCATAAATCTGCTTCAGGCTCATTTGAGTATCAAAAATTTTTTTCAAAAAGATAAATTTTTCATTTCAAATGATATTTCCAAAGCCGTGAATTACATGAGTTTATCTTGTAGATCTGAGAATCGATAAGTATCTATTATCAAGAACCACGAGAATGTGACACTTAACATACTCGAATGCAAAATTTTAAAAATCATTTCTGAAAGGATTGGAAACAAAGTCCCTTTCATTTCTAAACGATTTTCTCAAATTTTATTCGCCAGGCTTTTTGATTACATTGATTCTGAGAGATGCATGATTTAACACTTTCTATATTGGAACTGTTGGGTTATGGGCGGGAATATCAATACGATTGGAACATAAATCTGTGAATTTAAAAATTTTATCCTTAACCCACCAAGGATCACATCGTTTCATAAAAGCGAAGGAAGAGTAGTGAAACTTACCTCTTGTAGATCGATTTGTGAAATATGAAGTCTGCGTCTTGGTTTATTCGGATCTTCAAAGGTGCTGCCTTTCTGAAAAGCGACCACCCTCTACAAGTATCCACACACGAACAAATAATAAACGATCTTGTTGAATGCTAGTTCAGGTTCGTCTTCTCAAAACGAAATTAGGGTTTTCTTTTCTTTCTCTCTGTTTGAAGTTGTTCTCGGGAGTAAAAAGGCGATTCTAAATATATATGTCTCACATATATATATCTATATAAGTCTGCTAGGGTTTAAGTTACAAACGAATTTTTATATTATTATATATTTAAAAATCTTTTAAATAATAACAATTTAAATTCACAAACACCTGCTTAGTTCAAGACATAGTTTCACAATTAAAACTTTACCAAATTAAATTCAAATTTAAATAACAATTTAAATTCACAAAACATAACCGTTCAAGACATAACCGTTTCACAAATTTAAACTTTCTCAAAATTAAATTCGAATTTAAATAACAATTTAAATTCACAAAACATAACCGTTTCACCAATTTAAATTCGAATTTAAATAACAATTAATTGTTATTTGTAATTTAAAATAATCTCATCATTTTAAATTACTACAGTGAAAAACCATAGCAGATTATTATTCGTTCTTATTAATGCTTTGATACTATAAGTTCGATTAACATTAGCGGTGAGCTAAATCATATTTTGATCCTACAAGTCTTAAGTAGCCTCTGTGAACATTATGACTACCTGAGTTAAATGAAAAGCTCATGATCGAGAGCAGTAATAATATATTTAATAGCGTAATCCTTTTGTCTCATGATATCTTGATACAATATAAGGCGTGGACAAAGTCGACCTTATATGCAGTTCATCTTTGATTATCGAAACCCAATTCGCGACTAAACAAATGGCATTGATCTCCATCTGGTCGTTTGGCCTTGGCCGTCACGTTCACCGATCACCCGATTGTCGGGGGATCGGAGATATCTCTCTTATAATAAGAGGAGACCGAAATTCCATTTTAATCTCTCATATCACCATCATGAATTCTTATTATGTTTAAGTATAACTTTGCCCTTTATATAGTCATGCGATTAAAGACAGCGTTTGATTATATCAAAACACAATATTCCTTATGTTGAGAACTATAAGCGATCTCGAATCAAAGATTTAATGACCTATTATTAGTAATTAACTTATGACTTTGATCATGTATTAATCTCAGGCAGATTACATCCAGTATTTGTTCTCAACAAATAGATATAAAAATTGATTTGTATCTCATACACATATTCATCCCATGAATATCAATCAAACTTATACTAATCTTAATTCATTGTTATTCCCGTAACAATAACTTAGATTAGGGACATTTAGAATAATTAATAATATTATTCAAGGACATTATATATAATAAAACATACGAATCCATCATAATAATTAATTCTCATAAATAGTAATCTGTGTGCATCTGATAGGCACAGAAGCATTACTAACAAGACATGCTTCCCGATTCATGGTTTTTAAGCGGGAGAAAAACTCAAAAATCTTTTGGCGGTTTCGGGAATGGTGGCTTTCTTTTTAGGAGCTACTTTCAAACATTTTTGTCACGAGTGAAATCGATAGATTATTTGGCCAATATGAAAGCTTTTTATTTCGGGAAATAGTTATTCATTGTCCTTACAACTCCCGATTTAGAATGTGGATTCTTTGTTATAAATTTCACTTCCCATAATTTCATGCCTGCTCCATTTCCCCAGCATTTGGCTAGGGATTTTAAGATCAAATGGTGGGCAGCCTTCAAAATTTCTCAGTGATCTTTTGAGTCAGGTTAAAGGCGGCTTGACTCTCAAAGTCAAGTCAAAAGCCCACAAAGTGAGTTCTGTTTGGTCCCGACCTTTGTCGGGGCCCAGTCCCTTTTGCCTAATATAAGTCCAAAAATCTGCTCCTTCAGGTGATTGGCTTTATGCCGAGGAAGTAGAAGCCCAATTGAAACCATGTCCCGACTTGCGAGACTCGGATGATGAGGAAGAAGACCACGATGCTCCAGGTTCTGCGTTTAATGAAAAATGAAGACATGTGTTATGAACACATACATCTATACGCTCACTTAGTAATGGGACATCAAGGCTCTATAGTCAAAGCCTTTATTTCAAGAACTCAAGAAATTTAAAAAATCTCCCGAAATTAAAACTTCTTTAAATTACTTATTGATCGATTCATTAAAGCTTCAAAGGAAGAGATTAAACAGGGTTCCAAATGGACAGATGACTCCAAGTTTGACAAATTATTGCGTTTCTCCAAGTTGATGTGATGCCTTTGTCTCCGGCTGCCAAAAACAAGCGAGAAGAAAAGAAGATTTATTAAGCGGCGCAGCTTCGGAAAGTAGATCTTACGTCGTAAAACAACAAATTGACTCAAAGGTGTTCTCTTTTCAAAAAAGCAAGATAAAATTGAAGGCAAAGAGAGATCTTTGGTTTTCTTTTGAGATTCATAGAGGCTTTACTTGTGTGGACGTCGAGTTTTTATTGAAATGTGATTTGAGATTTGGAAATCATCAAAAAGTCGCATATAAGAAGGGGATCACTCCTTCTGAAATTAAGGCTAAGTTTTAGTAAAGAAAATCGGAAAATTTTCTTGGAAATTTATCGACTTGTAACTCTTTGAAATGCGCTGCAATCTTTCATGTTGAATGCCCAGATATTGTAAGTTTGAATTTTCAAATAAAAGTTCATTTAATTCAAATCTCTATATTGTTTATTTGTTTTTCTATTCAATCTTCATATTCAAAACTTCAAGAAGTATATTAGGCTGGAAACCAATAACCTCCTGAATACACAAAGCATAGCTTTAAACAGTAAACCCCTACAGAATAACCATCATATCTATCAAACACTGCTTTTAAGATCCCGTATAAAATTGCATCAGAGCCATGTTCTTTCAAATTTTTACGATATACGTTTATTATACTCTATTATTTTATCACTAATTATTTAAAACATTTTTCCAACTATAATTAAATAATATATAAGCATCCAATCTTATCAAGTTATCAAATTTGCTTAGGTATAAAAGTTCTACGCTTCAAAATAAAAACAAAGCGCTATACTTGTGATAATACTACAAAAAATGAAATGAAAAAATATAGAGAGAAAAGAAAAGAAAAAGAAAAAAAGAAAATAGAGTTAATTTTAATATATAATTATTATTTATTATTTTAAACTCATTTTTTTATATTAGATAATTTTAAAAAATGATTTTAAATCATTTTATTTATATTTAATTTTGTATGTTTCTATGAAAATTATTTTTATATAATTTCAATAAGTAAAAATAATAGCCAAAATTTTCTGACATCCTTTCCTCTGAATTTACTCTAAACACATTATTGTTGGTGTGGAGCCCTTGCCATGTGCAAATCTGAAAAAGGCTTCCATTATTAATGCCAATAGGTGGAATAAGTTGGCATTGAAAGTAGAAAAAGTAGAAATTTGAAAATGATGTGATGTGCATGGAAAATAGAAAAGGACAAAGACTCATAACTCGAGGAATGTGGCTAGGAAATTTATTTCCCTTGACTATAAAATAGGAAAACAGTATGGGAAGAGAATTTATTTTACATTGATCATTACATTCTTAAAAAAAATTTGTTATTTTTAAAAAAAAAGAATGATTATAGAAAATAACCCTAAATTATCCCAATTACAACAAACTATGCCCAACTACCATTACAGTTAAACAAGTAAAAAAAATATATATATATATATATATATATAAATATGATAGAACCAGAAAATAAATATAATCTAAGACAACATTTTCAGGGGGGACATGGGTAATAATAACACGATGGTTAAGTATCATGTTATCTAAATAAGAGGTAAAGGGGTTGAACCATTTTATAAATATTTATTTTCTCTCAACCTCCTATGTAAGTGAAAGGCATTTGCCCATTATGCCCTATGTAGCTCCGTCCCTATATATGATTGCCCTAATGTCTTCTCCCTTCCCTTCGACTCATCATCTTTCCTTTCTCTTCTAATTGTTTGATGACTCTTTACTCATTTCACGTTATAAGTGGAATACAAATTTGAGAGGAAATATAAAGAAAAAGAAAAATAAAAATTAACTCATCAATATATTATTTTTATTTACTACTATTTTAACTCATTAATATAAAAATTAAATAATATATAAGTTTTCAAGTAATTTTATTTATAATTAATTTTCTTTTAGATTCTTCATTAAACAATCAAATTTTAAAAAAATTAATATTTTTCTTATTACTTTCCGATAACCAAATATAAACTCCTTAAATTCTCAAATAATAAAATGAAAAATAAGGTGTATCATAAATATAAATTTTTTTCTAGAAAAATTTCAACACTAATCATTTAAAAACATTTTTCCAATTATAATTAAAGAATATGCATATAAGCATTCTATCTTAATGTTATCAAATTTGCTTAAAAAACAAAAAAACAAAAGATTATACTTGATATATTGTTGAAAGAAAATGTAAATGAAAAAAATAGAGAGAAAAAATAAATAAATTAATAGAAAAGGACGTGCAGGTATAAGAAGTTCATCCTATCTTTAGCATTATTATTGTTGTGTGGAGCCTTGGCATAATGGCATGTGCAGGTCGGCTTCCATTATTAATGTCAATAGGGAATAATGCTGTGGCTTTGCATTGAAAGTATAAAAAGTTGAGATTTGAAAAATGATGTGATGTGCATGAAAAATAGAAAAGGACGTACACACATAACGCGAGGGATGTGGCTAGGAAATTTATTTCCCCGAACTATAAAATGGGAAAACCGTATTTGTGTGTCCATACTCCATACTCAATAAACAAATATTATTAATATCGAAAATCGAAAGAGAATTTATTTTACATTGATCATTATACTTAGAGTTGGGAATATGGTTACAGCTCAAACGAATCGAATTTAATCACTCGATATTTCAAAGATCTGGACAAGAAATTCAAGAGTCACTGCCTTGCCCGAAGATTTGATGCTACTATTCATTTGATAAGTAATTCATGTTTTTCGCACTACAAGTTCTTTGCTGATATTTTCACACAAATGTATAAGGCAACGCAGATGAATCTGGAAAGGATTCCAGATTACGACTTACTTTCAGATTACCATCTGTGCGGCAAATATAAATTACTGACAAGGTCAAATGAAAAGTCACAAGGAGTACTCTGACAGCGAAATTCCCGAGAGTTTAGGGATGCCGAGACCGTAGACGCTTAGTTACAAAAGATAATGATCGCCTGGGAGTGCGTGGAGTTTGGAGAATGATGCCATCCCATCGAGCAAAGTGATCGAGTCCCAGCGACAGTGACGTTAGATATCGTCCATCAGCACTGGGCACCACGTACGAGCGAGGAATGTCGGGTCATCCACATATATAGCCTTCGCATAGCGACGCTTACGCCCCCGCTGATCGACTCGAGAGAGGAGATCCTCAAGGGAGTTCCACTCCGCCCGACGGCTTTGCATCCAAGCTACACGGCACGCATAATGATATTTGTCGCCAGACATCGGAGCGGAAATTGTACTTTCTAATCGTAACCCCAAAAGTGTTTTTTTTTTTTCGAGCTATGGTAAAATTTAAATGCTATGTATACTGCATAATGAGCATATTTCTGGCCTAGAGAAGAGAATATTTGTTTGATCGAAATCTCATTTTTTTTATTTATTATTATTAATTTTAATTGGTGGAGATTGTTAAGATAAAATTGAAATAAATAGTCAAGGTAGATTTATAATCTATCATCAACATTTTTACGATCGATTTCGACTTCGTCGAGTCGCACGGGGCGGATGGCAGATAGAGAAGCTCACGGCGGCATCATCATGGCGGAGGCGGCGGAACAGGAGGCATCAACGGCAGGCAAGAGGCAGAGGAGGATCCAGAGCAGATCGAACGATCACCATCATCGATTCGACGATTCAACATCAACATCATCCAATCGAAATATCTGAATGTCTCGGAAGCAACATTCACTCGGTCAACATCAGGATTCAAACATCACCTTTCCCGATTCAGACATTAGTTTCAACTCCAGCATCCATTTTGACGGTGTTCAGCTGGCGAGAGCAACGAAGCAATCACATCTCTATAGTCCGACAGTCCCATTTGAAAGTTATACTTAGTTAGAACTGAATGGCCACTGATTTTTGCTTTCAATTTCGAATCGATTTTAAACAGAAGCTTCTTAGATCATTGTTTTTAACCGTCATATTGAAATAATACATAGATCTAAGTCATGAACGGTGCAGATTATATTTGTAGATTCTATTCAAAGCTTATACTAAGCAATCCAATAATACTGATTTTGTTTCAATTTCAACGATTTTAGTGTAAGATTTGATCATTGTTTTTAACCATCATATCGCTCGAATTCTCGGGGTATGTTTATGATAAGACATGTATCTAGATTATGAACTGGAGATTGGATTTTGAGTCCCGAATAGTCATCATATTTCAAGATGGAAACCGTAGCCTATATTTCCTGGTTTAAGATAGAAAATCGCTTTTATCTTCACCGTCCGTATTTCACGAGGTCCGATCCCGCTCTTGGCTCCGTGGTGTGATCTATCTGAAATTTGGCGAGAGTTTTAATTCATAAATCTTCACATGAACCGCGAGCCAGGATTCGATTTCAAAACAAAGAGTGTTGTCCGGGAAATGCTTATTCGAATCGAGATTTTTATTTTGTTTTAAGAAAATTTGTTACATTTAACATACGATCGACGTATACCCTATTTAAATTTGCGTAGTTGCCACGGGGTTCTAATAGGATCAATACCGATATCATAAACTACCTTAGGTCCAACCCCTTAGGTCCAACCCATTTACTTTAGGTTCAAACCTATTAATTAAAGCCCAACATATTTAGTTCCATCAACTTAGGTTCAAACCCATTAATCTAAGCCCATCAAATTAGGCCCAATAAATTAGGCTTAACCTCATACCTAGAAGCCCACCAAATTCACCTGTGCTCACTACTACAAGGCCCAACCCATCAAATTGAAGTCAAACCTATTAACTCTAAGTCCATCCACATTTAGAGACTCATCCACTGGGACGAATTAGGCCCATCCATTTAGGCTCAATACATTAGCTTACGCCTAACCCACTTAAAAGACATCCTATACTTAGAGTAGCCATCCAATTAGCCCAATTTATTAACTTAGACCTATATTTAGAAGCCCAACATACAAAGCTCAACATATTTAGAAGCCCAGTTCTTTAGTCGGGTCACATTCACTCTTAATTTATTCATAATTTATCATTTTCTAAATAAAAAAAAAAACCAAAGTCTTCAAAAATCAATTTCTAAATTTTCATTTTTTCCCCTAATTTTTAATTTCATTTTTTTTTATGTTTTTAATTTCAAAATATATTTTTAAATTTCTCAAAATTCAAATAATCTAATTTCTAAAGTCAATTTCATGTATTTTTATTTTATTTTATTTATTATTTATTTTTATTTTATTTTATTTATTTTATTAATATTTATTTTTATTATTATTTCATTTATTTTATTTGCTATTATTATTTTATTTTATTTTATTTTATTTTTACTTTCTCTCATTCTTCTTCAAGTTTTCACCTTAAAATTCAATTGTCTCATTTTTCAATTTCATTTTAATTTTCAATTTTAAATTTACACTTCCCACTCAAAATTCAAAGTCATTACAATTTCAAAATTAAATATCCCAATTTTTAATTTCTAATTTCTAAATCTCAAATCTCAAATTTATAAAATTCAAGCTTACAATTTCAAAATCTCAATTCAAAATTCTTAAGCTTCAAATTAATTTCAGAATTCTTAATTTCCAAATATTTCAAACTACTAACTTTAAAAATTTCACTCAAACTGGCCAAAATTCCAAACACACGATTAATTTATGTCTTATAAAAAGCTGATATCAGAAGTTAATTTGTGTGACATATAAATGGGCTTGGGTGGGGCCTGAGATCTCATGTATAATTTTAACAAATAATTTGATCTCTAATCTGTAACCAATTTCCAATTAAACGTGAATATTTCATATTTGTTATTACACTAACATTGTTTATAATTAGTAGCGCTTTGGATATATTACCCAGGTACACATTTTTCTCATCTAATTTCGCTTATTCATATATTTATTTATTCGTCTATTCATTTCTATATGCCTAGTATGTTATTATATTGTTATCACTTGTTTGTGATTCACCGATCGACAATAAAAGTCGTATTTTCCTAAACTTGTTTAGTAGAGATCAAGCTTATAAGGGCCAAAGTGGGTGCTACTACCACTCACTCGTACCTTCCCCGAGTAAGGCACCCGACTCCTCCGAACCCAGACTTTGTTTTCCCAGACTTATCTTTTCTTATCATGAGTCATATTTAGAGTTTTTTCTTTCTTATTTTGTTTTTCCCCTTTAAAATAAAACACAAATAATTGGCGACTCCAAACCTTTTTTTTTTAAATGGTTTTTCAACAACAAAAAGCGAGTTTCTCCATCAAGTGGGGACGCATGTGAAAAATGTAGGTCCACAAAATGGCGACTCCATTGGGGATTATGAGGGTCAAGCTTGAATACAAACGGCAGCAAAAACGCTACTTTCTTGACAATGATCGATAGACACCTATTTTTGTGTTTTTTTTTTTTTTTGTATACTTGATTATTGGTAAGTACATTTGAGAGTTTTACTCTTCAATGATTGTACCTTTCTCACATGCTTGGTTGTTGTACCATTAATACTGGTTGGTTGACATCCTTGAAGTTGATTCTTCCCCGTTAATCTAGTTATGTCACTGCTTTCATGGTTCAGCAGAGTATTCATCTCTATTCATCTTATATTTATGCTTAGATTGTGTGTAGATATGGATGATATACTTGTGCTTTGCATGATCCATCATGCATGACTACCGCATCTCTCGCTTGACCATTTTACTGACCAAAGATTTTCACGTAAGGCCCCCACTCGATGGCGAGACTCGCTTTTTTTGTTGTTGGAAAACCATTTAAAAACTGTTTGAGTCTACTATTTGTGTTTTATTTTAAAGTAAAAAAACAAAATAAGAAAGAAAAAACTCTAGTCACGACTCTCGATGCTAGCATAAGCTCAAAATAGCTCTTGCGTCGGAGGTCAAAGTCACCTATCTTAAGGTACGCAGAGTGAGTCGTAGCACCCCTTTGCCGCAGATAAAACGATCTATACTAAACAAGTTTAGGGAAAAAGATGCCTCATTAATCGATCAAGATACTAAACAAGTAATAAATAAATATAATAACACACCAGGCTAGAAATGAATAGGATCAATACAAATAAATATACTTAATGTCAAACAAATGGTAAAATCGTATACCGGGTGATATATCCGTGCCGCCACTAATTGTGAGACAACGTTGTTTAATAACAAATAATAAATATCTACATTTAATTGGAAATTGGTTACGATTAGAGGTTAAATTATTTGTTAAAAAGGATATATGATAAAGTCAGTGCCCCCACCTAAGCTCATTTATATGTTTCACACAAATTAACTCCATGCTGATCCATTTTATAGGAAGCATAGAATTAAATCATCATTGTTTAATTTTTTGAAAAATCGACGAAATTATTAAAATTTTAAAGTTGGTAGTTTGAAATATTGAAAATTAAAAATTCTGAAACCCACTCAAGCTTTAAGAATTTTGAATCGGTATTTTGAAATCGTTTTGAATTTTGTAAATTTGAGATTTGAGATTTAGAAATTGAAATTCTTAGAATGATATTCGAATTTTGAATTATGACACTTCAATTTTCAAACGAAATTGTAAAATTTAAAAATTAAAAACTAAAAAATGAATTGAAAATGAGGTAAATTGAATTTTTAAAATTGAAAACTTGAAGAAGAAATGAAAGAAAAAGAAAATAAAATAAAATAAAAATAAAATAATAATAACAAATAAAATAAAATAATAATAATAATAAATAAATAAAACAAAAATACATATAAACGACTCAGAAATTAGATTATTTTGAATTTTTGAGAAATTAAAAAAAATTATTTTGAAAATTAAAACATAAAAATGAAAATTAAAATTAGGAAAAAAAATTGAAAATTTAGAAAATTGATTTTTGAAGACTTTGGTTTTTTTTTTTTTTAGAAATGATACAAATTGCGAATAAATTAAAATGACGCACTTCACCAAAGTTAACTACTTCTAAATATGTTGAGCCTATTATAAGCCAGCTTAAATATGGGCCGCTAATAAATTAGACCTAGAATTTGACAGTCCCCTATGCTGTGGATGCGCCTGGCCTGCAGCAACCAATGATTTCTACTTCTTAAACTACTGGACCTAATCGATCTCCGAATCTGGAATATAGATTTCCTAAATACGATTGTCAAAGCTTAATTTCGCCGGACTAATTTATACTGACCATATAGTGAGCTGGGGTCAAATTTGGTGGCTTGCGTATTTATACAGCCCAATTTAATGGGCCTAATTTGACGGGCTTGCATTAATGTGTCTCGAACCGTCATTTCGACCCAAATACGCTTCGCTTGACATAGGTTTGAACCTAAAGTAAATGGGTTGGACCTAAGGGGTTGGACCTAAGGTAGTTTATGATATCGGTATTGATCCTATTAGGCTTAAGTAACTTAACTACACAAATTTCTAAATAGGAGTATAAATCAATCATATGTTAAATGTAACAAATTTTCTTAAAACAAAATAAAAAAATCTCCTAGCTTCTCATTAATCGTTCCCTAATTAAAAAATTACCACTGTTAAATCAAAATCCTAATCTCCACGGTTCATAATGAAGATTTATGAATTAAGAAACTCTCCTCCAAATTTCAGATAGATCACACCACTACACGGCTGATCTGACCTCCTCGATGAAATCCGGATGCTGAAGATAAAACTTCAATTTTCTATCTTAAAACCCGGAAATATAGCTACTGTTTCCATACTGAAATATGACTATTCGGGACTCAAAATCCAATCTCCACCGTTCATAATCTAGATCTATGTCTTATCATAAACATACCCAAAATTCATAACGATCTGACAGTTAAAAACAATGATCAAAATCTTACACTAAATCGTCAACAAAATCAACAACTATCGGCTCTAACTAAAGATAACTTTCAAAACTAATCTACAAATATAATCCGCACCGCTCATGACTTAGATCTATATGTATTTTATTTCAACTGACGTTAAAAACAATGATCAAAATCTTACACTAAAATCGCTCTAAATTGCAAACAAAATCAACAACTATTGGTTCTAACTAGTATAACTTTCAAATGAAACTATTAAATATAATCTCAGACCGCTTATGACCTAGATTTATATATTATTTCAACATATCCAAAATATAGAATGATCTAACGTTAAACAATGAAAAGAATCCTACCTTGAACTTGCTAATGCTAAAACCGATTTCAAAATCTCCAAAAATAACTTCCTCGAACTACGAAAAATCCAACCATCAAATTTCCATCTGGCATCATTCGCTGTTTCTAGTGTTGAATAGAACGTTATATCGTACTCGAGACTTACCCGCCGCTTGATGGTCCGATCGACATCAAATTCCTTTGACCTCCCTCCCTTCTCTTCTTCCCTTCCTTTTACTCTTTCTCCTCTTTCTTTTCTCTTTCCTCCCTTTTCATCAAGAATCATCTCGTTTATCCAAGGGCATTCTCCCTGCCTTTCTTCCACTTCCCATGTTTTGGGCTACTTAAAACACGGAGTTCAGGTTTGCAAAGACATACATAGCGCTGTAACTTATGTCCCCACTTTTTAACTATTTTTTTTTTTTATTTCAATTTTATCTTAACACCTCACCGTACCAGGTTTATTGGACAATGTAATAATAATAATAAATAAATAAAATGATTTCGTCAAACAAATATTCTCTTCTCTAGACCGAGAACCATACTCCATCATAACGAGTATACAAAACATTTAGAATTTTTACCATAGTCCCAAAAAAAAAAAAAAAACTGTTGTTTAGGGTCTACAAATATGCCCCTCTTCGAAATTTTCATTTTTTTTTCTTAATTTTCAATTTCATTTTTTTATGTTTTTAATTTCAAAATAATATTTTTTAATTTCTCAAAAGTCATAATCTAATTTCTGTGTTTCAATTTCATTTATTTATTTTATTTTATTTATTTATTTATTATTATTATTATTATTTTATTTTAATTTTTTATTTATTTTATTATTTTATTTATTTATTATTATTTATTTTATTTTATTTGTTATTATTATTTTATTTTATTTTATTTTCTCTCATTCTTCTTCAAGTTTTCAATTTTAAAATTCAATTGCCTCATTTTTCAATTTCATTTTTTTAGTTTTCAATTTTAAATTTACAATTTCCCAATTTCAAAATTCAAAGTGTCACAAATTTCAAAATTCGAATATCCCAATTTTTAATTTCTAATTTCTAAATCTCAAATCTCAAATTTATAAAATCTTCTGTTATACTTCAAAATCTCAATTCAAAATTCTTGCTTCAATTAATTTTTAATCTTAATTTCCAAATATTTCAAACTAATAACTTTAAAATTTCAATTTCAATTCAGCTTTTAAAAATTCCAAATATGGATTAATTTCCAGTTCCTATAAAATGGGATCTTGTGGAGTTAATTTGTGTGATATATAAATGGGCTCTGTGGGGCCTGATATGTCATGTGTATCATTTTTAAAAAATAATTTTGACATCTAATCTCAGAATAAATTTCCACTAAATGTGAATTATTTCATATTTGTTATTACACTAACATTGTCTCTAATTAGTAGCTTGGATATATCACCCAGTACACATTTTTCCTATCTTAATTTCGCTTTATTCATATATTTATTTATTCGTCTTATTCATTTCTATATGCCTAGTGTGTTATTATATTGTTATTACTTGTTTGGTATCTACTCGATCGATTAGGCCAAAAGTAGTATTTTCTCTAAACTCGCTTATATAGACTGCTTATACGGGCTTAAAAGCGGGGTGCTACGCCATTACTGCATTCCTTCCGATAGGTAACCCTCGATCCTCCGAACCCACTTTGTTTTCCTGCACTTGTCTTTTCTTATCAGGAGTCATATTTAGGGTTTTTCTTTCTTATTTTGCTTTTCCCCTTAAAAATAAAAACACAAATGTCGATTTAATTTGTAAAACCAATTAAACGGTTTCAACAACAAAAGCGAGTCTCGCCATCGGAAAGTAGGACGCACGCAAAAAATGCCGTCCACAAAATGGCGACTCAATGGGATTGTGAGGGTCAAGCCTCGAATACAAATGGGGGAAAATGTGTGGCTTTTTGATTATCGATCGGGATACATGCCTATTTTCGTGTTTTTTTGTATACTTGATTATTGGTGGAACATTTGAGAGTTTTGATTTACTGATTGTACTCTTTCACATGCTTGGTTGTCGTACCATTAATAATGGTTGGTCGATTGTGCTGATTCTTCAAGTAATCTAGTTATGTTACTTGGGTTTCTCATGGTTCGTTATATATTTATCTTGTCCATCCTATATTTCCTCGCTAGATTAATCGCTCCTTCAAATGGCCTCCTTAAATTTTTTTTATAATTATTTTATTTATATGTTCGTGGTGCAGGAATAGTTAAACTCGTATTTCCTAAATTGTTAAATTTAGTCATTGATAGATAAGTGATTTGAAAAGAATGAACTCGAAATCTGCCCAAAGGTCAAGCAAGGCCCGAAAATTTGTAAAATAAGCGACCTAAATGTAACGAGTTTTTAAAATGCCAAAAGAGAATTAAATGTTAAATGCATAAACCCGGGAGTTCTACTCCAGTGAGCAGTAAACAGAATTTAAAATCAAGATCTAAGAGTCATGTAATAAAGAATAATTGCTTGCTATGTGAATAATGGAGATAGTGCAAATAAAAGGAGGACTCAAGTCAAAAATGGATTAAAAGAGTCAAAATGAATTGAAATAAACAGTGTTCCTGCTGGGATTAAGATTCTGTCACATTTGAATATAGAGTTGTTATTACTGCGCATATTTTGCTAAAAATCGATTTGGTGAAGCTTATGGAGTAGTGGTGAAATTGTGCTTTGCAGCAGGCAGCTGTTGAGCAAATATTTATAGCCTTCTGCTATTGAAAGCCTCCCAAGAAGGGCCAAGAAAGGAGTTGCTAAGTTTGAGAATGCATTTCCGTGTAAGAACAAATTCCTGCACTTTTTTAACGATGTTTGAGTTGGGAAACCCCGTCATCTATAGAGCTGCTGTGATTGGTTTTAGATGATATTAGGATGTTATTGTGAAGGAAAGGACATGAGTTTATTTTGAGTTTTGAGTGCTTTTGAAGAGGGATCACGTGCTGAGACATATGCTTCAGGAGATATGCTGTTCAAATTTTTTCCAAACTTCATGCTTTAGTACCTGCTGCACCCTGTCATTTTCATCCTACTGAGTGAGGCCTAAATTGCAGTACATTCAGACTTATAGTAGAATAAACTCCCTGAAAGTAAGGGTACTAAATTTGGGACTCACCGGTCTATAGCTCAGTGCTGAGTGATAAAGTCTGCCGATAAACCCCCTGGCCTCTAAAATAGTTATGTTTTTTTTGAGAAGTTTTTTGTATTTAGCCATGTTCACTCATTCTACTGAGCAGTGATTCAACTTTTAGGTAAATTAGACTTCTCTAAGAGTATCAATTTACTTTGAAAGGAGGTATATAAATAAAACCCTCAAAGTGTTCAGAAATTCAGTGGAGCTATGTGCAAGCAGTGGGCCGTTTCTCTGTTTTTCAAATAGAGCAATGGTCGTAAAATTATAACTTCGAAGTTTTATTCAAATTGATGATTCCAATTTTAAAAATGTTAAACCATAGCTTCAAATGAGTAGAAGGAACATTACCATTTATGGAAGTTAAGAGCTCCTGAAATTGAGAAAAACAAGCAGGTGTACCTGAGGAGTTTGGTATACCGACCGCCATATAAAGAGCTGCTGAGGAACTGTGTGCTTGGGTGATTCAAATGGTATTTATCTGCCTCCAGCAAAATAGACTTCAAATAGATATGGTTTCTTTTAGGATGGCGAGTTAAAGCGACTACTGTCCCCGTATACCCTGGCAAGCATCACCTCTGCACAAAATTCTAGAATAAATGATTTCTTCTGTTATTCTTCGATTGTGACATGGTGCGAGCTAGATTAGTTGACCAGTGGTGAGTGCTCTTCAGCTGAATGAATTTTATCGCAATGCGATCTGCTGCTTGAGCTTGTTTCACAATTTATTCTTGCCAAAATTGTGCAAGAGTTTGTGCCAGTAGTTATATTTACCTGCTTTCAATAGCTTGAAATCGCCAGCTCTAAATGCATATAAGAAATGTATATTGAATTGTTTTAATGATTTGAAGAATTTGATTGTAAATGCTTGCATACAGTATTTATTCATTGAGTGAATCATTTATATTAAACGCAGCCATACCGTATCGCATTCTCTATAGCATTTCATCTTTTCTTGGCCAGAGTGCCAATCGCTTAGCAGATGCGATGTATTGGCAAGAATAATAAGGGTCAAATGTTATCGGCACGACAGCTTGATGTGTCACTACAGTAGCTTTCAGCTGACGTACGGCAAGGTTCACTGGCTTGATCAGTTGCAACTGCCGCCGCCCAGCTGGGATCGCATCGCAGTTGGTGGGAAAACCATTTTATACGTCCCGCAGCTTCAACGCAGCATCAAGTGCGGTCGACAACTTCTAATATTCGTATATCGAACACAGGTTACCTGGCAGTGGTATGACCGGAATGAGCTTAGTATGGTCGGATTGGCCTTGTATCATATTTTGAAATTCACTTTGAGATTTTGCAAAGAGCAGATATGAGTATTTTTGGGATGGTCAACAATCGTATCACTGTATATATATATAGCAATAGTATATGTTTGCATTTCACATTTCGATCATTCATAAAGCAAAGCCTGAAAGTTTGGAATCGTTAATTGTATGATTTATTTTTAATGAACCCACACGGATTAGATAAATTTACATAAGTTATACTTAAATGTGTCTTGGGCTGTATTGTTTTATACAATGCTGTGTGAGCAGAGGATAGATAGTGAACAGAAAGAGGTGTGCATCAGTAGTTTAGAAATACGAGAGTTAGCCTGAGAGTATGCTCGTCATATACAACACAGTTTGAGCATGACTTATCTTTGTATTTTCAAAATAAGAAAATACGAAACAATGTAGTGATAACATTTTGAAAGGCATGATACCACTAAACTGTGACACCCAATTTTAAAACACATTTCATTCAAACCATTTCAAATATGCGGAAGCGTTTTTGTTCACTACGGTAGGCCCGTAAACATTTAAACAATTCATTTACAAAATGGAATACCATGCCTTTCAAAATATTATTCAACATTGTTTCTCGTATTTTACTATTTTAAATACAAGATAAAAGTCATGCTCAAATGATATTAATGCATATGACGTAGCATACCCTCAATTCTTTCCTCGCGACTCGCGCCCTCGATCTTGCCTCTTTCCCTGCTCACTATCTATCCCCATCACAAGCGCATTGGTAAACAATACGCTTAAGCATTTTCATGCTTAGTATTATATACAAAAATCCATTCTCGCTCATTTAAAATAAATCATGCACTAACAATTCAAAACTTTCAAACCTTTATGGATGATCAATGTGAATACAATACATATACTCGTTATATATATATATATACAATCGCATACCATCGATCATCCCAAAAATACACTTTCATTCAAATATTTCACAATCTCAAATCAATTCAAATATGATCACAAATTCACCCGCTATGCAAATCGATTCACTATGCTCTAATCGAATTTAACTCTATGTCTTCGATATACAGGATATTAGAGTTGCCGCGACGGTCTCATTGGATCGCAGTGCCAGATAAATGGTTTTATAACACAGCATTTATCCCCATTGGCCGGGCTGGACCGGGTTATAACAATCAAATAGTGAACACTACCGATACGGTCCCGCTGGGCTGCTGATCGGAGTGACACATCAAAACAATCATTCGCAGTACTGCTAATTTGACCCTTATTGATATATCAATCTATCCTTAATACGAACTAAACGGTTAACCTTCTATTAAGGGCGTTCAAATCTTTTATAGCAAAGTACAGTACAATATGTACATTTGTATAAATAGTTCACTTTCAATGGTCATGCAATTTTCATATGCAAACATTTTACAATCAAATTCTTCAAATCATTTAAAACAATTCAATATACATTTTTACGCATTTAAATAAGCATTCAAATATTGAAACGAGAATGGGAAATATGTAACAAATATGCACAATTCTGAAACGATGGTCAAAAGTTAGTGTAACAAACCAAAAAAGATTGTCGTCCCTTAATTCCCCGTCCCGAATTCGACCTCAACTCGACTTTCCTCCTCGTTAGCCCCTAATCCATCACACATATTTCACAATCAGAGAATAACCAAAGAAAAATCATTTGTGCATTCTAGGATTTTTGGTTAGGGTTGATGTCTACCCAATACACTTCACTTGCCAAATTTTCTGGGGACAATTGAGTCATATTTTGCTCATACATCCTTCACGAAAATTATAGCTCTTTGAGTCTATTTTTAGTAGGAATTTTAATCATCTCATTTGAATCACCCAAACACAAGTTATGGCATCTTTATGCCAAACTGGTCGGTATGCCCAGCTCACTCGGTTACCTACTGTTTTTCTCAATTTCAGGGCTCTTAACTCCATAAATTGGTAATGGTCCCTTCTAATAATTTGAATCTATGGTTCTTAGGTTTCCCCTCCAATTTGAATCATCCAATTTGGATCACAAAAACTCAAGTTATGGAATTTTACATTCAGACTACTCTAATTTGCAAAACAGAAGCAGATTTTTTTCTTGCACATAGCTCCCTTTTTGAAGGATTTATGGGCACTTTGGGGTTACAATTTGTATACCTTCCTTCAAGTAAATTATTCTCCTAGAATTATAGTTTACCTAGAAATTTGAATCACTCAATTAGGATGAGTGAAACTCAACTTATGGCCTAAATACCAAAACTACTCCAAAACACATAACTGTTTAAGAATTGAACCAGAAATTTATCCGAAACAGAGCATCACTTCAACGAATTTCTGGGTCCAATTGGGTCCATATTTGATATCTCTTACTGTAGTTTGTTCTACTATAAGCCTAGTATTTAGCAATTTGAACCACTAATTAGGAGGCGAAAATGACCAAGTTATGGCCAAAACAAAAACATGAGTTTGGAAAATTTTGGACAGCATCTCTTTGAAACACCATAATTTCCCTCTTCGTGATTCTTTTCAAAACACCTCTCAAAACTCAAAATAAATCATGTCAATCATTCCTAATAACATCCTAATATCCTAAACCAATCACAAGAAAATCCCATGGATGATTTAGGTTTTCCCCAACTCAAACATCATTAAAAGAAAATTTAGGTTTGTGCCTTTACCTTGAATCACTTTGTTCTCCAAGCCTTAGCTCCTTTCTTCTCCTTCCTCCTCCTTGCTAGAACTTACAAACTCTGAAGAGATTCTCATCAATTTCTCTTTCCTTAAAGCCCCAGTTTTCCTCTCCCAAGCTCAAATAATGGTTTCTTTGTTAAATGCACAAATGTGCTCTTTCTATGCTCAAATGCATTTCTAAGTCACTTAATCCCATAAGGCCTTGTTTGGCTCCAATTCATTTTTGGTCTTTTAATCCATTTTTGACTTAAGTCCCTTTATTTGCACTATCACTTCCCATTATTCACACTTAAACAATTATTCTTTATTACTTATGACTCTTAGGTCCCGATTTCCTTGTAAAATTCTATTTTGCCCTTTTCACTGCAAATTTCCCTGTTCTATCATTTAACATTTAATTCCCTTCGCATTTAAAACTCATTCTACTTTGATCCCTAGGCCTTATTTTACAAATTTTCAAATTCTTGCCCTAACACTGGGTAAATTTTCAAGTTCATTCTTTTAAATCACTTATCAAATAACAACACACCATTTAACAATTCTAAATACCCAAGTTTGGCTTAATTTATACCCGAATATAAAATAAAATAATTATAAAAAAAATTTAGGGTATTTTTGGGGCGTTACATTGTGTGTAGATATGGATGATATACTGGTTTCTCAGATGATTGACTGCTGCATGACTACTCCATCTCGCTGGATCGCATGTTGCTTGCTCTACGTGGGATACACATTATCCCTTATCTCCAACTCCCTAGTCTCGGTCGACTATGTGTCTTTTGTTGCTGCGATTGATATTTGATTGAGACTTGTTGCTCTGTTTGCTCCCTCATTGAGATAATGATTGTGAGTAAGGTCTAATGATGGGCTATACCTTATTCCGAGCATTCTGTAGGTGGCCGACGCATTGATGAGAGAGTCCGACCTTTGAAGTCTCTTGTATAGCCTGCAGCTAGATTTCGTGATATTTTGTATGGCAAGTGTGCTCTTCTTGTGTTAGATTTAGTGAGGTTTTTCGGATGCACCCACATATTCACTATACACTTAGTTTATTCCCGAAAGGCCGAAAGCCAAAGAGAGACTTCACTCATAGGCCGCCCCGGGATGTCGAGGAAGTGCATGTGTGGAGGATGGCCACCTCGTACGGTAGCGCCTCGTCACTAGAAGATGTGTAGAGGTTGCGTATCACTCGAAGGTACGACGCTTCCTATTAGGACCCTTTCAAAAGCCCCTTTTTTAGTGCCAATTCCGACCTATAGGTTGAGTTTAGATCTTATCGGGATTAGACTCCCATCCTTCACGCGGTGCATCCGCAGGAGCCTTCTAGCCGGCTTTAATCATGATATGGATCCAAATTTCTCCATCAGGGTTTCCTCCTCGAGGGCATACAGAGATTGATCAGAGTATCAGTTTGGGGGTAGTTTTTGTACATAAGGATGTATCGCGATTTCAATTTCATTATAACAACATTCTTTTCGGTTCAACTTAGACTCCACCTTATTTGTTTCCGGTTACACTTTAGGATTCACCTTTTATACCGCTTGGAGACCACCTTGTGGATCGTGTTAGTGTGCGCATCAATTCTGGCACTTCCGGTGCATCTAGAGCTCACGTGAGGCCACTTTCGTCATGCTCGATCTAGTCCTCCCCTCTTAGTCTCTTTCGGGAGTAATATGAGGCTCTGGGCTCTAAGCTTTGGATTTCGTGAAAGCGCTAGACTTGTAATGTTTGGTTGCTTCATCCCTAGTCGGGCTTAGTTTTTTCCTCGTGTTGTGTGGCAGCTGGTCTTCTATCCATCACGTTTGATCACCTTGGGCCTCTGGGGACAGAGATCGAGAGCTGGCCGCAATTTTCGTACCAGCCTCATATCGAGGAAGATGGCTCGTGCTTTCAAGAAGGTCAAACCTAGGCTACCAAGCTGTAGAGGAGAGATCTGGTTTTGCGGGTTCTTAGAGGATTAGCAGGAGACCTAGAGAGGGAAGTTCGGGGCCGACTTGGAGTGGACCATACATCATTAGAGAGAGTCGACCCCGCAGGGAGCGGCGATGGTCGACAGATTCGATGAAATCGGCCTCAGCCGACTAATGTAGATCGCCTAAAAGTATTACGCTTGGAGACCATGGTCGTAGGATGGTGGCCATCATTTTATTTAGCCATATACCTTTTAGCACCCACGTGATTTCTAGATCGCTGATAGCCCATCGAGCCCGCATGTGCATTATAGCCTTTTGGCCTTTCTTGTAACCTGCTTTTACATTTTTTACACCGGGATAGGCCCTGTGGGTGTATATGTATGTTAAGCTAGAAAGTCTCACGAGTTTTTGACTTTAGACCGTCTCTTATCCCCTCGTACGTCACCACATCACCTCATTCTATTATATTTCACTATCATCTCATTTTCATCTTTCTTTATTTTCTACTCATTATTTGTTTCATTCTTCTTTTCCTTACTTGGAGTGATGATTCTTCGCATTTTTGGTACATGTAGAATAGTCATATCACCCCCCTTTTCATTCCATTTTGGATATTGATTCGTAGGATTTTAGCTTGAGAGTTTACCTTACGGGTGAGGATTCGTGTGTTTATCTAGTGATTGGAGGAGAGTTTTATTTATTTCTTATGACGCCTTTCCCATCGACTCCCTTTCATTCCATCATTCCTCGACATTGATTCGCATTTTAAATTTGAGAGTTTACCTTATGGGTGAGGATTCGGTGTTTATCTAGTGATTGAGGAGAGTTTTATTTATTTCTTATGACTTTCCCATCGAGTTTGATTTATCATGCATCTATATGCACTTTCATTCAAAACAAAACAAAAAAACAAAAACAAAAACAAAAAAAAAAAAAAAAAAGGTGCAAAGATATGTTTGTCTCATATCTTACTCCATCGATTTTTTGTTGTTGGGTTCATCATATCGGGGTTTGAAAGAGGCCTTTATGAGAGATGAGTCACGTGAGAGTTCTTTGAGATCTTTGTTCCTGGATCATGACCGATATGTATCTAGATATGAGAGGAGTAACCTTTACTAGGGCTCTTTGATCATTTGTTTACCATTCTACCATTGGTGATATGATCTTCTTTATTTGTGCTCTCAATTGCCGATCATCATTCATTTTACTACTTTCTCACCGTCTCTCCTTCGCTTTCTCATCACATCTTTCCACTTTTGTTTTGTTTCTCATATACTCCCTTTATCATTTTCCAACATTGATGTACATAAATTTCGACTCAGCTTGTCATTTCTCTCTTTTCACCATTGACGCTTTCCTTTGGTTACTCAAGTAAGTCCATGGACTCAGCGGTATATTTCTCTATGCATCACATCTTATACACGAGGGTATGGGTTTGATCGTTGGGTATTTGAACCGAGTTTCCCTTCATTTCTTTCACCTTATAACCCCAACCTACGTTACGTCCCGTGTCATAAGACCACCTTGAGGCCATGAGATCAGATGTTACCTTTGATAGCCTCTACTTAGGCTGGTGTTTGGGATTTGGTTGATATCTAGACGTCACCTTGTTTCCTCTTCTAGGTTATGCTTCTTTGATGATTGGAGGTGACTCAGTGATGGATGTAGTTGATCACCTGAATTTATGAAGGATATTTGATGCTATCTAGCTCCCTATTTTACTGTGCGCGAGCTACCATACTAAAGCATATTTCCCCTATCATCGGGGTCCCCACCGTCAAAGTTAACACGACTTTACGCCTACTTGTGATTGTCGAGGCGCTTCGTATGTCAGACTCAAGCATATTTCCTATTGGGCCCTTCGTGAAATGTGAGATGAGTTCAAAGGGGAAGGCTTACTTTGAGATTGACATTCATATTGACTAGAGCCATCACGATGGATGGTTTCTTTCGTGGTACCTTCAAGACTTTTACATCGCTGTCGTTGTGACTTTACCCCAACCTGCAAGATAAGATGTCAAGCGAGGGTCACTCTTTTTCTTTTTTTTAAAACTTATAACCTTTACACTTACATATTCATATAATGTTAACAATTAACTTGTATTGCTACTCAGAGCACGGATTACAAAATATAAATAATACAAGCTCCAAATATGGAAATGTTCAACATCTACACATTTGCATTGGTTACAAAATTTCATATACAAAAATGTGACCTAAAGGTCTTCCAAGCACCTATCACTGCGTGGCCTTGACGGCTGGATGCGGATTGCCCTGCTCGATTCAGACCTACACCCGATTGAACACCGTGCTGCTTTTTACGCCTAGTGGGAATATGACTTCTTTAAGAGTCATCACACTTATACAAATGCATATAACATATATACGCATGCATCTTATCATTTCTCATATACTTATCATAAATCCGCTCCATTTCTTATCATCTTCCATATACTTTTTCATGTAATCTTGTACTTTTTACCTCTTGTTCTTGTAATCCGTATACTATCATCGTACAAGAAGGCTACGCTTCCTTATATCACGTCACGATTCATACTTCCTCAGATATAATTGGCTATTTTTTTATATTTCATGTCTGCATAAACCTTAGAAGTGGATACAGGAAACCATGAGGGCCCGAATGCGCTGTTATCATTGTGTGAGACAATGTACTATGCCCGGTAATATGATACCCGAAGGTATCATCACTGTATGAGATGCTGATCATCCATGAGTGCTCCTGTGTACTGAAGTGATACCCGAAGGTATCAATATCATCGTATGAGACAAAGGACTATTCATGAGTGCCCTAATATGATACTGAAGGTATCATCAACGTATGAGACAAAGGACTCATTCATGAGTGCCCGAGGCGCCGGTGACCCTTTCTGGGCCACTGATCCAAACGGATCATGTCATCGACCCAACGTGGCCGAATATCTGTATATGTATGCTTCTAAAGAATGTTTTTCCTAATAGCATGCCCATCTATCCTCTACCGTGTTCTAAGCAGACAATCAATGTGTATTTTCTGTTTAGTATATATTTCTTATTCCCGAATAATTATTGTTATTCGTAATCATACGATATATATATATATATATGATTGTATATATATATATATATATATATATATACAATCATATATATGCAATCATTTATTCATATCTCACAGGCGCATAAATAACTACGCTTGCCATGAGATGCCACGTAGCTATTCATGAATTGCCAATAGGCATTCATACAATGAATAACTATGATGCTTTGTAGTGCCTAATACGTTTTCGTGCTTCGTGAACTAAGATGAGTTCCAACCCTATAAAGTATATTGATGATTCTTGACTCAATGGGCTTTCCATAGAGTCCAAGAACACCCGAATCGGAGTTCAGACGAAGGAGATATGACCTTCCGAAGTTGGAGGTCATGCACAGTCAACCTTGACGAGTGGACCTGAACTGACGAGCTGAGCTGTCATGGACGAGCTCGCTTTAACACCTTGGTCTGACATCTAAAATCCTCCTCAGGAATATGGATGGATTCTTGACTCAATGGGCTTTCCATAGAGTCCAAGAACACCCAAATCGGAGTTCAAACGGCGTAGAGATGTGGCGACCTTCCAAAGCTGGGAGGTCGCGCAGTCAACCTGACGAGCCGACGAATGCACAAAGCACAAAGTGGACGTTTTGCGCAATCGCTTCGACGAAAGCAATCAAGCCGACGAGCACCGCTTGACGGTTAATCGCTTTGACGAGCACCGCTTGACGAGCACCGCTTTGACATTTGTGCACCGTCAATGCGGTACCGCTGACGTGCACCGCTTGATTAAAAATGTTTGACGAGCATTGTTTGACGAAAGTATCGCTTGACGAGTACCGCTTGATTTGCTAATCGCTGATTTGTACCGTTTCGACGCAAAGACGCTCGACAGCACTCGTCGGATCGACCACCGCTGCGATCTAACAAGGCCAGATTTGTCATTGTTTGACACTCAACGCTTTGATCTACTCGGTTTGACGGCCACCGCTTCGACGGTAATCTTCACCGCTTGGATTTCAGCACCGCTTCTCGATTTACCACCGCTGACGTACTCATCCGCTTCGACCCACCACCGGTTCGACCGACCGGTTTGACTCGCCCACCCGGCCGACCTACCACCCCGGCCGACCGACCGCTTGACAACTTCTCACCCATTTGACCTGCTCGTGAGTAAAAAGACCAGCAACTTGGTCCATGTGAGTCCGAATTGAGAAAACCAAAAAGCCTAACATCAAGTTCATTGATTTCCGCACAATTTCTGCCAAAAAGGCACTCACTTCCGCATTCCTTTACCTCTGACCTAAAAACTCATTCTAAGGTCCTATATCATACAGAGATCACACAGGAATTTTCCGGTTCAACTTGCAACTAGACCCCTTCTCAAACACATATTTAGGGAGCCTTAAAGCTCTTCCTTAACTCAACTCTACAAGAAATAATGAGTTTAGAGTTCCCAAACCCAACCATAAACAAGATAGAGTGGTCTCCAACCATGTATCTAAACTTTATAGTTCAAAACTAGCCTTCCATAACATCCCATAGTTTCCATACAACCCAAAACGATCCATACCCATACCAAATTCCATACCAAATATCCCCAAATCTAGTAATTCCATACACACCTACTTATATACACATATTCATGGTTCCATACTTTTCTATACCAAATCATGCACTCCATACTTTTCTATACCAAACTATAATTCCACACCCGTGGATCTTCTTCTTCTTCTTCTTCTTCTTCTTCCTTTCTCTCTTCTCTTATCCGTATTTTGTTCTCCTTCTTTCTCCCAATTAAAAATGAGATATTTCTTTTTGGGTCTTATCCTTATTTGATCTTTTATTCCTTTTATTTCACTCCCTTCCAAGCAGAAACTTCTCCCTTCTTCAAGCCACTGCCTCTCTTCCCTAAATTTTCTTCCTTATTTTATTCTAATATCTTTCTTTATTACTCTTGATTTAACTTATGCTTATTCCTACTTTTGGGCATATGAACTTGTTATATTATGACCCTCAATGTGAACGTAATTTAGTACTTCAATTCCTTAAACGTTGTATTAATTCCAAGTTATTGCTTATTTTATTCCTGATAACATTTTTACGTTATTATAAATTCTTAAAAACATGTTATAAAATCATATGTATAATTTGGGGTGTTACAACTCTCCCCTTAAAAAAAGAATTTCCCGAATTTCGAAATTCATACCCGATTCAAGAGCCGTGGATACTCGTGTTCGCACTTGCTTCCGTCCTGGGCAATTTCTTCTTTCTCTAATTCCTGGTAAGGCAGAGAACTTTCACTAATGGTACTTGTTTGTTCCGTAAACTGTTGTCTCCCTGAGCCAGAACGGCTGGGGCCTCATCATATGACAAATCTTCAGGATTAGATTCAGACCGGTAGTATGTGCGACCATCGGGAGCCGTATCTCCAAGCACATACACATGAAACACATCGTGTAATTTGGCCAACTCCGTAGGAAGTGCCAATCGATAAGCCACAAGGCCAACATGCTCCAAAAATCTCATATGGCCCTATGAACCTTGACTCACCCTTTGCCTTTCGACCAAACCCAAGAATTTTCCTCCATGGTGATACCTTTAAAAAGGCCTGTCGCCACGTTATAATATCTCCAATATCTCCCCCAGTCGCATACGACTTTGTCGATCACCAGTCGCCTTTAAACCTCCGCCGAATAACTCAGACTTTCTCTTCGTATCTTTACTATGTCCGACCTATCGCCGTCTCATTCACCTGGGTCCAACACACGTAAGTTCTGCTTCCTACTACACAAAGCTCATATGGTGCCATACCAATGCTCGATCGAAAATTCATTGTTATAAAGTAAATTCCATCAATGGAATTATACTATCCCAACTTCCGAAAAATTCCATGACACAACCTCAAGCATATCTTCGAGCACTTGAATCAATCTCTCCTCGTGATTGTCCATCCGTCATGGATGGAATGCCGTACTAAAATCTCAGCTGAAGGCCTAAAGCCGATCGTAATTCCTTCCGTAACCCGCTGATGTAAATCGCGGATCTCTATCCTGGCACAGGACAACTACACACCATTTGCACGCACAATCTCATCTACATAACTCAAATTAGTCGATCCATAGAATAAATAATCCCGACCGGTATAAATGTACCGACTTTGTGAGCCTCCATCTACAATCACCTTACGCAGTCATGTTTTGTCGCGCGAGGGGAAAACCCATTAATAAAAATCCATGGTAATGTTATCCCACTTCCATTGAGGAATTGAAGCTGTGGATTTAACAAACCCAGGCACTGTGTTCTTTAACTTGTCGGGCACGCCAAACACTTAGACATATTCAATCACATCTCTTCATTCCTTTCCACCAATAACCGCTTTCAAGTCCCGGTACATTTTATTCCCTCCAGTGATGCTAGTAAATACCTCGTATTATGAGCCCCTTCAAAGAACTCTCGCTTTAGCCTTTATCATTCGCACACATAATCTATGTCAGAAATACAAAACTTCCAAATCTTCTTTCTAAAAACTGGTCTTGCCACCATCTCTAACCATCTCAGAATTTTTCCCTCAGAACTCTTCATCATTTTTCTGCGCATCTATGATCATTTGCTTTAAAACGGTTGCGCTTCTAATTGAGCTAACATAGCTCCATCATCTCCTACCCCAATCACTGCTCAGAGACATTGCTACCATCAGTTTTCATAAAGCATCGCTACTATATTAGCCCCTTCCGGTGAATCTATGATGCGCTCATAATCCTTTAATAACTCTTAACCATCTCCGCTGCTCTCAAATTTAACTCTTCTATGTTAGCACTTGAGACTCTTATGATCTGCGGCAAATTCTGTACACTTTTCCCCGTATAAGTAGTGTCGCCATATTTTTAAAGCAAACACTACCAGCCTAACTCTAGGTCATGAGTGGGATAATTTTGTTTCATGTGGCTTCAATCATTCTGGACGCATAATTTTGTTCCGAACTTTATGATCGACGTGGTTCAGGTCACATTCTCCTTCACTCGCCGAATATAGACGTTCTCGCAGTCATTGCTCAGAGCATAGGACGCTCGTCGCATCTCGCAGTAGAGGCGTCAGAGCCATTATTTTTCGTGAGTCACCATTCGCAGCATGTATACGCTCGCAGTCAACGCTCAGATTTATGATCGACGTGGGTTCAGGTATCACATTCTCCTTCACGACCGAATATGTATATCTCGTAGTCAGCGTCGCAGCATGTATCGCTCAGAGTCGCGATTCGCAGCATAGACGCTCGTGAGTCGCGATCTCGCAGTAGAGGCGTCGGAGCTATTATTTTTCTCGCAGTCGCGACTTGGCATAGACGCTCTTCGCCGTGAGTCGTCGTAGCTCTTCCATGACGACGTGTCGTATCAAGCATTCCTTCACGACCGATTATAGACATTCGTAGCCAAGTGTTCGAGCATAATGCTCAGCATCCGCAGCATAGACGCTTAGAGTCAACATCTCAGTAGAGGCGTCGTAGCCATTATTTTCAGTCATGATTCGCAGCATGACGTTCAAAGTCAGCCGCTTGCAGCTCGTGTGGATCGACTGTGCTCAGGTATCACATTCTCCTTCACGACCGACATATCTCGTAGTCGCCGTCGTGAGCATAGACATCTCGTGAGTCGCATTCGTGAGCATAGAAGTTCGTGGGAGTCATGATTCGTGAGCATGTATCGCTCAAAGTCCACTGCCTTGAGCTTGTGATTGATCAAGGGCTCTGCGGTATCACATTATCCTTCACGGCCGATTATAGTTTGTGAGTCATTGCTCGTGAGTATAGACATCTCAAAGTCATTGGTCAGCATAGAGGACGCTCGTAGTCATTGCTCAAAGCATAGACATAGAGAGTCAACGCTCAGCATAGAGATAGAGAGCCGCTCAAAGCATGGATACCCAGAGTCAACGCTCGAGCATAAACGCTCACGAGTTACGCTCGCAGCATAATATCTTCAGTCATTGATCCTTTATCGGTCTATCTTCTTTTTGTTAGCTAGTTTCGTTGCTTTTAATTTGACCTATAGAATCGTTATTTCCCTAGTTTTGCTTCTATAACTTTTCTTTTAGGTTTAGTGTCTATATTCTTTCCTCTTCATTTACTGCATAGCCTTGAACCCATAACATATTTTTGATCATATCAAGGATACCCAAGTGCTTTTACGCCCACATTTGTAAAAGTATAGACTTCCCTTTTCGAGTGTTTGTTTTCATGCTCTTTTTGGTGGTTCGACTCTACTTGACTTTGACATTGGTTCCTCAAGCCAATTTTGGAGACCATTTTGGGGAGTTTGGACTTACAAAGGTGACTCTCTCTTACAGCCTCAGATATTTGTTATTGCCGTCGTTGTTTTTGTAAGCCCCCTCCCTATCTTGCTTCTAATTCGAGTTCAAGAGTTATTTGTGGACACTTTAGGGTCTCTTTTATCTTCGATAGAGTTCATCTCGCTGCACTCACTGCCATAATTTCTCACTGGCCTCTTATTGCTTACATTCGTTACACTCATAACCTCTGAGATCAATATGACATATTCAGAATTCTAAAAGCGCTTTTTTTTTTGTTTTTTTTTTGTTTTGGGCTATGGTAAAAATTCTAAATGTTCAGTATACTCGTTATAGTGGAGTATGGTTCTCGGTCTAGAGAAGATAATATTTGTTTGACGAAATCATTTTTTATTTATTTATTATTATTATTATTATTATTTTAATTTTGGTGGAGATTGTTAATATAAAATTGAAATAAAAAAAATAGTCAAAAAGTGGGGGACATAGGGTCCCCCACACACCCACATTGGGCCATTTCCATCTCTCTCCACTCTTCCCATGTTTTGAAGCCTTAAAAACATGGAAGGAGAAGGTAGGGGAGGCTCTTTCGATAAGTAAGGGATGATTCTTGATAGAAAAGGGAGGAAAAAGAGAAAAAGAAAGAGGAGAAAAGAAGTAAAAAAAAAAAAAAAGGAAGGAAGAAGAGAAGGGAGGGGAGGAGATCCAAGAATTTCACGCCACCTGACCATCAAACCGGAGCCATCGATCTCAAGCAAATTTTGATATAACGTTTCTATTCAACAATTTAAACACTGAATGGTCTCTATGGAAAAATTCTCAATGCTGGATTTTCGTAGTTCAAGGTTTTTGGAGATTTTGAAATTCGTTTTAAAGATTGGCAGTTCAAGGTAAGAGTTTGTTTTCATTGTTTAACCGTTAGATCCTTCTATATTTTGGATATGTTTGAAATAATATATAGATCTAGGTCATGAACGGTGCAGATTATATTTGTAGTTTCCATTTGAAAGTTATACTAGTTAGAACCAATAGTTGTTGATTTTGTTTCAATTTCGAACGATTTTAGTGTAAGATTTTGATCATTGTTTTTAACCGTCATATTGAAATAATACATAGATCTAAGTCATGAACGGTGCAGATTATATTTGTAGATTCTATTTGAAAGTTATACTAAGTAATCCTAATAATATGATTTTGTTTCAATTTTTAATCCATTTAAGTGTAAGATTTTGATCATTGTTTTTAGCTATTAGATCGTTCTGAATTTTGGGTATGTTTATGATAAGGCATAGATCTAGATTATGAACAGTGGAGATTGGATTTTGAGTCCCGAATAGTTATAGCTCTCAAAGTATGGAAAACAAGAGCTATATTTCCTGTTTTAAGATAGAAAATCAAGTTTTTCTCTTTCACGCCCGCATTTCATCAGAGGTCCAATTCCGCTTCGTTTGTGGTGTGATCTATATGAAATTTGGAGGAGAGTTTCTTAATTCATAAATCTTCATTGTGAACGGTGAAGATTAGGATTTGATTTCAAAATAGTAGCGTTTTTGGTCCTTAGAATACATTCGAACTAGGAGATTTCTTTTTATTTTGTTTCAGTTAAAACTCACATTTAACATACATTGATTTATACTCCTATTTAGAAATTTGTGTAGTTAAGTTACTTAAGCCTACAATAGGATCAATACCGGCTAGCATAAACTACTCAGCGTCCAACCCTCAGTCCAAACCCATTTACTCAGTTCAAACTTATTAATCAAGCCTCAACATATTTAGCTCCATCAACTTGTGCTCAAAACCCATTAATCTAAGCCCATCAAATTAGGGCCCATTAAATTGTAGCCAACCTCATACCTTAAGCCCCACCAAATTCGACCTGGGGCTCTCACTACATAGGTCCAACCCATTAACTTAGGCCCATCCCATATTTAGAGACTCATCCAATTAGATCGAATTAGGCCCATCCATTTAGGTCCAATACATTAGTTTATGCCCAACCCACTTAGGCACATCCTATACTTATGCGCTTCATCCACTAGCCCAATTTATTAACTAATTCATATTTAGAAGCCTAACATAATAGGTTCAAATATATTTAAAGTTCTCAAGTTCTTTAAATCATCACATTCCACTTTTAATTTATTCATAATTTATCATTTTCTAAAAAAAAACCAAAGTCTTAAAAAATCAATTTCTAAATTTTCATTTTTATTCCTAATTTTCAATTTCATTTTTTTTATGTTTTTAATTTCAAAATAATATTTTTTTTAATTTCTAAAAATTCAAATAATCTAATTTCTAAAGTCAATTTCCTCATGTATTTATTTTATTTTATTTATTTATTTTATTTATTTGTTATTATTATTTTATTTTATTTTATTTTCTCTCATTCTTTTCTTCAAGTTTTCAATTTTAAAATCTGAATTTCTGCCTCATTTTTCAATTTCATTTTTAGTTTCCAATTTTAAATTTATAATTTCCCCAATTTCAAAATTCAAAGTGTCACAAATTTCAAAATTCGAATATCCCAATTTCTAAATTTCAAATTTCTAAATCTCAAATCTCAAATTTACAAAATTCAAGCTTCTAATTTCAAAATCTCAAATTCAAAATTTTAAGCTTTAAATTCATTTCACTTTAATTTCAATATTTCAAACTATTAACTTCTAAAATTTCAATTTCAAATCAAGCCAAAAATTCCAAAACATGTGATTAATTCTATAGTTCCTATAAAATGGGATCTCCGTAAGATAATTGTGTGACATATAAATGGGCTTCGTGGGCCCCGACATCTCATGTATCCTTTAACAAATAATTAATTCTAATCATAACCACTTCAATTAAATGTGAAATATTTCATATTTGTTATTACTAATTAACATTGTCTCTAATTAGTAGCTTGGATATATCACCCAAAGTAATACGATTTTCTCTCATCCACTCCTCGCTTTTATTCATATATTTGCATTTATTCGTCATTCATTTCTTATACGCCAAGTGTTATTATATCATATTACTTGTTTTTGGTATCTACTGATCGATTAGCCAAAAGTCGTGATTTTCCCAAACTCTGTTTAAGAGAGACTGCCTTTGGCGGCGGGGCTTCAAAGGGGTGCTACGACCACCACCGGCATTCCTTCCGATGTAACCCGACTCCTCAAACCTAGACCCTCATAGCTTTCCCGCACTCGTCTTTCTTATCAAAAAAATATATTTGTGAGTTTTTCTTTCTTATTTCTTGCTTTTCCCTTTAAATAAAACACAAATAAGTAATAATCTAAACCGTTTTTTTTAAATGGTTTTTCAACAACAAAAAGCGAGTCTCGCCATCGAGTGGGGACGCACGTGAAAAATGCGAGTCCACAGCGACACGTTGGAGATTTTGTTTGATGGTGTCTCACGTGTCAACAGATAAAGGCTGAGCACCATAAGCTAGCAGGGCTACTCCAGCTTTTGGAGGTAGCTGAGTGGAAGTGGGAGCATGTCATGATGAATTTTGTGACCCACTTGCCACGAACACATCGGAGGCATGATGCAAAGATGGTTATACGGACTCGGCCCACTAAGTCAACACACTTCTAGCGCAAAATGACCTCTCACATTGGAGGAAATTCTATCGGCTGTATATTCGTGAGATTGTCTGGTTACATGGAGTGTCGTCTCATCGTGACGGACATAGTACAGATCCTGTGTTTACGATACACTTTGGAAGAGTGCTCCAAAAGCGCCAGGACACAAATTCGACGAAGTACACACAGCCATCCCTGGGACATACAATGAAGAGGACCATACAGTTTTAGAGGACATGTTGCAGCATGCGTCCCTGGATTCAAGGGTGGTCAGGGATGAGAACTTACCTTAGTGAATTCGCCTACAACAAGCATCAGTGAGTATCTCGCGATGACATCCTATGGTGCCTTTGCACGGAGGCCATGCCGATCCCCTAGAGATTTGTCGGGACAAAGGTGGGAGAGCACTCCATCACCGGGTCCAGATTCGATTTGAGACACCCTCCCGAGATGGTGCATTTGACCTCGCGCGTCTTCTCACCCGCCAGACCGACATAAGAGCTACACCTGATAAACCCACGCCTAATCTCTGCAGTTCGAGGTGGGTGATCACGTGCCTTCTCAAGGTGATGCCTACAGAGGTCGCCACATCTCGATTCTCGATCCGACCCGACACATTGACGGATCCGAATCGAGTTCAAAAGAACATAAACCGGAATTCCCTTACTTGATTTTTTTAAAGCTTCGACTGCATCGTGGCATGGCCTACATCTTATAATAGAATCAAAATATCATATACATCAAAAGAACTACCACCGGAGCGGTGTCCATCAAAATCTATACACATTTAATAGTCCCATTTACAAATACAAAACTCAGCATTTTTACATTATAATCTGAGCGGAACCTACCGCGGATGAACCCCTACTGTGTCGCCCAACAGAGCGCTAAGCTTTCTGACGTCTCTTTCAGAATTCCACACGCGATTGAAAACCTCGCTAAGCTTTTTATGCTTAATAGAAACATAATGCCTTATGCATATACACATTTAAAGCATAAAACAATAACAGATATCGGAATTTTCATGCATTCATATAATGAACTTATGCTTATACAGACTTATACTTAGAGCATTCGGATCTTATACTTATAGCAGACTTATTCTTATTCGGAACTTATACTTATAACATTCTGATCTTATACTTACTCAGATCTTACACTCATGACGTTACTTTATTCTATTCCGATCTCCCGTGAGGACACATACTTATTCATATTCCCTTATATACAAAGATCGATCTTATATACATATACTTAGGATCTAGAGGTACTTCTTATCACGCACTCATACTTCATTCATCATATACCGGTCTCAGCCTCGTAGAGTTACGTGAGAGTTTCATACTTTATACTTATTACTTCATACACGATCGGTACTTATCTCATCTCGACCTCCCGTGAAAAAGTTGGGATGTGTGTGAACTTATGCTTATACGTAGGTACCCTTAGTACTACAAAGCTTATAATCGTGACGCCCCAAACTCCTCGGGGTCCGCGATCACCCGTCAACCCGAAGGGAAACACTCTCATGGACGCTGCTTCGGTGACCCGACACATTTCTCACGAAACGCGTAGCCCCTCGAGCCGAGCTCTACCCAAATACAAAACCCCGCGATATGCCGGTCTCCAAAAACAATGCAATATATCCAGTCATATCCTAATCACATCGATTAATACTCTACCACTTGGGCCCACAAACGATACCTGGTAATACATACTCAACTTATGAATCCAACTATATACCAAATAGTTACAAGAGTTACAATATTTTCACTTTATACAATACACATATATTAAAATTAGACATTTCAATACATGTATATATCATCAACCAAAGCCACAACCCACTTCTTTCTAATCCCTCAACCCTAGGATCTAGCCGTCCCCGCACGCCCCGTACCCCAAAACAATATCCCCCCGACAGCAGGAGCTAATGCTCGCAGTGGAACCCTGCTGGCTACTTCCACCCAAGTCAGTCAACGCTCCAAAAATAAACATACATTCAAGCTGAAATGCATGATCCCTACTCTCAATGTCTACATGACTAACCCGCATCCCAGTCCCTCATCACTCTCCTCTCACACTCGGCCTAAGCCTCGTATGAGAATTATTGTTTTGTTAGTGGACAACCTTCTCCGATGTATATATATCAACTGTCACCCGACGATTGATATATTTGCTTCATGGACTAATTCTCTCATGAATATCAAATGGGCCGTCTCCGACGATTGATATTTTTGACCTACACCACCCGATACTAATACTTTAGACAACTCTCCGAAACCATTCACTTACTCACCTCATGCATTCACCCTATCATCCTAGGGTGCTCCCAAGGCATACACGTACGACGTCAATTCCATTGGCTTATGTGTCACATGTAAATATATAAACATGCATATATTCACATAAAAAATTAAATCACAATCATGTTATGTACTTCTCATTTCCCCATCACACATCAAAATTAGCTCACGTGGGCTAATGATCCAAACACTCCAGCAATTTACCAATTACTCGACCAAACATATTAATTCACAAAATTATTTTGAGAATGACTGCTTCGTGGGAATAGGTTCCTGCTACTATTCCCTGAAAATCACAAATCATCTGCTCAATTTAGTGAACTGCTCTGCTCCGGCCACACGGCCCTATACATACCAAAAAACACCATTTAATACATAAATCAACAATAATTAACCCAACAGTCCCTACCCACGGATCGTTAAACGGGCCTCGAAAAATTATTAAATACCCGGTCCCAAGCCTCGGGACCGATCAAACTGCCGTTCAAGGCCTCAATCCAAACGAAACATTGAAAAACACTTAAATGAAGTGTAAAACCCAAGTAGGGAGAAACCCCTACTTCAAGGAGTTTGAGGAAACTCCTAAATCTCAGATCCACGTCAGTTCTCCTCCGCGTAGAACAGCCTTCCTTCTTCATTCCGAAGACCGTCGCACCTGGCCGGACGCTCGAATTTTAGAGAGAAGTTTCTCTCTCTAAAAAAATATCACAAAACCAGAGCTCTGATTTTTCTCCCCAGCTCACGCCCCATTTCCCACGCTTTTGCTTCTGGCTTCACTTCGAGAAGAAGAGCACTCCAGCTCTTTTGTCCTTTGTAGTTCATTTAATCAATTTAATTAATTAATTCCCTTCTTTCTCCGCTTGACATTCATCTATCTCGCCTTCCATTTCCATCATTTCTCTACTGCCACTTATGGCACATATGAGTACGTGTTATATGTGACTACCTGTCGTATCGAATCGCTTTACGGCACCCGAAACGCGATGTTCTCAAAACGTGTAAATTCGAACAAGCTGAATTCGACCTAAATTTTACGCGCTAGCTATATTTCATAGATGATTCCAATGGTAAAATCCGTTTTTCATCATCCGGAGATCTAGAGAATTACTGAGCTTTTAACTAAAAATTACAATTTTGTAACCGAATTACGATTTTACTCATTTTCCTTAAAATTGGAATTTCTCGGTCTACATTCTCTCCTCCTTTAAAGGAATTTCATCCCGAAATTGGTAGGACAATTACAATCAATCACATGTATATAAATGGGCCATTTAAATTTTAAATGATTTCAGTCACATCTTCCGAACAGAGGTGGATAGGTGATCATCGATCCGCCACCCACGGAACCTCCCATCCCATGGGCCCACAGACTCTTCATCACCACGCCTCAAGGCCGCAAAACCTGATCACGGCTATCAACAATACACACTGGTCCCTCCTCGAAGGTCACATTCGCGTCAACCTCAATCTGTCCCCAATCCACCACATGAGCTGGATCTGGAGTATATTTCCGGAGCATGGAGACATGAAATACCTCGTGGACACCTGACATGCTGGGTGCTAAAGCCAACCAGTACACTACAGTGCCTATCCTCTCGAAAGATCCCGTAAGCCCAATAAATCTTGGCACAGATTTCTCTCCCGTGCTTGCTCGAACCCGACCACTCCTCTTAGGCATCACCTTCAAGAAGACATTATGCATGATCCCCAACCTCGAACTCTAAGGGTCGACTTCCACGCACATCCGCAGATAACTCTTCTCCTCACCGACTTTCGAGCCATGAGAAGACGCTGTCAGACAAGCTCACCTTCTGAGGTGTCTCTAATCGATCATCAAAGGATGGAGCTCTCTCCCACCCGGTCCAACATAACGGTGATCTACATGGCCTCCCCCATACAATGCCTCATACTCTGCCATCCTGTGATACTCTTGCCTGGGTGAACTGTCAGAAAGGCACCCACTAAGTGGAAAATGCCCTCCCAACCGCCCTTATGATCCGTGACGATGCCTCGTGAGCATGTCTTCTAATACCCGTATAGTCCTCTCGCACCGACCATCCTGTCTATGGGTGAACAGACTCATCGGTCACCAGGCCCATACCCTTTTGGAAACTCTTCCAAAAGTGTGTCAGAACCTCGGGTCCCTATCCGATACTATGGATACCGGTACTCCATATACCCGACCATCTCTCGAACGATAACTCGCAGAATCTCTCCAAGGCGAAGGTCATCCGCACGGCTAGAAAATGTGCCGACTTCGTGAGCCGGTCCACTATCACCCATACCGTGTCACATGTCACGCGCCCAGGCGGCTGGTCACAAAGTCCATCGTGACGGTGCCCCCACTTCCACTCGGGCCCACCTCCACGTATCGGCAGCCCCGCCGGCTTCCTCGTGCTCGCCCTGTTCCGCTCGACATGCAGGCTATCGTCGAACAAAGTCCCCTACGTGTCTCTTCATCCCACTCCACAACACCGGCAACCGAAGATCCTAAAGGACATCTTCGAAGCAACTCTGATGCACGGCAAATCGAGAGCAAAGGAAACTCCCTCGGTAATCTCCTCTCTCAAATTCCGATCAACCAGTGGAACCACTACTCCGGGCCCCTACATCGAAGACTACCATCCGCGTGGAATGGGCCCAAATTTCTCACCCGTGACTGACCGTACTTCCCCGGGTCCCCGATGGACACTATCATCTCGTCCCGCCGACGGACTCAACTCACCGGCTAAAATGCAGACTCCAGCCACTAAACTCCCCAAGGCGCCCGAGTCCGCTCGCACAGATCAGCCCAAACTCCGCCCCACACCGAGGATCATCCCGCCACTCCCGGAAGCTATACTACAGCTCAACGGCCTCCCTCGTGACTTCCTCGACCGAAAGTATCGTCCCACTGCTCATATTTGCCTTACCGAGATGGTAATGCAAAGTGAAGTCATAATCCTCTCAGAACCCATCCATCCGTCGCTCATATCGAGGTCCCGCCGTGAAAATATACTCTCGTGACTTTATGGTCTCGAGTACACCTGCGGAACTCCTCGTCATATGGGCAGGGCGCCAAATCTTCAAGGCGGCGACTATGGCTGCCAACTCCATGTCGTGAAAGGGGTAATTCTCGCCTCGTGATTCTTCAAATTCTACAAGAACCATAAGCTACTACCCTTCCAAACTGCATCAAAACACATCCAAATCCGTACCGAGGTCAATACATCACAGACTCGTCCCTGCCCCGGGACTCATCAAGATGGGAGTCAAGTAAGTCTCCTCTTCAACCCGAATGCCTCCTCCTCGCATCGGTCATCCCACTCAAATCTCGACTCTCCTTCCGGCCAACTAGTCATAGGTGCCATCCCCGAGAAATCCCTCAATGAATCTCCCTGTAATACCCACCAATCCCAAGAAACTACGATCTCAAGACTGACTTCAAATTTTCCCAACACCACATCACTACCTCGACCTTCTCAGCTCAATCGACACTCTTGATGCCGACACCACGCGTGTCCCAAAAATCTCACCCCGCAGTTTAACTCGCAGCCATCGAGCTCGCGTACATCCGATGGTCTCTCAACAATCGTGAAATGATCCCTGCGATACCATGCCCCACTCCGACCGGAGTAGATCAAGCTCGCCATCAACGAAGACTACGACAAACCCGATCTAAATAGGCTTGGAATATCCTATGCATGATCCATGAATGCCGTTGGTACATTCGTCAACCGGGCGGGCATCACCAGAACCTCAAAGTGCCCATAACGTCCTAAACGCCGCCTTGTGGGATATCCGTATCCCTAACCCTCAGCCGAGGTAACCACAAAAGTGTCTATCTCGGGAGGGTGACCTCGCTACCCTCTCAACTCGATCAAACAAATCAAGCCAATCCTGTGAATGGGTACCGATTCTCGATCGTAACCCTCGTTCAACTCCGTCTGCAATCAATGCACAATGGCTGTCTGCCCTTCTCTTCAACACCCGGAGCGCCCCATGGTGAAGTATGCTCTTGGCCTAATGAACCCCCTGTCCCAATAGTTCCCGTAACTGGACTCGAGTTCCTCGCAACTCAACCGGTGCCATCCTATGGGAGTCATGTAGATGGGTGAAATACTGTGGCGTAACTCGATATCGGTCTACTACTCCTCTACGGAGGTAGTCCGTAGCTCATCTAGAAAAACATCCACATACCGCAAATTACCCGAGGTAGATCTTAAAATCGGTCTCTCCTCGTCCTTCAGCGTAAGGCCTGCCAGCCAACTCCGCTAATCGTTCGACACTGACTCGATACCGTCTGGGTGGGAAATGTCAGCGTTTCGGGTCTCTTGAAATACCACACGAGTACCGTCCCCGCAGTAGGGCTGTGAACCTTCCCACGCCTTACAATAGATATCAACCTCGTAGTTGTCGCCTAACTGATCCCCCGTGGATGACATCGAACTCGGCTAGCGTCCATGATCCTCAAGTCCACCGTGAGTAGAGTCCCGAGATCCCAACACCCGCAACCTCGACATATCATCCTTATTCTCGCCCTAATCTCTGGAGAACTCACCCAAGGCTCCTCTAAGGTCTCTAGGAGGTCCTTGGCCCATTTCCACCATATTTTGGCTCTCACTCTAGCCGGATCACGCCTAGTCTAATCTCCGTAGTGTCGAGGTAATTTCCATAACCTCTAACATCTTCTCAATCAGATAAACTCTGGAGATTACACTAGGACCGTCCACGATACACACTTTCTTACCAGCACGTGCGATAGATGGCACATGTCTACCTTTGTTAAAGCCTCTTGATCAAACACCATTGATTGCTGACCAATACAGTTGGACATATATGTCATATAATTCTCAAGGCTATGTCATCAGTTAATTGGTAGGGATTAAATCTCATCTGATATCTACAAAACATAAGCCGACCTCGAGACACTATTCCTTTTATCATCGATTGTATACCCATTATCCTTGCATTTACGAATGTGCAGGCAATCGATATGCATTTAAAATATTTTTATCAACAAAAATTTCATTTTATTTTATTGTACAGAAAATTTTGTCTGTTTTTATTTGATTTTTCAAAAATAATATTTTATTTATTTATTTATTTTGAAAAATTTACCCAAAATTATTTCGAGGCGATGCGGTGGCTGATCAAAAGCAGGCTGAATACGGGGTACGGCTGTTGGCGATAACACGCCAGTCGCGCCCGGGCCTCGCCACGGCGCCGCGCCTGTGTGGCGCGCATGACGCCTGCGCGCCGCCTGCCGCTGCGCCCGGCGCCCGCTGCTTTTGCCCGGTGTCACTTTGCCGCCGCGCCGTAGCGCCTTTGCACCAGCGCCGCGCTGCGCCGGCGCCGATCGGCACCGACTGCGTGTCTGCCTAGCCAATGCTGAATAGGCGTGATACATTTAGTTCTGCATTTTTTTTTTCCCTCATTTCCAGTAGCCTCCTTGCTACTCCATACATGCAGTTGCTTGAACACTGCAATTTCTACACTCAATAATTTTATGAGTTCACTTTAAAATTTATTTAGAATTTTATTTCATTACCTTAAAACCAAATAATTTTGTAAAATTTATTTCTTTTATTTCCTTTAACTTTGGACATTTTGTCTAAAATCTCCCCAACCTCTTGATCCAACACTAAACCTAAGTATTTCAACCTTAAAATTTTATTAAAATCTCATTTATCCTACAAACGAATAAATTGATTACAATTTATTTCATTTAAATTTACACCTTGTAAACTCTAAGATTTGTTCCAACATAATAGGTGCTAATCACCTAAGCACCCAGCATCATAGCACTATATCTGACCATGTTATAAAGCATCATTCACCAACATACAACTCATATTGCTGCACGATCACACATCGAGCACCGTAAATGCAGTGTTCTATTCAGTGATTTCCTAGGTAATCGTACCTCGCTCGACGTAGACACATGATGGTGATGTTCTTTGCCTCAGACTATGGCCTAAGCCCAAATTCCCTCAAGCCTAGGTAGTAGTATGCCTAGGCTCGTCCTAATTTGTGGCGCTGAGCAGGAAATTCAGTTGACTACAGTTAACTTTCTTGGAAACACTGGTAGATGTGGATGACTGGAGCATTTCTCTTGTCAGGCGAGTCCTTTATGCGGAGCTCTGCCCAAATACAAAACTTTATATACCACATCCCTGAAGCGATTGCAATATATCAATATATATCAATCACCACGAGTAATGTCACGGCCGCAGGCCCCTGAAAAGCGATACTCATAATACATACTAACTATGAGATCAACTATATACAAAATGATTTACAAAGTTACAATATATCTTATACAATACATATATTAAATTAGACATTTCATGCATGTATATATCATCAGCCATACAACCCATTTTCTTCTAATCCTCGATCCTGGAATGTGCATTACCCTTGCAGCTCACATACTTTTAGTGAAATAATATCCTCGACGGGGTGAGCTGTCTTTCGATAGTGGAATCATACTAGAGTGGGCTGCTCCCTCCGCCCCTAAGTGCGGTCTGATGTTAGAAATAAACGTACATTCAAGCGATGCATGATCTGCTTGAATGTCTGCAGGCCGACTCGGATCAGGAGTCCTCCGGGCTTCCTGCTCTTTTTCGCTATTACTCATTATGAGAATTATTGTTTTGTTAATTGGACAACCCTCTGATGTATATATATCAATTAGGTCGTCTCCGACGATTGATATATTATTTGTTTGTGGACTACCCTCCGATGAATATCAATTGGGCCGTCTCCGACGATTGATATTTTTAATTTGGACTACCCTCCGATAATTAATATTTTTAGACAACCCTCTGAAACCATTCCTCTGGGCTACTCTGCATTCCTCTATCATCATAGGGTGCTCACGGTGTATATGGAATGCGTGATACGATTCCATTCACCGGTCACATCGCGTATGCAAATATACTCATATTACATATATTCACATAAAAAAATTAAATCACATAAATCATGTTATGTAATTTCTTATTTCATCACATCAAAAATTAGCTCACGTGGGCTAATGATCAAACACAGCAATTCTATGAATTACTCGATATTATATTAATTCACAAAAAATTGTTTGAACACATTTAGAATAGTGAAACCCTCGGTTATTAAGAAAAATGTCTAATCATTAGATTTATTAATGTAAGTTTCCACGGCCATTACACCGGCCACATACATACGAAACACCATTTTAATACATAAATCAACTACAATTAACTGACAGCCCTACCACGAATTTAATGCGGAAAGCAGACCTCAAAAAAATTCTAATAGTCGGTCCCGAGTTTTGGGGCCAAGTCAGTAACCGTTCAGGCCTCGATCAAGCGAAACATTGAAAAACTCTTAGTAAAGTGTAAGCACCGTAGGGAAGAAACCCTACTTGAAATTTGAAACTCCTAAATCAGTACCCACGAAGCCCTCTCAGAGTGTGGCGTTTCATGCATAGAAAGGCATCGGCGGTCGGATCGCCCCGAAATTTTAGAAAGTTTCTCTCTAAAAAAATATCTGAAAACCAGAGCTCAGATTTTTTCTCCCAGCTATTGCCCATTCACGTTTGCTTCTATTTCACTTTGGAGAAGAAAAGCTATTTGTAGCTCTTTTGTCCTTTAGTTCATTCGTCGTTTAATTAATTAATTCGCCTTTTCAGGTTTGTGTCAGTTCTATCTGACATCCATTTCGTCGTTTCTCTACTTTCATTACCTTATGGCGCCTTAGTCACGTGTTATATGTGACTTCGTCGCGTCGAAAATGGATTTTCTGACACGAAATCGTGCCTCAAAAACGTGTAAATTATTGTCTCGAATTCGGCGAAATTTACGTGCTCGCTAGATTTCGAGATGATTCAGTGATGAAATCGGTTTTCGTAAATCAGAATATCTGAAGATAGTGGATTTTAATTACAATTTGTGGCAGAGTACGATTTTACCCTTTTCCCAGAAATTGGAATTTCTCGGGTCTTACATATACTCATACCATAGGGCTTATACTTATACTACGGAGATTACATTTGTTTGGAGGTCCTCGTAGGTACTAAAGTTATTCTGGGCGTCGGTATTGCGGAACTTATCCCTTATGCGGAAGTACGGTGAGTGCTGCGGGGTTATCCTTATGGGGCTTGCTCTGGCGGAGATGCAGTAGGTACTACGGAGATTAATTAGATACGAGTACCGTAGGTACCTGAAGTGTAGATCTGAAGTACCCGTAGGTGAGTGTCGGATATAGAGGTACCCATAGGTCTTCTGGAACTTACTTATTCTTGTATTTCGGATCTTATACGTGTGTTACAGAACATATACTTGTCTTACGGATCTTATACTTATGTTACAGAACTTATTCTTGTATTTCAGATCTTATACTTATTTTAGATGCGGAGTGCAGTAAGTACTCTGAGAACTTATACTTTTTAGATACGGAAGTGCGCGGGTACTCACCGGAACTTATACTTATTTCTGAATCTGAGGTACCAGTAGGTACTCTGAGAACTTATGCTTATTTCGCGTCTGAGAGGGTGCGGTAGGTACTACGAACTTATACTTATTTTCTGGAATGCGGAAGTACTCGTAGGTACTACGGAACTTATGCTTATTTTTGCACCAATGCGGGTACGGTAGGTACCTACGAGAACTTATACTTATTTTTCTTGATCACGGAATTGCCCGTAGGTACTACAGGTGTCAGTCTGAGTACGAAGTAGGTACTACAGGCAGTCTGAAGGGTACATTCGGATCTTTATTCTTATTCTTTATTTAGAGTCTTATCAGCATAACTGTTGACTACGGTTGATCATAAGAAATGAGTAGGACGAACCTGATAAGTATCAGAGACCATGATACAATGCGAGGTGCCGTGGCATGGGGAATGTAGTAATCTTGAGCAAGGTCTTAGTAGCACTGTCGGGAATCTGAAGTCTGAGCAGTCTTGATAGCACTAACGAATTACCGAGGTACTAATCGGACGGGGTGCGAAGCACTATTCGGAGACGGGGAAGTCTTGAAGTACTAGCGGAATTGCCCGAAGTCGTCTTGTCGAGCGTCCATCATTCATTTTTGGTCTGGTAGTCCTTATGATCATATGTCTTTGAGCTCATAATGTATCACTACTCACGTTATTGTTCGTGACATATTGCTTTTCATGTTCATGTACCTGTTTGATTCGTTTCATATTTCATATCTATTCATGTTGCATGAACACGGCTACTCACATGTGCATTTCTATATTTTTCCTTGTTTAATACTATTAATATGGCATTCATAGACTTATCTGAGAATACTTATACATGTACTTGTCCTTATGCAAACATATACTTTACGGTGTGATGCCTATGTGTTCACACATCGTCATGTATTCTTGTTCCTCCTCACGAATCAAGCTTTACTCAGAAATTGGAATCATTCAGTGTGAATCTTCAAACTCAGTTATGGCATTTTCATGCCAAACTAGTCATTGCAGTTTACACTGCAGACCAGTTTAAATACTCATTTTCCGATGCCTTGACTCTATATTCTAATAACTGATCTCTTGCCTCATAAATGTTCAAGATATAGGTTCTCACCAAATCTAAATCGATAAATCAAAATCATCAAGGGACTTGGTTATGTGTTAATGAACGAAATTGACGTTTGCCAGCCTCGCGGTGGATGCTGAACCATGAGTCAAGGTAGAATTTCTTTAAGCGATATTTGGTTTTTAACCAGTGTTTGTAGCGACTTGAATCACTCAAATGGATCAGAAATAGATGATTGTGGCCAAATCTTGAATAAATCCAAATAGAAAAAGCGAGAACACTATACCATGCGATCTGAACCAGACGATGCCAGTACATCTTCCTGAAAATGCCGATCATGGTTTTTATTCCATTTTCATATGTTCTTATGTGATCAAACTCTAATGCTTTCAATACCATCTCAAAACCACTCAAATTAATCTTAAATATGGTGAGTTTAGACTTCTATTGACCGGTGAGTCAAAGACTATACCAAAGATCACCAGTTCTTACAAAAGTAATAAGTCAGAGAGAATTCGTGTGTTTGTAATGAGTTTTAATAGTTGTTCAGTATGAGTTGGATAGTTCCTAAACAAACACTAGGTTTGGATCCTGAAGTTATGAAACCATGAATATTACTTTATGTAAAATCATAAATCGTAGATCCATATTTGATATCATAATATTATAGCTGCCATTAAATATTGGTTGGAACAAAATGGATGTTTTGTCTCCTCTACTTTATATTAACATAATATTGTTTATCTGATATCATCTTAATGGTATGATTATATTATTCTCTTTGACCTTCTAACATATCAAACTTATATCTTGGCCCATACAAATGTTGTCTTGAACGACATTTAATTGGACATATCATTTCCATTTTGCGTTCAATTCTTGAAAAATTCGATTTCCTAAATACCTAAAACAGTGGAAAACTATAAAACATATTTGGGATCTTCTGAGGTAATGGATTGTTTGGCGAAATCTAGCGCCGAAGACCTCGTGGGCGCCAGGTACAGAGGTGAGCGCCGATTACATATGGATTGTTCAGTTTATCAGTATCATGAAGTGTTGCGATTCCATGCTGAAGTATGCCGGATCCATCTCATGTGGTGGATTGGGGAGAGACTGCGATATTGATGGGACCGAGGGAGAGGTTGGTCTTTACGTCTCTGGATCTTGGGATGGTTTTTGTGACTCAAGACCGTGCGGTTTAGTAAAGGCTCATTGTGTATAGAAGTGGAGGAAGCGATATTAGAACGAGGACCGCGTCTGGAGCCATCTATCCTTTTGTATTTGTGGAGCAGTGTGTGGTCTAATATTTGACATTAGAATATTCTTTTGCATATGCATGTGTTTGTGTGTGCTAGTATTGTGAATTCGGGGGCGAAATTCTATTAAAGTGGGAAGAATGCTAAAACGAGAAAAATTCAGATTTTGAAAAGGAGTAAAGCGATAATTTTGTTGAAAATAAGAAATTTTCTAAAAATCTTCGGATAAGTAAACGGACTTGCATCGTTGAATTAGTCTCTTGAAATCTGATTTTCCCGGAGTGAATTTTGTCGGATAGGAGCGTTGAATTTACGTTTAGAGGCATCGAGTGTCGGGTGACACATGATACTGGCCATGGTGCATTTGTGTGAATGGTTCACATTAGGCAAACATCAAATGGCGAAAATAATGGGAAAGATAAAACAAAAGAAAAAAAAAGGAAAAGAAAAGAAAAAATAAATAAAATAAAAAAGAAAAGAAAAGGAAATGAGAAAAGTAAAAAATAAGGGGAAAATGCTATTTTGAAGGCAAAAAAGAAATGAGAGAGGAAGAGCGAAGAGAAGAGAGAGAAAATTTTTTCTTCCTTTTTATAAAGATTTGTGGAAATCGGAATGTAGGTTTTAATCGGAGCAAAAGAGCAAAGTGAGTGCAGTATCGAAGGCTACGTGTGGGTACCAAAATCTTGAAGTTTGAAGTCGAAGCGTCATGAGGTAGAAATTTTCCTACTTTGAATATTTTATTAAGGCCATGTAATGACAGGGTTTTCTTTGAGGCCGTAAATTTCAGTCCTAAAATTTTGGGGCGGGTGTAAATTTTTAGGAATTTTTGAGGCTTGTTTAGACGATTAAATCTTGAATTTCCGGGCTGTTTTTTGATCGGGCTGAATTTTGGCCCATTTTTAAACGGTCGGATAAATTTTAATTGTTCAGTGATCCTGGATTAATATTTGAAAATTTAGTTTTGATCCGAGGCCCGATGTTTCGGGTTTATAGTGTTTTGATATCACGGTAATTCGGTAATGACGAGTAGAGGGCCCGAAGGTTCCTATTTTATATAGTTCGAGATTTGGGCCATTTTGTGTGTTGTGTATTGTTGGAAAAATAAATAATATGCTGTTGTGTGTAAAAATCATGTTAATATGTGCTTGCGTGATGTATTAACATGGAAATTGTGATTTCCATAGAAATATAATTATCCGGAATTTATAATGTTGCATGTAGCATGACATAACATGATTGCATTGCATTATGCACCAGTATGTCTCATGACATGGGTATGAGTGCATGGTAACGATCGACATTATGTTTAGTGTTGATGGTGGGCTTAGTAACATGAGACGACGTCCAAAATGAGTCACACGGTTTTGAGGTTATCGGAGACTATCTAGTGCTTTTGAAATAAAACGGTTATCGGAGACTGTCCATATCTTGTGAATAAAGCTGTTATCGGAGAATGTCCATAGCTTTAAAATAAAGCTATTATCGGAGCGCCCAAGTCGGAGATTGTGCGGGATCGAATTGGCTAGGATTCGGAGATTGTCAGGTCGGAGACTATCCTTTGTGAAATTGTCGAGGAGCTTTAGATAGGCGGTTATCGGAGGTTGTCAGAAGGATTTGATAAAAACAAAAGCGCTTGTTTTGGATAAATGGTCATTGGGTGAAACACCAATGACAAGTTTTCACATTTGGCATATGCATGTGTGAGGGAGTCGATGAGGATCGGGATATGGGACAGGGTGAGTCACATTATCATCTATGACATGTATACATTTGAGTAGGAATAATGCGTGTTTTCGCAGATGTGTGGTGTGTCGTGCGTGTGCGCAGGTGGGAGTAGCTGTAGGAATGTTATCACATTTGGGCATTGCTTTCGCGTGCGGGACCTTTTCCGGTGCGGGAGTTTATAGGAGGCCGGTGACGACGGGGTTGTGATTATCAAAAGAAAGGCGGCGGCGTGGCGTTGTGATACTTTTGTACAAAGTATTTTATGTAAAAAGAATTGTAATTAAATTTTTTTTGACTATTGTATAAATAGTCGGGTATGTAATGGTGGTAAGAGGGCCGTGATCGGATTCTTACGGATTGTAATTAAGTGTTTTATTCTCATATTTTAGAATAAAATGTGAATGGAATGAGATCGACAAGAGATGAATATTGAGGATATGGGCGGATGGACCGCATTGTGGTCAATACTACTTATGTTGAGGCTACGGATGAGTTATGATTATACGGGTTATCTGAGTTATATGTTGAGTAGGCTAGAACAAAGAAAAATTTCTGCTTGGAATTTTGTGAAAATATGGATTAGATAAATGGGAGGCGTAATACTTGTCAGTGTCAGTCATTTCCGAAATCAGCGGGAATTTCGCGTAGTTGACGGAGTTGTGTGAGGACCTCAGTTTGGGGGCGTCACGGAAACGATTGGACAAAAAATGACAAAAAAACCATCTTTCATTGCTTAAGGAAAAATGACTATAAGAAAAAAAGTTGAGAAAAAAAATGAGACTAGGGTTTTTACTTTTTATTTTTATATATTTTAACACACCATTATTTTATGTTATTATAAGTGGAACAAAAATCTGAGAGGAAATGTAAGGAAAAGAAAATAAAAAAATTAAATTTAAAAAATTTAAAAATAAGGAAAACAAAAGAAAAAGGTAAATTCAACATATTATTTTTATTTGCAACCATTTTAACTTATTAATATAAGAATTAAAATAATATATAAGTATTCAAGTAATTTTATTTGTGTGAATTTTTTTTATATTCTTCATTAAACAATCAAATTTTGAAAAAAATTAATATTTTTTCTTTTCTTATTACTTTCCGCTAATCAAATATAACCCTTAAATTTTTAAATAATAAAAAAAAGTGAGGTGTATCATAAATATAATTTTTTTTTTTATAGAAAAATTTCAATACTAATCATTTTAAGACATTTTTCCAACTATAATTAAATAGTATATAAACATCCTATCTTAATGTTATCAAATTTGCCTAAGTATAAGAAGATCATGCTTCAAAACAAAAGAACAAAGGCTATGTAGCATTATTATATTGTTGAAAGAAAATGTAAATGAAAAAATAAAGAGAAAAATAAAAAGAAAAAAGAAAAAAAGAGTTAATTTTAATATATTATTATTATTTATTATTTTAAACTCATTTTTCATATTAGATAATTTAAAAAAATATAAGATTTTAAATCATTTTTTATATTTAATTTAGTAAGATTCCCATGAAAAATGTTTTATATTATTTTTCAATAACCAAACACAACCAAAATCTTGGACATCCTTTAGACGAGTCCCCATTCTTAATTTTATTGTTGTGGAGCCCTTAATTTTTATTTATAATAGGTGGAAACAGCTATGGAGTAGAAAAAGTAGAAATTTGAAATGTGACTTGTGCATGGAAAATATAAAATGACGGAGACATATAGTTCGAAGAAAGTGGCTCGTAAAATTATTTGGAAAAAAAAAAATGTAAAGAAAGTAGGTACGAAGAAACGAAAATCCGGTATAATTGTAGATAAAAAATATTTATTGAGGATGAAGTTTCAAATACCTTCCTACATATCCTAATCAGCAGCGTCCGACACGCTATAGCCTCTACCCTAAGATATTTTTATATTTTAAATTTTATTTATTTAAAATTTTCCAAGAAACCTTTGTTTGTTTGTTTGTTTTGTTTTTAATTATCAAAGTGGAGGGTGGTAATCAGAAACGGGATTTTTAGACATTTAGTTTAAAAAAGAAAAAGTATTCGTGAAATAAAAAAGATTTAGAAATATTTTTAAATTTAGTATAGGTTTTATTATATGGATTTAAAAGTGTTTCCTAAAAAAATACTCTCTGAAAATATCTTTTAAAAAGATATTTTAAGTGTTATAAAATGTTAAAAATAAAAATGTTTTTTGAAACGCGTTTTTATGATTTAAAATCCACTCTTTTTTATATAGAACTTTTTAAAGCTTCGAAAAATTGAAAATGTTTTTGAAAACGACACTACAAATTGTTGAATATTATATTAAAAGTGTTTTTAAAAGGCATTTAAGGTGAAAAAGTAGAAAGTGTCTTTTGAAAAAAAATCTTTTAAATAATTTTTTTTTCCTTTTAAAACTCATATTTTAAAACTTTATCCCACGTGTCAAGCTTATATGAAGAAAACTACACTTTTAAACCACACTACGTTATACTTGAAATTAGTTTTCAAACCACACTTTTTTAAGAATTTTTGTTTAATTTTTTTTATTATTTTTGGAAAACATCGCTGGAGAGACCCATCTCTTGACTTCGCTGTTTGTGAATTCCGGATAAGTTCTCCGATGCTTATATCTTCCATCTGAAATATTGTCCAATTTCTATAACGTCATAGCCACCACAGTCATATGGCGAAGAGGTCTTTTCAAGTTCTGTCAAGAACTGTTTTGTTAACAACACTTTTATTACCTATTAAATAAAATATTAATTATTTTTAATATTTGATGTCTAAAATTTTATTTGTCATAATTCATGGAATAATCTTTTTTATATTTACTTTAATTTATTTAATAATTAAAATTATGTAAAATAATTTATATTATCGAATTAATTTTATTTTATATTTTAAAATGAAATTTATATCTTTAATATTTTAAAATTTTGAAAATATAAACATAAAATTATAATACTTTTTAAAAATAATATTAATAAATAAAATTATAATAAATTTCATGTTAAAATTATAAAATATTTAAAAACATTTAATAATTGGATTAAAGCTTTTTTTGTGGAACATACGACAGGCTCAGCGTGGAAGTCAATTGATTTATAAACAAGAATCGAAGCTCTCAGTAAATACGGGATATTTTGATTTCACACTCATATATAAAAGCAATATAAAATAATATCCAAAATATCAGATAGATATTTTAACAAAATATCCATAAAATATAAATGGTTCAAAAATAAAAAATCATAAAAATATCCATAAAATTATTATTTATTTTTAATATTTCGATAAAATTTTCTCACTCGTGGATAACCTTTTGATATTTCTTTAATTTATTTAAATACTTAAAATTATTAAAAATTATGTTAATAATTTATTTTATTGATTAATTTTATTTTATATTTTAAAATAAAATATTTAAAATTAAACAAAATTAAAGGAATGTATAAAATAAAATAAATGTGAAGTGTATTAATTTTTAAAATAATATTAACAAATAAACTAATAATATTACTAACATATAACTGAAACCATAAGTATTTAATCTATATAAAGGACACAAATGATAATTGATATTATTTATTATTGTTGTACCTAAGACCGTTAAGATAGTATCTAGAGTTTATTAAGGTAGTACCTCGACTATGGTAAGCTAGTATCTAAGGCTGAGTGATGTCGTTGAGTTTACGTTAATACGTCACTTCTGCGCATTTCCATGTCAAAATATGCATAGATGTCACAAAACTTTTAATGTTTTTCCATAAGAGAGGACCTCATCTATACATCAAACTTTAAATTCCTAAAATTTCCTCTATTTACTTAATATGGTCCACTAATGTGGGGTATGCTATAGTTTATACCTTTATTACATAAAAATGAAATATTAACTACTTAATGGTCATGTATGTAAGGGGAAAAAGAGCTATTGGCATTATTTATTGTGGTAGTCTTATGGTATTAAGATAGATGCTTTATAGTTTATTAAGGTAGTAACTCAAGTATATTAAGCTAAATAGCTAAGTTTCAATAGTACCAAATTAAAATTCGATTTGTGTATTAATTAAAAAAAGCCAGACTCCTCATGTGCAGCGTGGTTAGAATCGCGAAATTAATAATTTTAATTATTTGAATAAATTAAAGGAAATATTGAAAAGGTTATCCCATTAGTAAAAAATTATTGAAATGAAATATTTAAAATAATTAAAATTTTATTTAAAATATAATAAAACAATTTTAACAAAAAACTATTTTTAAAATTTAAAAAATAAATAAATAAAAGATATTGAAAGAATTTGAGATATTTTTTTTTTAAATTATTTATCATAATCATACCTACCTTAATTACATTTATAAAATATTTTTTATATGTGTTTTGTTCTTAATTTTATCAAATTTTAAATGTTTAAAATATTTTTATGAATTTTGATTTTTGAATGATTTATATTTTATGAATATTCTTTAAAAATATCCATCAAGATATTTTTTGATTTTTTATATATCTCATTTTTTGATATTTCTGTAAAATCAAAATATATTTATCGATATTGGTTAAACCTGGTTCAGTATTACTAGTGTCATAACCTGATAAACAGAAGAAGGACGGGAGGAGGGAGTTCGTGATTTTAGTTGAACTAGAGGATAAACCGGAGGGGATGAATTTGATTTTAAGTTTTAGACTTTAATTTAATTTAAAAGTGTGACACCCCGATTCGAGGTGTTTTTTGAGCAGTGCCCATGAGCGTATTTCGTGAGCGACGCCATGATGCGCGACCGCGGTCACGCTATTGCGGGTTGTCGCCGTGCCTGGTGCCAGCCATTGCATGCCGCCGATCGCCCAACCCGGGCCTGTCGCGACCACGAGGCCATTTATGTCGCGCGCCACGTATGCAATCTGCGATGCCATTTGCACACATGCTTGTGCATCGTGCGCGCCCGGCTGCCACGCCTTTGCCAGCGCACATCCGTTGGTGCGCTGGTTGAGGGATTTTGCATCCACGATAGGCCTTAGCCTCGTCCGCGCTCGTGCACCGTCGCCGCGGGATCTCGGTCGCGGGCGTGCACACGCTGCTTACATGTGTCGTGCGTGCTGCGCCGGCGCGTGTGCGCCGTCGCGTCTTATTGCCGTAGCGCGTGGTGCCACTCTGTAGTGACCACGGGGGACGATCAGCGACACAAAGTGCGAGAATGGGCGGTAGCCCACTCTGCTCCAGCACCTCGATTTTCCTTTATCCTTTCCCTTTCAAGCACCACAAATTGACTATAAATTAGTGCTTTTATTACGAATAACGGGAAGCCGGGAAAACTTGCGAAAATGAATTAATCGTCCAAAGCGAGTTTAATTACAACTCTTTGTTCATATACAATCTGGCTTGGGTTTTCTGGTGCACTAAATACAAAACAAAGCGGGTGACCTTTTCTTCACAATGCATTACCTTGATTGTCACACCCCCACCCTACTGAAGGCGGGTGTCTGGCCACCCATAGACTTGAATGATACCACTTACCAACGACTAGAATCCTTTGAAGCGGCGTGTTGCTTATTGAAAACCAGTATAAATTTTTTTTATTTTCTAAACTTGTGATTTTATAAAATTTCGACGGCATACTTGACTGTATGGGGCTAATATCAAAAAACTTGTATATACAATTTACACTTATAAAACATAGCGATATGACACTTCTTGAGAGCCTTAGGCTCATCACATTTTTATAATCCAAAACTATGTACATACATATACACAACTATACAAGTTCCAAGTATTTTCTTACAAAAGTTAGTTAATACAACACTTATACTAGAAGTCATGAGAATCCTAATATGTCCTAGTGTCCGGCATGCCTGTATCTGGAAAATAGTTTTTAAAATAGGAAAATAATGGTAAATAGGCTCGGTGAGTGTATCTTTTGAAAATCTTTTGTTTTTAAGCAAAATGTCTCAAAACTATAAAACTATCCTTTATAAAAAATTTTCCAGTCCTTGCTTGCTTGCTATAAAAGTTTCTAAAACTTTTCATCATATGCTTGCTTGCTTTGCTTTAAAAGTTTCATAAAACTTTTCATCATATGCTTGCTTGCTTTGCTATATAAGTTTCATAAAACTTTTCATCATATGCTTGCTTGCTTTGCTATAAAAGTTTCATAAAAACTTTTCATAATATGCTTGCTTGCTTACCAGTGGTTGATTTTAAAACTGTATGAAAAATGCTTATAAATCAAGATCAACCATTGGAGACATTTCTTATATTTGTGTGACACCGATCACAGGGTCTGTTATTCTCGTCGACCCTGCGGAATGCTCGTGGTCTTCGGGTAACCCGACATTTTCACGAAAATCGGCAGAATCTCCGCTTTGTGCGGGGGCTCTGCCACGAATCTGAAAACACGTATATAACGCATCAGAACATCAATATCCTTGAGTACAAACAGCCGCTTGGGCCCAATCTGACTACTTACTAATCAATATATATAATAAATGCATCATCGATAGTTTCCAAAAGTTCAATTGTTTTACTCTTATACAACATATATTAAAATTAAAACAATTCTAATACATGTAGAACCATCAAAGCACAGCCATTTCTCTCTTCCACAAAACTCTCAAGTCTCAGAATGAGCTTGTCCTCACCTTGTTGTGCACATGAAATAGTATCCCTCGACGGGGTGAGCTAATGCTCGATGAGTGGAGATCACCTAAGTGAGTACCTCTCCACCTAAGTGCATATGCAATGCTCCAAAGTACTTGCTTGTTGAAGCAAATGCATGATCCTACTTGAATGTCTAACCCGACCATCTCATACCCGAGTCCTCACCGACTCCTCTCCACACTCGCCTAAGCCTCGTATAGGAAATTATTATGTTTATTTGTAGATGACCTCCGATGTATATATATCAGTTAGGTAGTCTCCAGAGCGATTGATATTTTTGGTATGGACTACCCTCCGATAATTATCATTTTTAGACAACCCTCCGAAACCATTTTCTCTAGACTCATCTCATGCACTCACTCCTATCGTCCTAGTGTGTCCCAATGCATATGGAATGCATGATGCCAATCCCATTAAAGTCTATAACACATGCAAATATATAAACATGCATATATTCACATAAAAATTAATCCTTTGTAATCGTATTTATGTAATTTTAGCATTTCATCACATCAGAAATTATCCTACATGGGCTAATGATCAAACATGAGCAATTCTACTTGAATTATAGACCAAACACATTAATTCACAAAATTTATTTTATGAACACTATTATTATTGGGGAATAGGTGAGAGCCTCGGTTACTATTCCCGAAGAAAAGTCACTAATACGTCGGTTCACTTTGTGAACCAATTTCACGACCATTATCATTACATACATACAACACCATTTTACTTCATAATTTGCTCATACCCATCACAAACAGTCCAGTAGCGCACGGGCTGTCCATTTGAGTTTCAAAATTATAATTCGATCCCAGAGATTTGGGATGATCAAGCGACTTGTCGCGGCGCAAATTCATTCGACGTTAAATTGCTTAAATAAGAATAAAACAGTAGGGAGAAACCCCTACCTAACGGAGTTTGTCGAAACTCCAAGAAACTAGTGCCCACGTGTAGGCCTCGTCGCGTAGGTAAGCCACTTCTTGCTCAGAAGACTTCCGGCGGTCGGATCGCCCACGATAATCTACAGAAGGCACACGCTTCTCTCTCGAATTCAAAACTCATAACCCTTTGCATCCTCTTTTTGCTCCCACACGTTTTGTTCTTTGTATTTCAAAAACAGAGGATGACACTATTTGGATTTCGTCTTATCATTTAGAATTTTAAAAATGACATCGTCCTTCTTTCCCAGTTTTGACAACTCGACGCTATCTGATCCAGTTTAAATCGTTTACCTGCTAAGTGCGGCATGGCGCGTAGTAGTACATGTTAGATGTGATTTTTGTCACATCAAATATCATTTTACGGTACCCAAAACGTGATGCCTTGAAAAACGTGCCAACTCCGATTGTCTCGGAATTCGACGAAACATGTTAGATTTCGCGAGACGATTCCAACGGTGAAATCCGTTTCGTCACCCGAGATCTAGAGAATAAATTTCGGATTTTTAACTGAAATTACGAGTTTTTTCATTTTTCCAGAAATTTGAATTTCTCGGGTCTTATATTCTCCCCTCCTTAAAAGGAATTTCGTCCCGAAATTCTGGACAATCACAATCACTCACATGCATATGCGACGTGCACTCTATCATGCATGTAAACAGTCATTTAAATCTTAAACGACTAAACCACGTACCTTCATCCCTAAACAAGAAGGGATAAGTGGCCTGCATTGTGTCCTCGCGTTCCCACGTTGATTCCTCCACTCCATAGTGCCGCCATAGCACTCTGCCGCTAGCCTCGGTCTGCGTCACAAAACGATCCGCATTATCAGAAATACATCTTGGTCCCTCCTCGAAGGTCCATCGGTGTCGACCTCAAGTCTCTCATCCACTACATGAAATTTGGACACGGGTATACTTCGAGAGCATGGACGTGAAATCTGCTCGTGGACACACGTCATGGCTGGGGCGGTAAAGCCAACTGGTACGCTACAGTGCCTATCCTCTCGAGTATCTCGAAAGGCCCAATAAACCTCGGCGATAGTTTCCCTCGCTTACCAAACCTAACCACTCCTCTCTTAAGCATCACCTTCAAGAAAACGTGATCCACACGTACTCGAAATTTACAGGGTCGACGTCGTACGTCTAGTAACTCTTACCACCCAGAACAGGTTGTGAGAGGCAGTTGTCGTATCAGCTCCTTCCGGGGTGTCTCTAACGGATCCGGGACCATGAGTGGAGCTCTCTCCCACCTCGGTCAACATAACGGTGATCTACATGACCTCCCATACAATGCCTCATATGGTGTCATTTGTATGCTCGCTTGATAACTATTGTTGTAGGCGAATTCAGGGCAAATCGCTCTGCTCATTCTGCATAGTGGAATGCGTCTTTCGTGGCATGTCCTCTACTTTGTATATAATCCAGCACAACGTGTAACCTACACAACTCCTTGGTGTGTGACCTTCCCAAGGTCTGTCATTACGACAATCAATGGATGATCCAACCTAGTCCATATCATGAATGACATCCATATCTTGAGCCCTTTGCTGTTAGCGTTGATGTATTGCCAGAAGGATTTTTTAGTAAGTGCAGTTTTTTTCCTTTTCAAGGAAATTTGAATTTCTCGGGTCTTACATCTTTGTACCACTGGTAAACCGCGGGCCACGGGCTTCAGCGGAGTGCGGTGGAAGGACACAGGTCCACATCTGTAGTGGAAGGGCCTTGGCCCACATCACCTTTCCGGTAAATATGGTGCAAATCCTCGTAATACATCACCATATAATAGCTAGTCACATTGCGCATATCTTCCGTCTGCCCTGGTCCCCATTAATATGCCATGATGCATGAATTAAGTTTGCCGATTAGGCATATCTAAAATGCATGAAATGATGTCCTAACTTCACAGTGCACGTACGGAGTACCTCTGACCGGTATGCTTGCTTAGTACTAGGGATTTCTTAAGGCTTGTTTTACAAAATAAACTTTGCTTGCTTGCTTCCTTGCTTTTAAAATCACATTGCTTGCTTGCTTTTCAAATATGGTTTACAATAAAAAAACATTGCTTACTTAAAATATGGTTTAATACTTTAAAACCATTGCTTGCTTTAAATATGGTTTAATAAATCAAAACCATTGTATACTGTGACTTGTTCACAGGGTCAGTTGACTATCAGGTCGGCCGCGGAATACTCGTGGATGTCGGGTAACCTGCAACATTCCACGAAAATCGAGCGAGTCTCCTTTGTGCAGAGCTCTACCCGATACATCACTGTAATATAAGCACATTACGATGACATCAATCATGATATCTATATCGGTAAACGGCCTCTTGGGCGATAACAATACTCATTCTAATATAAAGCCTTCAACTATATCCAATAGTTTTGAAGAGTTAATCAATTCTCTTTTATACAACATATATTAAAATTCTAACATTCTAATACATGTATACATCGTAAACAGAAACCACAGGTCGGCTTTGTACAAGCGGTCTGCAGGGCCAGTTTGTCTCCTCGTGCTCCACATGCTGAAAATATGTTCCCTCGACGGGGGTGAGCTAATGCTCGATGGTGGAATCACCCTAAGTGGGCTACTCTCCCACTACAAATTGCATATCATTCTCCAAGAAATAGCACACATTCGAAGCAAATGCATGATCCTACTTGAATGTCTAAGCGCTAAACTCATATCCGAGTCCTCCCAGGCTTCCTCACACACACTGGCGCGTGAAAGCTAATTTCAAACAAAGTTATTTGTTTATATTTGTAGTCTACCCTCCGATCTAAGTAGTGGACCGTCTCCGATGTATATTTAGTGGACTACTCCGGAGGATATATCGATTGGAAGTAGTACCAGGCGATTGATATTATGTGAAGCTACCCTCAGTGTATATCAATTGGGCCGTCTTCGACGATTGATATTTTTAGTATGGACTACCCTTCGATCATTATTATTATTTTTAGACAACCCTCCGAAACCATTCTCTCTAGAATTACCTCATGCACTCACTCTAGAATTACCTCATGCACTCACTCCTATCTCTCTAGGGTGCCCCATTGCATATGAAATGCATTGTGATGCCATTTCAATAACTCATATAACCGCATTACAAATATATCACCATCGTATATTCACATAATTTAAATCACACAATCATGTTATGTAATTTCACATTTCCACACTCCAAAAAATTAGCTCGCCCGGGCTAATGATCAAACCACCAGTAATTCATGGAATCATTCGACCGAACACATATTTTCCGCAAAAATTAATTTTGTGAACATTGTTTCGAATAGTAAAACCCTCGATTCTTTATTCTGTCAACATAATTATCGATTCGGCTTTGTGAGCCGTATTCCGGCCGATTCGGCCTTATACACATCAAGCTTATACATTCATATACGCATTTCACCATGACACTCCAAACAGCCCGTGGATAGTCACGGATTGTCCACATGGGTTTCAAAAATCCAACACCTCGGTTCCAGATTTAGAGCCGTCAGCGCAACTCCTCACGGCTCTATTCAGGCTGGCGATACTTGTAAGCTCTTAAGCAAAAGAATAAAACCAAAGTAGGGAGAAACCCCTACTCTCGGAGTTTGAGGAAACTCCCTAAATCGGTACCGCAGAAGCGTCTCCAGCGTCGGCGGCTCCTTCGCGTCGGCTGGCGATGGTCGGATTGCGGAATATTTTAGAGAAGTCGGGTACTCTCCTCACAAACTCAAAATCCCAGGCCAGCGTCGAATCCCTTTTCCGCGTTTGCTCCCTTTTTAATTTTGAAGGGCGACACTATTGGACATTTTGTCCTTTAGTGTCATTTAAACAAAATTCTAAAGTGACTATTTTGTCGCCCGTTTTACTAGTTTTGGCGTTGGTATCACCGGCGTCAAATTTTCATCGTTTTATCTGCTCATGCCACTTATGGCATATGAGTGCGTATTATATGTAACTTTACCGTCGCATCGAAAATCATTTCTGACACCAGCGATGCCTCGAAAAGCGTGTAAATTCAACGTCTCGAAATTGACGTCTTCAGCTAAGATTTCGGGGGCGATTCAACGGTGTCCGTTTAGATCATCCAATAACTAGAATAAATTTGATTTTTAGCGAAATTACAATTTAAATGGCCGAAATTACGATTTTGCCATTTTCGAGTGGAATTTCTTAGGTCTTATTCTCCTCCTTAAAAGGGTACCATCGAAATTACGGACAATCACCGTCACTCACATGCATATCCGCATGATGCACTCTACCATGCATGTAAATTAGTCATTTAAATCTTAAGCGACTAAACTCACGTACCTTCATCCTACGAAGGGATAGGTGGCTCATACGTGTCCTCATGACTCTGTGGCGCCCCGAGCCGGGTCAGTTAAACTACCGTCGCTTAGCGGAAACACTCGTGAATGTCGGGTGACCGACATTTCTCGAATCGGGCGAGTCTCCTTTGTACGAGGCTACGGGGATACAAAACCTTCATATAAGCATCCCCAAACGAGTTCAATATATCAAATATATCAATATATCCAATCGCGTAAAGTAAAAGCGGCCACTTGGGCCCATAAACAATACTCATAATACATACTAACTATGAATCAACTATATACCAAATAGTTACAAAGGTTACAATATTTTCACTCTTATCTGATACATATATTAAAATTAGACATTCAATACATGTATATATCATCAGCAGCTTCTGACCCGGCTTTATTCTAATCCTCGATCCCTAGGGCCAATAGTCCTACGCACCTCCACTGTACACCGTAAATATCCATAAACCGGGGTGAGCTAATGCTCGATAGTGGAATTGCCTAAGTGGGCTACTCTTCACCTAAGTGCGATTGCAATGTTCCAAATTAAACACACATTCAGGCAAATGCATGATCCTGCTTGAATGTCTACATGACCCGACTGGATCCAGGAGTTCTCCTTGACTCCCTCACACTCGCCTGGCCTCGTATGAGAATGTATGTTTTATTTATGGACCACCTTCCCGATGTATATATATCCGGGTGGGCCGTCTTCGGCCCGATTGATATTGTTGTGGACTACCCTCGATGTATATCAATTGGGCCGTCTCAGACGGTCAGTATTTTTAGTTTTGGACTACCCTCTAGATAATTAATATTTTTTTAGACAACCCTTCGAACAATTTTCTCTGGGCTTCGTCTCATGCACTCACTCCTATAGTCCTAGGGTGTTCGGTGCATATGGAATGCGTGTATGCGATTCAATCGATCCCAATTCACATGTAAATATATATAAGCGTGCATATATTTACAAAAATTCAATTCCACAATCATGTCATGTAAATTCTCATTTCATACATAAAAATTAGCTCACTTGGGCTAATGATCAGACCACGAAACAATTTAACTTGAATCCTTTCGATCAAACATATTTTCACACAAAATATATTTTGAGAACACTGTTTAGAGATAATTAGGCTCGATTCTTATTCGAAAAATCATAATCGTCGGTTCATTAGTGAACCCACAATTAATGACCATTCTCGGCCTCATCCAACCAATACATGATTTATCACAAAATTTCACAATTTCTACAACCCCATCAGCCGTGGCAGTCACGGCTGCTCCAATGGGTGTTCAAAAATTCATATCAATTCGGTCCCAAGGTTTGGGACCGATCAAACGGCCCCTCACGGCCTCACTCGACTCAAACATTCGTAAAGTACTTAAAGAAGGAATAAAACCCAAGTAGGGAGAAACCCTACCTTTCGGAGTTTGAGGAAACTCCCTAAATCCGGTACCCACGCGAAGCCCTCTCCGTGTAGAGCAGTTCTCCTTCTTGTCCCGAAGACTGCCGACGGTCGGATCGCGCGTATTTCTAGAGAGAAGTTTCTCTCTCTCTAAAGAAAATCTCCATTTTCGGCTACTGCTGCTACTGGTTTTTCCCAAATCACGTTTTTGCTCTTGGTTTCAATTTGTAAGAGATGGGTACTATTCAATTTTGTCTTTTAGTGCCATTAAAAATTTAATTAATGACCATTTTGTCCATTCTTTCTCCAATTTTGACATTCGGTATTATCTCGGCCGTCCTTTTTCATTATTTCTCTACTTTCATCTGAAACTTATAGCCAGCGTGAGTACATGTATATATGACTTTTAGCGCATTGAAGTCGTTTCACGGCACGGCGCGATGCCTCGGCGGTGCCAACTCAGGCTATCTCGAAATTCTCACGAAATTTTACGTGCTAGCTAGATTTCGCGAGGCGATTTCAACGGTGAAATCCGTTTCCTCATCGAATCCCCAGAGAATAAATTCGGATTTTTAGCGAAATAACAAATTTGGTAATGAAATTCACGATTTTGCCATTTTCGGTGGAAATTTCTCGGGTTTACATTCTCCTACTTAAAGGAATTTTGTCCGGGAGCCATATCACTCACATGCATGTAAACGTGCACTCTACCATGCATGTAAGCAGTCATTTAAATCTTAAGCGACTAAACTCACGTGCCTTCATCCTAAGCGAAGGGATAGGTGGCCCGCGCTCGTGTCCTGGCTCCATGTGGACTCCTCCGCTCCATGGTGCCTCGTAGGTGCCCTCACTGGCTCGCGGTCTTGCGTCGTGAAACGATCACGGCTATCAACAAGTACGCAAGCTGGTCCCTCTCGAAAGGTCCGATCGGTGTCGACCTAAATCATCCCCGATCCACCGCATGAGCTGGATGCGGGTATGCCGGGCATGGAGAGGTGAAATACCTCGTGAACACGACATGCTGGGGCGTACTTATGGCCGATGCCTTGACGGTCTATCCTCGAGTATCTCGAAAGGTCAATCAATCTTGGCGATGGCTTCGCTTCTGAACGACCACTCTCCTCTCTTAGGCATCACCTTCAAGAAGACATGATCCCGACCCCCAGAACTCTAAGGGGTCGAGGCGTCGAACATACGCATAACTCTTACCATGGCTCGGCGGGAGAAGGCAGTAAATATCAGGCTCGCCTTCTTGAGGTGTCTGTCGGTCCGGTTTGTGATGGAGCTCTCTCCCACCTCGGTCGACATAATGAGTGATCTACATGGCCTCTATCCTGATGCCTCATATGGTGCCATTTGTATACTCGCCTGGTAACTGTTGTTGTGGGAGAATTCCACTAAGGGCAATTGCTCCTCTACCCTTAAGACTTAGGACGTATGCTCGCAGCATGTCCTCTAACGCCTGTATATAATCCATGCACACATAACCCTACACAACCCTTACTTGGTGTGTAAACGCTGACCTTCCCAAGGTCACAATCCTTGTTTCGTCCATTCAGATGGTCAGCTTCGTGAGCTGCGCGACATATCCGTATCACAGGGCCCTTGGGCTCGCGACGCAAACCTGATTTCAGTCGTTATCCGTCTGAGTCACCGACTCTTATCATTGACTTTTAGTCCTACATGATAACTGTCCATGTTTCGTAAGGTCACTCCCGACTCCACAATCACTCGACTCTAAGTCATGTGATGCTGGCCAGTGTGTTTTCATTTTTGGGTAACATAATTCTTGACACACTTTGCGGGCACAGTACATTCACATAAATTTAGGGTATCTCCTCGGGTCTCTTACACCCAAACAGAAATTCGGGATATCTCCCCAGGTTTCTCACACCCTAACTCCAGGCTTCTCACCTTAGGGATTTACGGCCCCCTTTTTGCTTTGCCAACCCACTCCCAATTACTCTTGTTTCTGGATCCCGAGTATGAGTCTTCATTGGGCGTGGTCGTAAAATGAGCTCAGGCCAGCGCTCACCGAGAGTGGTGGTGTATCTTGTGTAGCCACACTCGACTCGACGATGTCACCGTGCAAGCGAGCATGATAATGTCATACTTGTGACACCCGGTCGGGGTCCACCATGGGCAGAACCTCGGAGATCTCTCACCGTAATCTCGACCTATCAGATTCGACTCTCACCCACATTCTGGGAAGAACATACATCTGCCAAGCCCCTGCAAAGGCACTTAACCTCTAAGCCTAAATCCAAAGTACGTAATGGAATTGCTGACAACCCGACTAAGGTCGATACTAATAACCCGGATGGGCATCCAGCTCATCCATGTCAAACGACATCCAACAAACTGTGGCGCCCCCGAGCCGGGGGTCAGTTGACTACCGTCGACCACGCGAGAAATACAAGTGGATGTCGGGTTGCAGCGCCGCCGAATCGAGGCGAGTCTCAGCACATGCGGGAGCTCTACCCGAATGAAACACACATGAAACCTGTCCCCGAAGCAGTCCAATATAACCACAATGATCTGAATATGGATAAAACGGCCTTTTGGGCCCGTCTTCTGATATCCGTAAAAACATATCAACTATATCCCATAGTTCTAAGAGTTAGTGAATTACTCTTATACAACATATACCAAAATTAGGGAATTCTAATACATGTGGAAAATCATCAAAGCCACACCCGACTTTCTTCTAATCCTTGGTCTCTAGGACGAGCCGTCCCCTCGCACGCTCCTGTACAGCCAAAATAAAGGGGTGCTGACCAGGTGGTAAAGCTCGGTAGAATCGCTAAGTGGGCTACTCACCACACACAAGTGCGAGTGCAATGTTCAAAGTAAACACACATTCAAGCAAATGCATGATCCTCTTGAATGTCTACATGACATCAGCTGGATCTCGAGCCCTCACCAGAGCTCTCACACACTCTTTAAGCCTCGTATGGAATATTGAGTCTTAATAGTGGACAACCCTCCGATGTGTAGCCTATCGATTGGTAGCTCCGGCGATTGATATATTGTTATTTAATGGACTACCCTCCGATAATTAATGTTCTTAGACAACCCTCGAACCTTTTCCTCTAGACTCATCTCATGCACTCCTCTAAATCCTAGGGTTATCCGATTGCATATGGAATCACATATGCTAGTTCAATACGATCCCAATCACATCTGAAATATATAAACATGAATATACTCGCATAATTAAAATCACACAATCATGTTATGTAATTATACAAATCATACATCAAAATTAGCGCACTTGGGCTAATGATAAAAAACGAGCAATTTATTTAAAATCCTTTCGGCGAACCATTATTTTCACCCAGAAATATATTTGTAGAACAACGTTTGGGAATAGTGAAACCTCGGTTACTATTCGAAAGATCCTAATCAGCGGTTCCTTAGTGAACCCGCAATCCATGACCATTCCCGGCCCAATGCATACGACGACATTTAATGCACAATTAACACAAACCACACCCCAAAACGGCGGTACCCATATCTGTTTGCTCCATTTTGTTCCATAATTTATATCGAATTCGGTCCCAGGTTTGGGACCCGTCAGTGCCTCGCGGCTCGCGCGGCTCAGAAACATCGACAAAACACTTAAATAGGAATAAAACTCAGTAGGGAAACCCACCACCTCTTGGAGTTTGAGGAACTCCATAAATCGTACCGCAGAAGCCCTCTCGCGTGGGCGGTTCTCCTTCTTGTCACCGGCCGCCCGGCGGTCGGATCTCGGTAGTATTCTAGAGAGAAGCGGACCTTCTCCTCACAACAAACTCCATTTTCGGCTACTGGTTCCCCCTCCATCTGCTGCCCCACGTTTTGCTTTATTTCAATTTGAGGAGATGAGCACTATTTGAGTTTTTGTCATTTAGTGACTTAAACATTTACAAAAATGACGCTTACGTCCCTTTTTTTTCTCAGATTTGATATTCGGCACTATCTCGGCCATCCATTTTCATCATTTCTCTACTCATACCACTTATGGCACATGAGTACGTATTATATGTGACTTTCGTCGTATCGAAAATCTTTTTACGGCACCCGAAACGCGATGCCTCGTAAAACGTGCCAACTCCGACTATCTCGGAATTTTACAAAATTTTACGTATTAGCTAGATTTCGCGAGACGATTCCAACGGTGAAATCCGTTTCATCATCCGAGATCTAGAGAATTAATTACGGATTTTTAATCGAAATAACAATTTTGTGATCGAAATTACGATTTTCCCTTATTCCGAAATTGGGAATTTCTCAGTCTTACAACAACCAATAGGTCTACCACCTAAGGTCCACCACCTTCCGGCCCGTGCAACTCTGATCGTCACAGCAGACCACACTCTGGCCCCTCGCTATCTGTCGCTCTTGGGAGTGCTTGTATAGCACCCGGCGAAATTGGTTCCTGCGACCGTGGTGCGGAGGGAATGAGCCGTATACTCTCACGTTCTCTGACTGGCCCGGGGCTGCGTTGTCCCAAAGCCACTGGGATCCACAGTCTGCAGGGGCGATCGAGTCTCACATGCCCCGATCCTAGCCACACCAGTCACGAAACTTCGTGTGAAGCAGAAGTCTTCTGCCTCTTCTCCGAACTAGAAGAAGACTGATCCTCCCTTTTGCTACCAACACCCGCATCCCGAGTGTTCCGAGTATCCTCGATCTCTCTCTCTATGGTCAGGGCCATCCCAACCATGGATTCCATGTCCCGTAGGCGAAGTCCTACGATCCTTGAATGGACAACCGGCCCGTTCGCCGAATCTGTAATACTTGACCCGATCGAGCTTCGATATCACCGAGTTGGCGTCGGTCTCCGACTCATCGGCATAACCTTCTCTAGGTCCATGACACGCGATGTTTGACACCCACGTGTCCTAATAACCTCACCTGATGGCCAAAACTCACACTTGCGGGCTTGATACGGTGATGATCAACCAAACATGTGCCGATCTACTCAAGTGATACTCTACTTCTCCCACTCTAGCGGGAGTAGATCAAAATGTCATCCACGAAGACTACGACAAAGTGATCTAGATAAGGTTGGACACCCTATGCATAGGAGTCCGTGAATACCCTTTGGCGCATTAAGTAAATCGAAAGAGGCATCGTGGCTTCAAAGTGCCCATAACACGTCCTAAATCTTTGTCTTAGGGATAATACATCTCCCTAACCTTCAGCTGATGGTAGCGAGTGCGAAGGATACATCTTGGAGTAGACTCGCTCCTCTCGGCCCGATCGAAGCAATCGTGATCTCTCAGTGATGAGTGCAGATTCTTGATCGTAGCCTTTGTTCGTAAGTCACATGATCATTACCACAGTCAAAGGGTCTTGTCCTTCTTTTATTAAACAGACGGAGCTTGTGGTGGTACTGAGTCTGATAAAGCTCCTTGTCCAATAATCACCATGGCCGGACTGCGAGTTCTACAATCTCAGCGGTGCCATCTATCACGGGTCAGCAAGAGATGGTGAAATATCAGGGTTATGGTCGATCTTTGGTACACAACCCTCTGTGGGGAGGCAATCCCGGTATCAGTCCGGAAAAACATTACATATACAAGACTACTCGAGGGTAGATCTAAGTCTGGTCTCTCCTGGTCTCACAGGAGGTAAAGTACCATTCCTTGGCCGTAGCGTCACGACACGGACTCATTATCTTGTTTGGGGAAAAATGTCATCATTTGTCCCCCTGATACCACAGGAGTGCCGTCCTGCGTGTGGCGGTAACACTCCCTATGCTCACCATCGATACGTGATACATGGTACATCGGTGATCCATCCACAGGATGACATGAGACTTCTGTGAATTCATAATCGCGAGTCCACTGTAAGTAGAGTCCCCGAGATCTCCAGCTTGCAACCTCGACATATCATCCCCCTATTCTTGCCACACTAATCACAGGGGAGAACTCACATACAAAAGGGCTCCTCTAAGGTGCAGGGTCGCCTACCGCCTTATTGTTTGGTGTTTCACTCTCGGCTGGAGCCATGACTAGTCTGTCCTGGTAGTGTCAGAGGTAATTTCCATATCCTTTGCACCTTACCAGTCATGAACCAATGTGCGCCACCAATGGATCTCCTCCCCCTGTGAATGTCGGGAGGATGATGCGCCCAAACCTGCAGGAGGTTACTGGATCTTCACGCACCTGTATACCGGCAAATACGATAGCGTGCTTTGTAATACCTACGGCCTCGGTAAGCCCTGGCGGTAAACAGTGTTTTGACCAGTACCACAGTGGAGCGCCCTCGCCTGATCCTCGACTAGCCATCATACATTCTTTATATGGCCGGTTAATCTGTCTGGTATCTCACAGGCATAAACACGGCCGGGACGCTAATCATACACGCCATCGGTGTATACACATTGTTCTTGCATTTATAAGCAATGCAAAAGTGATCATTTCATTTAAACAAATCATTTGATCGAAACAAAAATTTCATTTTGGAAATTTTGTCCTAATTTATTTGATTTTTTCAATACATCAGTAAAATTTTACCAAAATTTATTTTTGCTCATTATGAGACTTCACGCACTATAAAACTTTGAGAAAAATATTTCTTCCCATCAAAATTTTTTTTTCCACATTTCCAGAATACTCTAATAAATTTATAAACTTTTATTTTATTCCATTTTCTTCAGTTTCCCAATTGGTAAAACCTTAGAAATTTTTTTTCATCAGCTCATATATATATATATATATATATTTTTCATTTCTAGTAGCCTCCTTGCTACTCCATACATGCAGTTGCTTAAACACTGCAATTTCTACACTTAGTAATTTATGAGTTCGCAAATTTATTTAAAATTTAATTTCATGTGTAAACCAAATAAATTTAGTAAATTTATTTCTTTTTATTTCCTTTGTTCCGGTTACACCTTATGAAGCAAAACTTTCCCTCTTCTTCCTATCATATCAACTGAAACACCATATGCACACACAATTCATACCGTCAACATGATCCCACGCATCGAACATCCGCTCTGAAACATGACAGCATGTATGGTGTCTGGTTTGTCGTGATTTCCCCAGGTAATCTCATGCTAGCCTGACTTCGAACCACACCTAGTGGTGATGTTCTTACGACTATGGCTAAGCCGAGGCCCTCAAATCTCTAAGTTTTCTTATACCTATACTCTACATCAAACCACCCAAGTGGTGATGGATACAAAACCAGGCTCCACATTCGTATACCTAAGCTCACGATGCAGAAAGTGCCCAGGCAGGGATTAGTTATGACTACCGTCGACCGCGGAAACACTCGTGAATGTCGGGTGACCGGCGTTCTGCTTGAAAATCGGGCGGAATCGCTGCTTTATACGAGAGCTATATCAAATGCAAAACCTGCATCTCTTATATGTGCAACCGGTTCAAATATATCGATATATCGATATATCCCGGGTCATGCAGTAATACGACCACTTGGGCCCATAAGCGATACTCATAATACATACTAACTATGAATCCAACTATATGCCAAATAGTTACAAGAGTTACAATATTTTCACTCTTATACAATACATATATTAAAATTAGACATTTGATACATGTATATCATCGTAACCCGCAAACCGAAACTCTTAATCCTCAATCCCCAGAAGGTGAGCCGTCCACCGCTTTTATCTGGCACTTGTAAGAATAATGCTCCACCAGGCGGGGTGAGCTAATGCTCCCGTAGTGGAATCGCCTAAGTGGAGTACACTCTCCACCTAAGTGCGGTGCAATGTTCAAATTAAACACACATTCAAGCTTGGTAGCAGTCTACCAGTATGCCACATGACCCATTTCCGGATCAGGAGTCCTCATGACTCCCTCACACTTTCGCCTAATCTACCGTGTAAAAATATTATGTTTATTTGTGGACAACCTCCCGATGTATATATATCAATTGGGCCGTCTCGACGATTGATGTGTTATGGACTACCCTCAGTGTACTATGTCAATTGGCGATCTCAGACGATTAGTATTTTCGTTTGGACTACCCTCCAGATAGTGTATTTTGACAACCCTCTAGAACCATTTTTTCCTTATTTCATCTCATGCACTCCCTGCTCTACTAGTCCTAGGGTGTTCCGATTGCATATGGAATGCATATGCCAATTCAATCTGAGTCTAATTCACGTAAATATATAAACATGCATATATTTACAGGGTCAAATTCACACAATCGCTGTCATGTAAATTCTCATTTCATACATAAAAATTAAGCTCACTTGGGCTAATGATCAAACACAAGCAATTTAACTTGAATCACTCAGTCAAACACGGCTTTTCACAATATATTTTGAGAACCTTTTGTTTTAGAGAATAATGAAACCACGATTCTTATTCAGAAAAATCCACAAATCATCGATTCACTTAGTGAACCTGTGATTCCGACCATTCGAGCCTCATCGAGCCTTATTACATGATTTATCACAAAATTTCACAATTTCTGCAACCCCATCGGTCGTGGCGGTCAGTAGCTCAATCAGGTGTTCAAAATTCATATCGAATAGGTCCCAAGGTTTGGGACCGGTCAGAGTGACCCCTCACGGCCTCGCTCGACTCGAAACATTCGGAAAGTACTTAAGGAATAAAGCAGTAAGGAGCCACCTCTCGGAGTTTGAAGAAACTCCTAAATCAGTGTGCCACAGACCCTCTGCGTCGCGGTCTCCTTGTCCGAAGGCTAAACCAGTCGGATCGCGTATTCTGAAAGTTTCCTCTCTTTAAAGAAAATCTCCATTTTATTTCACTAACACTCTTAGGTTTTTCCCAAATCACGTTTTTGCTCTTGGTTTCAATTTGTAAGAGATGGGTACTATTCAATTTTGTCTTTTAGTGCCATTAAAAATTTAATTAATGACCATTTTGTCCATTCTTTCTCCAGTTTTGACATTCGGCACTATCTCGGTCGTCCTTTTTCATTATTTCTCTACTCATACCACTTATGGCACATGAGTACATGTTATATGTGACTTTTGGCGCATCGAAAATGCGTTTTCTGACACGAAGCGATGCCTCGACGTGTCCTTTCCAGAACTATCTCGAATTCTACGAAATTTTACGTGCTAGCTAGATTTTGTAGGCGTTCAACGGTGAAATAGTTTGATGTCGAGATCTAGAATAAATTAAGTTTTTAGCAGAAATAGCGGGGTGATGTCGAAGTGCGATTTTGCCATTTTTCGAAATTGAATTTCTCGGGTCTTACGGCTCCCGTGTTAACTCCTCGCTTCCACGATTACCGCCATAGCATTACCGGCAACAGCGGTCAGCGTGTCGCCAAAACGATCACCGGTATCAAAACGCATCTTGGTCCCTCCTCGAAAGGTCCCATCGATTAATCGACATCAATAAATCCCCGATCCACCACATGGTTTGGATGCAGTATACTTAGGAGCATGGGCGTGAAATCGCCGTGGACGACATCTTTGGTGATAGCATGCGATGCGTAATAGTGCATATCTTGGTATCGCCGAAAGGTCAATAAATCTGGCGATAGCTTCTTGGCGCTTCATAGAACGACCGCTCTCTGCAGAGCATCACCTTGAAAGCGTGATCCCGACCTCGAACTACGGGGTCGGCGTCGTACATCAGCATAGCTCTTCTTCGACTCTGGCCAGGCAGGGAAGGCATTGTATCCTCCAACTTCGCCTTCTCGGAGGTGTCTCACGATCCATCGGGACCGGTGATGGGCTCTCCACCTCGGTCCATCATAATGGTGACTGCATGGCCTCATAGAGTGCCTCATCTGGTGCCATCGTATGCTTTCGCGATAGCTGTTGTGTGGCGAATTCCACCTAAGAACCGTCTCCTCGGTGCCCTTATGATCGGGAGCCGCATGCTCGTAGCATGTCCTCTAATACCTATATAGTCCTCTCCCGGGCCCGACCATTTGTCACGAGGGTGGAGCCTGTTATGCTCGTAGTTAGCGAGTGTGCCCATGTACGAGCTCTTCCAAAAAGTCTTATCTCTCGGTCCCTATCCGACGCATATGGATATTGGTACTCCATGTGGTAGGATTTATCCTCGAATGTACCTTCAGAATGTCTACTCCAAAGCGAAGGTCATGCGCACGGCTGAAAATAATGTAGGCCGTGATCCGGTCCGCTATCCACCCATCACTACGTCATGCCTCTTTGCGTCCGTGGTAAGTGGAGTCCTGAAAGTCCATCGTGACGTGCTCCCACTTCACTTTCGGCCACCTCAATGGTAGTAGTCTGTTAACCACGTGCTCGTATAACCTGTGACCCGTGAGACATCATCGAACAAAGTCCTCGTGTCTCTTCATCCCCCTCGGTAATGCGCGGCGAAGATCACGATACATCTTTGTGCCACACGGATGCCACGGAAAATCGAGCGGTGAAACTCCACGAGAATCTCCTCTCTCGAAGTAGTTTAAGCGGGAACCACTACCCATCTCCTATATCAAAGACTACCATAGTTAACGGTCCATTTCGTCACGTTTTGATTGTACTTGGTCACGATGGACACTATCTCTGCGTCACCGCTGGGACTCAATCACTCTGCTTTCAGCGACGGTGTAACCAGCTAAACTCCCAGTACCCGAAGTGCGCTTTCGTTGTCACGTAGCTATTTGTCCACAGTCCTCGAGCATCCGCCACTCCAGAAGCTATACTAGCCAAGCGCTCCTCGTGACTTCCGGCCCGAGTGCATCGACGGCGAAATTGCCTTACGGGATGGTAATGCAAAGTGAAGTCATAATCATCCCAGGAACTCCATCCATCTTAGCGTTACCTCGTATTTGAGGTCGTTCTTGATAATATACTTAGACTTTTTATGGTGCAGTACACTCTCGAACTCCTCGTATAAGTAGTGGCGCCAAATCTTCAAGGCGAAGACAACAGCTGCTAACTCCATGTAGGTGTGTGGGTGAATTACGCTCCATGATTCTTAATTGACGAGAACCGTAGCTACTACCCTCCGGATTGCATCAAAACACATCCAATCAGGCCCTCGGTATCACAATACAACGTGTACCCACATCCTGTCAGGGACTATCAAGATGGGATTTGAAGTAGATCTCTCTTCAGCTCTGGAATGCCTCTCATCGGTCATCCCACTCCAAACTTGACCTCCTTCGAATTGACCTAGTCGTAGGTCTTTGTATCTGAGAAATGCTTCCCGATGAATCTCTTGTAATACCCTAGCCAATCCCGAAACTACGTATCTGAAGGCGACTTGAGCCTCCCAACTCATCTTTGCCTCGACCTTCTGCGGGCGTGACACTCGATGCGACACCCGTGTCCCAGAAATCTCACCTCGATGCTTGAGCTTCGCGCCACTGAACTTGGCGTCTGGTGATGGTCTCGACAAGTAAAAGCGATCCTCAGGTGATACTCATGCTCCCACTCGACTGAGGTAGATCAAAATGTCATCCGCGAAGACTACGACAAGCGATCTAAATAGGGTTGAATACCCCTGCATGAGATCCATGAATAATCTTTGCTGGCGCATTAATCAAATCGAAAGAACATCGCGTAGCTCATAGTGACCACGCCGAATCATTGGCCGTTTGGCGGATCGAACCGAGTTTCGGGGCCGAGACCATATCTTGGGACTCTTTACTGATTTTTTAAATCGGCGGTACCTGTGGGTTATGGCCCATCTTGTAACAACATCAAGTATCATATACTTTCAGTCGTTTACAATTACAAAATTGTACTTTTACATTTACAATCAATTCTGGAACCTACATGTAGTGAACCCTTCACTATGTGTTGTGGCGGGTATCTGAAGTCTTGAGATGTCTTCTCTGTGCCTACTGCAGTTAAAACCCGTGCTAAGCTTTATGCTTAGTGGGAAACATATGTCTTATGCATATACACATTTAACGCATAAAACAATAACAGATAATATAAATTTCATGCATTTATATTATGAACTTATACAAGTACTTCTTCTTATAACAGGCTTATGTTTATTCAGGACTCCCGTAGGAGTTACAGAACTTATACTTATTCAGAACTTATACTTTTACGGACTTATGTTTATTCAGGACTCCCGTAGGAGTTACAGAACTTATACTTTTACGGACTTATGTTTATTCAGGACTCCGTAGGATTCTGAGACATTCTTCCTGAGACTTATGCCATAACGGACTTATTTTCGGTCGGGACTCGCCTTAGGGAGTTACATGCTTATACTTATGCTTATCTTTACGGGTTTACACTTGTCGGAGTGCGTAGGTATCCACCCAGGATGCAGACGTGTATTGTGGTATTCGCGGAACTTATTCTTATACGGAAATTACTTGTAAAGTACTACCGAAACTTATATTGGTATTTCGAGAACATACGATGGTCGGATCTTATACGCGTGCGAAGGTACGTAGGTGCGATAAGTCGAACTAATCATAATGCATTATCCCGTGTCGGGGTGGGATCAGAGGCGATATCTGAATGCATATAAGGTATGGACATTAATTGTGCCGGTCTGAATCGAGCAGATACATATACTTATTTTCACGGATGCGAGGTACCCGTAGGTACTATTGGACTTATACTTATTTTATCGATACGGGAGTACGAGTAGGTACCTCTTTGGACTTATATTTATAATGCGTCACGGGAATCACGTGAATCTTCTGAACGATTAGATCTGAGAGTATGTGGTTACTACATAACTTCGATAAGATCTGAGACCAGGGGCAATCAAATCTGGGAATTGCAGTCGATTTTCTGAGAACTTAATCGGCGAATGAGACTTAATCAATCTGGCGAGTACCATTAGGTACTACTGAATAATCGGATACATGGCGAGAACTTATTCGAATCACGGGAGTAAGTGGGTACTACGGAACTTAATCAAATCTGGGGGTATCGTTGCTATGGAACTTGTCGGATACGGGGAATTGCGAGTAGGTGCTACGGAACTGTTCGGATGCGAAGTGCAGAGTACTACGGGACTTAATCGAGAGACGGGAGTTAATCGAGAGACGGGTACCCATGGAGTCTTTCTGAGAACTTGTTCGAGATCTTGAAATTGCAGAAGGTACCACGGAACTAAATGGAATCTGAGGAGTACGTAGGTACTACGAACTTAATCGGATACCGGTACGTAAGTACTACGAGCCTAATCGAGAGGCAGAATTGCCGGGTTAATTTCTGAGACTTATTCGACGGGAGTACGAGTAGAGTGCTTCTGGAGAGCAGAGATCTGAGTACATTCGGATCTTTACTCTTATTCTCTATTCAGAGTCTTATCATATAATTGTTTGACTTCCTAGACCAGTAGTACGGAATGAGTAAGACACAACACAATAAGTACCCTAAGATACTATACAGTATGGAAGTGCCATAGCACTAATCAGGACAGGAGTGCCGTAGCACTAATCAGGACAGAAGTGCCATAGCACTTAACAGGACAGGAGTGCCATAACACTAATCAGGAGTACCGAAGTACTAATCGAAGTCTTGGGAGCACTAGCAGTCTGAGTACTGTCGAAGTCTTGCAGGAGCACTAACGAGTGCGGGGCCTAAACGAGAGTACCGAGTACTAATCGGAACAGGAGTGTTTATGTGGATAATAACTGATCTTAGGTGGGTTTACAATTATATGAGTTCGATAACTTACTATTTTATAATAGGGCATTTTAGCGCATTATCGTTCATGACAGGATGCGTATTCCATGTGCGGTAGTATGATGAGCATGTAATCACACCTTATTCATGTATTATTATTCTTCTATGAATCTACTTTACCCAGGAATTGGAATCAATCCAATCGGATCGTCCAAACTCAAGTTATAGCATTTTCATGCCAACTAGTCGGTTTATCGATTTTACCCGAGGGACAGTTTGAAATACTCATTTTCCAGTGCCTTGACTCAATATTTGACACTGGTTCTTTGTACTCCTTTAAATTTAAGGTGTTAAGGGTTCTATTCAGTGGAATCACCCGATTAGTGCAGACTCAAGTTACGTCAGAAACAACGGACCTTTCTATGTTCAAACGGATCTGAGGAATTGGCTTGCATTCCCTTTGAGTGAATTTTTGGACCATAGAGCCATGGTGACAGTGCCTATTTCTTAGGTTTGGTTTCCTTGAAGTCTATTTTAATTGGCCACTTGAATCACTCAAATTGGATAAGAAATGAGAAAGTTATGGCCAAAATACAAAAAGCTAGTGTTGAATAGGAAAAGCATAGAGTTATCACCGATACACCCACAATGTGTCTTGGTACGCATTGGTAAAAAAACCCAGAACACAAAGTGTACTGGTACATGTTCAAGATGTACCGGTACACATCACCCGAATGCCTAGAATGTGTGTTTTCACCCATTTTCCATATTTTGATGCGATCAACTCTACACTTCAAACACACATCAGAAACCATTTCAAATTCACCTTGGAATCTCTTTTCTATTCAATTCATGCTCAGTTTCATATCTTTCTTCAAAAATTCTTTCATGAATTCCTCCAAAATCATTCTAATATGGGTTATGACCCATATACAAACCAAGTACCAAGATTTGTTAGGGTTTGTTCTAAACCCTAACTCAATTTCCTTTCATTTAACAATTAATCCAACAACAAAGGGAGGATTCCATACTTATCTTGTTCCTTGTGGGTTTTAGCAACCTTAATTTCAAGAAATCTAAGGTTATGATGCAATTCTATCAAAACCCTAGATTTAGAGACAAGATATTAACCATATCAAGCCTTAAAATTCCATGTGATCCATACAAAATCCACTTTTCAAGTAGTTTCCATACCTTTTGTCTTGATCTCCCTCCTCCTCTTCTTCTCTTCTTCTTCTTCTTCTTCCTCTTCTCTTCTCTTCTCCTTCACGTTTTTGAGCTATCCCCCAATTTTGGTCTTAAATCATGGATTTGTTAAGGCCATGTTTGGCCTTTAAATAAAACCCATTTTTGGGTTAACTTTCTTTATTTGCTTTTTAAGCCCATAACTCCTATTTATAATTAAATTTTCCTTTATTTCGTTTTGGCCTCTAATCTTCTAATCCATTGTCTTTTTGTACCTTTTTTGGACAAATTACAATTTTGTCCTTAAGTTTTTATGTTTCACAGGGTCTCTCTCGTTTCGTGTTTTAGCATTTTAACTCACCAAAGCAATCAAATTATCTTACAAAATACCACTAAGCATGTAACGACTGAGGTATATTTAGGTGTTACACATGAATTACCCATGTAGCGTCTAAACATGTCTTGGGATCATCTGATTCCCTAACTCTCAGCGATGGTAACCGGTCACGAAGGTCTATCTTGGAGTAGACTCGCACTCCTCTGTGTCAGGCAAATGCGTCGATCACCCGGTAATGAGTCGCAGATTCTTGATAAATAACGGTTATTGCACATGTCGATACCGCGGTCGAAGGGTCTTGTCCTTCTTCTTTGTAAACAAGACGGGAGCGCCCCATGGTGAAGTGCTCAGTCTAATGAACCCCTTATCCAGTAACTCCTGTAGGCCCGGACTCACGAGTTCTATGACTCGGCGGTGTAAATCTTATCTTGAGTCATAGAGATGGGTGAGAAGTCTGGGGGTGTGGTCGATAAGAGTCTGACTCTGTGGAGCAGTCGGGTGGCCTCATGCGGAAGAAACATCCACATATTTCATACACTACCGAGGTAGATCTAATCCCGGCCTCTCCTTGTCCTCCCAGAGGTGGGCTCGCTAGCTAACCGGATGCTTGTCCCACCCGGCCTTGGACTGAGTATCTTTGTGCGGGACCAAAATGTCATGCTTGTCCCCTGAAATACCACACAGTACCATCCTGGCGTGTGGGCGGTGGCTCCTTCTCACGCTCTGTCGATACTTGACCATGTAGAGTTGTCGGCCCGTCCATCCCCGGGATGACATCGAGACTTTGACATGTCCGTAATCCTCGAGGTCCGAGCATTAGGTAGGGTCCCAGAGATCTCCCGACTCGTAACCTCGACATATCCTCCTTATTCTCGCCCTAATCTAGGGGAGAACTCACGTACAAAGGCTCCTTTAAGGTCTCAACCTCTAAGCCAGCTCTCTCTATAGTCGGGAGTTGTCCTAACCATGGAATCCATATCTTTGTAGGCGCGAGAATCCTCTGATCACGGCTTGAATGAACAACTGACCAATTCTCAAATCTCCTAACCTTGGCCAAGTTTGTGCCCATGTAATCATCAACAAATCGGGCTAGCTTTGTGAACCTAGTCATATAATCCCATCCACAGTCCTTCGCCCCTGCTTGGCTCACAGGAACTCCTTAGCCTTATGATCTACGGGAAGTAGCACATGTTGACTCCTGAAACTGCGCCCCGTGTCATTTGCCTCTAGGTCTCTAGGGTCCTTGCTATTTCATACTTGGGCCTCACCCTCTAGGCTGGGTGACTAGTCTTATGGAGCAGAAATTCAATTTACGGAAAAGAACCATCGTTATTTCGAATTACAAATTGTTAATTTCGATTAAATCCCAGTAATTAATTCTCTCGGATCTCGGATGATGAAGCGGTTCACCATTGGAATCGTCTCGTGAAATCTAGCTAGCACGTAAAATTTCGGTCGAGATTAGGGAGCCGGTCCGAGGTCGACACGTTCGAGCATCGCGGTTCGGGTCTTAGTAAAGCGATTTTTCGATCTGGCGAAAGTCACATATAACACGTACTCATGTTCCATGAGTGGTATGAGTAGAGAAATGATGAAAATGGACGGCCGAGATAGAGCCGAATGTCAAATCTGGGAAAAGAGGGACGTAAGGGTCATTAATTAAATTTTAAGTCACTAAATGACAAAAAGGGAATAGTGTTGGTCTTCTTTATGAAACCAAAAGAGCAAAAACGTGGAAGGAACCGGTAGTTTTGCGGGGAAAGCAAAAATGGTGGTTTTTAGAGAGAAGGTCTGCGACCCCCTCTCTGGATTTCATGGTGTTTATATCAGTGATCGAGTAGGTCTTGGTCGAGAAGGAAAAAGAACCGTTCCTACGTGGACGAGGCTGCGGCGACGTGGACTCTCGGATTTGTGAGTTTTTACCCAAACTCAGTGGTAAGGGGTTTCTCACTACTTGAGGTTTATTCATATTTTAAGTGTTTTGTCGATGTTTGAGTGGGAATGGCGAGTGAGGGGCGGTCGATCAGTCCCCGAACCTTGGGACCAGGATTGATAAAGTTTTGAAGAAAAAATTGGAGGCGGTAGGTGTGTGGAGTGAAGATTTGTTTGGGTGCAGTTTGTGTAATTTGTGTATTAGATGTTTGTTTGGTATGCATTGGGTAGAATGTTTGTGGATTAACGGGTTCACTAAATTGAGCCCAGATTGAGTTAATGATTTTTCGGGAATAATGTAGGGTTTCAACATTCCCCAGCGATCATTCTAAAAATATATATTTTTGTGTGAAATTATGTGTTTAGTAGAAGTGATTTAAATTAAATTGCTCGTGTTTGATTCATTAGCCCAGTGAGCTAATTTTTATATGTTTGAAATGAAAATTATGACATGATTGTGTGATTTGATATTATGTGAATATGTGCGAGTTTACATATTTGCATGTGATTAAGCGTGTTGGAATGGCGTACATGCATTATATACCTTTGGAACATCCTAGGACTATAGGAGTTAGTGCATGGGTGATCTACAGAAAATGGTTCGGGTTGTCTAAAAACATTAATTATGGGAGGGTAGTCAATTTAAAATATCGGTCGTTGGAGGCGACCCCGATTGATGACCGTCGGAGGAGTGATCCATCAAACAAATAATAAATCGATCGTCGGAGCGGTGATTGATATACTTCTATACATCGGAGGGTTGTCCACTAATAAAACAATAATTCTCATACAAGGCTTGGCGAGTGTGAGAGAGTCGATGAAAGGACTGGATGCGAGTTGATCCATGTAGACATTAGTAGGATCATGCATTTTGGCAGATATTGTGTTTACTTTGTAACATTCTTGTTGCCAGGTGGTGGTGGCCCATAGGAGCGATTCTCCTGGGGCTTTTAGCTCGTGGTCGTGGGACCCACTTTTACAGTCACCTGAGGAGGCGTGCGAGGGAGACGGCTGATCACCCCAGAATTCGTGTTAAGAAGAAAGCCGGATTGTGGCTTTGATGACTTCATACATGTATTAGAATTCGAGTATTTTAATGTATGTGTTGTATAAGAGTAAATATTTGAACTCTTAGAACTATTGGATATAGTTGGATTCATAGTGGTATATTGTGATGAGTATTGTTTATGGGCCCAAGTGGCCGTTTTACTCATGTTGGGATTATATTAGGCCCCCATTTGGGGCAGGTATGTGCAGTCTTTGTGTTTTGGTGGAAGCTCTCAGGTACAAAGGAGACTGCGGGTCCTGAAGTGGCGTCGGGTAACCTGGCATCCATATGTCGCGGAGTTGTGAATTGGTCAGCGGACCCGAGGTTTGGGGTGTCCACGACTTGGTATCGAACTGGGTATCTGACTACCTAGGGCTTGAGGGGATTTGGGCTTAGGCCATGGTTGAAAGGTGTAAGAACATCACCACTGAGTGGCTCGATGTTAGAGTTAGGTATGTGGGTACCTAGACAATCACGGGACAGGATTAGAACACTGCATGCATGTGTTTTAGGTGATTGTTTGATAAATGATGTGTATTCATGTGAATGTATGATGAATGGTGTGTATACCATGTTGTATGTGTTATGATTGTTGTATGCTTAATAATTAGCACGTTGGAAAACAAGTGAAGTGTTTGAAAATTTAAGGAGTTTACAGTTTGTGAAACTGGAATAAGAAAATAAATTTTAAGAATATTATGGGGGATTTTTATATAATATGGGGGATTTTTACGTAACGTAGTGTGGGGGATTCTTATATATAGTATGGGGGATTCTCATATAGTGATCCCTACCTTTGATTAGGCTCACTTTCGGACATGGTCGAACTCACTTTCGAACATGGTTCCGACTCACTCGAACATGGTTCAGACTCACTCGAATATGGTTTCAACTCACCCGGGAATGAATTCTTCATAGGAATTCTTATATAACTTGGGGGATTCTTATGTAGTATGGGGGATTCTAACATAGTATGGGGGATTATTATGTAGCATGGGTGATTCTTATATAACATGGGTGATTCTTAAATAACATGGGGGATTCTTATATAACATGGGTGATTCTTAAATAACATAGGGGATTCTTAAATAACATAGGGGATTCTTATATAACATGAGGGATTCTTACATAACATGGGGGATTCTTATATGTTATGGGGGATTCCCATAAGTTATGGGGGATTCCCATATAATATGGGGGATTCCTATGTAATATGGGTGTTTCCAGTAGCTGGAAATAAAGGAAAAAAAAAATAATAAATAAAATTTTTGAAAAATAAAATAAAAATCAAATCAAATAAAATTTGACAAAAATTTTTGAAAAAAATAAATAAATAAAGTTTTCAAAAAATGAAATTTTTGAAAAAAAAAAATGTGTTTTAAATGTATAGTTAATTGATCGCCTTACATTGCGCCTTAAATGCCGAAACCGATGCATATACAGCGATTTATGTGTATGAAGGTATCTCGGGCGGTGTTTATGCCTTAGAATCTTGGGTGAAGTGAGCGTGTCATGTTGATTGTAGATGGCTAGTAGAAGACGAGGACAAGGACGTAGAGGCGTCGTGGGGGTCTTGGTCGAGCACCGCGTGTTGTCCTTGAGCCTTTGTTGAGAATTTTGTAGGTATTCTGTGTTTGCACTTCGCGCGGTGCCATGCGGTGGTCGAGAGGTCTAGTAACCTCCGGAAGTTTAGGGCCTTGACATCTCCAGGCATTTGCGGGAAAGATCGGAGTGGTGGTAGACCATTGGTTTATGCAGTCGAGGAAAGTGTTAGGAGAGCTATGGAAATTACCTGGGCATGACTGGGTTAGGCCCAGTTCAGGTTCGGCTGAGGTGAGGCCAGTATGGTAGAAATGGGCGAGGACCTGCAGTGACCTAGAGCGATGTTGTGTTGAGTTCGGGAGGCTGTTCATGGGTAGAGTACCTTCAGTGCACGAAGGCTCGGGAGTTCATTTGAAGTAGGAGCGATGTATGGAGTGGATTATGTGACTAGGTTCACGAGTTAGCCCTGGGTGGTTGATGATTAGCCAATGGCCCACCGAGACTTGGCGAAGTTAGGAGATTTGAGACCTTAAAGGCTAGTTATCGTGAGTTCTCCCAGGGATTGAGTGGAATAAGGATGATATGTCAAGGTTGCGGTTAGAGATCTCGGGGACTACACTCGCGCGGTGGGCCGGTCGCATGGACATGTCGAGTTCGATGTCATCTGGAGATGGGCGGCTGATAGCTTGGGATCCATGGGTGTAGCGTAGGAGGGTTCACTTTACCGCGGGGACGGTACTCGTGTGGTGTTTTGGGGAGACAGGCGATATTTTGCCTCGCGGTATACGAGTCCAGTGTTAGGGACGAGTTAAGCGGGTTAGGTTTGCGAGCCTTACACAGAGGATGAGGAGAGACTAGATTTAGATACCTCGAGTAGTGTGCGAGTATGTGGATGTTTTTCCCGGATGAGCTACGGGTTGCCTCCACACAGGAGGGTAGTAGACTTTGGTATTGAGTTCGCTGGTACTTCACTATCTCTATGACTCATAGGATGGCACCGGTTGAGGATGCGGGAACTCGAGTCATTACGGGAACCTCTTTGAGACGAGGGGTTTATTAGACGAGCAACTTCACCATAGGGCGCTCGGTTACGTTGCGAAAAAGAAGGATAAGACCAGCCCATTTGTGCATTGACTACGAGCGATTGAGAGCAGGAGTTACGATCGAGAATCGGGTACCCGTTCTGGGGATTGATGATTTGTTTGATCAGTTGAGAAGGGTGAGTCTACTCTAAGATAGACCATGCTTGGTTACCATCGGTGAGGGTTAGGGATCTGATTATCCACAAGGCAGTTTAGGGCGCATTATGGGCACTTTGAGTTCACGGTGATGCCCTTTAGTTCGATGCACCAATGACATTCATGGATCTCGAGCATAGGGTATTCCAATACTATCTAGATCAGTTATTGGTGATGCCGTGGATGACATTGATGCTGCGTCGAGTGGGAGCATCGAGTATCAGCAGGATTGTATTACGGTTGTTAAGAGACCATTAAGGCATGTATTGCGGTTGGCCAGTCTGAGGTTACAGTTTCTTTGCGGTGAGATTTTAGGGACCAGTGATGTCGTCGGGAGTGTCGGTCGACTCGAGAGAAGGTCGAGGCGTGATGAGGTTGGGAGAGGCCAGAATGTCGATGCGAGGAATAATGAGATTTCTTCAGGATTGGTGATCATTAAGGAGATTGAATGGGGCAGTTGTCCGTTCGGGCGGGGATATAGGATTTCACCTATGGGATATGGACTCCATGGTTGGGGCGGCCACGACCGTAGAAATCGAGAGTGCTGGAACACCGGGATACGGGTGTTGGTAGCGAAGGAGATCAAAACACTCCTAAGTTAGGGGAAGAAGAGACTTACGCTTCACACTGATTGAGACTAGGGCGAGGATTGACATGAGTGGCGGGATTTCCCGGAGACAAGGATCCCGAAGACTTTGGGGCGTCAGTCCAGGTGGGCGCTGGGAGCGGAGAGTATACAGTTCATTCCTCCACACCCTAGATGCAGTGGAAGGAGTAGTTTCGATTTCGGGTGCTATCTGGCACTCTGGCAACCACAGATTAATGGCCCAGAAAGGGGGCGAGTGTGGAGTCGAATCGGGAGACGAATCGAGTTACTTGCTTGATGGAAGCGTAGTGGACCTTAGGGTGGTAGACTTATTGGTTGTTGATGTCGAAGACCCGGCATGGATGGGTCAACGACCATCGGTTATCGATGGTGAACCTAGGTAGGGTTGTCATACTCAGAACCGCGACATTGGTTGGGCTTAGAGGTTAAGGCCTTTAGAGAAGCCAAGTATAGATGTTCTTCCCTGGGGTGTAGGGTGAGAGTTGACTTGATAGGTCAGGATTATGAGTGAGAGATCTCTGAGATTCTGCTCATGTGGACCCGGGAGTGGGGTGTGGGTGCACGGTAGGGTCATTCACCACTCTTGGTGAGTGTGGGTTGAGTTGTCTTTAGAATTCGTCGATAAAAGACTCTTAGTTTGATTCGAAATGTGAGTAATTAGAGTATGTGAAATGAAAGCAAAAGAGGCTAAATCAAATCCCCCAAGGTGAGAATCACAGGTTAAGTGTAAGAGACCCGGAAGATATCCGAATTTTTGTGAGAATGTAATAGGCTTGAAGTGTAAAGCCCAGAAGAATTATATGCCTAGAAATAAACGCACGGTTAAGTATCACGTAGACTTACAAGTTGAATGATAGAATTCGGGAATGACTCGAAATTTGGATACCCACATTGGAAATCGCGTTGGGTGTTGTTGGTGGCGAGGGGCTCGGTATACGGATGTCATTGTTCATGACATGGACTAGGTTGATGGTCCAGTGGTTATCGAGTGATTGTGACCTTGGGAAGACATCGAGTTTACACGCCAGTAAGGGTTGTGTAGGTTTAGGTGTGTATGGATTATATACAGGTATTAGAGGACATGCTACGAGCATGCGTCTTGGATCGTAAGGGTGGTGGGAAGAGCATTTACCGCTTAGTGGTCGCCTCTGACAATGGTTACACGGTGGGTATCGGATGGCACCACATGAGGCATTGTATGGGAGGCCCGTATAGATCAGATTATGTTGGACCAGAATTGGGAGAAACTCTGTCGGCGGTCACGATTTGATCAGACACCTCAGGAAGATGGGCTTAATCTGACGGCGTCTTCTCACACGGCTCATAAGCCGTGAGAAGAGCTATGCTAATGCGATATCGACCCATAGAGTTCGAGTTGGGGATCATCTTTCTTGAAGGTGATGCTAGGAAGTGGTCGGTCGATAAAGCGTGAGAGCCATGTAGGGTTCATTGGACCCTTCGAGATACCGAGAGGGTAGGCAGATTAGCGTCTTTGGTTGGCATTACCGCGGCATGATGGGTGTACGAGGTATTTCACGTCTCCATACTCAGGGTATACTCGGATCCCGGCTCATGTGGTGGATTGGGGACAGATTGAGGTTGACACGGATGGGACTTTTGAGGAGGGACCAGTGTGCATTGTTGATAGCCGTGATCAGGTTTTGCGACGCAAGACCGTGAGGCTAGTGAGGGTACTATGGAGGCACTATCGAGTGGAGGAGCCCACGTGGGAGCGTGAGGACACGATGCGGGCCACTATCGCCTTTGTTTAAGGGATGAAGGTATGTGGTTTTGTCGTTTAAGATTTGATATTTGTTTTTGCATGCGTGATAGAATGCACGTGCATATGCATGTGAGTGATTGTGATTGTCCTAAATTTCGGGACAAAATTCCTTTTAAGGAGGGGAGAATGTAAGACCCGAGAAATTCCAATTTCTGGAAAAAGGGCAAAATCGTAATTTCGATTACAAAATTGTTAATTTTAGTTAAAAATCCGTAATTAATTCTCTGGATCTCGGATGGCGAGCAATTTCACCGTTGGAATGTCGTCTCGTGAAATGAAATCTAGCTAGCAACGTAAAATTTTGCCGAATTAGGGGCGTTCGGGTCGACCACGTTTTGGGCATCGCGGTTAGTCTTGCGATAAAGCGATTTTCGATGCAACGAAAGTCACATCTGCCGTGCTCATGTGCCATGAGTGGTATGAATGAAGAAATGATGAAAATGAATGTTGAGAGATGGCGGAATGCCGAAGATCTAGGAAAGGGGCGTAAAGTGCATTAATTAAATTTTAAATTAAACAAATGACAAAAAGGGAATAGTGTTGGTCTTCTTTATGAAACCAAAAGAGCAAAAACGTGGAAGGGGAACCAGTAGCTTGCAGGAAACGAAAATGGTGGTTTTTGAAGTGCCGACACCTACAGAATTTGTGACAAAATCGTGGGACCACGTTTTTTACGGTCTGGCAAAGGGCGTGCGAGACGGCTCGATCTAGGCGTGTTCACAGAAAGAAAGCCGGATTGTGACTTTGATGACTTCATACATGTATTAGAATTCGAGTATTTTAATATATGGGTTGTATAAGAGTGAATATTTGAACTCTTAGAACTATTGGATATAGTTGGATTCATAGTGGTATATTGTGATGAGTATTGTTTATGGGCCCAAGTGGCCGTTTTACTCATGTTGGGATTATATTGATTTGTTTGGGACGGGGTACATATGCGAGTCTTGTATTTGGGTGAAACTCATTCTAAGGAGACTTTGCCAGATTTTACGAAGTGGCGTCGGTGGCAGGCATCCACTTGTATTCAGGGTTGGCGGTGATCAGCGGACCCCGGTTTGGGGTGTCTGAAGTCTAATCACGGTCACGTCGAGGTAATCTCCATAGCCTCAACACCTTCTTGATGCTTGCATGAACCCGATAGTGCGCCACCATCGGATCTCGCCACGCGAATGTCGGAGAGTGATGCGCCGCAAACCTCTGGAGGTTACTAGGATCTTCTGTCTACATTTATACCGGCTATGAGATAGCGGCCCGGCGCAGTACACCTCGACCTTAGTAAAGCACATTGATCGAGCTGGTGGTGCGGCCCGATTACCGTGGGCGTCTCTATCTGTCTCACGACTAGCCATCTATACGATTCGATGACAAGTTAAATCCTCGTCACAGGTATCTACAAGGCATAAACACATTAGGGGCACTAATCATACACATAAATCAGTGTATACACATTATCCTTACATTTACAAGTAATGCAAGGCAATCAATTTTGCATTTAAAATATTGTTTTCAACAAAAATTTTATTTTCGAAAATTTCATTTTTGAAAAATTTTTTTTCTAAAATTTTGTCTAATTTGATTTGATTTGATTTGATTTTTATTTAATTTAAAAAAAAAAAATTTCGAAAATTTTTGTGATGAACAGTGTTCATGAACCGGGTTCACGAACAATGTTGAAATTATTGACTTCGAGGAAACGATGCGAGTCAAGCGGGTCAAAAGCAGGCTAAGTGCACGAGTGCCTGACCCATGCCGGCGGCACGCTGGCGCGCGTATCGCGCACACTTTGCCAGTCTTGCCCGTCTTGCCAGTGCCGTGCGCCCATGTCGCTGCGCTCCCACTGCTTGCTGCGCCGCGCGTCTGCGGCCGTCTTAGCCTGCACTGCTTTGTAGCTCCACATGGCCTTGAGCCCCTACTCCCTCCCCAGTCACGATATAATTTTGTATTTGCGTCTGATTTCTAGCTAACCCATTTGCCTAAGTCACGATACAATTTTTGTATTGTGATACACTGCCTTCCTCATGCCCTTTTCACTACAATACACCAGAGTGTATTGCGATCGAGTCTCCCGTAAGCCCGACACGGTCGGAATACAATGGCGTATTGCGTCTGGGCCTTGGCTTGACTAAGTGCCTCTATTCTGATACACTTGACCCACTGCACCTTTTCTCTTATGATACAATCCACCTCTCTTACTATCGAGAGTCATTTCTGTCGCGTCTGATGCGCTTTCTTGCAATCTGATTGGGCGTGTGATCATTTCTGCACCAAATTTATTATTATTATTATTTTCATTTCTTTTTTTTTTTCATTTCTAGCTATTGGAAAATTAAAAATATACACCTATTTTTTATTTCATAATGCCATGATAAATTTATAAAAATTTATTTTACTCGATTTTCTTCAATTTTACTACTTGTAAAGTCTTAGAAAATTATTTTCTCCTCCTCATAACCAAATAAATTTATGAAATTTATTTTCTTTATTTTCTTTTTCCAGTTTTACACTATAAAAAAATTTTCTCCACCTTATATAGATATACACCAGTGTATATATATATATATATATATATATATATATATATATATATATATATATATATATATATATATATTCTCATTTTTCCAATAAACTAAATAGAATTGGCAAAATTTATTTTGTTTATATTTTCATTTAGTGCAGGAAGAAATGGTCGAGACCTCCTCAAAGCCTCCTTATCTGACATACTAACCACCAGTGTTCAACCTCAAATTTATTAGAATTTGATTTCATTGTATCGATAAAGCGAAATAAATTTCTAAATTTATTTATTTTATTTTATTCTTAGTTTCCTCCTTGTAAAACTACAAAACTTCCCGACACATCATGGTTTCCTAGGTGCTAATCACTAAGCACCCTGAGCCATACCTGATACATGTTCGCACATCATTCATGTTATGAATATTTTTCACACAACAAATTTATCAAATCACACAAAACACATCAAACACATGCATCGTATCTGGTTTTGTCAGTGATTTCACCAGGTAATCATTACCTAAGCCCAGGAACATCAAACCACCCAGTGGTGATGTTCTTCTCAGCCATGGCTAGCCCCGAATCCTCCCAAATCTCTGGGTTTCATATACCTATACTGCAATGAGCCACCCAGTGGTGATGGATACTGTTAGAGCTCTAGGTATTCGTATGCCTAAGCTCTACGATGCAAATTTGTGACGCGTTTCTGGGGTCAGTTGACTGCAGTCGACCGCGGAATCTTCGTGGATGTCGGATGCCTGCCGACGTTCGCGAAAGTGGCGAGTCTCGGCTGTCTGCGGAGAGCTCTACCCCAGTCGTCACCGTAATATAGCACATCGATCAACATCAATCCTGAGATATATATGCGAGTAAAGCAGGATCTCTTGGGCGTCTTGATACTTTCGTTTCTAATATCGCCATTATGTCCGATAGTTTTGAAAGAGTTAATCAATTCTCTTTTATCTGACATATATTAAATTCTAACATTCTAATACATTGTATACATTCAGCAAAAACCAAAGCCATAATCAGGTTTCTTCTAAAGCGATTGCCACAGGGCGGCCCAGTCTCTCGTGCGCTCACATGCACAGAAAATATGTTCCCTCGACGAGGGTGAGCTAATGCTCGATAGTGGAATCACCTAAGTGGGCTACTCCACCTAAGTGCATATCTGTGCTCCAAATAAACACGTTCAGCGAATGCATGATCATGCTTGAATCTACTTACTAAACTCATATCCAGGAGTCCTCCCGAGCTCCTCACTGCCTAAGCCACGTGCATGAAAACTAATTTGAAGCAAAGTTATTTGTTTATGTTGTAGTCTACCTCAGATCTAAGTAATTGGATAGTCTCGGAGTGTTATATATTTAGTGGACTACCCTCCGAGATATATCAATTGGGCCGTCTCCGACGATTGATATTATGTGTGGACTACCCTTCGATGTATATCAATTAGGCCGTCTTCGACGATTGATATTTTTAGTATGGACTACCTCGGGTCATTTATTATTATTTTTAGACAACCCTCGAAACCATTCTCTGCAGAATTACCTCATGCACTCACTCTATCTCTGCAGGGTCTTGGTGCATATAAATGCATTGACAATCTTGGATTTGATAACTCATATACTTAGCGTAAATATATCACCATGCATATATTCACATAATTTAAATCACACAATCATGTTATGTAATTTCACATTCCACCTCCAAAAATTAGCTGCCATTTAATGATCAAATCTGAACAATTCCGCCCAGATCGCTCACGACGAACACATATTTTTCACAAAAAATTAATTTTGCGAACTCTTTGCATTTCAAGGAGCAATTAAAACCCTGATTCTTGTTCCTATCAAAACCTAAATTTTCGGTTCACTTTGTGAACTGTTTCTATGGCACTCGAAGCGACCCAGTAGACGGAGTCACGGTTGTCCACATGGAGTTTCGTCAACACCTCGGTTCCAGATTTGGAGGCAGATCAAGCAACCCCTCACGGCCTCGTTGACTCAAACATTAACATGGCTCTTAAGCAGAAGAATAAAACCCGAGTAGGGAGAAACCCTGCCTCTCGGAAGTTTGAAGCTCTAGAATTTAGTGCGCGCGAAGCCAGCTCTTTCCGCGTAGAAGCGGCTTTCCTTCTTGTCGAGGCTGGCGGCGGTCGGATGCGGAGTATTTTGAGAGAAGTCATGTACTCTCTCTCTAAACTCAAAATTTGGAAGCCCATTGTCGGAAATCCCCTTTTCACGTTTTGCTCCCTTTTTAATTTTGAAGAGACAACACTATTGGACATTTTGTCCTTTAGTGTCATTTAAACAAATTCTAAAATGATCATTTTGTCCTTAATTTCCCAGTTTTGACATTCGGCACTATCTCGGCCGTCCATTTTCATCCTTTCTCTACTCATGCCACATATGGAATATGAGTACGTGTTATATGTGACTTTCGTCGCATCGAATCGTTTTCGGCACGAAGCGTGATGCCTCGGCGTGTAAATTAGGCGTCTCGGGTCGGCGAAGTCGACGTGCTAGGCTGGATTGGCGAGGAGCGATTCCAATGGTGCAATCCATTTCGTTATCCGAGATCTAGAGAATAAATTTCAAATTTTTAACCGAAATTACAATTTCGTAATCAAAATTACGATTTTGCCATTTTTCCAGAAATTGGAATTTCTCGAGTCTTACAATACCAGCGTAAAACTATTTATACTATACACTAGTATTGAAAAATAAAGTTTAAACCATTCCAGCGTTTTGGTTACAAAACTTGGCTGTGACTTGAAATTTCTCGCCTCACATTTTTACCTACACACTCGAAGAGAATATGGCGAAAACATTGTGCTTGTGTAATCCATGTAAAACTTAACGTGGAAACACAAAGCGACTATATTGAAGCTTGGTCAGTTTAACAAAACTTCACACTCAAGTACATTAAGGTTACACAACATTCATATAAAAGCCCAAATAGAACAAATTATCCTTGAAACACAAAAGCCCACACAAAAAAAACACTCATTTTGGCAAATTTTTTTCAACGATGCTCTCTGGACTTTAATACCCAAAATTATTCAAACGGTCTTCAAAATTATGAAACTCTCCATATCAGTCGATTTATATATCCAATGACATTTCTTTAAATTTTCAATTTAAAATTCCTTCTCTAAGGCCCCAGTACACCTTCTGAATTTAACATTTTGATACCAAATTAGTTAGCATCGCTGGATCACCTACGGTAATCACCAGTTTCTAGGAGTCTTAACTCCATAAGTGGAAATGGTTGCTTCGCTCATTTTGAGGCTGGTTTAAAGGTTTCTTCTCAATTGGAATCACCCAATTTGATCTTAAAACTCAGTTATTGTATTTTACATCTAAGATTACTCAAATTAGAGCAGAATCACTTACATAGCTCCATTTTAATGATTCTGGGCACTTTGGGATTACAATTTGCATACACTTCCTTCAAGTACATTATTCCCCTAGAAGTCTATTTTACCCAGAATTTTGAATAACTCAATTTGGATGAGTGAAACTCAACTTATGGCCAAAACACTATAACAATACCCAAAGCAGAGCATAACCCGTGAGCTACATGAGCTCACATTTAAGTCCATATTTGGGAGCCTTAGAGCTACAATTTTCTCTTTGTCCCTTATATACATTTGTATCCCTATCGCTTATGGTTCTTTACCAATTGGAATCACTTCATTTGAATGATTATAACTTAATCTATAGCCAAAACAAGAATAGGGGTTTTTACAAAATTTTGACAACATTTCCTTTGAAAACCCAACATTCTCCTTTTTTTTTTTTTTACAACCATTCCTCAAAACCAATCCAACAAATCAAGACAATACAAAACAACCTCAAACCCTAGTTCTAGGAACTAGATCAAGAACCCAATAACCATGGAAATCCATATAAAGGTCAAAAAGTCCAATAATCCAAACCAAAATCCAAAATACAAATGATTCCATACAAAACCATAGAATTAGCAAAGATTTCATGTTTATCTTATACCAACTAGTTTTACCCGCCCACAACTTCAACAAATCTAGGGTTAGGATAATCTCTGACAAAACCAGAATGGAGCAACTAATACCCTTGAAAATCCCATACTAAAAACCACAGAAATCCAAATACACATGATTCCAAACAAAACCACACACAATTTCTTCTCATGCTAGCTTCCTCTTCTTCGTCTCTTCTTCTTCTCTTCTCTCCCTTTTCTTCTCCCAAAACGTGGAGCCCTAAATTTGTGAGACCAAATGAGCTATTTGTTGTCCTTGCATGCTAATTTTTCGCTTTAATTGCGATTAGGTCCTTAAATGCTTTCATCTTATTTGCACATTAAATTTGCTATTTACATAATGACATACTCCACTTCTTTTATTATGACCTTCACATCACTTTTGTAGATTTACTATTTTACCATTGTTACAGCATAAAAATTGGGTTCAATCAATTTATCATTTCACTTTAACTTCCAAAAAATGCTCTGACAGTGCGCGTATGCGCCTACGGTTATACGTGTCGTACCCTCTCGGAATTTGGGAGTTATTCGTTACACAGTGTTTCAGCCAGCGGGGTGAGCAATGCCCAGTAGTTAAATTTTCGTACAAGGGTTTCATTTAAATCGCGCGTGCATTAGCACCGCAAACATCCATTCACATTCCTATAAATGCAATTCTTACATGGAATGATTTCATGATACGCATGAGATGTGACTCTCATGCCTGACACAAAGTCGACCCAGGCTCCTACGCGCGCAGCGCCAGAGTGTGAAAAACTAGTCATTGATGTTCCTTGATGGCCCAATTCATGTGAGCCTCGATACAATTTTGAATATCATCAAATTTCGTGTATTTATTTATGGGCTATGCCATTTTTGAGGTTTCACCGCTGGCGGAGATCGTCGTGCGCCTTGAGCATTTTACGGACTTTCCGCAGCCGGTGATCATGTCCTAGCACGCATGTAGGGTGGGTCTTTCACCTGCAGGGGATCTACCCTGACTTGTTCATGACATAGCGTGATTGTTTATTTATTTATTTTTGTTTTTATACGATCGTGAGTCTCGACCTTGGACCTTGTCCCATTTTCGAGCTCACCACACATTCACCAAGAATGGTGAATTTAACATCTCCATGCACCCACATCCGACTCGACGCGATGCTATAGTGCATATGAATGCAATCATGCCAATTCATACACTTTCATGATTCATAAACAATTATATTTTCTGCAATATAATTTCATAAAATTCAAACCATGTTAACATCAGCTCGGCGCCATTAACAATATCATTCTTTACACCACAATCATGTTATTCATTTTCGCAATACACACAAAACTGTACGCATAGACAGTCTAAAATTCAGTTTCACAATTCAGCTCCGGATTGTCCAAAAACAGTCCTGGAATTTTGTTTCAAGGCTGTTCAAAACAGCCCAGAAATCCAACACATGGACTATCCAAAGGTAGTCCAAAAATCCAGCATTCATTCCCAAACCATTGGAATTTGGAGCGTGTAAGACCCAGAAATTTGGATTTATGGAAGGGTAAAATCTAATTTTGGTCAAACCGAAATTTTATAGATCTCCGGACAGTCAGCAGTTCAATGTTAGAATCGTCTTGAAATCTAGCTAACATATGAAATTCGTCGGTCGAGACGATCGGGTGGCACATTTTCGAGGCATCGCGTTTGGTCTTGGAAGTAAAGCGATAGGTGATGTGGCCAGAAAGTCGCTATAACATGTACTCATGTGACACATGTTGTAGTGAGAGGATGAAAATGGACGGCGAGATAGTGTCAAATGTCGAAAATCAAGATTTGAAGCGTGGGTGAATGGTTAAATGATAATAGGCGAAATGGCGAATAGTGTCCATCACCATCCTTTAAACCCGAAGACGAACGTGAGAAGGGATGAAATCTTGCAGTAGCTTTTTAGGTTACGTTTTTAGAGACAGTGTGGCTCTCTCTGGGTTTACGGGCGTCAGGCCCGAGTCGGAGTGCTCGAGACAAGAGGAAGGTCGCTCTACGTGGTGAGGCCTACGAGTGGGCTCCAGTTTTAAGGAGTTTTGAAAAACTCCGTGAGGTAGGGGTTTCATCCTACTTGAGTTTTACACTTTGTTTAAGTGTATTTATGATGCTTGAGTTGATTGAGGTCGTGAGTGGCCGTTTGATCGGTCCCAAATCTTGGAACCGAATTGTTAGAAAATTATGAAACTCATTTATGCAGTTCGTGATTGTCCACGGGTTGTTTGGGTTGTTAATTGTATAATTTGTGGAACAAATTGTATTGTGATGTGTACGAGGCGAATGGCGCATAAAGTGAGGTTCGCGACGTGGCTTAGATATTTGGTGATTGGCGGAGTGAGCACATTAATCCAGGGTTTTCTTTGTTCACATGAATAGTGACACGAAAATAAATTTTTGTGTGAAAATGTGTTTGGTCGAGCAATTCAAGTCGAATTGCTCGTGTTTGATAATTAGCCTAAGTGAGCTAATTTTTTTGTGTAATGGATTGTGAAATTACATAACATGTTGTATGATTTAAATTATGTAAATATATGCATGATGATATATTTGCATGTGCTATATAAATTATATTGGAATTGGCATCATGTTATGTCTTGTTTTGGGCATCTAGAACGATAGGAGTGAGTGCATGAGGTGGTTTATTGAGAGAGTGGTGTCGGAGGGTTGACTAATAATAATAATTATCGGAGTGTGTCCATTAAAATATCGGAAGGTAGTCTATATAAAATATCAATTGTCGGAGTCAGCCCAATTGATATACATCGGAGGGTTGTCCACTAAATAGATCATCGGAGTCGGTCCACTAATTATATCGGAGGGTTGTCCTTGATTAAAAACAAATATCTTTTTATTTTGAAAATAATGTTTCTCTGTGGGCAGGCAGGAGTGTGGGGGGTCGGTGAGGCTCGGGGTGAGTTGGTCGTATGAGCGTTGAAGTAGGATCGTACATTTACTTGAATGTGTGTTTCGATGGAGCGTGTATATACGCTTGGGTGGAGGAAATGGCAGTTTGGTGATTCCACTATTGGGCATTAGCTCACCCATCGAGGTATTATTTAAGGTACGGGGAAGCGCACGGAGGCGAGCTCATCATAGAGGCCGTTTTAGGCAGGGTTGTGGCTTTGGTTTTATGATGTACTACATGTATTAGAATTTTAGATTTTAATATATGTTGTAGAAGAGTAAAATTTTAACTCTTGTAACTATGGTATATAGTTGGTATGATTATGAGTATTGTTTTATGGGCCCAAGCGGTCGTTTTTACTCATATATATATCTTATGATGTTGATGATTAGGACAGGTGGTTCTTGGGTAGAGCTCTCGTGCGGGAGACTGCAGATTTTCGGTGAGTTGTGTCGGGTTGCAGGCATTTCACAGTATTTCACGGGTTGACGGGTTGTCAACGGACCCCGGGAAATGGGGCGTCACACGCATGGCTATTTCCGGCCCCAAAACACTAAAACCATTTGTATGGCTTTTAAACGAGAATTAGCAAGTAGAGGAGAAAAGACCTCTTGGAGTTTGCAGAAACTCTACTTTTCGATCTGCTTGATGCTCTCAACTGCCCGGGAAGCTACTTTCTCTCTTGCTTTCAGAAGGCCAATGGAGTAGTCCCGATCGTTTGGGAAATCTAGAGAGAAGGTAGAGAGCTTCTCTTTATATTTTCTCCTTCTCCTCCATTTTTCTCTTTTCTACTTTCTTTCTTATCTCTCTGGCCCGATTTGGTCGAAAATGGGTCGAGTGGGATGTCTCTTTTTACGCGTGTCACCCCGTCCTATTGTCTCTCTTGGATTTCCTTTATCACCATATCCATATGTTTGGATTTTCCTCCTCTTAACTTGTGACACATGTGTGCGGACATTGGTTGTGCTCTCGCCGACACGTGGCTGTGTGAGCCACCCCTTGCGAAGTGTCTCGTGTGACTCTCGATCTTTTTCTAAGCATTGAAATTTTGGTACATGCCGAGTTCGGCGGTGATAACTAGATTTTGTGAGAAGATTTCAACGGTGAAGTCTGTTTCGTCATCCGAGATCTAGAAAAATTACGGATTTCGGCCAAGAGTAGTTTCGCTACCGGGAAAATTGAATTTTTCGGGTTTTACAAAAAGTCTAAATTTTTTTAAATTTTAAAGTAAAAAATAAGTCAATATTTACTTTAAATGAATGTAAAAGAAAAATATTTCATTAGAATAATTTATTGAAAATTCAAAATAAAAAATTAATAGTTGTTGGTTTTAAGAATATTTTAATTTTAATTTTTTTAAAACTTTAATTTAAAAGTTTAAAAATTAGACCGGAATTTAAAATTTAAAATAAATAATTATGTACCTTAGTTTTAAAATTGAAGTTGATATTTATTTTAATGTTAATATTTAATTTTAATTATATGTTTTTTGTTTAGAGAGAAAGTGAGATTGCAGATGAGAGACAGGTGAGAGAGTCATAGAGAGAGAGGCGAATGGAGGAAGGTGGGGTGAGAGTGAGAGAGAGTGGAGGGAGGAAGGTGGGTAAGAAAGAGAGAAATCATATAACATGAGGGTATTTTGGGATCTTTCTTGCAATCATTAGGTTTTAACTTGATTTACAAATATATTTTCCTGTCATTAGGAAACAAAGGTAAAAAAAGTGAACTTTAAAAAAAAAATGAAAATAATTTTACATATCATATTTGATGATCTGTTTTTACTTTTTGATTTTTAAATTTGGTAACAGAAATTTTGAAAATTAACATGTAATTTTTATTTTTAGATTTTTAAAATTAAAATACAAAATTAAAACACACCATCGTTTTATGTTATTATAAGTGGAATAAAAATTTGAGAGGAAATGTAAGGGAAAGAAAATAAGAGAAATAAATAATACAAGTAAGTGGAAATTCAATATATTGTTTTATTTTCACCAATTTAACTCATCAATAAAGAAATTAAATAATATATAAGTTTTCAAATAATTTAATTTATAATTGATTTTCTTTTAGATTCTTCGTTAAACAATCAAATTTAAAAAATAATTAGCATTTTTTTTATTATTTTCTGATAACCAAACATAACCCTTAAATTTTCAAATAATAAAACAAAAGTGAGGTGTATCATAAATATAAATTTCTTTCTAAAGAAATTTCATCACTAATCATTTAAAAACATTTTTCCAACTATAATTAAAGAATATATAAGCATCCTATCTTAATGTTATCAAATTTACTCAGTTATAAGAAGTTCGTGCTTCAAAACAAAAAACAAAAGGCTATGCTTGGTATATTGTTAAAAGAAAATGTAAATGAAAAAAAAAATAGAAAGAAAAAGTAAAAAAGAAGAAAAAAAAGAAAATAGAGTTAATATTAACATATTATTATTATTTATTATTTTAAACTCATTTTTTATATTAGATAATTTAAAAAAATATTTTAAATCATTTTATTTATATTTAATTTTGTAAGGTTTCTATGAAAATTATTTTTATATAATTTTTCAATAAGCAAAAACAGCCAAAATTGTTAAACCCAAACAAAATTCAATTTTTCTAAAAAAAAGGCAAAACGATAACTGCTGCAATAGTGTAGGTGGAAAACTTGAAATATTTCTAAATATCGGATGATGAAATGAGCTTGTGGATTGGCGTCTACGCGAAATCCCCTAGTTATTATTCGATTGTTACGCGGATTCTAAGATGAGTCGAATTTCGCGTTTTGAGGCAGCGAGTGTCGAGTGGCATGGAGTGGTGCATGGCATGACAAATGTGGATGCCACATGGCATAACTTAGTGTGGATCTGTGTGACACGCTAGGAGATGGACATATGACATGATAGCCATGTGGTGTAACAAATGACACCTAAAGCATGTGTCCATGTGACATATGACATATGATACATGGACCATGTGAAGACACATGGCCATGAGAGAGAATGAAGGAAGGTGAGAGGAAGTTTCCTCTCACTTGGGATAAGACCAACAAAATGAGAGAGAGCATAAACAGTTCGGTGGTATGAAAACAAAAAATAAGGAAAAAGAAAAAAATAAAAGGAAAGAAAAGAGAAAAGAAAGAAAAAGAAAAGAAAATGAGGAAAAAGGAAAGTGGAAAAATAAGTCGCAGGGAAAGTCGGCGTGGGAGAAAAGGAAAAGGGAGAGAAGGAAAGAGAAGATTTCCCGATGTTCAGACGATCGGAGCTAGATAGTGCGAGCTAAAGAGGTTGGTCGGCCTTGACGAGGAAGGCTACGTGAATGCAGAAATCGAATTTTAGTCGAGCTCTAAGAGGTGGAGTTGGGAAAAATGGGTTTGACGCGATAAATTAGTATTTTGAGCTAAAATTACAATGGGTCCCACAAACCAGCACCCCGATTGGGTCCACATGGAAATGTGTTCTCCTCCAGCGAGGGAGATGAAGATTATATATTGAGTTACTTTGAAACCATTAAGGAGTGAATTAGAAATTGCTCGAACATCATTACTGAAAATGATAGTAAGGGTTTAAACTTGTGAAAAAGCTTGTGTCCCACATCGAATGGGAACAAGACTTTTAAAAGGTATATATACACCTACCTTGTAGTTGGGTTTGGGCCCCATGGGGCACCCCAGTTTTGTGAAAGGGGGAGGACCTAGCTCATGCTTGGTTCACCACACACGCGCGCGCGTCACCCTAGGCCGGGCTCGGGTTCGGGTTCGGCATGTATATATCCTTAATTTTTTAAACTTGATAACAAAACGATGTCGTTTTTCTGCAAACTGTTTTCTATTAAACGTTTTATGTTCATCTTATGTTCCGTTTATTATGATATATGTGAGTGCTACCTAAAAGGAGTTTTCTCCTATATTGGTTCCTCTTTATTTAAGAGCCATAAATGACGGTGTGGTTCAGCCCAAACATAGGACTGAATTTTCGGACATTGGAATTTGTTTTTAGACCGGTCGAGTTGGAGTTTTGAAGGTCGGTATGGAACTGATTTGGTTCGGGGCGAGCTAAATACGAGAGATTTTGTTGTGAGCTATTTTTTGGAGCAGTTTAGTAGAGTTTCGGGGCCTTAATAAATTTGAATTATAGTCGTTAACAAAGTTGACAAAAATAAATAAAGCAAGTAAAGCTTAAATTTACGGGTGAGTCGATTATTTCAAGGCAGTATGGCGGAGTAAGGCTAGTTTATTAGTAATTTGTTTTTTTTTTTTAATGTTATTGCTGGAAATTAAATAACACGTTGAATGGGTTGTAAATATGTAGATATATGTGTGTTATATATATTTGCATGAATGAATGTAAATTATATGTTTTCGATATAATTATCCATGGTACTCCATGATACCGGTTTTATAAGTGTTTCATTGTACATATAACATAGGATACATGTAATGACATTTTCCCTAGATTACATATGCGGGGACATCGCATTGAGTCAAGTGTGTGTATGGATTATGATCATTCATCATTCTTGGTGAATGGGTGGTGGCTTTCATTAATAGGACAACGTCGAGTAAATTCATGGTTTCGAAGGATAGATACCCTAGGGTGAAAAACCGGGCCAGTTCAGAAACCACCAGACGGTGAAAGTCCAAGAGTTGGAAGGCGTCACGATGTTATGGTGAGAACCCGAAAATCCATAGCCTGAAATACTTATAAACACGGGATTTGATTTGTAAAACATGAGAAAAATTCAATTTTTCTGAAAAATGGTAAAACGGTAATTTCAATTGGCAAAATTCTCTAGATCTCGGATAGCGAAGCAGTTCTTGTAGTTAAATTCGTCGCGAAATCGTGACCGAAAAAAGTTCGTGATTACGAGACGGTCGAGTATTTATAGATTTATGGGTGATAAATCGCTAGTGGCTTCAGGGACGAGATTTTTACGAAAATCTCGAAATCGAAATAAGCTTGAGTTAAAGTTCATTTAAAATAATTGAATTGAAAGAAATGAATTTTCGAAGTCATAGGACCGAATGAAGAGCAATATAAGTTATGTATCCAAATAATAATAATAATAATAATAATAATAATAATAGTAAATAAAAAAAATAAAAAAAGATAAAAATCATAAAGTAATTTGTGCGTGAGAGCGGAGGAGAGATTTTTTTTTCTCTCTTCGTTCTTTCTCGGATCTACGAATCCCGGATGTAGGTTTTCGCCAGTTTGAAAGGCAAAGGGTTGATCACAGCGATGAGGTGGCGTGGGCCTGAAATCTTGGAGTTCGTCGAGCTCCACGATGTAGAAGGGAATTTTCCTACTTGTGTTATTTCTAGTCTAAAGGCATATATTAACAGGATTAACAGAAGGCCGTGAAAATTTGTAATTTGATTCTCATTTTGGGCCCGAGTATATAGTACTGAAATTTTAAATTGTTTCGAACGGTCAGACTTAATTTAGGCTGATTTCGAGCGATTCGGGTTAGATACCGAAATTTGTTTTTAGGCAGTCATAGCCAAAATTTTCGGGACTATTTTGAGGGCAGTCTGGACTATGTTGAGTTTGGTTTGCTCCGGGGTGATGTCTTTGGGTTTGAAATGGTGTGTTTGGTATCGCGATGTTGATAATGAGCGAGTGAAGGGACGAGAGGTGCCTTGTTTTTATATGGGCCAGATTTGGGTATTTGTGTTATTACTAGAAAATGTGTATAGTTCAGTTTTAAAATGAATTGTAATTGTTTGTTAATTAGCATGTATTTAATTTTGGTGTAATTGATTGTAATTTGCATAATATGTTTTTGTGTGATTTAATTATGTTATATATATACGTCAATGAATATATTAGCATGAATGTATTAATTGGCATCATGCGACCACTTATGCCTTGCGTTAACCTGAAATTAGGTTGGTCCATGGTTGAAGGATCGACTCTTGTGTTAGGTGTTTGATGGTGTGTCGTGAGTACACGGTTGTGGATCAACACCGCGTACGGTGTTGATTAGTGGGTTTGATTAATAAGACAACGTCCAAATGAGTCACACGGGTTAAGAAAATGGAAATGGCTCATTGCATTTCATATGCACTGGGGCACCCTAGAACAATAGGAGTGAGTGCATGAGGTGGTTTCTTGAGAGAATTGTTCGGAGGGTTGACCCAGCGATATTATTTATCGGAGTGTGTCCCTCTGACATCGGAGGTTGTCCATATAATATAAATCGTCGGTCACGCCCAATTGATATACAGCCGGAGGGTTGTCCACAAAATAAATTATCGAGTGCATCCACTATTTATATCGAAGGGTTGTCCACGGTTAAGCAATACCTTTGTTTGGAAATGGTTTTCATTCATGGCGAGAATATATGTTTGAAATTCGGTGAGAACTCGAGGCGTATGGGTGTAAGAGAGGCAGCGATATCATAGTTACGTATGAGTGTAGAGACTGCGGTATCACCAGAAAGTTATGTTACCCCGAAAGGAGCCTGCTTGTCATGTTTATCACATAGACTTAGGTTGTGTGATAAAAGTCGGGATTGACAGGATTTGTTACTTGTGACACCATTGGGTAATGGGCCAGGTGAGGGCTGATCGCAGGTCATTGGTAATACCAGTATTGGCCGGTTATCCTGAGTTGGCATATACATGTGAGGCGAGTCGGGTGAGTGACTCGGGATATATTACTCAATGACATATTGAGTGATGAAGGTAGCGGAAAGCGGTACATGGGGCATGGTGGTCGAGTCTGTTCATGGCATGTAGACGTGGTAGGCATGGGTATGTTGCACTTGGATGTGTGTTTGATTATCGACCATTGCATGTGCACTTAGGTGGGAGTAGCCCTTGTAGGAGATTATCACTCTTGGGCTTTGCTCACCGTCATTAGGACCCCCTTCGGTCTGGTCGGTCTGAGACGGTGGCGCGATTCGGGACCCGCCTGCAGTATAGAGAAAAGCGGAGCTTGTGGCTTTGATTTTGTATAACATGTATTAGAATATATATGTTTTGTATAAAGAGTAAATTTATTAACTCTTGAACTATTGTAGATAGTTGATAATATTTGGGATATATTTTGTGAGTATTGATGCGGGGCCCAGTGGCCATTATATTATTAAATGCAGACTGAGTGGTCGTGACCCATTTGGGACCGGGTTTTGTATTTGGGTAGAGCTCCCCGTCTGAGAGACTCTTGGAGTTTCCTGTGAATGTCGGGTAGGTTGCAGAGCATCCACAATATTCGCGGGTTGACGGGTTGTCAACGGGACACGCCCAGTTTTGAGTTTCACAACTTGGTATCGAGCATGGGTATCACGACTACCTAGGGCTTAGGGACATGGGCTTAGGCCGGCTGCTTTGCGGTGAAATTGATGCTAGCATGTAGCTTGTTATCGGGTTTAGGTACAAATGCTAGGAGTTCATGGGATGGGTTTAGACCCGCTGCGTGCATGGTGTGTTTTCAGTATTGTGTTGGATATGTGTTCCATGTTTGTCATTGTGTGATTGTGTATTTTTATTGCGTGGAAAACTTATACACGGTATGATGTATATGAGAAATGTGATTGCGTGGTTATTGCGCGGGAAAATTATATGCATGACATATTGTATATAGGAAGAAGTGGAATGCTAAGGTTAGGAACTATAACCTTAGGGGTTCGGAGAAAGTGATGAACTGAAGTGTTGAATTTTAGTAGAAATAAATAAAAATTGGTTGGAAAGTATTGGCACATAGGCGATGACGAATTCGGTTCATGGTTGTTAAGTCTATTAGTAATTGGCATGTGTATTACTAGTTCGTGAAATATGAGATTAAATAAAGTTTGTTGCCATTTGACATGTGTAGATGGAAAGTCGGTAGGGACGTGAGGTCGTCCATGAGGTGTAATGACACCACCGATGTTATTGTGGTGCCTAAGTTATGCGGATGCAGTCATAATTCTGCAGAGCTCGTGATCGAGTAGTCAAGTCAGAAAGTGCTCTGATTTAAGTCACATCATCCTCCAGGCGTTTTACGACGGGAGGGATCAGATGGTGTGGTCATTGGTTTGACGATTGAGAATGTATCGGAGGCTATGGATATTACCTTGATGCGACGGTCGGGCTAGGCTGCGTTCGGTTAGAGGTGAGTCCCAGTGTGGTGGGGCCGGGTTAGAACCTCTAGGGATTTGGGGCAATGACTTAGGCGAGAGTTCTATGGATCTTTATGACAGTATTTTTCGGCCACTACTAGGCATGCGAGGCCGAGAGTTCCTAGAGTGAGGCGGGGCGATGACGGTGATGGAGCCATGGCGGATTCACTAAGTTGGCGCGTTTGGTGATGACTATGTGGCCCTGGTGCTGCGAGTCGGGGAGATTTGAGAATGAATTTGAAGTTGTCCATTCGGAGGCTGGTGTGGGCCTTCGCCTCTGAGACATGGACTCATGGTCGGGACGACTTTGGCCGTAGAGAGAGAGATGGATGGCGCACAGGCATTCGAGATCTCTGCGATCTTAGATGCGGGAAGAAAGGAGGATCGGCGCCGCCGGAGTTTGGCTTAGAGGTTAAGGCCTCTGGAAAAGCCATTGTATGGGAAAATTCTCCTCACAGGTCTAGGGTGAGAGTTGGTCGAATATGGTAGACATACCGGGTTTTGATGTCATTCTTGACATGGATGAGTTGACAACCCGTCGGTTGCGGTGGTGTGACTTGGCGGGTTATCATACGAAACACGGTCTTGGGTTAGCAAAGTAGCATATGCATGTGAGTGATGCGTGTAATGCGTGAATTTAGGGACGAAGTGCATTAAAGGGGGGAATGTAAACCAGAAAAATTCAATTTTCGAAGGGTAAAGCAGTAATTTAGTTGAAAGCAGAAAATTCTTTAGATCTCGGATGGCCAAGCAGTTGCGTGGGTTAAATTCGTCTCGCGAGATCCTAGTGACCCTAGAAAAGTTTCGTCGAATTTGGGACGGTCCCGGGAGATATTTTACGAACCACGGGTGATAAATCGCTAATTGACTTGGGGGACTGATTTTACGAAAATATCGGAAGTCAGAAAATGGCTTGAGTTAAAGTTCATTTAAAATAATTGAACTGAAAAGAAATAAAATTTTTTGGGGAATAAACGGATCCGAATGAGACAATATAAGTTATGTATCCAAATAATAATAATAATAATAATAGTAAATAAAAAAAATAAAAAAATAAAAAAAGATAAAAATCATAAAGTGATTTGTGCATGAAGGCGGAGAAGAGATTTTAACTTTTTTCCCTCACTCGTTCTTTCTCGAGATCTACGAATCGATTTGTAGGTTTTAAATGAGTGACGAGAAGTTGATACGCGATGAGAGCTACACGTGGGCATCAAAATCTTGAAGTTTCGTCAAACTCCGAGGTGAAGAATTTTCCTACTTGTGTTATTTCTAGCCCTAAGGCCATGCAATAGCTTAGGATTAACCGGCCCAGTGAAAGGCGTAAATTTCGATTCTCAAATTTTTGGGTGAGTATGGTGCAGGAAATTTTGGAGTTGTTTTCGGACGGTCGGCTTAATTCGGGACATTTCGAGCAGTTGGTTGAATTCGAGGCATTTTAGACAATCATGACAGAATTTTTGGGACTATTTTCAAGCAGTCCCGGACTATGTTGAGGTTTGGTTTTGCTCGGGAGACGTGTCTTGAGTTTTGTGGTGTGTTTTGGTATCACAGTCTTCGGTGATGAGCGAGTGAAGGACAGAGGTGCCACATTTTATATGGGTCAGAGATTTGAGCCATTTTGTGTGTTATTACTAGAAAATGTGTATGGTTGAGTGATTCAAAATGGTGCTCGTGTTTGTTGATGTGATGTGAGCAAATTTTGGTGTAATTGATTGTGAAATTGCATAACATGTTTATGTGATTTAATTATGTTAATATATATATGTATGAATATATTAGCATGAATGTGTGTTGGAATTGGCATCATGCATTCCATATGCACTGGGGTAACCTAGAAATTAGGTGTGAGTGCATAGTTGAGATCGACACTGTGTTAGGTGTTTGATGGTGTGTCGTGAGTACACGGTTGTGGATCAACACCGCGTATGGTGTTGATTGGATCAACACCGCGTATGGTGTTGATTAGTGGGCTTGATTAATAAGACAACGTCCAAATGAGTCACACGGGTTAAGAAAATGGAAATGGCTCATTGCATTTCACATACCTTTGGGGGCACACCTAAGCAAATAGGAGTGAGTGCGTAGGGTGGTTTGCGGGGAAATTGTTCGGGGTTGACCCGACAATATTATTTATCAGTGTGTCCACTTGACCTTGCATTGGAGTAATGGAGCGGTGAGGGCTCGATGGCAGGTCATTAATACCGGTGGCGGTTGTCACGGTTAGGCGTATACATGAGGCAGTCGGTGAGTGACTCGGGATATATTCCAGTGACATATTGAGTAATGAAGCCAAGCGAGCTCGGTACATGGGGCATGGTGGTCGAGTCTCATTCATAGCATGTAGACATTCGGGTAGACAATGGGTATGTTGCACTTGGATGTGTGTTTGATTATCTGACCATTCGCGTGTGCACTTAGGTGGGGAGTAGCCGCTGTAGGAGATTATCACCTCTGGGCTTGCTCACCAGTCGTGGGACCTTTTGGAGTGCAGTCGAAATCACGAGTACCCGGCTCGGGACCGCACATATGATGAAAGCCCAGACTTGTGGCTTTGATTTTGTATAACATGTATTATAATGTATATGTTTGTATAAAGAGTAGTTATTAACTCTTGAACTATTGTAGATAGTTGATGTATTTGGGATATATTTTGTGAGTATTGATGCAGGGCCCAGTGGCCGTGTATTGCTCGCGTGTAGACCTGTGTAGTCATTGTGGTATTTGAGACCGGGTTTTTGTATTTGGGTAGAGCTGTCTGAAGGATCTCTGCTGATTTTGTGAATGTCGGGTAGGTTACCGCGTACAGTATTAGGTAGGTTGTGGTTGTCGGCGGACACCGATTTTAGGGTGTCACATGATTAAATCAAATGGACATTGGAGGTATATTCAATGGGTTTTGTTTTATAAAACAAAAAGATTTTGTTTTAGAAAAAGGTTCATTAGATAAAACACCAATGACAAGTTTTCACATTTGACATATGCATGTGTGAGGGAGTCGGTGAGGACTCGGGACATAGGCATGATGAGTCACATCTCATTCATAGCATGTAGAATTTCAGGTTTAGACTTGCATGTTTTCTTTGGAATTTGTGTATTATTGTATGAATACGGCATTGCATGTGCACTTAGGTGAGGAGTAACCCTTGTAGAAGCTTACTCTACTAGGCTTTGCTCACCCCGTCGTGGGACCCCCCTTACAGGCATAGGGTTGACACTGGTGAATGGCGCTCAAACGAGGCCGTGATTGTGAAGAAGGCCGACATGTGGCTTGGATAAAATTTTTGTAAAAAGTATTTTTTATAAAAGAATTCTTTTGGACTATTACCAATATAGTTGGGTATGTAATAATGGTAAGAGGGTCATGATTGAACTCTTACAGATTGTATTTAAGTGTATTATTATCATATTTTAGATTTAAATATGAATGAATGAGTCTTAGTGGGGGACATGTCGAGGTGGTAAGTAACTCGGTGTCCCATGGTAGTTGGTAGGTCGGTCTTCTCTCTCTCTAAGGCTTATGTCTTGCGAACTGAATGAAATTCCATAGATTGACAGTACAGTCGACGGGACTACGAAAATTAGGGTGTCATAAAAATCTTCAACATCCTATACACAAATTCCCATTCTAAACATTATTGTTGTTATGGAGCCCTAGCCATGTGCAGGTCTGAAAAAGGCTTCCATTATTAATGCCAATGGATGGAAACAGCCATATTGAAAAACGAAATTTGAAATGATGTGACGTGGCAAGGAAAATAAAGGACAAAGACACATAACTCGAGGAACGTGGGTTAGGAAATTTATTTTCCCACTATAAAATGGAAAACTCAGAGAAGAGAATTTATTTTACATCATCATTCCATTCGAAAAAATTGTTATTTGTAAAAAGTAATTATTATAAAAAATAACCCTAAATTATCCCTATTACAACAACCTATGCCCAACTACCCCTACAATAAAACAAGTAAAAATATATATATATATATATATGTGTGTGTGTGTGTGTGTGTGTGTGTGTGTGTGTAAACAGTGGCTAAGCCAGAAAATATAATATGAGGGCATAAATATTTTAAGGGGACATGGTAATATGATGATTAAGTATCATACCTTTACAACAAGAGGTCATGGGTTTGAACCATTTTATAAACATTTTTCAAATTTCCCTGTAAAGTATTTCATTCTTAAGCCCCATTCAAATTCTCCGCCCCTCGTATAAGGAATACCCTACTGCCTCTCTCCTCCCCTCAACTCTTCATCTCAGGACACCCCAACCCTGGTCCGATGACAACCCGCCAACCCGTGAATACTGCTGGGCGCTGGATGATCCGATGTCCACGCCCCGGTCAATCCCGTGAGACCCCTAAAAATCCAGATTTCCTGGGCAATATAAAAACATGTGGCCCCGGTCAAACTGTGACTTTAGATCTCTGGGATGACGAAACTGATGGCACCGTTGAATCGTCTCGCGAACCCAGCTACCAAATTGTACTTCGTCGACTCGAGACAACCCACTTCAATGCTTCGAGGCAATAAGAGGAGTGCATGACACTTGGCATGTTTTGGGTGGCTGAGAGGCGCCACGTGTCCAGTGGAGATGCAGTCAAACATGGAGCTCAAGTGGGGCTCACATGTGACACATGACATCATGCCATTAGAAGAAAATCTAAGTTAGATGGATAAGGATAAGGTGTAATCCCATGGTCCAATGAGAAATGGACACATGTGGTATCGAGATGACTCGTTTCTCGTCTCCAATCTCGACCAAATCTGGACGTATAAAGAGAGAGGGGAAAAGAGAGCAAACTGAAGAGAGAGGGAAAATGTGGATTTGCAGAGAAGCTCTTACATTCTCTCTAGAATTCCCACGATCGACCGCCGGTTTCCTACACGAGACAAGAAGAAAGTCAAGCCCCTACTGGCACCACGGCGGTACCGCTTTGAGTGAAAGCCGACAAACTCCGAAAGTAGTTCTTTTCTCCTACTTGCTTTCTTTGCTTAAGGATTATGTAATGGATGGATTTGCTGAGGCCTGTATGGCCGTGGCTCTTGCCCAAAAGCTTGGACCGAGTTAAGAAACCCTAGAGCAGTTTGATGGTCCACGTGGGACCGGCTTCGTGGTTGATTTGGCGCGATGTCAGGTTATTGCCACGAAAATAACACGCTTGTGTGATTTTAGGGGCGCTCCAAGACGAACCGCCGGATTTGTGAGCTAAGTTTATGTTATTATTATGAGTTGAATAACACGATGTGTATGGGATTTAGTTTATGCTTAATATATGCACAGTGATATATTAGCACGTGTTTTATGCTCACAACGCCATCAGACGACTTAAAAGTGAGTAACCCAAGAGGGAAATTCCACTACTCGCTTACTCACCCCGTCGTGGGAACATATTTTTCAGGTACCGAAGACGTACTTGGGGATGGGACGCTTCCGGGGCCTTAGAGGCGAAGAAACGGCCAAGATGGCCTTATCTTGTATTTTGTATTTTTGTAAAATTTTGGGTAAGAGACCCAGTTTTGTATAAATTGTAATTGAATACAATTGTAAATAAATCAATTTTGTATAAAATATACATTTTTTCAGGAGGATGTGTAGGTGCCCAAGTGGCACTTGTATTCGTGTACGGGTCTCACGACACGAGACTTGTAGATTTCCACGGTCACTTATCAACCTGATACCCTGCCTGGGGCACACAAAGCAATAATGTATACCCCACCCTCGGCTCCACTCCGACTTAGGGCTGTCCCACCACGTGCTATCCCCTCTAGCTCACAGGGCCTTCGCTCCGCGGCTCAAACCCTAATTCATAAGCTGGGGATACTCATTCCGGCGTAGCTCCCACTACCAACCGAGTAGCCTTCAGCTGCATGAATTGCCGACGGAGAGCCCAGTTCCTCACGGCCCTAGAGCTATCACGAGGCGGAAGAAACCCCGTAGCTGGGACAGCCTCGTGAGCTGGACACTCGCAGCGGCCGTAGCGGCCCCACACCAAAAGGCTGCGGCGGGGCCCCACCCCAGCGCCCACTCCCGACAGAGGAAGTGGTCCCACCTGGCTGTGCCATCTCAGATCACAGGGGCTCTTTCGCTCCGTGGCTCGAACCCGGGGACCATGGTTTCAGATACCCATTCAGGTGGTTCCCACTACCAATCGGGCTACTTTTAGGCGGGCCCCATCACAAGGTCTCACTCACAAAGTTATAGGCAACCCATGCTCTTTCTCTCCGTGAGAGGTCGAATTCACATCGGGACAAAGACTCTCACTACCAACCCGGGCTGCAGCTTAGCTGCAGCTTTGAGCCGCTTCCCCATTTCAATACAGCCCTTCGCCCGTGGCCGAAGCCTTTTCACGAGGCGAAGAAAAGGCACTCGACATGCTCCTATAAACATGAGCTTGACTCACCCTCGTCTGGAAGGGGTCAAAGGGGTTACCTTTACAAAAATGCGCTTTTATGTCAGAAGGGCTCACTCGCCCACTCCGACGAGGGGCGTCTTATCACAGTTATTTCTAGCCGCATAAAAGTTTCATGCTGACTCAATCATGGATGAATTATTCGAGTACTCCCACTACCAACTAAGCTACTTAGCTCGCCTTGGTACTGGAACCACCCGACTCAAGATCTGCTCACTCAGTCCCGCGCTCCTGTTCCTTCACCTGAAAGCGAGTTAAAACCCCCGCAGCCAGTGTGATAGCCTCGCTGGTATGGACACCCGCCCGCTCTGAGCCGGCCAGCAGGCGCACATTACAATAAAAGGCGCCTTTGCAGAAGGGTTCACTGGTTCATTCGATGCAGTGAACCCACCTCACAGTTATAGGGCACAGTCCCTTTGCCCTTGTTCTCTGCAGAGCCGAACCCAAGAATAAAGGACATATTGGAAATCTGGGGAGACTCACTACCAATCATTAGTTTCATTGCAGCGAGAGTGCTCCCCATTTCAATACGTCTCCTTTCGGCCTGGGTTCGAGCTCTCACTCTGAGGCGGTAAAGAAAAGGCAAAGGGACATGTTCCTTATAGCTCATGAGTGGGACTACCCTCGTCGAGGGCCAGGGGCGGCTCCTACAAATCCCATTCACATGGACTCATTTCTTTATATTTTTCTTGCAAACATACAACTTCCCATATTATTATACAAGAGTTTGATATACAACTCTTTTACAAACCAAAATATATCAAAACAGATTGTCCTAATATATTTTACAAACATAGTATTCAAGTCCACAATTCGGCCCTCTTCATACTCATAGCCTCGAAGGAGCACTGTCCTCTCGTGTACCTGAAAGAGGGATCTCACGACGAGGTGAGCAAAGCCCAGTAGATATATCTCCTACAAGGGCTACTTCCCACTTAAGTGCACATGCAATGCCAGTTACACAATCACACACTTGAATGTCTACATGTCATGAATAAGATGCAACCACTTATGACCAAATCCCGAGTCCTCAATGTCTACATGTCCACCTAAGTGCATATGCAATGCTCCAAAATAAACACACATTCAAGCAAATACATGATCCTATTTGAATGTCTACATGACCAACTCAGACCCCGAGTCCTCACCGACTCTCTCACACTTGCCTAAGCCATGTGTGAGAAACATTATTTTCAAAACAAAGATATTTGTTTTTAATTGTGGACAACCCTCCGATATAAGTAGTGGACCGTTTCCAATAATTTATTTAGTGGACAACTCTCCGATGTATATCAATTGGGCCGACTCCGACGATTGATATTTCATATGGACTACCCTCCGATATTATCACCGTCAACTCCGCGATTGATGTTTTATATGGACTACTCCGATAATAATTATTATTATTAATAACCTCCGAAACCACTTCTCTCAATAAACCACCTCATGCACTCACTCCTATCGTTCTAGGGTGCCCCATTGCATATGGAATTGCATGATGCCAATTCCAATACAATTATATAACACATGCAAATATATAATCATGCATATATTCACATAATTCAAATTACACAAACATGTCATGTAATTTCACAATTCATTACACCAAAAATTTGCTCACGTGGGCTAATTAACAACCACGAGCAATTCGATTTGAATTACTCAACCAAACACATTATTTCACAAAAATATTTTGTGAACACTATTCCATGAACAAAGTGAAACCCGTTACCGCCAAGCTCGTCCATTCATTTCAATCATTGGTTCACTCAGGAACCCGACTTCACAACCATTTTCGGCCTTATGCATATCACAATACGATTTATTGCACAAATCAACACATAAACAGCCCAAATAGCCCCTACACTGCCACGTACTGTGCAGGGGCTCCAAAAATTCTAACATTTATGTCCCAAGATTTGGGACCGATCAAACGGCCCCTCACGGCCTCAATCAACTCAAGCATCAAAAAAGTACTTAAACAAAGAGTAAAACCCAAGTAGGATAAATCCCATGCTTCACGGAGTTTGTCGAAACTCCACAAAACCGGTGCCCACGCGTTGTCCTCTCCGTGTAGAATAGCTTTCCTTCTTGTCCCAGCGATTTCGACGGCTTGATCTCCCAGATTTTGCAGAGAAGCTCCTCTCTCTCTAAAACCCAAAAAATGGCTACGTATCTCCCATCTCCTCTTTCACTCGGCTTTTGGCTCTTTTGAATTGGAGAAGGTCACTATTCTCTATTTTGTTTTATTATCATTTAATCAAATTCCATTAATGCCCATCATACTAAGCTTTGATTTTCGACATTGCACTATCTCGCCTTCCATTTCATCATTTCTCTACTCATGAAATATAAAATATGTGTACATTTTATATGTGACTTTGTCACATCAAATGTCGTTTTACTAAGACCAAACGCGATGCCCTCGAAAAACGTAACTCAACACTATCTCGAATTTGACGAAATTGACGTTGTTCACTATATTTCATGGTACATTCCAACTACAACCGCTTCATCCGAGATCTAGAATAAATTTCTCGAATTTTTAACCTAAAATTACGATTTTGCCATTTTTCCAGAATTGAAATTTCGCTCCTACATTCCCTCCTTAAAAGCGAATTTCATCCAAATTAAGGACAATCTACAACACAACACATGCATATGCAACGGCACTCTACCATGCATGTAAATCTCGCCATTTGGGTCTTAAACGACCAAACCACGAGCTTCATCCCTAAACAAGAAAGGATAGGTGGCTCGCATCGTGTCCTTGCGCTCCCACGTTGACTCCTCCACTCCATAGTGCCGCCATAGCACCCTCACTAGCCTCATGGTCTTGCGTCGCAAAACTTGATCACGGTTATCCAAAATGCACACTGGTCCCTTCTCAAAGGTCCCATCAATGTCAACCTCAATCTGTCCCCAATCCACCACATGAGCTGGATCTGGAGTATACGAGCATGGAGACGTGAAACCCTCGTGGACACCCGACATGCCGGGTGGTAACGCCAACTGGCACGCACGCTGCCTACCCCTCGAATATCTCGAAGGTCCAACAAACCTCGGGCGATAACTTTCCCCTCGCCACCGAACCTAACCACTCATCTCAGCATCACCTTCAAGAAGACGGATCCCCAACCTCGAACTCTAAGGGTCGACGCCAGACATCAGCATGCTATTAGCTCTCTGCCGCTCGGTCGCGGAGAAGATCGCCGCCGTGATCGCTTCACCCCTGGCGCCGCCTCTAATCGCATCGTGACCGGCTAACTCTCCCACCTCGGTCCAACATAACGGTGACCTACATGACCTCCCATACAATGCCTCATATGGTGCCATCTGTATACCCGCCTGATAACTATTGTTGTAGGCGAATTGCACTAAGGGCAATTGCTCCTCTACCCTTATGACCCAGACGTGAGCCCGCAGCCATGTCCCTTCAACATCAGATATAATCCACACAACGTGTAACCCTACACAACCCTTACTCAGGTGTAAACGCCGACCCTGTCACAATCGGGCCACAATCCAATGGACCGGTCAACCTAGTCCATGCCGCGAATGACATCCATATGTCACCGAGCCCTTGCCTGGCTCAACAACACCTAATGCAATTCACAAAGGTATCCAAATCTCGAGTCACTCCCGACTCTAATACTCAACTCTAAGTCTGGTTTGATAATCCGACTGTGCGGGTGTTTTCATCTCAATTACATAACTCTTCGGCTTACACTTCGAGCCTCTTACATTCACACAGAAATTTCGGATATCTCCCCGGGTCTCTTACACCCTAACTCCAGGATTCTCACCTTAGGGGATTAACGACTTCACGCCCAACACACTTTAAATACTCTTCATTTCCCTCGAATCGAACCATGAGTCTTCATCGACGTAAATCCCAAAGACAAACTCAACCCACACTCACCAAGAGCGTGTGAATGATCGTACCGCACGCACACCCGACTCGACGCGGATGTTACCGCACACAAAAATGCAATAATGCCATACCGTGACACCTAACTCGGGATTCACCACACGAGTTAACTCAGAGATCTCTCACTCATAATGCCGACTCATCGATCAACTCTCGTCTACATCCTAGGAAGAACATCTATACTTGGCTTCTCTAAAGGCCTTAACCTTTGAGCCTCCAAATCCAAGGCCGTGCTCTGCATGCCAACCCTACTAAGGTCCCACCATCGAAAACCACCCTAAAGTCCACCACGCTCACGCGCAACTCCGGGATCCGGTCCCTCGACTCGACCCACACTCCCGCCCCTCCTCGCCTATCTCAGGAAGGCGGAGTGCTTGTATATGTCCCGAAATCAACTGTTCCTCTGACCCGCACTAGGTGTGGAGGAATAAAACCGTATACTCTTTGTTCTACGCCTAACTGGGACTACACCGTCCCAAAGTCCCGGATCCCTGCTTCGGGCAATCCTGCCCACATGCCCAAGCAATCCCGGCCCCTGTCCCCAACCTGTGTGAAGCAGAAGTCTTCTACCTTTTCCCCGAACTAGAAGAAGGATGATCCTCCCTCTTGCTACCAACACCCGCATCCTGAGTGCTCCGAGCATCCTCGATCTCTCTCTCTATGGTCAGGGTCGTCCTAACCATGGAGTCCATGTCCCATAGGCGAAGTCTTACGATCCTGCCCCGAATGGACAACTTCAACCCATTCTCGAATCTCCTGTAATACCCATCCAATCCCATGAAACTACGTATCTCGCAGATTGACATTCGGTCTCTCCTAACTCATCACGGCCTCAACCTTCTCAAGGTCCATTGACACGCCTGAGACATCAGTAACTTGGTGGTTTGCCCAAAGAATAAACCCCATTAGTTCACTGGGTCTTGCATGACTGATGATTCTCAAAGAATCACACAATCTGGTGGATACTTCGCTCAGACTGATTGAGATATCAAAATGTCATCCACGAAGACTACGATAAATTGATCTAGATAGGGTTGGAATACCTTATGCATGAGATCCATGAATGCTGCTGGTGCATTCGTCAATCCAAAGGGCTTCACCGTAAACTCAAAGTACCCATAACGCGTCCTAAACGCTGTCTAGGGGATATCGCCTCCTCTTAACCTCGTACCGATGGTAACTGATGAGCTTAAAAGTCATTCTCTTTAGTCCATTTTTCTGCTTGACTAATGAAAAGGAATAATTAAGATGCAATAAAATATGGAAGAAAACCCTACCAAATTTTTGTTATTCATAGGAGAGTATAAAAAGAAAGAAGAAAATGCAAAGGAAAACGCAAAGAACTCCAAGTGAGTAAAATGCGTAAAATAGCAGTGGCAGAGCTGAAAGCAAATCGGGTTAACTAATGTCGCAGTTTTCGGGGTTTGCACAAATTCAAAGTTTATGAGGTCGCGACACGTGAAAACAAAAGCGAAATTGGACGCAAGGCCGCGACAGTGGATCACAGGATAAGCAACTGAGGATTGAGTAGAAACTTAAGAAATGATGTCGCTGACAACATTTGATGTCGCGACAGCTGATGTCGCTGGCGTGATGAGGCCCGATAAGACAGTCGCCTCGACGCCAAGGCGGACGTGTTTGAAAGATGAAGCCGTTGTGAGTCGAGTCGCCGTCACATTAAAGCGATCGACGCCACATAACTCAAAACGCCATGAAGCCTCCAGAGACATGAAGTGATGTCGCGACAAGAGATCGAGGTCGCGACATGAGACTTGCTCAGTTGAAGGTTGCAGTTCTTTAAGAGTGATGTCGCAACAAGAAGTTGAGGTCGCGACATCAGGAACACCAATTGAAGCCTCCAGAGACTAAAGTTGATGTCGCGACAAGAGATCGATGTCGCGACACTAAGAAGGACCAGTTCAAAGCTGCAGAGCCATAAAGTGATGTCGCGACAAGATATTGATGTCGCTACATCAGGAACGAACAGTTGAGACTTGTGGAGTCATAGAGTGATGTCGCGACAAGAGATTGATGTCGCGACACCAAGAGCAATCAGTGGAAACTTGTAAGTTCCTTAAGCTGATGTCGCGACAAGAGATTGATGTCACGACAACAAGAGCAACCAGTTGAAAGATACAAGTGGCGACAAGATCAAGCATGCAAGGATCGCCTTGATGCTCACGACACAGGTTGGCTCGGTCGCATATAAGAAAACTCTACCAAAGCCATAAAGAATATGTCGATGTCGCGACAAAAGATTGATGTCGCTGACATCACGAGACCGCTGAGCCCGGCACATAAGCTGATGTCGCGGACAAGAGATCGATGTCGCGACATCCGCGACATCGCTGAATGCCCTGCATGACTTGACGAGGTCGCGACAGCATATCGGCGTCGCGACATCGTGGAGAGACCAATCAAAACCCGCAGATAAGCCGATGTCGCGACGTGAGATCGAGGTCGCGAACATCGTGAATCATCGCTGAAACCCGCAAAGGCATGAAGTGATGTCGCGATAAGGGATTGATGTCGCGACATCGGGAACACCGCTGAAGGTCGCAGAAGACTTAAGCCGATGTCGACGCGAGATCGAAGTGCTCGGTTACGGATGATGTCGCGACAAGGGACTAAGTCACTTCACCAACACACGGGCCAATTCACTTGAAATCCACAAAGATCGTATCAGGATTAGGGCCCAACCGAGAAACCCTATAAATACACGCCTACGCAGCTCGAGCAAAGCGCACTTCATACGATACGTGACGAGACCGTAGTCAAGGCTCATTTTCTTTATTTCTTAGTTTTCTTTCTTTTCTTTTCTTCAATGTTGATAGTTAGAGATTAGATTAGATTTATCGCTTAGTTTTCGTTCTTTTCCGGAATCGATGTTATGCCTGGCAGAAGCCGAATGCAGATCTGCTCTTTTCAAAATTACTACCCGAATGTCTAAGTTCGCATAATTTCGAATTCGAATTCTCTTCCACTAATCATAGCTTATTCTTATGATCAGTAGGAATGACGTAGTTGTGTTATCCAAGAATCGAGGAACCCAAATCTTCCATTAAGTGAATGTTATTGTCATAAATTATCTTTCCTGTGAATTGTTTCCAAAGAAATTGTGAATTTCTCACTTTATGAATTTACTTTCGCTATGGGTTTAATGTTTTATCTGCAACACAGCCATACCCGTTTTAAGAATTGTTTCATTGCTCTGATTTCAAGGAGGTCCTCTGAGTGACACAGAGAAGACATTCCTGGGAGTTATGAACATTTCCTTTACGGTATATTAACCTGCTATTAGAGATCTATTGAGCTTTGTAAGTTTACTTGATAAATCCTCTTCTCACTTGAAATCAAGAATGAGTTGAACGAGTTATCAATTTAAACAAGCAGAGAGTTCACCTCAATTCGAATAGTGAAGCCAACTCCGTGTTAGCCGGAGATCTAATCAAGAGAGGGTGATCTATTCTCACTCTTGAGGAAGAGTAACCTGTGGTGAAGTTGTATATCCTTGCTTTGACCGACAACTTGGGAGCTATACGCATAAATCTATAAAATGGGTATGAAGTATTGCAAAAGAAAAATACCCGCATTGGGGGAAGTCCCTTTAAAAAGTAGTTATCTCATTCCCTCGTATTCGAGAGGATCGTGCAAAAAAATTAGATAATGAAATGTGGGAGTGTGGAGAGATCCAAAATTGCATCAAGCAAATGCCTGGACAGATTTTAAAACCTAAAATACACAGGCAAATTTATCAGTGTTAACTACAGGAATTGATACTTCACAATAGTAGTGACCTTAATGTGTACTCTAAAGGATGACTATTCCGTTTCCATTTATTTTCTTAACTATTCATTATTCTTTATTCTTTAGATTCTAGATTATTTGATTTTTCCATTTTTATATGCTTAGATATTTTTACGCCTTCTAAGCTTCGATAATGCATCGTCGTTATATTCCAAATAGTAAATGAGTTTCGAGTAGTCGCAGAAGTTGATTTAGGAATTCTCAGGACTTCGCTGGATCGATATCCTGACTTAAACTATTTATTATTTCATGTCGACTGCACTTGCAGAAATTGGGCCAAAAACCGTAATTGAAAATGATTTACCAGACATGTGTTTCTTTGGCCCGTCAACAAGAATCCGCATGTAAGGTCTATTCGAGTAGACTCGCGCCCTCAATCGACCAAATAAATCGTCAACTTCTAATGGTACCGATTCTTGATCAGAATCCTGCTCAACTCCGCTTAATCAATGCACAAATGGCTGAACGCCATGGTGAAGTGCTCTGGCCTAATGAACCCCTTGTCCAGGTCCCATGATGGACTCAGTTCTTGTAATTAACCGGCGCCATCCTATGGAGTCATGAGATATGAATACCGTGGTGCAACTAGATACCCAAGTCTACTTCACCTCTGTGGAGGTAGTCCGTAGCCAATCTTAGAAAACATCCACATACTGCACACTACTCGAGGTAGATCTAAGTCCGGCTCCTCCTCCCCTCTCTAGTGGTAAGGCCGCAGCCAACCCGCTAACCCGTCTCCCCTCGACACATGACCGATAACCGTCCGGCTAAAATATCATGCTTGTCCCGAATACCACGCGAGCATCGTCCCGCGTGTAAAGCAGAACCCTCCTACGCTCACAATCGATAACGACCTCAGGGGTCGTCACCAATCCATCCCTAGGATGACACATCACCGAACTCGATATGCCAGATCCAAACCACTGGCGAGGTATCCCCAGATCTCTAACTCGCAACCACACGCCCATGATTTCATCCCTATTCTCACTCCTTAATCCCTTTGTGGGAGAACCTCACAAACAAAGGCTCCTCTAAGGTCTCAAGAGGTCCTTGCCCATTTCCACCATATTTGGGCCTCACTCTCTTGCTGGAACACAGCTAGTCTAATCCTGGTAGTGTCAGAGGTAATCTCCATAGCCTCTAACACCTTCTCAATCTGTATGAACCTATGGTATGCCACCATCGGATCTCCTCCCCCTGTGAATGTCGGAGGATGATGTGCCCTAAACCTCTGGAGGTTTCTAGGACCTCCCTAACTACCTGCTATGCTAGCCTGTGCGATAACAGCCGCCGCAATACCTACAGCCTTTTAGCAAAGGCATGGTGATCAAATACTGGTGGCTGGTCAAATGTCGGTGGAGCCTGACCAGTACCCTGTGGACGCCCTCTACGTCCTCGTCCTCGACTAGCCATTTACATATTTCCAATGGCAACAAGAATCATTTAATTTTTCATTTCAATCTAACTAGCAATGCACATGCCAATTACTACTGGGACGACAAACTAGCGAATCGAATTCGCTCATTTCCTATATAACCCAACCACTCAATTCATTTATCTCAATAAAATTCTAAGCTTTGTTCATTTCATTATCCAAATCATGACGCCTCTAAACCCGGTCCGCTGACCAACTGTCGACCATGAATAAGTGAGTGGCCCAAGTTAAATTCGACCGCCACTTTAGAAAACCCAGAGTCCCTTTGTACTAGGAGCTCTACCCAAATACAATAACTGTAATTAACTCCGCATTTACCCGGGTCCAAACAAATTCAATATAATCCCAAGGATAACAACATGGATAAAAACGGCCTCTTGGGCCCATAAAACAATATCCATCAACCATGTCCATAGTTCTAAGAGTTAGTAAATGGCTCTTATACAACATATATCAAAATAGAGAATTTAATACATATGGAAAACCATCAAAGCCATCTGGCCTTCTTCAAACCTGCTCCTAGGATGCCGTCCCCGCACGTCCCGACAATCTGCAAAATAAAGGGGGGATCCCACGACGGGGTGAGCCAAAAGCTCGCAGGAGAATCAGCCCTGCTAGGGCTACTCACCACCTGCCGCAAACAAGAGAATGTTCCACTTAAACACACATTCAAGCAAATGCATTGATCCTACTTGAATGTCTCTACATGACTAACTCGCATCCCGAGCCTCACCGACTCTCCACACTCGCCTAAGCCTTGTATGAGAATTATTATTTAATTAGTGGGCAACCCTCCGATGAATATATATCAATTGGGCCGCTCCGACGATTGATATATATATATATATATATATTTTTGTTTGTGGACTACCCTCCGATGAATAAATATCAACTGGGCCGCTCCGACGGTTGATATATTATTTAGTTTGGACTACCCTCTGATCATTTTATATTATTAGACAACCCTCCGAACCTTTTTCTTTAGACTCCTCTCATGCACTAACTCCTAAAATCCCAGGATGTTCCAGTGCATATGGAATGCATGTATGCGAATTCCAACTAGTTTCAACTGGGCTACGCAAATATATAACACAAATATATTCACATTGAAAATTAACGCACAAACATGTTATGTACCGTCATTTCAAACACCAAAATTCAAATTTCTTCACTCGCTAATGAAATTAAACATAAGCAATTCGATCCGAATTACTTAACTAAACATGTATTTTCCTAAAAATACATTTTGGATTACTATTCTAGGAACAAGAAAAAACCCTAGTTTCATCGCTCTCGACACTCAATTAATCCTAGGTTCATATTTTGAACTCGCATTTCACTCGCCAATACCGGCCTCAAAACCAACCAATACATGATTCACACCACCAAACCCCATCTTCATACCCATACAGCCGTGGAGCAGCTACGGCTGCTCCATTTGGTTTAAAAAAATTTGTATTAATTCGGTCCCATGTTTTGGGACCGATCCAATGGCCCCTAATGGCCCCAATCGACTCAAACATTCAAAAAACACTAAAAGTGGGAATAAAACCCAAGTAGGGAGAAAATCCTACCTTGAAGAGTTTGAAGAAACTCAAAACTGAGTCCAAACAGAGCCCTGCTCCGCAGATCGCTTTACCTTCACCCTCAAGTCCGTCAACTACTGACAAGTGGCAAACTTAGAGAGAAGCGCCTCTCTCTAAAACTCTCAACGAAGCAGGCTACTGGATCAAAATGGCTTCTCACGTTTTTGGTTTGTCTTAGGGAGGGAGATGAAAGACTATTTATTCTTTTGTCTTTTATGACTTAAAATCAAATCTCTAAATGACATGTATGTCCTCTTTTACTGTATTTGATATTCGCACTACTCGCCGTCCATTTCATCATTTCTCTACTCATACCACTTATGGTACATGACATATTGTTATATGCGGCCACACATCAAAAACCGATTTACGCCAATTCGAAACGCGATGCTCGAAAAACGTGCCGACACCACCGCCTCGTAAAATTACAAGATTTTACGTACACCAGATTAGACATTCCAACGGCATAATCCGTTTTGTCATCCGAGATCTAGAGAATTAATTATGGATTTTAACCGTAATTAAAATTTTTGTATTCAAAATACGATTTGGGCCTCTTATTCCGTGAATTTGAATTTCTAGTCTTACATTCTCCCTTCCTTAAAAGGAATTTCGTCCCGAATTCACGACAATTAGTAAAAAACACCGCATGCATATGCAACGATAATTTACCATGCATGTAAATCCAGTTATTAATCGCTAAACAACTAAACCAATGCATTCCTTCATCCCTAAACAAAAGGGATAGGTGGACCCGCACGTGTCCTCGCTCCCACGTGAACTCCTCCACCCATGTTGTTCCATAGTACCTTCCACGGCCTCATGGTCTTCGCGCAAAACCCGATCAATGCTATCAATACGCGCACTGGTCCCTCCTCGAAGGTCCCATCTATGTCAACCTCAATCTGTCTCCAATCCATCACATGAGCTGGATCTGGAGTGTACTTTCGGAGCATGGAGACGTGAAACACCTCATGGACACCTGACATGCTGGGCGGTAACGCTTAACCAGACGCACGCGCCTACCCCGCATCTCGAAGGGTCCAATGAATCTCGCGATACCCACGCCGCCGAACCCCGGACCACTCCCTCTGTGCATCACCTTCAAGAAGACGTGATCCCCAATCTCGAACTCTAAAGGTCGGCGTCGACACTCCAAGATAGCTCTTCCACGCTCCGGTCGCGGAGAAGACGCCGCCGCATCGCTTCACCTTCTCGTAGGTGTCTTTAATCAAGTCAGACCGATGGAGCCTCTCCACCTCGTCCAACATAACTAAAGATCTACATGGCCTCCCATATAATGCCTCATACGGCAAGACCAGACATGTCGCCCTCGGTAACCGTTGTTGTGCGACCCACTAAGGGCAAATGCTCCTCCCAAACAATTTCTTTATAATCTAGGACGCATGCTCACAAAGATGTCCTCTAATACCTCGTATAGTCTCATCGTCCTAATAATTGTATAGTCCTCGCATCGACCATCTGTCTGAGGGTGGAACGCCGTACTCATCGTCAACCGTGCGCCCATAGCCTTTTGGAAACTCTTCCGTGCGCGCTCAGAAACCCTGGGTCCCTATCCGACACTCAGGATAATTGCACCCATGACTGACCATCCTACCGAATGTGTATAACCTAGAATCTCTCCAAGGCGCATATCATCCGCGACGGCTAGAAAATGTGCCGACTCTCGTGAGTCGGGTCCACCATCACCCATACCGCGCCGTGCTCGCGCCCAGGCGTGGTCACAGTCCATCGCGACGTGCTCCCACTTCCAATTCACACTCCAATGGCTGAAGTAGCCCCGCTCGTTTCGATACCCACTCTTTACCGCGACATTTCGTGAGACATCGTCGAACAAAGTCCCCCTACGTGTCTCTTCATCCCACTCCAATACCCGCGACGAAGATCCCGGGTACACCGTGCCACCTCGATGCACCCGCAAATCGAGCAAAAGGAAACTCCCTAAGAATCTCCTCTCTCTCAAATCACAACTGGGAAACCACCATCCGTCCCTATATCGAAGACTACCATCCGCGTGAACGGTCCAAACGCCTCATCACCCGCACCGCCTCTCGTACTCGGCCCCCCCGATGGACACTATCTCTCGCCCCGCCACTGACTCAATCACCAAGCCACCGCAGACAAGGTAGCCACTAACCCCCAACAACTGGGCCGCATCATAAACAACCACTCCACGCCCCGAGCATCACCACTCCCGAGAAGCTATACTCAGCCAAGGCCCTCGTGACTTTCGGGGACCGAGTGCATCGGGCCACTACATTTGCCTTACCGTGGTGGTAAATGCAAAGTGAAGTCATAATCCTTAGGAACTCCATCCATCTCGCTGCCCCATGTTGAGGTCTCACAGCGTGAAAATATACTTCTCAGGGATTTCATGGTCCATACACCTCGAACTCCTCACCATAGCAAGGGCGCCCAAATCTCAAGGCGAAGACTACGCCGCTAACTCCATGTCATGTGGTAATTTTGCTCGTGATCTTCAACCGACGAGAACCATAAGCTACTACCCTCCTGACCGCACCAAACAGGTCTAATCCCGCCCCTCGGTGCATCACAATATACCGTGTACCCCCGTCCCCGGTCCTAACTATCAAGATGGGAGCCGGGCAAGTCCCTCAACTCCCGGAATGCCCCGTGATCGGTCATCCCACCTCAAACTTGACCTCCTTCCAGGTCAACCCAGTCATAGGTGTCTAACTGAGAAATCCTCAATGAATCTTCCTGTAATACCCAAACAATCCCAAGAAACTACGATCTCGAAGACTCACTGGTCTCCCACCATCACCGCTCGACCTTCTCGGGTCGACCGATACTGATACTGACACTTACGTGTCCCAAAAATCTCACCCCAGTTTAACTCACACTTACTCGAACTTACGTGATACGATGGTCTCTCAACAACCTGTAAAACGATCCTCAAGACATACCATGTTCCCACTCGACTGAGATCAAGAGGTCATCCACGAAGACTACGCACAAACTGATCAAATAGGGTTGAATAATCTAAAAGAGTCCAATATGTCGTCGCGTCACAATCCAAGGGCATCACCAACTATGAAAATTAAGGCCATGGCCCAACGCCATAAGCAATGCAAGACCATTTATCCAATATATTAAATCATATTTATCAACAAAAATTTTATTTTCGAAAATTTCCTTTTTTTTTTCAAAATTTTGTCCCATTTTGTTTGATTTTATTTTATTTTTCCAAAGAAAGAAAAAAAAAATTTCGAAATTTACTGTTCACATTTGACCGCTGATCAAGAATGCTCACGCTGACCGTTGACTGCATCGTTATTATTCTCCTGTTGCAATACATCCTCAATGCCTCCTGCACAATACAAACTCACCAATACACACCTAAGTTGTAATACAATCAAGTAGTATTGCAAATATAATGGTCAACAACCAACCTCCCTATTGCAATACAATTTCCTCTCGCAGAATACAATTTTCTCACTAGAACTTGTTAAAATACAATCCCCTATTACAATACAATTTTCCTTCTCTTGCAATACAATGCCATCAAACTACACACCCAGACTGCAATACAATTTTTTTCTATTGCAATACAATCCCAAGCCAACTACACCCTTCTCTTGCAATACACCAAATACAATTTTTCCAAATTCTCTCTTAGTAAATACAATCTGCAAGGCTGCAATACAAATTTTTTTCACAATACAATTAGTGAGTCCCATCCAAATTTCGCGCATTTTTTTCGTTTTTTTTCCTTATTTTTTTTCATCTACCCCAAACATCAGAAACACCCAAAAACATATCCATGTTTTTTTTTTTTTTCACCTTTTCTGCTACTGGAGACAAAAATTTACTTAAAATATATATAAATATATATATATATATATATATATATATATATATATATATATATTTTCATTATTCTCTCTTAATACATCAAATAAACTTAGGTAAAGCGATATTTATTTGATTTTTTTTTCATTCTCCAAAGACACCAAAATAAAACTTATAAAATTTATTTTCTTCACTTTTCTTCAATTACAATCGTAAAATATTTGAAAACCATTTTCACTTTTTTTTCTATTTCTTCTTAGCTACTGAAGATACAAAATATATATATATATATATATATATATATATATATATATATATATATATATATATATATATATATATATATATATATACCTATGCTTTTTTTTCATTTTCTGTAATACTCAAATAAATTTATAAAAATTTATTTTTAATCACTCTTCTTCAGCTTTTAAACATCAGAAACTTTAGAAAATTATTTTCTTCACCCCATTACTTTTTTTTTCATTTAACTTTGGACATTTTGTCTAAAAAATCTCCCAAACCTCTTTGATCCAACACTAAACCTAGTGTTCAATTTTAGAATTTATTAAAATTTTATTTTATTTTCCATTAAACCAAATAAATTTATTATAATTTATTTTATTTATTTTTCTTTCAAGTTTTACTCATTGTAAAACTCCAAAAATAAAAATTCTAACACATCAATGCTAATCACTAAGCACAATAATCACTCAACACATAAATACCCATGTTATAAACATCATTCATGTTATGCATATTCTTCCACAATAATAATTCATCAAATCACACAAACACACCAAACACATGCATGCAGGTCCTTAGTTTTGTCCTGGTGGATTTCCTAGGTATATACCTAATCTCATCAAAACTACCCAAGCATGATGGATACCCAAACCCAAGCTCCTAGGTATTCATATACCTAAGCTTCCGATACCAAGTCAGACACCCCATTCCCTGTGGGTCCCGCTGACAACCCATCAACCCGGGCTGAATAAGAAATGATGTCGGGCTGCCCGACACCACTCATTTGTAGTCCCGGTAGAGTCTCCTTTGTACGGGGAGCTCTACCCATAGTACATCACCTGTCCCAATCAACAATCACATGAGTAAAAACGGCCTCTTGCGCCCATAATGCAATACTCATCACAATATATCCAAACTATATCCAATAGTTTCAAGAGTTAATAAATTACTCTTATACAACATATATTAAAATTTAATTTAATACATCTAATGTAACACCAAAGCCACAACCCGACTTTCTTCTAAAATGGGCCTCTAGATGTCGCCTCTGCGCCCTCACTCGAAAAATATAATCCTCGACAGGGTGAGCTATCGCTCAGTAGTGGAATCACCCTAAATGGGCCACTCTCCACCTAAGTGCATATGCAATGCTCCAAAATAAACACACATTCAAGCAAATACATGATCCTACTTGAATGTCTACATGACAACTCGTAATCTCGAGTCCTTCGACTCTCCTCACACTTCGCCTAAGCCATGTGAGAAACATTATTTCAAAACAAGATTTGTTTTTAATTGTGGACAACCCGATAAGTAGTGGACCAAGCCCACAATTTATTTAGTGGACAACTCTCCGATGTATATCAATTGGGCCGACTCCGACAATTGATATTTCATATGGACTACCCTCCGATATTATCAATTAGGCCAACTCCGACGATTGATGTTTTATATGGACTACCCTCCGATAATTATTATTATTAGTCAACCCTCCGAAACCACTCTCTCAATAAACCACCTCATGCACTCACTCCTATCGTTCTAGGGTGCCCCATTGCATATGGAAATGCATGATGCCAATTCCAATACAATTATATAACACATGCAAATATATAATCATGCATATATTCACATAATTCAAATCACACAAACATGTCATACTTCACAATTCATTACACCAAAAATTAGCTCACGTGGCTAATTAACAAACCACGAGCAATTCGATGGAATTACTCAACTAAACACATTATTTCACAAAAGATTTGAACACTATTCATATCGCTGAAACCCTGCCATCAAGCTCGTCCATTCACTAATCATCGGCTTCACTTGTGAACCCGAATTTCACAAATGCATTTCCTACTCTATGCATATCACAATACGACGTATTGCACAAATCAACACATAATAGTCCAAACAGCTCCCTATGACCGCCAATGCGCACGTGCGTAACGGGCTCCAAAATTAACATTTATGTCCCAAGTGATCGATCAATCAAACGGCTCCTCACGGCCCTAATCAACTCAAGCATCAACAAAGTACTTAAACAAAGTTAAGAAAACCTAAGTAGGATAAATTCCATACTTCATTGAGTCACTAAACTCCACAAACCCGTGCCCACGCCGTTGTCCCCTCCCGCGTATCAGCTCTTCCTTCAAATTTCTCGAAGGATTTTTGACGATCTATCTCCCGATATTTGTAGAGAAGTCTCTCTCTCTCTCTCTCTCTCTCTAAAACCTTCAAAAAATGGCTACTGCATCTCCCATCTCCTCTTTTCAAGTTTTTTTTGGCTCTTTTTGAATTGGAGAAGGTCACTATTCTCTATTTTGTTTTATTATCATTTAATCAAATCTAATAATGCCCATTATGTCCCAAAGCTTTGGATTCTGATCACTTAAGACTATCTCGACCGGGCCCATTTCCACTACTTCATCACTGAAATACACACGCAGAGACGTTATATGCGACTTTGTCACATCAAATGTAGCTACTTTACTTCGCACCCAAAACGGATTTCTGAAAACGTGCAACCTGACATTGTCTCCTCGAATCTCGACGTGTTCACTAAATTTCGCAAGACGATTCCAACGGTGAAATCCGTTTCATCATCCGAGATCTAGATAATAAATTTCAAAATTTTAACCGAAATTACGATTTTGCCATTTTTCCAGAAATTGGAAATTTCTCGGGTCTTACAAAATCTTTTTGTTTTATCTTTTTTATTGGACAGTCTCCGAGATATAGTATGGACAATCTCCGATTAGTACTTTGGTCAGCCTCCGAGAAGTACTGTGGACAATCTTTGATACGTACTTTGGTCAGTCTCCGAGAAGTACTATGGACAGTTTCCGAAAATCATTTGCATTCTTGATGTACCATCGAACCCCAAACACATGGTCGATCATTTCCATTCACTCACACCCATGTCATACGATGCCCCGTGCATAAATGCAATGCAAGTGTCGTTGCATGTCATTTCATGCTACATGTACGCTACGTGTCACATGCAATATACAAATCACACATTACATGTCAAGTGTCATTTAATGCATATAATTATTTTCATTTTTATCCCACATATATCACATAATTTAATCCTACAAGAGGAGGAAACCTACCTCTTGTAGCTCAGTTCTGGGTTCTTCGCCATCCGTGTCTGCTCACTGCACGACACTCCTTCATTTTCCTCTTTCATTTCCTTCTCTTCCTTTTCTTTTTTTTTTCTCTTTTCCTACACCGATCTGTTTTTATAGACTGGACCAATCTACATGGCATGGATGCATGCATGCCATGTGTCACCCACCCATTTCCAAGTTCCTTTCGCTCGAAATTCGCGAAAATTGACCATACTGCACTTAACGAATTCGTCTTAGTAACTAAATTTCGCGAGGCGAATCCAACAGTGAGGTTCGTTTCATCATCCGAGATATAGAGAAGTTTCAGTTTTGCAACCTGTACTGTAGCGACAATTTACCATTTAGTGAAAATTTTCAAATTTATCCGGGTTTTCACATTTCCCTTCTCTCTTCTAATTGTTTGACGACTCATTACTCCTTTTACATTATAAGTGGAATAGAAAATTTGAGAGGAAATGTAAGGGAAAAGAACTAAGAAAAATAAATAAAAGTTAAATAAAAAAAGAAAAAAAATATGGTAAAATTGAATATATTATTTTTATTTGCTACCATTTTAACTCATCAATATAAAAATTAAAGAATATATAAGTTTTCAAGTAATTTTATTTATAATTCATTTTCTTTAGATTCTTCATTAAACAATCAAATTAAAAATAGTATTTTTTCTTATTACTGATAAATCAAACATAACCCTTAATTTTTTCAAATAATAAAACAAAAGTGAGGTGTATTTATAAATATAAAATTTTCAGAAAATTTCAACACTAAACATTTAAAAACATTTTCCAAACTTATAATTAAATACTATAAGCATCCTATCTTAATGTTATCAAATTTTCTCAGGTATAAGAACTTCATGCTTCAAAACAAAAAAACAAAAGGCTATACTTGGTACATTGTTGAAAGAAAATGTAAATGAAAAAAAAAAAGAAAAATAAAAAAAAAAAAATAAAAAAAAATAAAAAATAAAAATTAAAAAGAAGAAAATAGAGTTAATTTTAACATATTATTATTATTTATTATTTTAAACTCATTTTTTTATATTAGATAATTTAAAAAAATGAGATTTTAAATCATTTTATTTATATTTAATTTTGTAAGGTTTCTATGAAAATTATTTTTATATAATTTTTCAATAAGCAAAAACAACCAAAATCTTCAACCTCCTACAAGATATGGACTTTATGGTCAAGACGGCTATGGCCATAGAGAGAGAGATAGAAGATGCACGGAGTATCGGAGATGCAAGTGCTAGTGATAAGAGGAAGAGGCTTCAGCCTCTTCTAGTTCAAGTACAAAGGCTTCTAGTTCACGAGGGTTCTTCATGATTGTGGTCACACTATCGTATTAAGTCTATATCGTATTTCTAGCCACAGAATGATGACATGCTCTCTACTGCTATTAAATGACATATGAAGCTGGATCGCCTCGGGAGGCAAGGATCCCAAGGTTTCGGGACTGCACGTCCCGGGCCATCGCGAGATGTGCACGTAAGCAAAGATGTCTCTTTCCACAAGGTGCGCCAGGAACCAGTATCAGCCTCAGAGTGCGACACAGGCACCTACCATGTCACAGGTAGGCCAAAGAGGCCAGAGTATGGGTCGAGGTCGAGGATAGGGCCCATAGGTCGGGACTTTAGGGACTTAGGGGCGTATCTACGCAGTTGTACCACCAACTGAGCCAGTGGATCAGTTAGTTATACAAGGTACATTTCTATTATCTCGCTTATATACAAGGATACTGTTTGATTATGGTGCATCGCATTCATTCATTGCTACATCATGTGTGAGAGAAATGAATTTGTAGGTCGAGACCTGGAAAAGCCATAAGCAGATGTAAGCTCTCCCCTAGGAACTAGGGTGAGTGTGGATATGATATGTCGGAGCTACGAGTTAGAGATCCCTGAGATTCTATTCATTGTGGACCTGAGGGTCATGGACATGTCAGAGTGTTATGTCATCCTTGGGATGGATTGGTTGACAGCACACCGAGTCGTCATTGATTGTAAACGTAGGAGAGTTACCGCCTACACACAAGATGGTATTCGTGGTTAATGCTTCAAGGACAAGCACTGATGTTTTAATTCCTGTGACCATGTACGACTCCGCACGGCACGGCGCTGATATTGCCTATCAAAACTTACCCCGGGAGGACGAGCGAGACAGACTCGGATCCTGTCTCGTAGAATATGACGAGGATGTTTTTTCTGACGAGCTATCGGGATTACCCCTGCAGAGGGATGTAGACTTCAGATGAGTTACACCGGTACGTTGCCCATTTCCTATGACTCCTCATAGGATGGCACCGCTGAGTTGCGTGTGAAACTCAAGGCCCAGATACAAGAATTGTTGGACAAGGGTTTCATTAGACCGAGCACTTCACCATGGGGCGCTCCGGTTCTATTTGCAAAGAAGAAGGACGAGACCCTTCGATTGTGCATTGACTACCGACAGTTGAACAGGGTTACGATCAAGAATCGATATCCATTACAGAGGATTGATGATTTATTTGATCAGCTGAGAGGGGCGCGAGTCTACTCCAAGATAGACCTTCGTACCGGTTATCATTAGCTGAGGGTTAGGGAGGCAGATATCCCTAAGACAATGTTTAGGACGCGGTACGGGCATTTCCAGTTCACAATGATGCCATTTGGTTTGACAAATGCTCCTATGGCATTCATGGATCTCATGCATATGATGTTCCAACCCTACTTAGATTAGTTCGTCGTGGTCTTTATGGACGACATCTTGGTCTACTCCCAGTTTGAGAAGGAGCATGAGGACCACTTGAGGATTATTCTCTAGGCCCTCAAAGAACATCAGTTATGCCAAGTTCGGTAAGCGCGGGTTTTGACTTACTGAGGTGAGATTCTTGGGACACGTCGTGTCGGCTTCAGGTGTGTCAGTAGACCATGAGAAGGTTGAGGCTGTTATGAGTTGGAAGAGGCCGAAGTTAGTTTTCGAGATACACAGTTTCTTAGGATTGGTGGGTACTCACAGAAGTTCTATCGAGGATTTCTCATTAGCAAAAGACCTATGACAAGATTGATTCGGAAGGAGGTCAAGTTCGAGTGGAATGACCTGTGTGAGAAGACATTCCAAGAATTGAAAATTAGGCTTACTTCAGCTCCCATTCGATAAACCTTAAAGGGGACAAAGGCACAAAGGTATTGTGATACCGTAGGACTCCGACCGAGATGTGTTTTGATGCAGTGTGGGATGGTAGTAGCTTATGGTTCTCTACAGTTGAAGAATCATGAGCGGAATTACCCCACGCATAACATGGAGTTGGCGGCCATAGTCTTTGCCTTGAAAATTTGGCGTCACTACCTATATAGTGAGTAGTTTGAGGTGTTTTCAGACCACAAGAGTTTGAAGTATATTTTCACACAACGGGACCTCAACATGAGGCAACACAAGTGGATGGAGTTTCTAGAGGATTATGACTTCACTTTGCATTACCATCCTAGTAAGGCAAAGGCCAGGCCGATGCACCTACCGGAAGTCACCGGAGGACTACTAGCTAGTGTAGCTTCCTGGGAGTGGAGGATGCTCGAGACAGGGACGCCTGACTACAACATGCTGGATCAAACTTAGGTATGTTGGGAGCGAGTGGCTACGCCTTCCTACTGAAAGAAGAGTGGATTGAGTCCCAAGGGCATGATCGCAGATGTCCACGTGACCAGGCACAGGCCAGTACAAGTGATTTAAGGTCGGGCCGCTCACATGTATGGTAGTCTTTGGTATGTATGGGTCAGGGTTCCCGGGCTTGACATATCTCGGTAGAGGATATCCCTGTGTGGAGTTCTATTGCCTCGATCTTCACGTGCATCTAGGTGGCCTCAAGATGTACCTGAGATCTTTGTCGCGCATACTGTAACGGGATGAAGCCGACACGTTGAGATTTTGTTCGACTGTCTCATGTGTCGCAGCGCCGAGATCGAATACGCAGGCTACTCCAATCATTGACGTGAGTCAATGGAAGTGGGAGCACGTCACGATGGACTTTGTGACTCACTTGCCACGGACCCCGCGAAGGCATGATGCGGTATGAGTGATAGTGGACTGCCACTAAGCTCGCATTACTTTCTGAAGTGCATTTAACGACCTTCACACTAGAGGAATTCTGCCGGTTATACATTAGAGAGATTGTCCGGTTACATGGAGAGCTAGTCTCTTTCGTATCGAACATGGATCCCAAGTTTACGACACACTTTTGGAAGAGTTTCCAGAAGGCCATGGGGACATAGTTGACGATGAGCACTACGTCAACTAATTTTATTAAAAAATAATTATATATATATATATATTAAAAAATTTAAATCATTTTTATATAATCAAGGCGGGAATAAACAATATCCGATCCATGTCCGAACTCATCCTGCTTGAGAAAATCTCAACTCCATTAGAAACCCGATATAAGGTCCGAGAAATTCCACTTCTGAAAGGCAAAATCGTAATTTTGATTACAAAATTGTTATTTCGTTTAAAAATCCGAAATTTATTCTCTAGATCTCGGATGACAAAACGGATTGCACTGTTGGAATCGTCTCGCGAAATCTAGCTAGCACGTAAAATTTCGTCGAATTCGAGATACGGACTTACATCGTTTCACAAGATCGCGACCGGGGCCAGAAGATTTTCGATGCGACGAAAGTCACATATAACACGTACTCATATGCCATGAGTGGTATGAGTAGAGAAATGATGAAAATGGATGGCCGAGATGGTGCCGAATGTCAAAATTGGGAAAATAAGGACATAGATGACATTATAGGATTTGATTTAAATGATAATAATGTCAAATTAGTCAACAATATTCATCTTCAAATGTTAAAATGAAGCAAAAACGTGATTTGGGGGAGAAAGAGATCCAGTGGCCGAAAATGGTGGTTTTAGAGAGAAGATCTCTGACTTCTCTCTCTAGATTTCATTTAATAACTAATCGCTTAAGTGGCCTCGGACAAGAAGAGAATCAAGCCTACGCTGAGAGGGCTTCACAGGTACCCTGATTGGGAGTTTCCTCAAACTCCGAGAGGTCCCTACTTGAGTTTTATTCCCTCTTTTAAATACTTTGCAAATGTTTGAGTTTAATGAGGCCGTGAGGGGCCGTTTGATCGGTCCCAAACCTTGGGACCTAATTGATGCGAATTTTTGAGCACCCATTGGAGCAGCCGTGACTGCCACGGCTGATTGGGTTGTCAAATTGGGTGATTTGGTATTAAATCATGTATTGATTGTAATGAGGCCGGAAATGGCCGTGAAATACGGGTTCACAAAGTGAACCGATGAATGGATGCGTGTTTGAACGTAAAACCAGGGGTTTTACTGTTCATATGAATAGTGACACCAAAATATATTTTGTGTGAATATGTGTTTGGTCGAAAGTGGGATTCCAAATGAATTGCTCAGGTATGATCATAGCCTATAAGCTAATTTTGATATATGAATTCAATTTATTACATGACATGATTGTGTGATTGATATTATGTGGATATGTGCATGTTTACATATTTGCATGTGATTAGACTATATTGGAATTGGCATACATGCATTCCATATGCACTGGAACATCCTAGGACTATAGGAGTTAGTGCATGAGATGAGTCTAGAGAAAATGTTCGGAGGGTAGTCTAAAATGTTAATTATCGAAGGGTAGTCCAAACTTAAAATATCAATCGTCGGAGCGGCCCAATTGATATATACACATCGGAGGGTTGTCCACAAACTAACAAAACAATAATTCTCATACGAGGCTTAGGCGAGTGTGAGAGAGTCTGCGTGAGGACCTTGATCTCGAGTTATCATGTGTACATTCAAGTAGGATCAGCGCATTTGCTTGAATGTGTTTCTCATCGAACACAGACCGCAACTTAGGTGGTGAGTAGCCCACTTAAGGCGATTCCACTACTGAGCATTAGCTCACCCTGTCGAGGGATATTATTTTACAGGTACAGAGAGCGTGCGAGGAGATGGCCCGTCCTAGAGGTCGAGATTTAGAAGAAAGCCGAAGTGTGGCTTTGAGGGTTCTTCTGAAGTTTACATGCATTAGAATTCGAGTATTTTAATATATGTTGTATAAGAGTAAAAATATTTGAACTCTTGTAACTATTGGATATAGTTGGATTCATAGTGGGTATGTATGATGAGTATTGTTTATGGGCCCAAGTGGCCGTTTTACTCATGTTAGGATTATATTGCACTGTTTGGGGGACAGTATATGTAGGTATTTTCTGTACTTCGTAGAGCTCTCCGTACAAAGGAGACTCCTCGCCCGATTTTCAGAGGCTTGCAACCCGACATCCACTTGTATTCCATGCTGATTCGTAAGTCAACCCGACCGGATCAAGGCCACAAATCTTGGTATCGGGCTTAGGTATACTGGCTACCTAGTGGCCCTGACTTATTTGGGCTAGCCATAGTCGTGTAAGAACATCACCACTAGGTGGTTTGATGAGTTTAGGTATGAGATTACCTAGGAAAATCACTCGATAAAAACTAGACACCGCATGCATGTGTTTGGGTGTGTTTTGTGTGATTTGATGGAAACGTTGTGTGAATAAGCTTGATGAATGGTATGTATACCATATCATTATTTGTGTATGGCTTGTGTGCTTGGTAAATAGCACATAGAATTGTTGGAAAACAAATTTAGGAGTTTACAAGAGTAAAACTGAGGAAGAATGATAAAGAAATAAATTTAATAAATTGGTTTGAGTTGTTGGATAATGAAATCGAATTTTACAATTTGAGGTCAACACTGTGGTTATGTTATATAAGGAGACTTAGAGGAAATTCTGGACCATTTGCCAGAATAAAATGAAAAAATAAATAAATAAATAAATAAACAAAATAAATTTTAAGCAATTTATTTGGTTTATTGAGAAATGAGAAACAAAATTTATGTATATAAGGTGGAGAAAATTTTTTACAGTGTAAAACTGGAAAAAGAAAGTAAATAAAATAAATTCATAAATTTATTTGGTTATGAGAATGACAGTGGATTTTCAAGATTTTACAAGTTGTAAAATTGAAGAAAATTGAGTAAAATAAATTTTTATAAATTTATTTGAGTATTATGGAAAATGAAAAAAAAAAATTTGATGAGAATAAATATTTTTCTCAAAGTTTTACAGTGTGTAAAGTTGAAGAAAAATGAGTGAAAATAAATTTTTATAAATTTATTGGATGTATTGGAGAAAAAAAAATGTATATAAATTTTTGTGTCTCCAGTGGAAATAAATGAAAAAAAAATATTTAGTGCAGAAACCGTTTTTGGGCTACTGCCCAAATTATATTGTGAAAAGAAAATTTTTGTATTGCAACCTTGGTTTGTGGCCAAAGAGAGAGGGTCGGGAAAAATTGTAGTGAAATTGTATTGCAATACCATTTTGTATTGCAGGAGGTGTCAGATTGTATTGTAGCATAGGGAGGAAAATTGTATTGTGAGAGAACAATTGTATTGCAAGGCAATTGTATGGCAAGGCAATTGTATTGCAAGCCAAGGCATTGTATTGCAAGCCAAGGCATTGTATTGCAACTTTGGTGAGGCTGGGTAAGTGTATTGCAATACACCCAGTAATAGCCAGGACTTAGAGGAAGTGGCTAGATTGTATCGCAGCATGATGGGCGTATTGCAATAGGAGGCTTATGATAATTGTATTGCAAGAGTGAAATTGTATTGCAAGACAACAAAGAGGTCGGGCTGAAATGTGCTGCAATACAATTTTGTATCGTGACCAACAAGAATCCGCTTAACAAAGGATCCGTGAACGCAATCCATGAACGTAATTGTGAATGCTGATCGCTGACCGCCAACTATATGAACAAGAAATTCCTCGAATTTTTTTTTTTAAAATCAAATAAAATAAAATTAATAAAATGAGACAAAATTCTCGGAAAAAATGAAATTTTTGTTGATAAAATGTTTTAAATGTATAATTAATTGTCTTGCATTACTTGTAAATGCAAGGACAATGTGTATACACTGATTTATGTGTATGAATAGTGTCTCGGGGCTTTGCTTATGCCTTAGAGATATTGTATTGTATTTAACTACCATTGGAAATTGTTATTGCACGATTGTTGCGTAGGAAATTATATGCATGGTGTAATGCATATAGGAAAAGGCGAATTTAAGGTTAATCATGACCTAGGATTGGACAATGAAATGAACAAGAAAACTTGACTTATTGAAATAAATGAACTGGAGTGGTTGGAATTTACCAACACTTAGGAATGAACGGGTCAGTTCATGGTTGTTAAGTCTATTAGTAATTGGCATGTGCATTGCTACTTAGACCGAAATGAAAAATTAAATGATTTCTGTTGCCATTGGAAATACGTAGATGGCTAGTCGAGTACGAGGACGTAGAGATGTCCACGGTGGTACCGGTCGCACCACCAAGATTTGATAAGCAAGCCTTTGTCGGTGGCCGAGGTATTACGCGTCGCTATCGCACGCGCCAAAGATAGCAGTAGTCGAGGGTCCTAGTAACCTCCAGATAGTTAGGACTCCAACATCCTCCTCGACATTCACAAGGGGAGGAGATCCAATGGTGATAGACCATTGGTTCATACAGATTGAGAAAGTGTTAGAGGTTATGGAAATTACTTTTGACACTACTAGGATTAAACTAGCTGTGTTCCAGCTAGAGAGTGAGGCCCAAATATGGTGGAAATGGGCAAGGACCTCTAGAGACCTTAGAGGAGCCTTTGTGTAACATCCCGAAATATACCCTAGCAGTTTTCGGACTTGTTTAGGGTATATTAAAAGCTAAATATGAATTTCGGAAAATAAACAAGATCCACTTGCACAAAGCCAAGGGTAAATATGTAATTTACCAATTTGAGACCCTAAGTGTTATAAGATGAAGAGATGGGATTAGATGCAAATATAGAAAAGATGGAATAGAGATAAAAGAGAAATGGGGGGACCAAAACGAAATTATGAAAACTTAAGTCAAAAATGAGTTTTTGACTTGGCCAAACATGGCCTTAACTAAACAATTGATTTAAGACCAAATTTGGTCTCAATTGAGAGAGAAGAAACCGTAGAGAGAGAGAGAGGAGAGGAAAAGAGAGAAGAAGAGGAAGAAGAAGAGAAGAAGAAGAGGAGAAGAGGGAGAAGCCAAGCAAGCCAAGGTATGGAACTACTAACCTTGAGTATGGAACTTGAATTTTAGTATGGAACTACATAGGCTTTTAAAGCTTTGAATTGTTTTTCCATACAATTTCATGGCTATTAGTTTGTTCCCAAAAACCTAGGGTTTTGTTAGGATTTCTTCCTAACCCTAGAATTCTTAAAAGTAAGCTTGGTAAAACCTTGAACAGGGACAAGGTTAGCACATGAACCTCCTTGAGGATGGATTCATAAATTAAGGCAAGTAATCAGTTAGGTTAGAATAAAACCCTAGCTAATCTACATGTTAGGGTTATGTATAAGTAGGATCCATATAATAGTGGGTTTGAGAGTAAAGCATGATAGGTTTTTAACAAAGATAAGTATTGAAAGAGAATGACAGAGTTGATCATATAAGATTAATTTGAAGTGGTCTTGAAGTGTTTACGAGGTATAAATATCGTCAAACATAATGAAAAACTTAAAAACACACAATTAGCATTTCGTGATATGTACCGGCAATAACTTGAACATGTACCGGTACAACTTGTGTTCTGGTCATTTTTGACCAACATGTACCGGTACAAGTCACACATGTACCTAAGACAACCCCTGCTCGGTTTTCCGCTTTTGACCGCTGTATTTTGGCCATAACTTTCATTGCTTATCTGAATTGAGTATCAAGGGCCAATTAAAATAGACTTCAAGTAGAATCATCCATAGAAATAGACACGTCAAATTATGACTCTAAGTGGCCCAAAATCCACCCCGAAGTGGGACCATGTGCAAACCAAATTCTGGTTTCAAAGGTTGACATAGAGAAGTCCGGTTGTTTCGGACGTATTTGAGTTCCTGTTCGAATTGGTGATTCCAGTTGGAATAGAACCCTTAGCACCTTAGATTTAAATGAGTATAAGGACAAGGTCAAAATATGAAGTCAAGACCCTAAAAATGAGTAATACAAACTGTCACTAGAAAAAATTCCAGAATGACTAGTTGGCATGAAAATGCCATAACTTTAGTTTGGATGATCCGATTGGATTGATTCCAATTTCTAAATAAAGTAGATTCATAGAGGAATAAGAATACATAGGTTGCATAATGTACAAGTATAGAAAGGTATAGGAATATGTCATAAGATATGATAGGTATAAGTCATAAAATATGATAAGATATGATAGAACATGTCATAAGATATGATAGTTCAGCACATCGAATGATAGGCACATATGCATATAAGATTAAATGATATGAATATAAGCTGTGTATGGAGGATTATATGATAGATATACTTAAATAAGACAGAATATGCTAAGAACAAATTGATGGAATACGTAAAGATATGAGTATAAGATGACATACCGAAGAATAAGATGGAACACGCTAGGAACATATGATAGAAAGACATAAATGATAAGAACGATAGAGATAAAAAGATGACAAAGATATGAATTTATAATACGACATAAATTATGCGTGACATATATAAATGAATGAGTAAAAGCCTACATGATAGGAATATAGAAAGTACAAGAATAGCTAAAACATGATAGAAATGTATAAATGATATAAAAAGATATGAATATATGTATTATATAGATATATGAGAACTAATACAGAGTAAAGTAATGATAGTATATATGCATAAGCAATTATGATAACAATAGTTATTCATGCTTATGAGATATGTACGTAAAACGTAATAAGTCTCGATTGTCCGCTAGACTGGGTAGAGGGATAGATAGGCATGCCTAGAAGATACACAGTTAAAAGATATTCATAGACGTATTGAGGCCCCGTTTGGGTCGAAGGATATAGGATCCCGTTGGATCAAAGTGTCTCAGTGGTCACCACAATAAGACGTAGATCACCGCTCAGACAAAGGAGAAAATTTCTGCACCGATAGCATATGATACAGATCACCGTCTCGCATTGATGATACCTTCGGGTATTAATCCCGACGTAGACACGGTCAGACAAATGATGGGCATTTTGCACACATAGTTTCCCGTATCCGCTTCTAAGGTAATTGCATGAAACCAAAAATGAAATGATATGTATAGAAGATATGAACTCGATATGAGAAGCATAGCAATCAAGAGGCGATGAAAGTACGCATAATTACAAGAACAAGTAGTAATAAAGAGGCAAATTGATATGGAAAATAAGTATATGAACACAAGAAAAGTAATAAAAGTATTATGTTATCAAAGTATAGATAGATAGAATATATACATATGTATATGAAGTTACAGAACAAACAGATAACAAGATATGAAAAGTACAAGATGAACAATCTATAATAGAAAGTATACAATAGTACAAGTATGAAAGGAAGAATGCAATAAATCATAGAACCGAAAAGATGAAAAAGACATAGACTAGACATGCTATGTAACTTAACAAAGAATAGGAACATTGAAAATACATATAACAAGCAGAAAGATGAACACAGGATAAGTATAGAATATGTAAAGTACCTCAAATAGGAATACGTAAAAGTATAAATAAAGGAGATGCTAAAGACATAGAACATGTAATAGAAAAGATTGACATGCAATAGGAATATCGATGATAAGGAATTACGTTATAGAAAAACAAGTTTAGATATATATATAATGCATATATAATCTTTGTAACAATTTCTATCGGGTGGTTGTCCATGCTTATGTTCCCACTAAGCGTAAAGCTGAAGACGTAAAGGTTCAATCCGTAGGTATCAAGACAAGGATGCAGGACGTGATTCCACATCGCCAAAGCAAGCCGACTCGTAGATAGTGCTCACACTGCCGCAATCAAGTTTTGTAATATAAAATTGTAATAGTATTGCAAAGTGGACTCTTGTATATGTGTGTATAGATTGTGATGGACACCACTCCCAAGTGGGTAGTTCTTTGTATATGTACAAACATTTGTTGACATCGAATTGTTTGAAAATCTCAATAGGTACAGTACAGCTCGAGAAAGAACAGCTGAGAGTCCCATTATATAAGAGATAGCACGCCCCTGACTCGGGGTTCGACTCACCAATCGGTCTGCCGGATCTGTGGCGTGACACTTTGTATGTGAGTTCTCCCCTAGATTAGGCTAGAATAGGAGATATATCAGGTTGCGAGTTGAGATCCTGGGACTCTACTCACAAATGACTTCCAGGATCACGGACATGTCGAGTTCGATGTCATCCTGTGGATGGATCATCGATTGTACCATGTGGTCGTTATAGATCGTGGAGCCGTGAGGAAGGGTTACCGCCTACACGTTGTGGCGGTACTGTGTGGTATTTCAAGGGGGACAAGCATGACATTTTTCCCGCATTTATACTTAGTTCCGAAAAAAAAAAAGCCGTGGACAAGCATGAGTTGGCTAGCTAACTCACCTGTGAGGGCGAGACCAGACTCTACCTACCTTTGAGTAGTTTGGTAAGTATGTGATGTTTTTCCTGATGAGCTAACGGATTGCCTTCCTACATAGGGACGTAGACCCTGGTGATCGAAGTCACACTCGGTACTTCACCCATCTCTATTATTACTCGCATAGATGGCACCATTGAGTTTAGGAACTCGTGAGTCCAAGCATAAGAAGCATTGGACAAGGGCCACATCAAGAATCTGCATCACATCGAGATTTGATGATTTATTTGATCAGTCGAGAGTGCGAGTCTACCTAAAGATAGACCTTAGCACCGGTTACCACATCACCGAGGGTTAGGGAGACAGATATCCCTAAGACAAATAAGCAGATCGCAAGCATGGGCACTTTGAGCTTACTGCGGATGCCCTTGGATTCGATCGTATCATACACGCATTCACATGGACCTCATGCATAGGGTGTTCCAATCCAATCTAGATCAGTTTGTCGTAGCTCGCATCGCATATCTGATTTACCCCAATGAGTGGGAGCACGAAAGACTGAGGATTGTTTACAAATTAAGAGACCACTGGGCCAGGACGCTGCTCCAAGAAGCGAAGTTTGGCTTACTAAGGTGAGATTTTTTGGGACACGTGTGTCAACATTAGAGTGTCAACTCGACCTAGAGAAGGTTGAGGCAAGTTTGATGCGTCGGGAGAGACCGAATGTCAATCTTCGAGATACGAGTTTCGGGATCGGGTCAGTATTACAAGAGATTCGAGAATGGCTGAAGTTGTCCATTCGGCGTGATTGTAGGATTTCACCCACGGACATGGACTCATGATCGGGACGGCCCGAATTCATAGAGAGAGAGATTTTCTCTGAGGGATGCTCTAACACTCTGGATACGGTGTTGGTAGCAAAAGAGGGAGGATCACCTTCTTCTAGCTCGGCGAAGAGGCGAAGACCGTCACACGAGTTTCAAGACCGTACGTGATCGGGCATATGAGAGTAGGATCGTCTAAAGACAAGGGATCCTAGGACTTTGGGACAAAGACAAAGCCCCGCTAGCCGCGGTAACAGAGAGTATACTGTCATTCCCTCCACACCCTAGTACTAGTCGAGGAACCGCCAGCTTCGGCGCTATATAAGCACTCCCAAGAAGACATATAGGCCGAGGGGCCGTAGTGTGGGTCAAGCCGTGATTGCATTAGAGTCACAATAAAAGCGTGGTGGACCTTAGGGTGGTAGACCCATTGGTTGTTGATGTCGGTTTGGACACGGATGAGCTGACAAAACCATCTAAGTTGTCGCATCGACCTTAGCCGTTGTCATACCCGACACTACCCGGGATTCGGGGCTTAGAGGTTAAGGCCTTTAGAGAAGCCAGAATAGATGTCCTTCCCTAGGGTGTGGTGAGAGCGTTGACCTAATAGGGCCTGGATTAAGGAGGAGAGATCTCCGAGATTCTGCTCATGGCGACCCTGATCGTGTCACAGCATGGGCATTATTGGCGTTCCCTCGCGGTGCATAGTAACATCGCTGTCGGAGTCAGTGTGGGTGCACGACACGGCCATGCACCACTTCGTGAGGTATTGAATTCTGTCTTAAGTGACCACGTCCAATGAAGACTCATAGTTCGATTCAAAAGAAATGAAGAATAATTAAAGTGTGTCGGGCAAAGCACATGGGGCCGCATCCCCTGGGCGCGAACTCGAGTTAGGTTTAAGAGACCTGGGGAGATATCCCTAAATTTATGTATGAATGTAAGAGGCTCAAAGTGTAAGCCGAAGAATTATGTTGCTCGAAATGAAAACACACGGTCAAGTATCACATAGACTTAGAGTTGAGTGATAGGAGTCGGGAGTGACTCGAGATGAAAACACACCCGACAAAGTTATCAGTGTAGACTTAAAGTTTAATGATAGGAGCTCTGGAGTTGATCGAGACTGGATACCCTTTGAAATTGCATCAGCTGTTGAGCCGGCAAGGGCTTGGCATATGGATGTCATTCATGACATGGACTAGGTTGACAAATTCCATTGATCGTTAACGATCAGGACTCGGAAGGTCAGCATTTACACACAAAGTAAGGGTTGTGTAGGGTTACACGTTGTGTGGATTATATACATGTGTTAGAGGACACGCTGCGAGCATGCGTCTTGATTCTTAAGGGTAGATGCGCAATTTCTCTTAGTGGAATTCGTCTACAACAATAGTTATCAGGCGAGTATACAGATGGCGCCATACGCAGGCATCACGGGAGGCCATGAGATTACCGCTAAGGATTGGACCGAGGTGTTATAGCTCATCACTGGTCCCGATATGATTAGAGACACTCCTGAGAAGGTGAGCTTGATTATTTAATAACATCTTCATTCGCCAGAGCCTAAGAGCTATGCGTATGTACGACGCCGACCTTTAGAATTCAGGTCAGTGATCATGCCTTCTCGCGCGACGCCTAAGAGGGAGTGGTCGGGCCCTAGCTAACGGAAGACCGCTGAGATCTTCGAGAGGATAGGCACTGCGCACTGTCAGCGCACGCCTTCAACATGTCGTGTCCACTAGAATTCCCACGCCTCCATGCTATGGAAATATACCCGCATCCAACTCATGTGGTGGATCGGGGATGATCATGCTGACACTACCGGGACCTTCGGTGAGGGACCGCAGCATTTTTATAGCCGTGATCAGGTTTTACATACAAGACCGCGGAGGCTAGCGAGGGTACCATGGAGGCACTATGTAGTGGGAGAGTCCACGTGGGAGCAGCAAGGACATGACGCGCCACCTATCCCTTCGTTTAGGGATTTAAGGTACGAGTTTAGTCGCTTAACATTTAAAATTAATAGTTACATGTACTGTAGTTGCACGTCGCATATGCATGTGAGGGATTGTAATTGTCCCGAATTTCCGTGATGAAATTCCCTGGCTTATGAGAATATAAGACCGTGAGAAATTCCAATTTAAAAATTAAAAATCGTAATTTCATTACAAAATTGTTATTTCGGTTAAAACCAGTAATTTATTCTCTAAATCTCGGATGACAAAACTTGATTGCACCATTGAATCGTTCATAAATCTAGCTAGCACGAAAATTCGTCAAATTCCCCGAGACGTTTAATTTACACGCTGAGGCATCGCGGTTCGTGCTATGAACGATTTTCAAGGTGACGAAGTCAAGATATTATAACACGACTCATGTTCCATGAGTGGTATGAGAGAGTAGAGAAATGATGAAAATGGATACGAGATGGTGCCGAATGTCAAACTGAAAAGAGTGACATGATGGCATTATAGATTTGATTTAATGATAATAATGCCAAATTAGTCACCAAAGATTCATCTTCAAATGTTAAAATGAAGCAAAAACGCGATTTGGGAAAGAGATCCAAAGGCTTTAAAATGTAGGTTTTAGAGAAGGTCTCCTGACTTCTCTCTGATTTACGACAAATCCGACCGTTTACTTGCCTGGGACAAGAAGGAGAACCGGCTCTACGCGAGAGCCAGTGTGGTTAATGGATTAGGAGCTCTCAAACTCCGAGAGGTAGGTTTCTCCTTACTTGAGTTTTATTCCTCTTAAATACTTTGCAAATGTTTGGAGCTGAATTGAGGCCGCGAGGAACAGCTGACGGTCCCAAACCTCGGGACCGACCATGTTGAATTTTTGAGCACCTTGTCGGGAGCAGCTCCGACCGCACCCGCTGATTGGGTTGTCAAATTGGGTGATTTGGTATTAAATCATGTATTGATTGTAATGAGGCCGGAAATGGCCGTGAAATGCGGGTTCACAAAGTGAACCGATGAATGGATGCGTGTTTGAACGTAAAACCAGGGTTTCCATCGTTCATAGCACAGCGACACCGAAAACATATTTGCGCGAATATGTGTTTGGTCGAAGGATTCAAAGTGAATTGCTCAAGACGACGCCTCTGCTGCTCATGGTCAACTCCGTCTCTCGCCCTTCGATGCATGATCGATTTATTACATGACATGATTGTGGTGATTGGATATTATGTGGATATGTGCATGTTTACATATTTGCATGTGATTAGACTATATCGAATCAGATAAGACAAGATTCCATATGCACCTAACATCCCAGCGACTCATGTGAAGTAGCTACATGGCACGAGTCTAGAGAAAATACCGAGGGTAGTCCAAAAAATGTTAATTATCTGAGGGTAGTCCAAACTTAAAAATATCAATCGTCTGAGCGGCCCAATCGATATTCATCTGAGGGTAGTCCATTAAACAAATAATATATCAACTGCCTGAGTGCCCAATTGATATATACACATCTAGAGGGTTGTCCACAAACTAACAAAACAATAATTCTCTACACGAGGCTTAGGCGAGTGTGAGAGAATCGGTGAGGACTCGATCCGAAGTCATCATGTAGACATTCAAGTAGGATCATGCATTTGCTCAATGTGTGTTTTCATCAACATCAGACCGCACTTAGGTGGCGTAGTAAGAGCTCCACTTAAGTGTGATTCCACCATCGAGCATTGGGTTTCATCCCGTCGATGATATTATTTTATAGGTACATGGAGTGGCAGGAGATGGCCCGCTCCCAGAGGTCGATTTAAGAAAGCCTAAGTGTGGCTTGAGGGTTCTTCGATGTTTACATGCATTAGAATTCCGAGTATTTTAATATATGTTGTATAAGAGTAAAAATATTTGAACTCAGAATCATTGGATATAGTTGATTCATAGTGGGTATGTATGGATGAGTATTGTTTATGGGCCCAAGTGGGCCGTTTTACTCATGTTGGGATTATATCGCATCGCTCTATTAATGTATACGCAAGTGCATTGTACTCGCAGCCTCCGCACAAAAGCAGACTCGCCCGACCGGAAACAAGGCCTAAGAACCCGACATCCACTCAGAGCCTCCGCGGTCGACCTGTAGTCAACCGACCCCCAGGACGCGTAATACACGATACCGCCCATTAGGGGTGGGCGATCAGAAAAAACTCCAAGCTGCTACCATCCACATATATATGCTCCAATTCAAAATGATATAGGAACTTGATTCAATGAAATACTGATTCAAAAAACTGGGAATAGGTTTACAATGAAAATAATAGATTTGGTAAAAGAAAAAGGAATGGAAAAATAAGAATTCCTTTATATTATTCCAAACTTACTTAGACTAAAAAACCTTTATTGGAATCTTATTTATATAAAATGCATTATTAGTTTATTGAACAAAGTAATTGATTGAAAAGAAAAAGAAAAAAGAGCTAAAGGAAAAGTAGAATTTTTCTCCAAGTCTTTTGTCGGACATGATAGGTTTAAGAATAATTTTCTTGGTAGTAACTTAATGTTAAGAATAATAGAAAAGAAAATATGCAAACCTTCAACAGATTCCAATGAAGTGTAACAAGGTTTAAGGCTTTTATATCAAATCAATCTACCTTTACTTTCATCCATAAATTCATGTTTATAGTTAAAGAATGAGTAGACAGGAATCAGCAAAAAAATAGATGGTAATTAAAACTATAAAATAACATTTAATATATTAATGGTAATTAAATATAATAATATTAAAAGATATAATTCACTTCATAAATCATAATTAATTTTTTAAAGGTGAAATAATCCACTAATGGAATTACTTAACTTCTGTGTTTACTCTTGTTAGAGCCCAAATTAAAATTTGATCGACTCTTTTTTACAAGGTCAAATTAAATAGGCCTAAGCCCATTTTTAAGAAATTAAAAGATTAGGCCTAAGAAATTCAAATAATGATATTTTTTTTCAATACCGAGTCAAATAGAAACTGGAAGCTAACGGTCAGAGGAAATGGATTAGTGGGCAGTAAGTAGGTTTCTCTAGGGATGGAGTCAAAAGACAAATTTTCTATAGGTGGAGTTCAGCAAAAAGTGGAGTCTGTACTTGGACAGTTAGAAAATGTGAGGATATGGGAATATGAAAAAAGTTATGGAGCATATCACAATAATGGAGAACATGGACAATAGTTTAGATATGATTGTTATAAAGGGAGAACGAAATCCATGAGAAAATGAACGATCAATCAATCAACAACAATCATGAAACACAAAAGAAATGTTTAGCATTTAAGCAAGTTCAATTATTTTAGGATTTTTAGTAATCTCAGCCTTCTTGTTTTCAAGATCTAGCCTAGTTTTCTTTTATTTTCTTCCATACTTTGTCGTTTCAATTTTTCCTAATGAAATATAACAATTCCTTCGATCTTTAGTTTATTCTCTTCAATTTATTTATTGTGATATTATTCATTTATAATATGTGGAATTGTCAAGGTAATCAAAGAACCTAATTTTCGCATAATCAAAAGTTTGATTCTTGATGTAATTTCAGTTTGGAAACATGTTAATTTCTTGACATGCCCATATTTTTTATTTTTTTTTTGTACGTTAAAGCGAAATTCACAAAAATGACCAACAACTCCCAAATATCTTTTATTCATAGAACCTTCGGTCTTCTTTTCATGTTCCTAAATCCTAATTAATGCAACACTTCTCCCTCATCACTAATTAACTAATCCGTCCAAGCTTTTAGTGAAATTATTTGTTATGCAAGTTTTTTTACTTTTATTCTAATCAAAAGGTAATGATAAGAGAGATCTTGAAAGCTTATGTAAGAGTAAAAACAATATAACTAATTACATACAATGTGCACATGATTTGAATATTGTTAGTCAATTATGTCTAGATCCATAAACGAGATAAATTATTTCATTACATTATAGAGAATGTTATAGAAAACAAATAACATATCAACTATTGGGCCCAAATCAATTTTATTAATTCATATTTAGACTTCGGGAAATTTTTTTGGTATTATTATTAAACTTTCATGAAAAAAATTCTCATTACCTAATAAGAGAACAATTCTTTTAGTACAGAAGTTGTGGTGCAAAAGTTAAATGATGAATTTGGTATTTTTAACAATGTAGAATTCATGATATATAAGAAGCATTACAAAAAAATATTTCTAAATTTTTGTTTTTGTAATTTAAAGGAGATATAAAATATTTTGAAATACTATCTAAAATAGATTATTTAATTTTTTTAATAATATAAATATTTGTGAAAAATTGATATATATATATATATATATATATATATATATATATTATCAAATGGAGGGGTACAACCTAGTATGTCTATATTGCTATCAATGTTTTAAAATCTGATCAACCAATGGTCCGATCACGATCGCTGAACCGGTAATAAAATCGATCCGATTTAGCCGTTAAACCATTTTTCTCAACCTAGAACCCATACGCTATTCATACCTACCATGCAAGCTAAGAGTTAACTACTGCTGAATCCATGTGGGTTAGCCCAACAGAATATAGTAATGGCTAATAGAAAAGAACGACTACAACAGTTCTAATCTATGCGTCTTGACATATACCAGAGGATAGATTTAACGGAAGTGAACATGGATGGATAGATTTTTTTTTTTTTTTTTGATAAATAGATGGATAGATTTAGGTGAACAATATTAATACTCATTCCTCCATTCATTAATCTAAAAAAATAAAAGAGATATAAGAAAATGAAATATGAAAAGAAAATAGCTACACCTCCACCTCTAACTGGGGATTTTAGGTGTAAAAAAAATCCAATAAAAAATAGCTTCCAAGTTCAAAAGCAAATTAATAAAAAGATGTTCTACGTTAAATCTAAGCAGAATTATATAAGTAAACATGCTATAAAGGATCCAAAATAAGGAAACTAGAAAGCAACTTTTTGAAACCATTAAAACATTTTAATGCACTATGTCAAATTAATTAAAACACGAATGACTCCACCAAATTAGTTAAAACATGCAAGAGAATAGTAACTCCCTTTATTAAGACAAAATGTCCTCGTGTGTTGTTTACATACATATAATAGTAATGTAACATGTTCAATATGTTAATGTTACACTCATTTGTCTAATATAACATATTTTTGGTTAATGTACTTAATGTAATAGATTTTTTGCCAAATTAATGTAATATACTTACAGCAAAAGTTTCTTACATTAAGCAAAATAGTGTAAAACTCAAGAAAATTTATTTTTTTTTTAAAATGGCAAAACAATCAACTGTTTAAATGATTCGGGGAAGCCCGAAATTTTCTGCACTTGACGACGAAACTGACTTCATTAGCTTTGATTCGCCTCGCAAAATCTAAAGCATTTAGAAATTCTTGTCAAATTCCGAGACGCTTGAATTTTTTCACAATTTTCTAGAGTAATCTATGCCTAGTGACTCACAAGATCGAGATTTTTATGAGAATCTTAGAGTTAAAATAACTCAAGCTTAAGCCACAAGTCAAATCAACTCAACCATCGAAAAATAAATTATTTCGGCACAAAACGAATCTCAAACACGTACACCCATTGATGCAAATACACGTCCAACTTAAGCAAAGCTTAGAACAAAAAGAGGGGCAATGGGGATTAGGGCAAAAGAAACCCATTTTTCCTAAAAGCAAAGGTACACACGAGAGAGTGAGAGAAGAGAGAGCAGAGAGTAGTAAGCCCAACTTCTCTCAGACATCTACGACCTACGCTCTGGCTTGCCTCTGAAGCAAGTTAACTATGTTCATCTAATACGAGCTACGCGCTGATTACTAAACAAAGGATTTTGGTCAAGATTCAAGCTAAGAGTTTTGAGATCGTGGTTTCTCGGCCCGAGACTCGAAAGTCGTTTTCGCCCAAGAGAGATTCTTTCTACTTTGGGTTTATTTTCCATTCCTAGTGGCCTGCTTAAGTTGAGTTTTAATGTCCGCTGTCGCTTAAGAAAATAATAATTCATATGGAATAGTGCCATGTTTGACCATATATGCTAGCTTGAATCAATGTCTCCTATAACCCAAGTTATGGTCCATTTTCTAGACTACCACAGTCATTCCTATTGGCCTCTAAACTACCATTCATATTTCCTTTTTTGGGACCGATTTTTAGCTGAGAAAAAGTAGAATTTGACCAAGTATCCTTCAAAGAAATTGTATTTATATCTACACTGGATGTTACTAATCACCAAAATTGGACCTTATAACTCAAATTAAGATTCATTTTAGGACTGTCACAGTTACCCCCGTTGGGCCGAACCTACTCGTCCGTATTTTACCACTTTCGGTCGAAAAAGGAATTAATTGATCCTCTGGCTGAAATTGTATCTCTATCCGATAACTTGATGTTAGGTTTTGAATCACCCACCGGACCTCTATAACCTGCCATATCCATTTTACATGAATCACATACTTTAGGCTTTAATTATTATAGTTGTATTTTTAATCAGTATAAGGGGATTTTTTTAAACCAGTTTGTAAATTGGTTTTGTGGTTTAGAAAGTAGATTTAGAATTTTTCGGGGCATCTCTATGCCACAATTGGTCTTAAGGATGAGGTTGTCATTGCTTGACTTTGAATGACATGTTTGATTGATAGTAATTGATTGGATGTCAATATGTGTGTCCTAATGTATTGACATGTGGAGAGTATGTATGTGTGTATGAATATGTTGACATGATTTGTGTGATTTATTTGGAAATTGTATGTTGATTGATATAATTGTCCAAATGATGCATGGGTGTAATGCATGAATGAAATTGTCCATATAGCATCCATATATATATATATATATATGTGTGTGTGTGTGTGTGTGTGTGTGTGTGTGTGTGTGTGTGTGTGTGTGTGTGTGTGTGTAAAAGGTAGCGATATGATATAAGCATGAATGACATACTGCGCTTCATACACGGTGGCATCACATGGTCAGGTGTATGTGCATGTATCGTTGTCATCTCACCATTTCAGGAACGGGGCTGGGATTGTACTTCGACGATGTCCAATAGTTCCACCTATTGTAATGGTTGTAAAATTAACATTGCATTTGGTGTTGATTGGTAGCGGCTCTAAAATGGACAACCAAATCAGTTACACGGTTTGAAAATGGAAAATGAAATTATGTAAGGTCGGGTGAAAGCTCGTTATCTTTTGGTTACACATATGGATCCACAGAAAGCCCGTGTGCGCGGGAAGGCTGTTGCGGAAGTCATGCAGACCTCAAAATTCGCCACCCATAAAAGACACATGGATTTTTGAAAACAAATGATCATTGAGGTGAACATCCAAAAAGATTTTGGTTTGAAAACAAATGAAATTTGTTTTTGTCAAATGATCATTGAATGTAATCCAAGAATGATGGATTTCTATCACGTACGAAAGTTTTGACACTGCAATAGAAGTCGTGCTTTGGGACTGTTTGATGGATGGCAGATATTGTGTTACATGGGGACATGGTGAGCGCATCTCATTCATGGCATGTAGAATTCCATTATAGGTTTGCATAATCTGATCTAATGTGTGTTTCATGACATATTCAATGAGTGCATTTATAGGTGGGAGAGTAGCCTTCGTAGAGTTTACTCTATCAGACGCCACTCCCGCCGTGAGACCCTTTAGGCACAGCAGCAGGGAGATAGCGTCACCGGTCGCCATTGTGAAGAAAGTCTGTTGTGGCTTTGGTTCTACTTTGTAAAATGTAATATACCAAACTCCGCTTTTGATATATTTTGCAAAGAGTATTGTAATTAAACTCTTAAGGACTATGATATTATAACCTTGTGCATTATGTTTGAGTATGGATAAATGGACCCTCTGTTGTCATTTTTACTTGTAGATGGACCCGGAGAGGTCATGAATATTTGGCTCTGGATGGGTCATGCTATTATCTGTTGAACATGTTGTATTTTCGTATAGAAATTCTTCCATACAGCGAGACTCTTGATTCGTTAAATTATGGGTCCGTGCAAGGTGTGACACCCCAAATCCCGGTCCGCTGGACAACCTCGGGCTATCCCGTGAGAATGCAGGGATGTCGGTAACTCGACACCACTCATCGGTCCCCTTTTTCCCAAGACCCGTGATTTAATCTAACGCAGTCCCTTTGTACGAGAGCTCTACCAAAATACAACTTGTACTCTCATGGTAACCCGTCCTAATATTATACAACGACCACACCAGTCCACATACGAGCAAAATGGCCACGAGGGCCCATTTATCCATATAAATACAATCTATATCACCGAAGCCACCAAGAGTTATTACATCACTCATAATACAAAACATTATATTAAAACTAACATGTTCTAATATAATATACAAAACATGAATCAAGGTCACAATCCGGCCCGCTTCATAATCCTAGCCTCTAAGGAGCATCGTCTGCTTGCATATGTCTTGTACCTGAAAGGGGGGTCCCACGACGGGGTGAGCTAACGCCCAGTAGAGATAAGTCCTACAAGGGCTATTCCCCACCTAAATGCACATGAATGGTCAAACAACCAAACACACACCAACCTAGGACATACAATCCTAGCAAAGAACCACTGTCGCGAATGAGACGACTCATCATGCCCCATGTATCAAGTCCTCACCGACTCCTCTCACATATGATAAAACCCCATGCGTGATAAAAACCTTTATTTTTATGGATCAAATCCAATGATCATTTTATAAAGTCATTTTCATTTCTTTTTAAAATCCAAAGGCTTTTTGGATGATCACTTATAAAATCATTTATTTCATAAAACAAAAGCTTTTTGTTTTATAAACCCATACCACCGGGCTTATCTCTTTCCAAGGCTACCACAACTGCTGCCAGCGATACGCAGCCAAGTGGGCCACGGATTTTTCGGGATCTCACCGACGCCGCACATCAATCACATTTTCTGGCCTCTCTCCACCGATTGTAATATGTTTAACCTCAAAGTTCTAGGTTTTTCACCTGAGGGGTTGTCTATCCCTACTTAAATTGCCCAACACACGGGTATTAATTTCATATGCACCGCGGAAACTCAACTGATTTTCGTCTCATTTAACGTCTTACCATCGACACCAAACATAATGTTGATTGTCAACCATGTAAACTGTAATTTCCATCGACTTCTGGCCCAAAGTACGAGTCTACAACCCATTCACCAAGGATGGTGAATGACAATGACGATGCAATCACACCCATACCATGCGATGTCCCCGTGCACCAGTGCAATGCAATTGTGCCATTGCACTTTAAGTCATGCCTAATGTATAAAGACCTCTACATGGACATCCTATACCTGCACACTCACACCGTGCACCATGGGACACTCAAGTGTCTAATGCACAATAAAGTCCACATCTTTAAACGTTAATATGCAATGCAATATACTAACATTTATCACATTCATGTCAACACATCAAACAAGCATGCATCAACATCATTCCGACTACTACTTAGACGGCAATGTCATACTCAAATCCCCAGGCTAAGCACGCGCATAATGCCCAATAACTAGCCTCTGGCTAACATGCCATGCAATAGCCATGTCCACACGAAAAACACATCACAAACCTAATAAGTTAGAGACAAGATATTGACATCTGCTATTGACACCTCTAACCAAGAAATGTCATTTCAATCAACACACAAACACATGTTAACATTTCATCAAGTCACTACTAGGTAAGTAATGACACTACACCTTTATTTCTAGATAATTCATGGCATATCATGCACCTAAGATAGCCTCCAACCTGCCATGTAATGGCCATTTCAAAGATACAACTCTCACATCCACACAACCACCAATATACTGATAAAAATACTAATTTTTCAACAAGGATATGAGCACAAATTTCCATTGAAAAGAATATTTTCAGATTATAGACTCCAAGATCTTTCAATAGAGTCCAAGAACACCCCAAACGGAGCTCAGACGAGAAAGTTATGGCAGTTTGAAGTTGGAGGCCTCGTATGAACAATGACTGACGAACGGAACCAGCAGGGGCCTACTGTTTTTCATCATTTTTGGACCAAATATGAGTTCAAATTTTATCAAGCTATATATGGATTGATTCCAGACTCAAAGGGCTTTCCATAGAGTCTAAGAGCACCCAAAACAGAGCTCGGATGAAAAAGTATGACAAACTGGGTTGGAAGGCTCAGACAAACAAGGTACCGGGCAAATGCTTGAAACCCACGAATCATAAGGCTCCAGTGAACCTTTAAAGCCTGCACATGCTATTTTTCCTACCCAAACTCATACCATAAACAACCCTTTCACCCAACAACAAACCCGCCCCAATTGGAGTCCACACCTGTGCTATAACATGGCACAAACCCGTCCCAAACTCAAACACCCTAAAAATTCAACTTAACAAAACAACCGGCTAATGAGCAAATACGAAGTTTTCAGGTCTTTGAACATTAATCCAAACGGCCCTAAGGGCCCAACTCAGACCAAAACAATATTTAGATAACAAAATAAACCCGAGGAGGAAGGTTCCCTACCTCTTAGAGAGAAGACAAAACTTTTTAGAGTCTCGAAGACCCGCACCACGGGGCCTTTCCCGAAGATCCGGCTTCAATCTTCGACGAAATTTGATTTTCGGCTTTCCACGCGCCGGGCTCGACCAGCACCGACTTTGGGTGTCTTGGCCCAACGGAAACCGAGCAGCCGATCGCCGCAAATCTTACAGAGAAAGTAACGTTTCTCTCACTAGATTTTCTTCCCCAAACCCGAAATTTTCTGTGAAATTGCGTGTTGTCGGTACCCAAGCGTAGCTCTCGTTGAGTAGATGAATTTTAAATATTGACTCGACGGATTCCGACCACCCGATCTTCGTAGATCGTCGAGAGAAAGAGGAATTTCTCTTATTTCTCTCTCTACTCATGCTCACTGTCGAGAATTACCAAAATGGGGAGAAAAATGTCATCTTTCTCTCCTATTTTCCTTTTTAAGTTTAAGTTTGACGTGGGGCCTACTTTGCACCATGCGTCTACGACCCGTTCGGGTTCGTTTTTGTCCCGAAACAATTTATTTTCATCTTAGTTCAATTTATTTTAAATAAACTTAACTCAAGTAATTTCCTAAATCTCGAGATTTTTAAGAAAATCTCGTTCCTGAGGTTACTAGATACTCAACTTCAAAAATTCATAAAGAATTCCCACTACCTAGGAATTCAGCGAAACTTTTCTGATTACTCATTTTAGTGAGGCGGTCTCAACGACGCAGCCCGTTTCTCCATCCGAGCTCTATGGAATTTTTTAGGCTTCCCTGAGCCATTTCAGTAATTTATTATTTAATTTTTTTATGCTTTTAGAAAATTTTAAATTTTTCGGGGTTTTACAAAAAGGGACACAATAGTGTGGTATCGGGTTACCCGACATCCACAATTTTTTCGCGAGTTGACAGTTAGTCAACGGACCCCCGGGTTTTGGGGCGTCACAAAGAGTCTGTTACATTAGGCAAAATTTTGTTATATTAGACAAAAGTATGTTACATTAGCATAGTGAGCTTGTTACATTATTATTGTAAGTATGTCTACCAACATAGAAGATACATTTGTCTAAATAAGGAGTTACTATTCCACTACGGGTGTAAGTTCTCGTACATTGGATTGATGAATGAGAATGAAGAATCTCTTTCAATTCCTATTTCTCAAGGAATGGAATCGATAATTTGATTCTATTCTTAGTGTTTGGATTAGTTTAGGGATCTTACATGGGAATGATTGTTTATTTTCATTTCATTGTTTGGTAATACTAGAAATTGGAGTGAAAAAAAAAATTGAAAATAATACCCTAAAACTTTTATTTTTTTAAAAAAAAAAACAACATTCATTGATAAAATATTTTAATTATTCTCCATTGTTTTCATTTTTTAAAAATAATTATAGTCATATGATTAAAAATAAAATATTAGAAATTAAAATTATTTTTAATATATAAATAATTTTCAAAGTATTTTCTGTTTTTAGAACCGTTATTAAGCATTTTGTTAGTTTTTATGTAACAATTTTATAAAAATGCATCTTCTTAGGCTTTATATAACAGTTTTATAAAAACGATTTCTCAAGATTTTAAATTTAGTGATAAAATAAAATGTTAACATACTTTCTCAAAAAAAAGGTAAATAAAAAAAATTCAAAACACATCCAAGCCATTTTTTTTTTTTTTTTATTTTCAATAACATAGCTTTCATAAAATGCTTTAAATTACTAATTGGAATTGTGGGCCTGATGAACAAAGAAAGGTGAATAGTTGTCAAAGAAAATGAGAAGGATAAATCAAAATACCACCTATATCTAAGGAATCCAAATTCTAGTTATAAGTAAAATTTGATTCCCCTTTGAATTAATTTCTATTTCATTCCCTCATGCTTAAATTTCATTCAAACATGAATATGGGCTGAAGAGGTAACAACATTCCCATTCAACTTTTCTATTCCCATGATTCAAACACACCCTGCATGTTTTAATTAATTTGGTGGAGTCACATCATATGTTTTAATGATTTCAAAGAGTTGTCCTCTATTTTTCTTCTTTTAAGTCCTCTATTTCAAAAAGCGCTATTGGTCTCCAATACTTCAAAAAGACAGCAATCTTTATCAGCTGTGATATAATAAACCTCACTACGGCCAGATGACTCAAAAGCAGAAAAGCTCTCGCATACAAGAAATGAGTTAATTTGTTTCAGAACCTAATCAAAAACGAAATTTAATTAACCTCATAATTTTGCCAATACAACCTCAAATCTTCTATTTTGTTCTCTACACCTTTCTTTTCTGTCGGCTACATCTTTCAACATAACATGTTTATATAATTCCAATTTGAACTCTATGCTCTATATCAATAAACCTTTAGGTTGTAAAGATTGTTTTCACGTTTATTGTTTATTAATTAAAAATCTCAAAGAAAATCAAGCATAAATATTTTTATATCAATGAGTTAAAATAAATAAAATCAATTTGAAGCAATAAATAAAAATAATATATTTGACTTAATTCTATTTTTATTTTTCTTCATTTTTTCATTCCTTCTATTTTCTTTCTCTCACATTTTTGGTCAATTTTTCTAGAACCAAACATAGTCTTACTTTTTAATTCTAAAAATATTCTTCACCAATTTATTATCACCAATGTTTTTAGAATTTAATCAATCAATAATTAAACTAAAAGAGTTACCAAGGTTTACTAGTTGGATTAATTGTTCATTTGCAATCGAACTTGTGACATAAAAAATATAGAATGCATATTTATTAAAATTAAAAATAAATTATAAAATTAGACAATATTAAATGAACAACTTTTCTTTGAAGTTGTTCCGTTAGAGCTCCTATCAGTTACTGTCCATGTATTTTCATTTTTGTTTGATTCTGGAACCCAATTCTGTTTTTGGTCACCAGCACTTCACTTTCTACCTTTTTCTCATGCTGGCTGTAATAGTTTATATCATCCATCAACATGAAAAATCAATTACCAAAGCAACTCAGTGTGGAATACAATAACCTTGCGTAACTCTGTTGAAAAATAGATAAATCATTCCATTAAATATTTGATGGAAAAAAATTGTAAGGAAGTAGAAAACTTGGCTGTATGCATAACTCTTTTTCAACAAAAAAATAAGTTGTTAATAACAAAAAATAAGTTGCTAGGAAAAATCAAAATAAATATAGATAGATAAATCATTCACTTGATCTCTAGGCATGGTAAATCTGAACTGCGTACGGAGCAAAGAAAATAAAATAAAATAGAAAGAACAAAACAAAAAATGATTTCAGTTAGAATTACCCCATAACAGAGTATACAAAGAACTAATACAGAAATAAACAATGAAACCAAAAAGAAGACAACAGTAACTGAGAAAGACTATCAGAAAATAGCAAATAAGTTCCATTCAAGAAGAGGCTTGTGGGATCTCCTACTATACAAAATTTTACTTGGTGAGGAAGGTGATCTGAAAACAACCTCCAATGGTGAAACTAACAAAATCAGTTTTGGTGGTAAAGTAACTGATTCCAATTAGTAGGTATCCCTTTCAGTTGTTGAAGACTCGTGAATCCAACAATGTAAGCATGTAGGAGGTAATTCACCAGAAAACCCGACTGACAGATAATTAAGAGAAAAATAAGTACTTGTCTCCATGATCAATAAAAAAGTGTTATGGCATGTGACGCATATTGAGAGTAAAAGGGCGGGGAAGTTGGGGGACAAAATAATAAGACCCTTCATGCATATCCTCTTTGTTGGGATGAAATATCGTGTCGCGCCCAGAGATAAGAAGTAGCATGTGGCTTTTATAACACCCTCTATATAACCCTCTATTTCGCAGCAACAAAGCTGAGCTGTCATTCCTATCACGAAAAAGACACCGTCGAATCACATGTACCTGTATCTTCTTATTGTTCTTTTCTCTAATCTTTATCACCATTATTATACCAATCACAACAAAAAGCAACATCGCAAAGACAGAAGACGAACAATCCAAATATGTATGTGAAAGCAAAATGACAAAGAAAGTTAATGTCAAGACGAGTTTATAGGAAAGGCATTGGCTGCCACTCACTACATTCTGAATCACTGAAGACATGAGTAGGGAATGAAACTACAGCTAGAGGCCAATGGCTATTCTATATCACAAAGAGCCAATCAAATTTAGCATCTTTGTTTCTTATTAAGTTCTATATCAAAGTAGACCTAGGTCACAACATTGCTTATTGATTCTGGGAAACAAAAATCAAATCTAACATGCTTGTTTCCTGCTTAATTAATGTTAGGCTGCCAGTTTTTTAAATAAGTGAAGTAATGGACCAAACTGAATAATTCATCTACTTACATAGACCATGCATACTGAGGATGGAGGTTTGCCAGACTAACAATTACATAGAGAAAAAAAGGGAGATATTATCATACATTTACTGGTTGAAATGAAAATTTCCGTTCCGGAAAATCAAGCAGACATGGTATTGGCTCTGTAAAAAGAGTAGACATTAAAAAAAAAAAACAATCAAAAAATTCTCTTATTGAATTTGATCAAGTGCCATGCTCATCATTTTTTTTTCCTTCTTTTGTTCTTGGGATGTGAAGGAACTCTGTTTAAAGTGCTTGACACTGAATTGGATAACGTTTCAAATACTCATTTCAAACATTGTGATCTTGAAAACCGTAATCTAATAGCTCAACAACCTGCTAATAACCAAGGACTTTTCAGTTGCATAATGGACACAAATTACTAGAAATTAATTTTTTTTCTCCTTCCATGAAAAGACTCCCAAAGAAATAATCTGGCAAACTAGGAACTCACAGATTGCAGAGTTTTTCAAATATTAGATGTAAGATTCAAAAAGAAGAATCAAAAGGCTGGGTTTCAACCAAGAGAATTCACGTTAAGAACATAAACTGTTCAGTTCAAACCACCTCATCTCGAAAATTTCAACATTGTAAAACTAGTATGAACATAATTCCAGAAAACTACAGTAGCCCAGGCCACCAGCAACCTCAGGTCTAGTACTCTCTACGTGTTATTTACTATTTTTTGCTACTATCAACTTGTTCAGAATCTCATATCCTTTTCACTTCTTAAGTGCAAGTAAATTTATAAATAAATAAAACAAAATATGGAAATAGTGGAATTCTCTTGTGAATTTATATACCAGGAGCCTGCAGGCATATCCCTGGAAAGTGCAGACCAGTATCTGCCAAAACAACCAAAAAGGAAATTTAGAAAGAACGAAAAACAGTGTTCTGCTCTGAATGTACCTACGGGTATGTTGGGTCCGCCCTTTTGTGTGAGCTGAACCAATGGGCAAAGCCCATTGTTTGAATTAAAAAATAAAAAAATACAAAAAGAAGAGCTGCTGTGTGGTTCGGGTAGCAGCCAAAAAGGTGAGAGGAAAATGAGGGGAAAAGGGTTTTGAGAAGGAGGAAGAAAGAGGTTATGGTTTTGATTATTTTATAAGATGGAAGGCCAAACAATGTCGATTTTGGCTCAAATTTGACATGGTGATTCCTTACAAAATGATCTTCAATTTTAGTGGTTTTGATCTTTGATTAGCTCTTCACAATACCCATTTGTCCATTCCACCATTCATGGCATTTTTCTTCTCGTTTTCTATCCATCCCTAGACGACGCTTGTTTATTTGCGTTCCAAGAATGATATTCTCGATGCTACATTATTATGAAGCCTTTAAATTTCTTGTTGTATAAAAACATGATGTAAACCCATTATCATATCATGGAAATAAGTAAGTTTACGCTCACGGTCATGTGGTTTTTAATTCTTTATTCGGTATTTCCACGAAAAATTAAGGTTCTAATGCTATTGACATCGTTGTTTGCTGGCAGACGGCTTCAATTGTTTGTTGAACCTATTTTTGGCACACAAAGAAGGAAAGGTCATTTTTAGAACAATTGCATTTGGTAGTTTTTCCCAACAAAGTGGTATCAAAGCTTGGTTGTTTGGAGTTTTTCTTGTGTGCAAAAATGGATTACGACATGATAAAATTAAATTCGATGAATTATTCCACTTTGAAGCATATGATGGAAGATTTGCTTTATTGTAAAGATTTATATAAACCCATTTGATTAAAAGAAAAACCATCAGACACACTTGGTGATGATTGGGATGTGGAACATAGAAAAACCATTGCTTATATGAGAAGGTGGATGAATCCAACTCTACATGAACACATTTCTGATGAAACAAAAGCCGATGTCGTTTGGAAAAAGCTTGAAAACATTTTTGTTAGGAAAACATCAGGAAATAAAACTACTTTGATTAGAAGACTTGTCAACTTGAAGTACAAAGGATGGGAACAACATGGTTGAGCATATCAGCTCTTTTCAGGGTATTGTGAACAAGTTGGTTGCCATGAAAATAAACATTGATGATGAGATGCAAGCATCATTACTTCTTAGCTCCTTGCACGTGGTTAGGAGACATTGGTTATGAGTTAGTAATTCATCTATTGATTCTAACTGAAAGTCATTGAAGATAGGCTTGCTAGCAGAGAGGCTAGAAGGAAAGAAAAAGGTGAATCTTCTTCTAAAGTACTTGTTCATGAAAAACAAGAAAGACAAGAAAAACTAGAAAGGCGTGGGAGAAGTCAAAGTAGAAATTCCCATGGTTTTAGAGGAAGATCCAAATCCAAAAAATATATTAAATGTTATCACTGCAACAAGGTTGGACACATGAGGAAAGAGTGCAGGATTTGGAAAAGGAATAGAATGATGTGAAGAAATAAAATAAAGAGACTAATGCAATTGCTGCTGAAGGTGATATTATGATTGTGACTTATGACAGTTGTATCAGTCTTGCAACCCAAGATAGCAACTAGGTAATTGATTCTAGTGCCTCATTCCATGTTACTTCTCATAGTGATTTTTTCATTTCCTACAAAATTGGTGATTTTGGTAATATTAGAATAGGAAACAGTGGTGTATCCAAGATTGTGGGTATTGGAGATGTTTGCTTAGAGACTACTATTGGAAATAAATTGGTACTCAAGGATGTTAGACATGTTCCAGATATTCGTCTCAACCCAGTATCACGAGGCGGACTTGATGATGAGGGATTCACAAATTCCTTTGGTGAAATTAAATGGAAGCTCACCAAAGGCTCTTTAGTAGTGGCAAGGGGAAAGAAACATAACACCCTCTATGTCATGGAAGCTAAGCTACATAAAGGAGAGATCAATGCGGCTCAGCGGGATGTAAGCATTGAACTTTGGCATAGGAGGCTTGGTCACATCAGTGAGAAAGGACTTCAAACTCTTGCTAGAAAGCAATTTTGCCAAATTTGCAAGGTATGCCTCTTAAAACTTGTGATCATTGTTTAGTTGGAAAAGCACGCCGAGAGTTGCATTTCTATCCACCATCTAGAAGGTTAAATGTTGTGATTTAATTCATACGATGTTTGTACTATATTCTGAAGCCCATTGGTGGTGCACTTTATTTTTTGTGACATTCATTGATGATCCTTACTAGAAAAGTTTATGGTTTTTCTTTAAGAAACAAAGGCCAGTGCTAGGCATACACAAAGAAGAACTCCATGTCAGTTAGAAAGAGAAACATGAAGAAAGTTAAAGGCTGTCAGAGCAAATAATGGTGGTGAATACAAGGGTCCATTTGAAAATTATTGCAAACTTCATGGCATTCGACTTGAAAAGACTGTACCTAAAACTCCTCAATAAAATGGCGTAGTTAAGAAAATGAACATAACCATTGAAGAAAGGATTAGGTGTATGTTTTCTCATTCTAAGCTACCTAAGTCCTTTTGGGGAGAGCCTATGAGAACATCAATTGACTTAATAAACCTTTCTCCATCGGTTCCTTTAAAAGGTGATGTACGTGAAAGATTACGGACAGGGAAAGATGTTTCATATGACAATTTGAGAGTGTTTGGTTGTAAAGCATTTGTTCATATCCCCAAAGATGAGAGGTCAAAACTTGATGTTAAGGCCAAACCATGTATTTTCTTGGGGTATGGTCATGAAGAATTTGGGTACAGGCTATGAGATCCATTGAGTAGGAAGATTGTCAGAAGCAGAGATGTTGTGTTTCTTGAAGACCAACTTGTTGATGATGGTGACAAGGTTGAGAAATCTAGTTCTTCTGCTGAAATTCAATTGAAGTTGAATCAACGTTACTATGGTGTATGCAACAATTATGGGGAAGTTACAGGGGAAGGTGATGGTGTCACTGAAAATGAAGATGACCCTATAGTTGATGATGTTGAGCCAACTGAAAAAGTTAATGGAGAACTTCCACTACCTTCATATGAACCACCATTGAGAAGATCTACTAGAGAGCATCAGCCTTTTGATAAGATATCCTCCTAATGAGTATGTGATGCTTATTGAAGGCAGAAACTTACGAGAAGCTATTTTACATGAGAGTAAGAAAGAGTGGGTTAAAGCCATATAAGAAGAAGTGAGATCCTTACTTGATAACCACACCTATGATTTGGTGCAGTTACCACATGGAAAGAAAGCTCTTAGAAACTAATGGGTGTACAGATTGAAAACTGAAAACAATGGCTCACAACTGAAGAAATTTACATGCAGCAACCTGAAGGGTTTGAAGTAAAAGGAAAAGCAAATCTTGTGTGCAAGTTAAAGAAGAGCTTGTATGGACTCAAGAAAGCACCAAGGCAGTGGTATAAGAAGTTTGACTCTTTCATGATGAGTCATGGGTACAACAGAACTTCATCTGATCATTGTGTGTTCACTAGAAAGTTATCTGATGATGATTTTATTATCCTCCTCCCTAATTTTGATGACATGTTGATAATTGGTCATGATTCTAACAAGATTGACAGGTTGAAGAGAGGGCTTAGCAAGTCTTTTGCCATGAAAGACTTAGGATCGTGAAAGCAGGATGCGCGTGAAGATCTCCCGTGATAGGAAGAATAGGAAGCTTTGGTTATCTCAAGAAAGCTACATTGAGAAGGTTCTTCAAAGATTTAACATGAGTAAGGCTAAGACAGTTTGTTCTACACTAGCAGGCCACTTAAAGCTTAGCTCGAAGCAATGTCCTACAAGTGAGAAAGATATGAAAGAGATGAACAAAGTTCCTTACTCATCTACTGTTGGTAGTTTGATGTATGCTATGGTATGTTCTAGGCCAGACATTGCTCATGCAGTTAGAGTTGTTAGCCGGTTTCTTACTAATCCTAGGAAGAACCTTTGAGGCTTGATAGAATGAATCTTGAGATATACGAGAGCACTTCCAAGGTGTGCTTGTGTTTGGCGTGGTGAGTCTATCTTTAGATGGATACAGTTCGGACATGGCGGGTGATGTTGATTCGAAGTCCATTTCGGGAGTTCATGATGACTTTTGCGGGAGGCATCTCTGAAGCGATCAAGCTATAGAAATGTGTTGCATTATCCACCACGAGAAGGTGAGTATATTTCTATTTGCGGGGGTTGTAAAACTGTGGATGAGAAAAATTCTTAGAAGAATTGAAGGTTCAAAACAAAAGTATGTTGTTTACAGTGATAGCCAGAGTGTCATTCACCTCTCCAAGAATTCAACCTTCCATTCAAGATCGAAGCATATTGATGTTGGATATCAGCGGGTCGTGATGAACTAGTCCAAGCAGTTGTATTTGGAGAAAATACATACCGGTGAATGGATCGGACATGTTGACTAGGTGTTTGCCTAGGAGAAGTTAGAAGCTTGTATGGTATAGGCGGGCTTAGTTGAGCCACGACATGAAGAATTTGAGAGGGAGATTTGTTGGAGTCTGCCCCTTTGTGTAAATTTGGACCAGTCGTAGCCATTGGCATTGAATTATATATTTATATATACAAAAGGAGAGAATTTGCTGTATTAGTTGGAATTGCTTGACCAAAAGGTGAGAAGAAAATGGGGAAAAGGGTTTTGAGAAGGAGGAAGAAAGGGGTTAGGGTTTTGATTATTTTATAAGATGGAATGTCAAACAATGTCGGTTTTTGCTCAAATTTGACGTGGTGACTCCTTGCAAGGTGATCTTCAATCCTAGCTATTTCGATCTTTGATTAGCTCTCCATAATACCCATTTGGCCATTCCACCATTTGGTGAGATTTTTCCTCTTTTCTCTTGTTTTATCCATCCTTGAGATGATGTTTATTGGTTTGGTGTTCCAAGAATGATATTCTTGATGTGTGTTTGTTGTGAGCCTTTAAATTTATTGTTAGAGAAGAACTTGGTGTAACCCATTATTGTCATTGTAACACCCCAAAATGTACCCTACCAGTTTTCGACATGTTTAGGGTATTTTGTAAGCATAATTTAAATGTTTCATGAGTTAAATGCGAAACCCGGAAATGAGAGACCCGGAAAGTTACAAAACTTAAGGACAAAATTGTAATTTTAAAATGGGGCATAAAGTCATAGAAGTTGATAGGTTATAGGCCAGTAGAAATAACAAGAATTGAGGCCACAATGAAATAAAGGGAAGTTGGAGGACAAAAGGCAATAAACAAGCCAACCAAAAAATGGGTTTTGATGGCCAAACATGGCCTTAGAAAGATGGGATTTTAAAGATTTGTTTGCAGGTCCTCAAATTGGGGGCAACCGTAGAGAAGAAGAAGAAAGAAAGAAAGAAAGAAGAGAGGAAGAGGAAAGGGAGGAGGATTCAGAGCTAAGATCCAAGCTAAGGTATGGAACTTTGGATTTTGGTATGGAAAGCTGAATTTATGTATGGATGTACTTGGATATGACTCTATTATGAATCACGCCAGGATTTTGTATGGGATTCTAGAAAGTTTTGAGTTCCAAGTAATCTAGGTTTGTTAAGTTTCTTCCTAATCAAGATTTATTGAAGGTAGGGTTGGAAAAACTATAAATGGCCCAAGATAAGTATGAAATCCTCCTCTTAAGGATTGATACATGTTAAATAACAAGTAATTGAGCTAGGGTTAGATTAAACCCTAATTAATCATCATGTTTGATTTGTGTATGGGTTGTGACCCATGTTGGAATGATCTTTGGAAGTGATTCATGAAAGAATTTAGAAGAAAGATAGCCATTGAAAGATGATTTGAGTATAATTGAGGTTACAAGACGAATTTGAAATGATTTTGAAGTGTATATGAAGCATAGATTTGGTTTGGGATGGATAAGTGCATGGAAAAGGGACAAAATACACATTATGGGCACTTTTCGGAGACTTGTACCGGTACAAGTTGAGCTTGTACCGGTACAATTTCGGTTCTGGTCATTTTTTGCCAACTTGTACGTGTATTGGAGCTTATGCAGTGCAAGCTGTTCTAGTTTTCCTATTCTGGCCGATCTTTGTATTTTGGCCATAACTTGCTCATTGCTTATACGATTTGGAGTGATTCCAAGTGGCCATAAAATAGACTTCAAGGATAACAAACCATATTTCCATAAGTATCTCAAATTCTGACTCTAGGTGGCTAAAAATTCATAGTGGGGTATGCTGGCCATTTTCTGCATCAGTTGAGCTTAGAGAAGTCCGACTTGTTCGGACGTAACTTGAGTTTCGGTGCTCCGAATCGGGTGATTCCAGTTAGAATAGAACCCTTAGCACCTTAGCTTTAAAGAAGCAAGAAGAACCAGTGTCAAATATGGAGACAAGGCACTGGAGAATTAATATTTCAAACAATCCCTCGGAAAAATCGGTAAACCGACTAGTTGGCATGAAAATGTCATAACTTGAGTTTAGATGATCCGATTGGAATGATTCCAATTTCTAAGTAAAGTTGATTCATAGAGGGACTAGAATACATGAATGATGTGTGGATGGGCAGCCATATGTACAGAAAGTATCTGAGAATGCCATATGGAATAGGCATGAAACACCGAATATGATATAGAGCACAGCGAGAATGAAACATGAACATGTCATAAACACATAATGTGGCTAAGAAATTTATTATAAGATAGTAAGTTGTGAACTCGTATAATTGTAAAACTTCCTAAGACCAGTTATTGAATGACATGGCACCTATATTTACGTGGGCGGTACATTATAGTGCCCGGTACTCTCGATTGAGTGCGACGACACTCTCTAATCGTGTGGCGCATTAGTACTCACGGTACTCTTTGATTAGTGTGGCGACACTCTCTGAATGGTCGCCGGCCTCCTGCTTTGTGCTACGGCACGATCTTTATCTTGTACCTTGGCGGTACTTATTGTCGCATGTCCTACTCATTAAATGTCTTGGTCTCGCCATCCTACTTGATTATGATAAGACTCTAAATAAAGAATAAGAGTAAAGAAATTAATATAGTAGAATGCAGATATGCCTCTGATACCTCATTATACGATGCAGCCAGTACCCTCACGGGTACCTCTGTATGCAATTAGTAGTACCTATGGGTACCTTTGTATAATGAATCTGTTCTGTTGTACCTACAGGTACTTTTGTACTAGAAAAATGTTCCTTAATACCTACGGGTATTTCCCTATCCGAATAAGTATAAGTCCAGTCGTAACTACGGTTACTTCTGTATAATGAATATGTGATTTGTACCTACGAAAGACTAATGTAATATTGTTTGTATAGGAAATGCAGAACCGACCTAGTATGTGCTATGATCTGTTCATTGAGCTTGTATTTTTCTGAGTACCTTCGCAAAAGAATAAGATCCGAAATACAAGAATCGGTTCTGTAACACAAGTATAAGATCTGTAAGACAAGAATAAGTCCTGTAAACAAATATAAGTTCCGTAAGACCAGTATAAGTTCCGTAAGACAAGTATAAGTTCTATATTACATGTATAAGATTTGAAATACATGTCCAAGTTCTGTAATGCCAGTATAAGATCCGTAAGATAAGTATACGCTCTATAAGACATGTATAAGATTTGAAATACATGTCCAAGTTCTGTAATGCCAGTATAAGATGCAGCCAAGACAAGTACTCTCGCTCTGTAAGACATGTATAAGATCTAAAATACATGTCTAAGTTCTGAAATACCAGTATAAGTTCCATAAGACCCGTATAAGTTCCGTAAGTAATTGAATAAGTTCTGTAATACATGTATAAGATCTGAAATAAATGTATAAGTTCTGTAGTACATGTATAAAATCCAAAATACATGTATATGCTCCGTAATACCAGGATAAGATCCGAAATACCAGAATAAACTCTGTAGTACAAGTGAAGAATATTAGAAGAGCGAGGATAGGTTCTGTAGTACAAGTATAAGATACGAAGTACTAAAATAAGTTCTGAAGTACCTACGGGTACTCCTGTATCTGACTAGTTTATGTAGTACCTACGGGTATCTCTGTATAAGCTCCGGATAAGGATAAACTCCGTAGTACCTATGGGTACTCCCGTATGAGTATAGGTATACGTTAACCTAGGGTTTGTTGGGATATGATACCAACACAAGTTGGTATCAGAGTAGACATTTGATCAAGTAGTACTTACGGGTATTCCCGTATAAGATTAAGTTCCGCAAATCTAGTATACGTTCCGTAATTTCTGTGATACCTACGGGTACCCCCGAACAAGTGTAAACTCTGAGGTATAAGTATAAAGTTCTGTAGACTCCTACGGGAGACCTGGGATAGATATAAGTACCAGTACGTACATCAGTATCTCTGTATAAGCATAAGCTAGCTATGTCCTTTGGGAGATCTGAATAATTATAAGTCTAAGACAAGTATCAGTATAAGTTCCGATATATATGTCATTTGGGAGACCTGAAAACCTGAAAAAGTTATGATACATGCTTGAGGCAATTAGATGCCTTGCCATTGTATATGTCTAAGTTTGCACCTAAGATATGATCCCGGCGTATTTATAGATTGGATTATAAATTCATGATGATTTTGATATCTGTTTTACATTATAAGTTTATCATGATTCCAGAGTTTAAAATGCATGTGCATCGTTATAAGTTATAAATACTTCCCACTAAGCGTAGTAAAGCAGCACGGGTTTTAATCCGTGTAGGTACGGGAGAAGACATGTCAGCCAAACATCGCACTCTGGCGGGCGAAACACTTGTAGGTTCGTTTACGTATAGTTCAGCGCTCTGATTTGTAAATGTAAAAGTTCAGTTTTGTATAAGTAAATGGGACTCAGTTAAATGTGTATAGATTTTGATGGACACCACTCCGGTGGTAGTTCTTTTGATTTGGTATTTTGATTCTGTTATAAGGTGTGGGCCATACCCATAGGTGTCAGTTGGCTTTATAAAAAATAAAAATAAAAATTAAAAAAATAAAAAAATCAGGTCAAAGAGTGCCAGTCCTGAGTCTCGCGTCCCCGAACTCAGTTCGGATCCATGTCGAATTAGGTAGGGATCGGGCGTGACAGTCATTGTGAAATAGTGGAAGTTAAAATTAGTCTACGGTCTGTGGTTTTTACCCTTTTTATTTGAGGGTTTTCCACGTAAAAATTGTTGCCTCATTGTAGTTGATTTATTGTTATTTGGTTGGCTTTGATGTTGGATCATTTTTTTGTTGAACCTATTTTTGGCACACAAAGAGGGAAAGGTCATTTTTAGAACAATTGCATTTGGTAGTCTTTCCCAATAGGGTACCTCTGTACAAGTATAAGCTCTTGTAGTACCCTCTGAGTACCTCGTCTGATATAAGCTCTATAATTCTTATGGGAGATCTTAACAAGTTTAAGTCTGCTATAAGTACAAGTATGTGTATAAGTTTATTATATGAATTCATGAAAAATTATAATATATGCTACTATATATTTGTTACTGTTATATGCTTACTATAAATGAGTATTAGTGTATGTGTATACGTATAAGTCATATGTTTCCACTAAAGTGTTAAAGCAGCACGAGTTTCCGTGTAGATGCAGGAGGACGTCCGCGATCTTTCCATCTTAGGCGACAAATAGTAGGAGTCCATCCGCAGTGAGTTTTGCTCATATTATGTAAATGTAAATGTACAGTTTTTGTATATATATATATATATATAACATACTTATGTACATGTGTGTGTGTATATGCAAAATAAGGACTTAGGTGTATGTATTGGCATTATAAACACCTAAGGTGGTAGTTTTATTTGTATCTTTATGTATGATCTTTGATTCAGGTTTCTAGACTGGAAATTTTATTATTACAAAGCCAGTAAAGAACCCTGCCGTGCCGGCATTTATCGTCAACGGCGAGACAGTGTGACCTTTATTTACTACTTTTCATTCAATTAGTGACTCTGTTGAGCGATTCGTTCGTGACGCTCACGTCGACCTTTGATACAGTGAGTTCCATTAACCAATATCGACCCGTTTAATCATTGGTTTCCCGTATGTACAGTGCAATCGTCATTGCGTATTATATCCATAATCGTATGGTCCTGCATGGACAGCCTAAATCCACCCTTGCAGAGTGTCTATGGATAAACCATCTGCATGTGACCTTTTTCATGCATCATTGTTTATCATGTCTCTCATCGACATATGTCAATATCACATAACATGTTTATATTCAACATTATTTAACAGTGAAACCAGTTCTCATGCGTGTGTTAAATTACTCATATTGACGTCAAAGCTGATTCTTCCATTATGAATGGGACAATCATAATCAGAGTATAATCTTGTTTCATATCAGCTCATTGTGTCAATCAGACCAGACATATTTTCGACGTCAGACGTATGTATCATATTAGTGATGACATCTCAATCAGTCGTACAATGGCCTAGAAGCAAGCCACAACAATCTAAGCCCAGGACTCGAAATCGACCATAAGCGAGGTCGCAGCATGCCCTGATATCGATCCGGGCTCGCATAGGCGAAACCCTCCTTCACCTAGGCGAAGTGGTTCGCACCCAGGCGAAGGAAGCCCTCGCCTGCCAGCTGCTTTAGCGACCAGGTGACCGAATTTCCTGTCCTCGGGCTCGCCTCGCGAGACCCACTTCCACCTTTCGCTGGGCTGACCTTCCCTTTGCCTAGCGAATGACCGATCTTCCGCAAAATTCACGCCTCCGCTGGCGAGATTGAGGTTCACTGGCGGAAGAGCATCAAACGAACACGAAAAAAACCCTTTCTTTTCTTGCATGTGGGCCCTTATGAAAAACCCTCCTTTCCCGGCCCAAAGATGGAAAGTAAGCCAAGGTAGGAAGAATCTCTTACCTCTTGGAGCGTAGACACACAAGTAGGAAGCCTCCTAAACCCGACAACTTCAATCTCCCGAAATCTCCCTCTTAGAACTTCGACAAAATCCTTCTTTCTAGGTACCCACGTGTACCCCTCGTCAATGCAATTAACTTTCGTTCTTGGCCCGACGAAAACCGACCAACGGAACTCGGTATATCTTGGAAGGAAGCCTTTGAATCTCCTCTTTCTCTCTTCTCTTCTCTTCTCTCTCTCGGTCAAACCAGGAAAATGAGCTCTTTTTGCCCTAATTCCTCTTTTATCCCAACTTAAGCTTAAGTTGGATGTGTGGCCCACGTCGTGCCACATGTCCACCCTCGTTGAGGTCTGATTTTGGCCCGAAGCTACTCATTTCGTCTTATTTTTTAGTTCAAATCATATCTCTGTGAACCGCTTCAGTCATTCAAGCTTGCAGATTTTAAGTAAAACAATCTAGTCCTTGGGAGTAAGCGGTTTCCATCGCCTAAGCAGTAGTCGGCCAGTCTCTCGGAATTCGACGAAGTAGTTTAGGTAACTAGATTTTTGCGAGACAAATTCCATTTGAAAAGTCTATTTCATCATCAAGATCTACGAAAATTTTGGAGTTTAACCTATATTAACAATTTCGTTTTATTTAAAAAAAATCATTTTCTTGGGTTTTACACCATCAATATTTATTTATAATTCTTTGGGAATTATACATAGACAACAAAAATCTTTCTTCATATTGAATATCTGGAGGAGTAGGTCTAGGATAATAGTTTTTGGTTCCTTATTAATATGCATTTTGGTATTTTATTATATTTATTTGGTCTTATTCTTCTTCTTCTTAATTGTCAGTTTGCTCCTCATTATATGAGGATCCTGTTTAAGAACCACTTAAAAAATTAAGTTATTGTTTTGGAGAAGAAGGATCTGTAGGTTTAAATTCAACAGCTTTTAGTTTTTTGGCTAGTATTTTTATAAGTTCATTATTTTTATTGCTAAATTTTATTGGTTTGTTAATTTCAAGGGGTTATTTGGCAAATGTAATTTTATTATGTAGCTTTTATTAATGTTGTTTTATTTTCTAATATAATATGATGCTCTATGATATAATATTTATTAGTTTAAAATGTATTTTTAGGTTTTTAATATATTCTTATTTATTATAATTTTATTTATTTAATATAGATTTGAAAAATGAATAGTGATTGTTGATTGGAGTTGAACACCATCATTTCCAAATATAAAGAAGATAGACAATTTAGAATTGAAAATGAAGATTTGTGATCGGAGTTTCTCTTAAATGTTTTCTTTGGCTGAGGCACAAAGTGATGAGATTTTTTCTCTGGATGATTCCAAGAGACAATTTTATATAATTTACCTTGCCAAGCCCTGACATTTAAACTTGTTTAAGGTTCCATGCTGGCAAGGATTTACCACAGCCCTCAAAACAAGGAGGAAAATCAATTAAGATTATAAAAAATTCTAGGCTTCCAAGGAAGTTTACATAGTCAAAATCTGTCATAGGCTTTGAAATAAGATTTAGAGATGATTGTTTGCTCCCAAGCAATTCTCTCATGCCCTTATAAGAAGCTATCTATTGTTCCTATGGATACCTCAACTGTTTCAGGCTTGATAGGCCATGTTCTATGTCGAGTTTGCCAAAACAAAAACAACCTGATCATCAGTATCACTGTATTCAAATCTTTTTTTGCAGCGGTGGAAGGAGGGCACTTTTGAACAAATACTCCCTCTCGCACCTTAACACCTAGCAAGAATTATTTTTTGAATAACTCAATCTTCCCATGATTTTCCCATCTTCAGCAAAACCTCTTTTTTTAAGTAAAAATTAAATTACCTATAATCATGTGCATAATTTTTCCATAAAATTAATCTCTTTTTGTGATGTTTATTAAGGGATAATCCTTTAAAAAGCTGTAGACCCACAATTCAGAAACATAATTCACTATTTATTATTTTATTTTACTTTATGTTAGTTTGTTGGATTAAATTTTTGCTTTTTCTTTTTTTCTTTTTCTTTCTTTTTGAAGAGCAGATGCTATTGGGGAGTTTTGGGATGTTTCTACAAGGTGTTTGTGGGATGAATGAGAAGAAGGAGGGACCGTCAGAGAGTGGGATTGAAGGGAGGGTCGTTTTTCTTGAGAGCGAGGAGAGTACAAAGGACGACATAACGTTTTTTTTTTTCTTTTTACTGCTAGGCCATAAGGGGTTTTTTTTTTCAAATATTGTTCCGAGGTAGGGACATCTCATTTCAGATATTGTTATGAGGTAGGGACATATTATTTTAGATATTATTTCGAGGTAGGGACATCTTATTTATATATTTGCTCTTATTCTTGTAGCATTTTCTTGATGATGGGAGACGCTGATTGATGATGTTTTTTTAATCGAAATTGGGTTGGAGCTTATTGGAATTGTTAAAAACGTCCAGTGACCAAGATCATGGGGCTCTCTAAGAAATAGAAAACAAAAAGTTAGTTGGGGATCGCCGTTTACTCTCCAGATGCCTAAGTCAGTCTTTTCCGGTGGAAGAGAATATCAACTGCTTAGGGAAAGAATTTTTGTGCGTACCTTTCATTAATGGGGTGACCTGGTATTTGTAGTGAGTCGTTATGGTGACTTTCCTTAGTTGGATAATGATACGGAATCTCTCCCATTGGGTGAGGGATCTTCTTTCCTTATCGTTAACTGAATGATAAGGGATAATTAGAAAGTATTTATTGGGAATTATCCCACTTCCCTAATTGGTGGAGATTTAGTTAAGTAGAATGTGTATTTTCCTTTAATACGGATTCATTGGGCTGGTTATATCACCCGTCTTTTGAAGGGGTGAATTGGGCTCTTGTTTTGAGCATGTGTTTGGAGGATATCATGGGCCTACCCCTAACCTCCTTTTTAAGCCTGGGCTCGTGTTCTGGGCCTGCGCACCTATTATTTTAAAACCAATCAGTTGCCCCCCAGCCCTTAGCTCACGCGAGTATGAGTAAGGGCTATACCGTTTTTTGGATCAGGCGCGATTTCCACATGTCTGCTCGAGGACGGCTTGATTAGGGCTTAGTCGCAATCAAACGTCTTGTAATGATGGTGGCTTTTCGACTTCGCGCCCCATTTGACTCATTGCTTTACTGCTTCTTTAGAAAACGTCTCGACCATTAGTGTTATTTCGCGTTTCCTCTTGTTCTTGAAGCACCTCTGCTGGTAGTTTATGATTATTTGTTCAAGCTGCTTTGTTGGTTTACGGTATCTCGTTTAGGGTTGTCCACTTTGGTTATTCACAGGGCCAGTGCGTGATGAGTATCTTAAATGCTCATTTTATCCACTATGCTTTAGTTAGTTTTTCTTGTGTTTTTTATGTTAAATAAGTGCCACAAATATCTAAAAGTTAGCTCTATGATCGAGTCATCCATTTGGTGGAATTTGTATGGAAATTGGTGGAAAAACTACTACAAGCAACAGGAGAGGCTACTGAATTTTGACATTTCAGACATCATAACAGGCTCCTATTGCATCAAGCCATATATGTATGGATTCTACACTTCAAGAGCTTTCTAGGGATACCAAGAACACCAAAATTGAGTTGACAAAGTTATGCAAGTTCCAAAACTTGAAGAAAATCAGCAAACATTGCAGCACCTTCAGCGGGAGGCTACTGTATTTTGACGTTTCATAAATCATAGCAGGCTCATATTGCATCAAGTCATATATGGATAGATTCTACACTTCGAGCTTTCCAGCGTTAGAGCACCAAATCGGAGTTCGTAGCAATAGAGTTGACATATAGAGAGTTGGGCAAAACAGGGGACTGCAGCAACGTCGCGACGTTGCAGAGAGCTGCAGAAACGACGTCGCGACATTTGCCAAACTGACGTCGCGACGTTCGGTGGATTTTAGCCATTTGAGCCCATAATGGAGGGTTTTAAGCTCAAACGAAAGAGACGAAGGAGCGGTGAGGGGGCTCAGAAGGGGACTTTGTCCACACTTTGGGACCAGGAGGTTGGGAGGCATTTGAAGATTTGGGAGAAGATCATGAGATTTATGGAAGAAAATCCGAGACTCACCATCATTTGATCATTATAGTTTCTTCTTCCTCTTTTCTCATGTTTAATCCTAAGTTTATGATCTATCAAACCTCTATCATGCTTTAAATTCGTAGATCTAGGGTTTTGGTTGTGTATTGAACATGAGTTTTATATCTATTTGTTAATGTTCCGTTTTCTATTGTTTCTTGTGAATGCACCTCTATTGATTATACTTGGTTCTATTTCATATTGATTTCTGGCTAATCTCAATGTGGTGAGTGGTTCTTTGCAAGATCACGAGAAAGAGTAAAGAACTAGACATAGATGAATCAACCTAATTAGCTGATGATGTAGAAATTATCGGTAATTAGGAGGCGTGTGAAATTCTTGGATCTTAAAGCATCTCTGATAACTTGAGGTTGAGCTAGAAACAAAAGCCTAAATGTTGATGGGTGGTTTAATAATTCAGAAGATATATAATTCTCTTGAACCAAATTGTATTGGAAGACATTTTAAAACAAATGGTAAATACAACTTAGAATCTAGAAGGATGTCGTTATGATACCTAGTTATCATCTCTTGAATATAGTTCGCGAAACTCATTATTTAGTTGAAGTTTGTTGGTTTGGTTTAATTTATTTATGGGTATTCAGTTTGGATATTCAGAAGCATTATGTTTATAACGTCACTGACTGGATGAATATCTCAAACCGCCGGCCCCCTTCTTAACCAAAAAGAGGTGGCGTATACAGCGAATCGACTCTGCCTGTTTTGAGATGTTTTATATACGTATACAAATCATATCGAAATTTTGTTGTGTGGGAGAGAAAATAATTATTTAGCGTAACTCTCGAATACTAAGTACTTCTGTGCTATTATTTCATATTCCTCGTAACGTGTTTTGGTTTTGTTTTGTTTCTTTGCCACCGGTACAGTTAATCTGACGGTCTATCTTCGAACAATAATGCGTTGACTCGCATGACGGCCGCGTCATGGTAAATGTTTGATGACATCAAAGAAAGATTGGCAACTCAGTGGGATCAGTTATTTGGCATGCATGGATCGACTGGATTATGTAATGGAGATTTTTGCGCAGGCAATCTGTTTAGATGAATACCTGTTTATATTGGAACTCTGGCTTAACGCCATTGCGCGCTCTGATCAAGATATTTCTGAAGGAAGAGCTATGGATGAGTCAGAAGAACTGACTGTTACAGCGGCAACTGATTTTCAGATCAATATGATTTGACCGGACTATCAGTTCAGGTTTGCTCGTTTTTCGTCAAATAGAAATTAGTCAACCTCACATGGAGAAAGGGATATACAATAGATTAAGGCGAAGTATTAATTCAGAGAATGAGAAAAGTTATTATTGAGATGAGTATCTCAGTTAATTCTTGGAATTGACAAGACTAATATTCAGATTAAACTTACCACATTGATGAAAGCGAAAGAGGAACAAACTCCAGTGACGCAACTGTTACTCTTGTTGAAAGATTATTAAAGACTGGAAGGTATGTGGTTCTTAAGAAGAGCCTGTGACAAATCTGTGATGAGCAGAAATATGACTAATGTGTCTTTGAGAAAGACCAACATGATTCATATATAAAGGTTGAACTGAAGAAGAAAACAGGACAATGAAATCCTCAGGGATAATGAAGGAACTTGAGGATTTAGCAGTGGAGAATGATGCACAAATTTTAGAAACTAGTTGTGAGAAATTCTGGGCCCCTTCTCCGAAATCACATGAAAAGACAAATGATGAAGTTGGAAAGACTATGCCGGAGATGACTTTATGGGGTGAGATGCATGAGGAATTGAAAAATGAGAAGATGACCCCAACTTTTGAGGTGGATGAGTACATCATTCGTTGAACAATGAAATGAAAAGGAACCTTTGTGAAAGAAAAATAAAAAATATAGAAAATATAAAAAAAATAAAGATCTTGAAGACTATGTGCTCAAGTTCTTGATTTGACATAACTATCGCCTCTTAAGAGAAGGATGGAAGCGAAACACCAGCCACATCGGTAGTTGGTAGAGTCTAAATGGACTCAGCAGACGACTCATGGGAGGCAGCCCAAGCTTAAAATGTTTTCTTTCCTTTTTTCTATTTCGTAGTTAGTTTTGAGTTTTTTTAATAAATTTTCGTGCTTGATTTTGTTTTTCTGTGTTTTAGTTTTTAATTTCAGGTTTTTGGGGATTCAAATCTGGTTTTGGAAGCTAAAAGGTTGAAATGTTGAAGTTCAATAATTTTGGGCGACTTAAAGAACCAAAGAGGAAATCATATTTAAGTATCCCCTTCATTTGGACTTAAAGTCTAACCCTTCTTAACACCTCTTTGCCTCCAAAGCGAGCCATATTCATTGGAACCTTCGGAGACTTGATCAACCTCGAAGTACTCATTATCCATTGCGCTTTTGTTTCACATTGAGGATATTTCATTTCAAGTTTAAGGGTGAATTCAAGAAATCATTAAGAAAAAAAAAAAATTTCAAAATCCAACTTTTGTATCTCATACATTTTAGTTAGTTGTTTGGTTATTAGTTGCATGTGTTTTCATTCTTTATTTTATTTATTTTGTGTCTCATATGATGAGTTTGATGCTTTGGCTAGTGAAAGGTCATTTTGAACACAACTATTCAAAATTGCGAGTGTAAAGAGGAATAGGACCCTTAGGTTTTTAAATGATCTGGAATTTATTATCTTGCTTAGTACATGGGTGACTTAAGCCAGTCACCTCCATTTGTCACTATAAAACTCTTCTCAAGGAATCTATCACACACACACTTTTGGTCTCCCTTGTATACCTTGGTCCCGGACCCTTTGCCTTGAATTCAACTAACCTTAGGGGATTCTAGCCACCTAAGTGATAGGACACCTAAACAAAAGAGGATTGCCATCGAGCCCCAACTAAAAAAAAAATACAAAAACAATAGAAAAAGTGAAAAAGAAAAAAAAAAAAAAGTCAAAAATAGGCTTGTGAATTAGAATAAGTGGATCATCCAATCGGAATCCTGGGCACGATGCGAGGTTTTCAAAGCCTAATGCGAGCCAAGCCCCGGCCAAGGTCATTGACTTCACTGCCGCCATGGGACGAGAAGATGGATCATTCCCACAACCTAGGGCCTTTGAGTTTGGTTGAGTGTTCGAGTGAAGAGTTTGAAGGGAATTTAATACTTTTGGTGCCCTTAACGGTGTTGGGAGTCACCAATGGATCCCCTTCTGAACACTCTTCTAAAACTTCCTTTTAGTTCTCCTTCACTTTTAGGTATTTAGAAATTTTGGTATTTTGATATGAATAAAGGTCTTCTTATCCTTTCTTAGTTAGCTTCTTCCAAATAGGTGAGTTGAGCTTGTGTTTGGGGGTGCCTACGACCTTGCTATCTGCTTGAGATCATGCTATCACCTACACTTAGTTTCACTTAGGAAAAGGTCACTACGGACTGGGGAGAGTTGGTTATTTTGCTCACCATTCTTTGCTTTGCCATGTTCATAGAAAGTTTAAAAGTTTAAGGATCCTAAATTTTGGTTGAAAAAGAGGCTAATATTGCTAAATTGTGTTCATAGTGATTCTTCAATTGAAATCACATGTTATCATACTCATCTCATTATTTTTAGTTCATGTCGTTTCCAATTTTGTTTTGTTTTTGAGTTGGTCTCTTGCTTGAGGACAGAAGCAAGAATTTAAATTTAGAGGTGTGATGAGTATCTTAAATACTCATTTTATCCCTATGCTTTAATTAGTTTTTAACATGTTTATATTAGAAATAGAGTACCCTAATGCTCTAAAGTTAACTCCTATGATCGGGTCATCCATTTGGTGGAATTGTGCAAAATTAATTGGAAAAACTGCTACAAAAGCAACAGAAGGAGGCTACTAATTTTGACATTCAGACATCATATGAGCTCCTATTGCATCAAACCATATATGTATGGATTCTACATGAGAGCTTTACAGGGATACAAAGAACACCAAAGTGGAGTTCGAACAAAGTTATGCAAGTTCAAAACTTGAAAATCCTTAAACAATTGCAACACCTTCAGCAGGGAGAGGAGCTACTGTATTTTGACGTTTTCCATAAATAATATGAGCTCATATTGCATCAAGTCATATATGGATAGATTCTACACTTCAAAGGCTTTCCAAACGGTACCAAGAACACCAAATCGGAGTTCTTATGACAAAGTTACGACGCGAAGTTGGAGGCCAACGGGGACTGCGACAACGTCGCGACGTGAGAACCAACGTCAGCGACGTTGCGAGCCTGCGGCGAAACGACGTCGCGACGTTGGGGTCAGTTTTAGGTGGATTTTGGCCCCATTTTGAGCCCTGTGGAGGTTTAAGCTCAAACCCGAAGGAGCGAGAGAGGGAGAGAGCGAGGGGCTCGGAAAAGGGGACTTTGTCACACTTTGGGACAAGGGAGAAGGTTGGGGGCACATTTTGAAGATTTGGGAGAGAAGATCCTTGAGATTTGTGGAGAAAATCCAGGACTCACTATCATTTGATCATTATAGTTTCTTCTTCCTCTTTTTCTCATGTTTAATCCTAAGTTTATGATCCTATCAAACCCTCTATCGTAACTTTAAATTCGTAGATCTAAGGGTTTTGGTTGTGTATTGAACATAGGTTTTATATCTATTTGTTAATGTTCCGTTTCTATTGTTTCTTGTGAATGCACCTCTATTGATTCATACTTGGTTCTATTTACATATTGATTTAAGCTAATCTCAATGTGGTGAGTGGTTCTTCTGCAAGATGCGAGGAAGGGAGTAAAGAATAGGTATAGATGAATCAACCTAATTGGCACGGTAATGTAGAAATTATCGGTAATTAGGAGCGTGTGAGACTTTTGGATCTTAAAGCATCTCTCTAATGCTTGGGGTTGAAATTGAGAAGCAAAGACCTAGTGTTAGTTGGTAGGTTATTGACCTCGAGAGGCTTATAATTATCTTAGACAAGAGTCACCTTGGAAAGCATTTTTATGAAACAATAGAGTAGAATTTTAACTTAGATATAAGAGGATTGTCCGATTGCACCAAGTACCCTAGGAATTTATCATCTCTTGGTATCCCTTAGTTGCGAACTTCATTATTTAGATTTAGAAATTTCATTAGTTTAGTTTAAATTTTGTTTACTATCACAATTGTTAGTTTGGATATTAGAAACATTATAATTTTGGCGCCAGCATCCCCCATTTTCCACGTGGATCGATATCCGTGCCAAATTTACACTGTTACTTAACAAGCGTATACTTGCGCGGAATAGGCGCCCTTTTTATATTTTCTGAATAATTTTATATACACATGCAAAATCGTAATCGATGCGTCTTTCTCCTTCCTTGTCTTGTCGAGGTCAACGAGTGTTAGGGCTTGCTTAGTTTAAATTATTATCTGCAGACCCACATTATGAGTTTGGTCTTGTAGTTTCCATGGGTCTCAATTGGCCCCTCTATTTTGCGCATAGGCACAATTCTTGAGGGTGTCGGTTCGGGCGGGGAGCGGGTGGTGAGGGTCCAGCAGCCGTGGCACGTAGGAGTTGGCTAGGACTCCTTCCCCCTTGAGTGAGTGCAAGGGCAAAGTTAGCAATCAAATATCTGAGGGGCTACAGATATACGGGGCTGTACAGATCTACGGTCGTGGACTAGCCAGATTGAGCCTTTGTTTGGGGAAATCTTATGGCCCGATGTAGGCCTCTGGATTTGAGTTAGGTTTGGTGCCAGATGCTTGACCTTCTATGTTGTCAGTACTAGATGGTGTGCTTTTTGAGGTGGCCTTAGTAGCTCAGCTTTCCTGCCCCATTTATAAAAATAGTTTTACGACTTATTCAACATTTTCCATTCTCGACTTTCTCGACTTAAGGGTATTAAGTTTGGTCTATTAGTTGTTTTTAGGACAGGGGCAGGTGTTCCCGACCATCATCTGCTCTGAACTATTTCAGCGATAAAGGAATCCGTTGAGGGCTTTCTTTATGTCTCAAAATGCTCTAACGCCAAGCTAATCATCTCGGACCTTCCGTTCTCTCATAAGTACTGGAAGGAACGTTATTTTTTTGTCAATGGTCTTCATTGGGGTATAACTTGTGATTAGGAAGACACATAGGCGTTAGGTACATCTGGACCACTCAGGAACCTAAATCGAGTCCCCATTTTGCCTTAAATGGGCATGGTCTTTGGGGGTTATAGGATACTTCTAACTTTCCTTTGGTTGTGTGCCCTCTAGGTATCCGACCTGGTCTTAGTCCGGAAGACGAGGTGGTGAAGCGGAAGCTGGTTAAGGGTGCCCCGCATGGCTATTTAGAGCTCATCGGGTCGGATATTCTAGGGCCTTCGGGTTTGAAGTCTTCTTGACCTCCTGCTTTGAGGCCTTCTCCTCCATTCGTCATGAAGTTCGCTCCTAAGGGGTCCATGGTTATCCAACTGGCATCGAGAGAGCCGAGCTTCGCGATGGAGACATTGTCGAAAGGGAGGCAAGCGCGAAATGACCTCAGATTCCCTGAGGAAAGAGCCATCAGGCCAGAATAAGGTTAGAAAACCATCCCGATCTTAAAGTCGGATGCTCTACTGAATGGAGGCTGGCCTTGTCATTAGGGGGTTATCTCTGTAAGTTTGTGTGTCTTTATTCGCCCGTCTTATCGTGGTTTTATGTTGTGCATTGACTCCATCTTGTTTTGTGACGGATACCCCATCGAAGAGCTTAGCGAGAAGGGCGGTCGAACATGGGTTAGACGGCGAGCCTCTGAGCTAAGGTTGCCTCCCTGGCCTCGGAATGGGTTGACTTGCGAGCTCAGGTGCAAAGATTGACGGAGGAGGCTATGAAGCTCAAATCTGACTTGATGCATACTTCCCTTTGCCAAGCACGGGGCGGGGGACAAGGAGACGAAGGCAGGGAGCAAGGGTTGTTGAGGTGAGCTTGGTGTTCGGGGGAAGGTTGTAAGATTTGCTGGATGAGGTTCGCAATAAAGCTCACATTTGTTAGACCGGAGCTCGTTATGAGGTGTATGGTGAGAGCTCTAACAAGCTGACAGGATGAGTGCGGCGCAGCTGGTGGGGATCTCAGGAGGGGCGGGGAGGCTATGATCGCCCAAAGGGATAGAGCCATAACTGGGCTAAGAGACGAGGCCTGCACTTTGTGGGCCTTTGGATGGCTCGCCTTTTAGGCGGCGCTAAAGCTCACAACTTGGACCTTAACCTCCCGGAGTTCCCGAGTAGGGAGGTAGAATAGCCATTTTAGAGACGGCGGACCTCAAGGTGTTTCAGAATGCCTTATTTCCGTGATTGTCTACAGGCAGAGACTCATCTTGAGGGCGGGTTCCCACTCTGGCACAATGGAACTTCACCTTACGTTCGCCGATCTGCCGTGCGACTCTCTTATACGTTATTATTTTGCTGAAACCAATTTTGTGAATTTCCTCAACAGTGTATTCTGTGCCGTTTTGATCTTAATTCAAATATTATTATTTTATATTTTTAAAATTAATTTTGCTTTTTTTTTTTTTTTTTTTGAGCCTCTTGCAATCTAAGATATATTTCTTAGACAGGATCGTTTAAATGGGTTCAAGAAACTTCAGTTGTGACCTCTCATGGAGTGACTTTTTAGACCTAGACATTCTTTGGGCAGTGGGTATCTAAAAATGGAACATTAAGGATCATTCAATAATATGTAAACTAAAGCAGTCTTGGGCATGGGCCTTCTTGGCGCAGTTCAGGCACAGAAGACACAGCGCTGGAGCTCTGTTCATAGCTCTTTAGCTGAGGTTGGGGCTTTGGCCGTTAGGCAATGCGCCTCTTTGAGTAGTTACGCTCTGCGAGCTCTTTGGGGCTCGATTGGCTAATCGGCAGAAGAGTTGAGCCCGGTTGGGTGGGCCTATTATGCCTCTTTGAAGCCGATTTCAAGCTTTGGGCGGGGCTGTTGTTGGGGCTCCTGGGCCTGGGTCTCTTTGAAAGCCTTGACTAACTGGCTCTTGGGCTACATGGCCTTCTTTGAGAAATTGAAGCTCTGAAGAACTAAGCTTTCGGGGCTCCGTTGGCTATTACACTTTGAGGCGGGCGGCTTACGGGCTACAAGGCCTTCTTTGAGTAGTTCACGCTCGAAGCGGCACATTGGGATCTTGGGCTACAAGGCCTCTTTGAGCCAGAGGCTAACTGGTTCTGGGCTACATAGCCTTATATGTAGTTAAAGCTGCAGAAGAGGCTGATGCTGGGCTCCTTTTAATGTCTGCTGAGGTGAGGCCGGCTCTGGGCTATAAGGCCTTCCTTTAGCAGTTCATGCTCTGAAAACTAAGCTGTTGGGGCTCCGTTGGCTATTCTGCCTGAGTTGAACTGGCTTCTGGGCTATAAGGCCTTCTTTGAGCAATTCACGCTCTAAAAATTGAGCTGCTGGGGCTCCTAGGCTACAAGGCCTCTTTGAGCTGGTGACCTAGCGGATCACAGGCTACATGACCTTCTACAGCGGTTGGCTGCGAAAACTAAGCCCGATGGGGCTCCATTGGCTATTCTTCGAGGAGTTGGGCGGCAGGCTACAAGACCTTCTTTAAGCAATTCACGCTCTGCGAGCGAAGTTTGTTGAGGCTCTTGAGGCTCTGGCCTCTTTGAAATTCCAATTGCTTAGATCACAGGCTATGCTTCTATGCAAGTGATTAAACAGAAGTAGCTCACTGCAGACCAGTTGTTATTCTTTGTTTGGAATTGGTAGTTCAGCCTATTACCTCTTTGTTGATTCACTCAAGTGGCTATTAGGCTATGTTGGCTGTGCACTTTGAGCCATGGCTCCACAGGCTAAAGGCCTCTTTGAAACTAAGCTAACTAGCTTATGGGCTACATGGCCTTCCTGCAGGCAGTTGGCTTCGAATAAGCGGGTTCATTGGGGCTCCTTTGGCTATCTTACTGAGCAAACGCTTCTAAGTACAAGGCCTTCTTTAGCTTGGTCAAGCTCACGCCGCTGGCCCATTGGGGCTCTGGGCTACAAGGCCTCTTTGAAGCCCAGGCTAGCGGCTCTGTGGGCTACATGGCCTTCTCTAGGCAGTTGAAGCTTTGAAGAACTGAGTTGTTGCTGCTCCCTTTGGCTGTGTGCACAGTGAGCTGGCCCCCGAGGCTCTGAGGCCTTCGCCCGAAGGGCGGTTTCACGCTACAATGGCTATTAGGAACTCTATTGGCTATTCTTACCCCGAAAACTAAAGCGGATTGTTGGCTTTTTCATTCGCCCTCTACTGACGATTCACGCTACGAAAATTAGTTTGCTAGGGCTTAGTTATTATTTAATATGCTGAAATTTGAGTGTGGTTAAGTTGGGCTATTAAGCCCTACGGCGGGTTCATCACAGTTCATTGTTAGGCTCAGATTAAGCTGTCTTCTCAGTTCAGGTTGTTGATATTCGCCCTCTTTAGGTAGTTCACGCTCTCTGAAAATTGTTGTTAGTTCCGACCAGCTGTCACATTGGCTGAACCAGTTGGGCTGTCTGCCTCTTTGATGGTTAAACTACGGGCGGCTATTTGGGGCTCTGGGCTCTGAGGCCTCTTTAAGAGCGAGCTAGCGGCTCTTGGGCTACATGGCCTTCTCACGAATGGAGTTGAGACTGCGAAAACTGTAATGGGACTCCGTTCTGGCTCAGGCTGTGGAAAAGTGGTCCCAGGAAGCGATCTTGAGATTCCTCGCCTTTTTGAGTGAAGTTTTGTCTTGATTCTTCATGGTTATTCTTATCATCACACCTCTTGGGAAGCCGTTCCGTTCTTATCACCTTCGCTTTTCTCCTTTTGGGTAGAAGGGCTCCCTCACTTGGATATGAGGGCTTCTTCGCCGTTAATATACTTCTCTGCTTTAGCGAGTACCTCGGCCATGTTTGCTTGCGGATTCTTTAAGATGGAGAACATCAAGTCTTGTTGCACTCTAATACTTTGATGGCGGTGATAGCGAAACTTTTAAATGCAGGATATCTACCTTGGCGCAACTTCTGTCACACTGATTCCAGTCCGGCCAATTGTGGGATCAGACATTTAAGTGCGAGAACATATCTTTACGGATATTTTCTGATTTTTTTGGCCAGAACATGCACGTGGTATAGCCCACATCTTATAACATAATCAAAATATCATATACATATCAAAAGAACTACCGCAGTGGTGTCAAAGCTCAAAATCTGCATTTGCGGTCTATTTACAAATATAGCCATGCATTTACCTGATATAGAGCAGGACATATGTAGTGAACCCTTACAAATTAATGTTGGCCCAGTTTGTATTCGAGATCATTTCGGACATCTTCTCTGTACCTACCCAGTTAAAACCCGTGCTAAGCTTTACCTCTTAGTGGGAAACATATCTTATAACTTATCTTGATACACATATTCAGTGAGATCTTGATAAACGTATATGACCGGATATCAAAATCTTCATGAATTCATATAATCGAATGTATATGAATGGATCATTGAGAGCAAACTTAGACATATACAATGGAAAGGCATCTAATTCGTCTCTTTTACATGTATCATAACTTTCTCGGGTTTTCAGGTCATTTTCCTATTCATGTCATTGACATAATTCTGTCTACTTGTACCTTGTGACTTTTAACGAGGAGGTGCCATCTCCATGGGTGTAGTCCTATCTGAGAATGCAGTATATATAGTCGAATGAACTAGATTCTTTCAAATTTGCATGGTTTATGTTCCATGGCTTTATTATACAATCGGAACATGCCCTTAGAAGATGTGAGTTCATCTTTGGAGGTTCTATCTCCCGAAAGGACACATTTTCTTATTATATTATATTATCAGATAATGACTTATCATTATCTTGGCTGGAGCCATGCTCGTATTTATCTCGAGAGTTATACTTGTTCCGGGCTCCCTTAGGAGTTCTGAGGAACTATGCTTATACGAGGTACTTATGCACGTCTTGGTATATCTATCTCGGATCTCTCGTAGGAGTTTACGAGATATTCTGGGCGTGTCTTTGTTATGGAGCTTGACCTCATGCAGTACCAGTAAGTACTACTTGTTCAAACCCGAGAGGCCTTGCTTGCCATCAAAACCATCTTGTATATGCGGGTACCCGTAGGTACCTGAGTTTATCCTTATCAGGGGCTTATGCGGAGATGCGCAGTCTATGATTGTTGATCTGAAGTACCCGTAGGTACTACATAAATTAATTAGATACGGTACCCATGGAGTACTCATGAAATTCTTAATCGAATCTGAGTGCCCATGGTGCCCGGAGACACTATCATTTACTCTGGAGATGCACATCTTGTTTATACTCAGGCCTGTCTTGTCTTGGATTCTTATAAGTATCTGGACTTATATTATACCGGATCTTATTCTTGTCTTATTCTCAGATTTCGAATCTTATACTAAGATTACTTAACATGTACTTGTCTTACGATCTTATACTTGCATTACTTTAACATGTAATGGTTTTGGCGTATCTTATACTTGTTTTACAAATACTGAGTACCCCAGAGGTACCATCAACTTATACTATTTTACCGACAGGGAGTACCCGTAGTACTATCGGGACTATACTTGTTTAACCGATACGGGAGTACCCGTAGGTACTATTGAACTTATACTTATTTACCGATACGGAAAGTACCCGTGAGGTACCACTGACTTTATACTTGTTTTACCGACACGTGAGCACCAGAGGTATTACTCGAATCCTTATACTTATTTTATCGATATCGGAGTACCCGTGAGGTACCACCGGACTTGAGTACTTGTTTTTAATGATACGGGAGTCCCCGTAGGTACTACTGAACTTATACTTATTTTACCAATACGGGAGTACCTGTAGGTACTACTAAACTTATACTTGTTTAACCGATACGGGAGTACCCGTAGATACTACTGAACAGATACAGAGGTACATTCAGATCTTTACTCTTATTCTTTATTTAGAGTCTTATCATATAACTGTTTGACTACCAGACCAATCATAAAAGTGAGTGTGATCGCAAGACAATAAGTACCCAAAGGTACAATACGCATCGAGGTTCCGCAGTTAACTGCCAAGAAGAGTACCCGAGTATCGAACAGAGGTCGTGAGCACTAATCATGACGTGAGTGTCGTGAGTACAGAGTACCGGCACATCAGACAAGAGTGCCGAAGCACTACCGAGTACCGGGCATTAATCAGACAGAGTGCCAAGCACTAACAGGAGTACCAAGCACTAAATGTGGAGTACCGGGTACTAATCAAGACAAGAGTGCCGGGCACCACCAGAATACCAAAGTCATAATCGAACGTCCCACTCATTCATTCTTCGGGCTGTCCTGGGTAGTCATACGATCATATGTCTTTCATAACTCATAAGGTATCTTAACTGCTTCTCCCGTGTTTATATATTGCTTTTCATGTTCATGTTCCTGTTTCAATTCGTTTTCATATTTCATATCGTATTCATGTTGCATGAACACAACTATACATATTGCATTTCCTATATTTTTCCTTGTTTCATACCTATTACATATGGCATTTCATAAACTTATACAGGAATACTTATACATGTACTTGTCTTTATCATAGACATATACTTATACAATGTGTTGCCTATGTATTCGCACATCATTCATGTATTCTTGTTCCTCTACGAATCAACTTTACTCAGAAATTGGAATCATTCCAATTGGATTTTCCAAACTCAAGTTATGGCATTTTCATGCCAAACTAGTCATTTTACTCGTTTTACATTCGGGATGGTTTGAAATACTAATTTTCTAGTGCTTTGACCTATGATTTGATTTAATTTCGGTTCTTTATACTCCTTTTAAATCTATATTATGGTTCTCTCCAAGTAATCACCCAAACGGAAGACCGAAACTCAAGTTACATTCGAAACAATCGGGACTACATTATGTTCAAAAACTGAACTAGAAATCGGCTCGAACATACCCCCCACTTTGAGCGACTTTTCGCCACCTAGAGTCGGAATTAGAAGGTAAGTATTTCGTGGATGCTTTTATTTTCCTGAAGTCTATTTTTAACCAGAAACTTGAATCACCCAAATCGGATCGAAACGGTAGTGTTATGGTCAAATATAAATACCGCCAAAATGTAAAAATTGTAACACTACTGTATCTCCAGATAAATTTAACCCGTACCGGCACAATCCTGACCTGCATCAAAATGGTGTTTAAATTTGCCTTGTAATGTGGATTTTCTTCCATTTTTCCATATGTTGATACCCAAATCAACTCAATAATTCCATATACACATCAAAACCACTCCAAATTCATCTGAAATGGTGGTTTAGAACCTTATAATCATCTTTCAATACATATGTTTCTTCAAAACCTTTCATGAATACTCCCAAACAACTCTAATATGGGTCTTAACCCATACACAAACCAAGAACAAGATTTGTTAGGGTTTGCTCTAAAACCCCTTTCCATTTAACCATGAATCCAACATCAAAGGGAGGATTTTATACTCTTGATTCCATCTAGGGTTTTACCACCCCTAATTTCAAGAAATCCTAGGTTAGGATGAAATCCTATCAAGACCCTAGGTTTGAAAACCATAGACATCCTTACCATGGTCCAAATACACATAATTTCATACAAAATCCAAAGATCCATACAATTCCATACCAAAATCATAGAATCCATACATTTTCGCTCCTCCCTCTTCTTTCTCTTCTCTTCCTCTTCCTTCTTCTCTTTCCTCTTCTTGTTCTTACGCTTTGGTCCTCACAAATGCTTTTATCCAGATTTTTTTGACTTAAGGCCATGTTTGGCCAAGACAATAAAAACTCATTTTTGGCTTCTTTTCCCATTTTTGTTATTTAGCCCTTTCTCTCTTTATTAATATCAATATAACTTATACATATTATACTTTGGCATTCCATCTTTCTCAAATTCCATAATTGCATATAACCTTATTGATTTATGCCTTTTATGTCCTCAGGTGGTAAATGACCACTTTACCCTTGTCTCTAATATTCATTTCGGGTCTCTTATTTTATTTCCGAAAAATTCCATTTAGCTTATAATATACTCCTAAACAAGTCCCGAAAACTACTAGGGTACATTTCGGGTGTTACAGATCACATTAACCTCGTACATAGCACTCAGCTCTCTCGGTTATGTTTTATGGTTAGAAGGTGATAATTTGACTTCATGTATGTCCTAGCTTCGATGAAGTGGGAGACAAATGCGATGGAGAGTTCTCTAAACGACGAGATTGAAGACGGCGAGAGTCTATTAAACTAGGCTAACGCTGGTCCCTTTAGCGTGATAGCGAAGGATCGGCATCGTACAGGGTCTTGATATCCATGCAGCTTCATCTGGTTCTTGTAAGTGTTGAGGTGATCTACGGGGTCTTTCGTCCCATCGAACGCTTCGATCTACGACATTCTGAACTTTGATGGGAGAGGGAAGTGCAACACCCCTACTGTGAATGGGGATTCAATTTGTTGCACTAAGGTGTCCATAAAGACTGGGGCTCGATCCTTCACAACTTCCTTCATATGGTCGGGAGCCTCGCTGATGCTTCCGAAACCGCTCCCATGATCGCTCCTCCATTCCTTGCTGATGAGGGACTAACTCATTATTTGGCCATTCCCCATGTACTTCTTCATCGCGACCCCCTCTCATAGGCCGCGCCCTACCACTGGTTTCTCCTTCCTCCATCACGCTTGTCTGGGCCTCCTAGGGCATTAGCTGTTTAGTGAGTCATTCCAACTCTCTCAAAGACATTGGTTAGTGAGATCTGAGCTTTCGCTCCATCTCGTTGGTATCATGCGAAATGTGGATGCACGCAAGCTCCGCGGGTCGCTTCATCTTAAGTCGCTTTGTCGGGTCTCAGATCCTTAGGGGATTAGCGTGGCTCCTGCTTGTGTTTTGAGTCAATACCATGAGTCACTGAGAGGTCAGTTTTATTTGTAAAGGAATTGTCGTTCCCACAGATGACGCCAAACTGATGAAGCTTTTTCAACCGAAACTTGGCTGGAGCTTGTTGGAATTGTTGGGTCGGTCCGCTGACCCTGGATGTTGGGCTCCCCTACAAAAATAAGAAAGTAAAAGGATTGGCGGGGATCGCCCATTGCCTCTTCGATGCCTAAGTCAGTCCTTTCCGGTGAAATAAAAGATCAACTGCTTAGGGAAATAATCTTTGTGCATACCTTTACCACTGTGGGTGGCCCTGGCATTTCAGAGCGAGTCATATGGTGACTTTCCTACTGATAATGATATGGAATCTCTCCCATTGGGTAAGAGATCTTCTTTCCATATCGTTAACTAACTAATAAGGGATAATTAGAAAGTATTTATTGGGAATTCATCTCATCCCACCTGGAGATTTAGTTATGAGACGTGTATTTCCTTAATACGCGCATTCATTGGGCTCATTATATTACCCGCATTTTGAAAGGGTGAATTGAGCCTCTTCGCTTAGCCCTCGTGTTTGGGGATATCAGCGTCTACTCCCTAACCTCCTTTAAGCTCAGTCTGCTCCCACCTACGCACCTATTATTTTAAACCCAATCACTGAATATTGTTAATTCTTATTTATTTTTATTTTAATGTTTGAGGAGTAAGAGTGTCTATAGTGGAGTTTTTTTTTTTTTTAATTGATTATTGTATCTCTTGTCTGTTTGGTGGTAGAGATGCAATGCACGTTTAAAATGAAGGGAGTATTTAAAGCTCGACGGGAGACTTTGACTTTTTTTTTTAATTTCGTTATTCTCGTCTCATAATAATTTATACTAATTGTTTTTGGAATCAATGAATTTATCGCCTCGATTCCTTCTGCATAACCACTTTTGATTCCTATGAATTTGTGTGTTCCTAATTCTTCCTGCCTTGATTTCTTTACTTGTGTGAAGGGATGTCTCCATATAACATGCCCCAAAGTTTCACGTAGCCTATTTTCCCACCAATCAATCCGATTTTCCCATTTTTTTTCTTGAATGCTAAGACTTAATTTGTTAAGAATAGTTTTACCAAGTTCCAAACATAAAGCTTAAACCCAGTCTCCACTTTACTTCTAGGACACCCTAAAACCTAGTGGGTCCGTTGACTCACCCCACAACCCTGTTGAAATCTATACATCCGTATCAATGGACGCATACTCCAGTAAAGATGCCTCTCTTTGTCCATAAACCAAATAATTGCTAAAACAAATATCACAACTATTCTCCAATTATCTCCCAATAATTCAATAGTTGATTACACTTTTATACAAACATATATTAAAATCTACAATTCTAATACATGTTATGTCCAAAAAACATGAAAGCCACAAACCGACCTCTTCAAAATCACTCTAAACTAGCCGCCTCTCGGAGCCACCCTTTCTTGTAAATTCGAAAATATAATCCTCAATGTGGTGAGTTGTCGCAAATACGAATCACCCTAAATAGTTACTCTCCACCTAAGTGCATATGCAATGCTCCAATTTAAACACACACTCAAGTAAATACGTGATCCTACTAATGTCTACATGATCACCCCATGTCACGAGTCCTCAATTCGACTAACTCCACACTTGCCTACGCCATGTATGAAAATAATCATTTCAAAAACAAAAACCCGGGCTGGGCTCTTGAAAATATACCACCGAACGTGCTCCAGAACATACTGACTACCCTCCGAAAGGGACCGGCCGTATGAAGCCCGAACAATACGGTCCCTGAACCGAAATGATCTGGCTTCGGGCCCATCTCCTACCCAATTTACTCGACATCATCCCCAGAAATTCCTTTCACAACCATGTCCGTTTTTACAAAAATCATGTCATGCACTCACTGTCTAATTTTAGGTTACCCAAGGCATATGAAAACGAGATTACGCCTCTTTCAAAACCATTTATACAATATGTCAATATGCATATTTTCAATCAACTACAATTACACACATGTAATTCAACACATCAACCATCACCCAATTTAACTCCCTTGAGCAAATCATAATCTCATCTTTAATGTCTTACAAACACAATTTAATTCCATGTAATTGTGTCATTGTGTCAACACGTTAAATCATGTCTTAACATATCTATTTCCACACATACCAAGCCATTCAAGCACACAACCTATGGATGATTTTGGTCCCATTCACACAAACCCACACGTCCAAAAACAGAGCATGTGGGCTGTCCGTGGGCAGCCCACACGTCAAACCTTGGCTCCACTTTTTGAAACCGATTTCCACGGACATATCCAGCCTCTTACACATCAAGACATGATTTATTTAATAAATCATCACACCACACCCCAAAACAGTCCCTAAAACTGCTACGGACTGCACAAATGGGTCTCAAAATTCAACACTTCGGTTCCAAGATTTGGAACCGATCAAACGGCCCCTCACGGCCTCAATCAACTCAAACATCACAAAACACTTAAATAAAGTGTAAAACAAGTAGGATAAAACCCCTACCTCGAGGAGTTTAAATAAACTCCCTAAAACCGGAGTCCACGCGTTGTTCTCTCCGAGTAGAACAACTCTCCTTCTTGTCGCGAAGGAATCCGACGGTCGGATCGCCAGGAATTTTAGAGATAAGGTAGAGCTTCTCTCTCTAAAATCCCACACTTTCCCTCTCTCTTCCGTTTGTTCCTTTTTCCTCCTCTCTCTTCCTCTCCCAATCCATTTGGTCAAGATTGGGACAAGAGAAAAGTCATCTCAATGCCACATGTCAAGCCATCATTGGCTCAAGTGGATTACACCCTTATCCTTATCCAACCACTATGAGATTTCCCTCTAATGGCATCATGCCATGTGTCACAAGTGAGCCCCACTTGATTTTAAATTTCACTGCATCTGCACTAGACACGTGGAGCCTCTTGGCCACCCAAAATGTGCCAAGTGTCATGTATCCCCTCCGGTGCCTCGAAAAACATGAAATTCCAAATGTCTCGGAATTCGACGAAATTCGACATGGTAGCTAGATTTCGCGAGACGATTCCAACGGTGAAATCCGTTTTGTCATCCAAGATCTAGAGAATAAATTACGGATTTTTAACCGAAATGGAAATTCTCAGAATCGAACACGATTTTGCCCTTTTTCCGTGAATCAACTCTAGTCTTACATTCTCCCCTCCTTAAAAGGAATTTCATCCCGAAATTCTAAACAATCACAATCACTCACATGCATATGCAACGTGCACTACACTATGCATGTAAACTAGTCATTTGAATATTAAACGACTAAACCACGTACCTTCATCCCTAAACAAGAGCGGACAGTGGCCCAAGACGCGCCCTTCGCGCTCCCACGCGCATTCTCCACCCATGCCTCTCATAGTACCTTCACTAGCCTCACGGTCTTATGTCGCAAAACCTGATCACGGCTATCACCAATGCACACCGGTCCCTCCTCGGAAGATTCCCATCCCGTGTCAACCTCAATCCGTCCCCAATCCACCACACAGCCGATCTGCAGTATATTTCCGGAAAGATGCAGACGCCAAACACCTCACTGACACCGACACGCCGGGTGGTAACGCTAACCGGTACGCAACGGTGCCTACCCTCTCGAGTATCTCGAAAGGTCCAATGAACTCCTACGATAGTTTCCCGCGCCATCGAACCCCGACCACTCTCTGTGCATCACCTTCAAGAAGACGCGGATTCCCAACTCAACTCTAAGGGTCGACACGCCGCATCCGCATAGCTCTTCGCCGCCTGAAATGCGAGAAGACGCTAAGTCGCATCGGGTCTCACCTTCTGAGGTGTCTCTAATCAAATCGGGGATCAGCTGACTGGCTCCTACCACCTCTGGCCCAACATATCTGAGGACTCCGCATGGCCTCCCATGGCCAATGCCTTATACGGTGACATCCGTATACTCCCGCCCGATAGCTATTGTTGTAAAGACTCCACTAAGGGAAAATGGTCCTCCCAACTACTCCTTATGATCCAAAGACGCATCCCTCGTGAGCATGTCCTCTAATACTCAGATACCCCTCGGGACCGACCATCCGTCGAGGGTGGAACGATGTACTCATAGTTACCGCGGTGCCCATAGCCTTCCTTGAAATCCTTCGTGCGTAATCAGAACCTCAGTCCCTATATCCGACATCATGGATACTGGTACTCCATGTAGCCGGACTATCTCTCGAATGTACATCCGCGTAATCTCTCCAAGGCGAAGGTCATCCGTGACGGCCAGGAAATGTGCCTAATTTTCGGCGGAGTCGGCCCACTATCACCCATACCGCGCCATGCTCGTCGCGGAACCGCGGGCAAGTGCGGGTCACAAAGTCCATCGCGGACGCGTTCTACCTAGCCACCACCTTCAATGGCCGGCAACTCTCGCCGGCTTCTGTTCAAATTTTTGAACCGCCGACACGTGAGACATCGCCGAACAAAGTCCCCACGTGTTCCCTTCATCCCGCTCTAGTAGTACCGACGACAAGATCCCGTACATCTTTCTCTCGCCAATTGATGCACGACAAAACCGAGAGCGCTGAAACTCCCGAGAATCTCCTCTCTCAAATCGGTCGAATCTGGGAACCACTACTCCGTCCCCATACCAAGACTACCATCTGGACGGTCCGCCAAATTTCTCACCCGCACCGACCGTACTCAAGTCCCCGATGGACACTTTCCGCGCCCCGCTCTGACTCAATCACTCTACTCAACGTAGACGGTGTAATAATTAAACTCCCCAATGTACCCTAAGTCTCGCTTTTCAGATCAGAAATTTCAAACCGTCCCACAGCCTTCAAGCATCCGCCACTCCCGAGAAGCTATACTGTGGCCAACGCCCCGACTCCCACCAGTGCATCGCTTCACCACACGGCCTTACCAGATGGTGGAATGCAGCAAGTCAATTCTGAGAACTCATCCATCTGCCGCCATCGAGGTCCTATTGTTAAGGAAATATACTCTGCACTTTGATGGGTCCAGTACACCCAAACTCCTCGCCGCGTATAAGTAGGAAGCAAATCTTCAAAGCGAAGACTACGGTCGCATATTCCATTTCATGTGTGGGGTAATTTCGTCATGATTCTTCAACTGACGAGAACCATAAGCTACTACCCTCCCGGATCGTGACCAAAACACATCCTAATCCACTCGAGGCATCACAATACACTGTGTACCCCTGTCCCCTGTCCGGAACTATCAAGATGGGAGCTGAAGTAAGTCTCCTCTTCAACTCCTGGAATGCCTCCTCGCATCGGTCATCCTAATCAAACTTGACCTCCTTCCGGGTCAACCTAGTCATGTGTCGGCTATCCCCGGAGAAACCTCAATGAATCTCCTCAGGACACCCACTAATCCCAAGAAACTACGTATCTCGAAGACTGACTTCCGGCCTCTCCCAACTCATCACTACCTCGACCTTCTCTGGTCGACAGACACTCCTGATGCTGACACCACGTGTCTCAAAATCTCACTCAGTTTAACTCGCACTTACCGAACTCGCGCATAAATACGGTCTCTCAACAACTCCAAACCCATCCCCGGGCTGATACTCATGCTCCCACTCCTGACGAGTGCATCAAGATGTCATCCACGAAGACCACGACAAATTGATCTAAATAGGGTTGGAATATCCTATGCATGAGATCCATGAATGTCGCCGGGCGCATTCGTTAATCCAGTGCGGCATCACCAGAACCAAAAGTGCCCATAACGCGGGCCCTAAACATCGGCCTTTAGGTATATTCAGATCCCTAACCCTCAACCTGATGGTAACCAAGGCGGCGTCTATCTCGGGAGTAGACTCGCCTCCTCTCAACCGATCGAACAAATCGGCCAATCCCTGTAATGGGTACCGATTCTTGATCGTAACCCCGTTCAACTCCGCTCGTAGTCAATGACAAATAAGAGTCTTATGCAAATAACCGAGCGCCCTCATGGGCGGTTCTGCCTAACGAACCTCGGTCCAGTAAATTCCTATACCGACTGAGTTCCCGCAATCCCCAATCGTCATCCTATGCTGAGTCATAGAGACGGGTGAAGTACTGTATGAACTCGACACCGGTCTACTACTCCATGAGAGGTACCTGTGTAGTTCATCTGGAAAACATCCACATACCGGGGCATACTACTCGAGGTGATCTAAGTCCGGTATCACTGCCCTTTCTGTGTGGCAAGGCTCGCTAAATAACCCGCCAATCGTCCCATTACCGATTCAGATAACGTCTGGGGCAAAATATCATGTTTCCGTTCCCCCAAATACTACACGAAAATACCGTCCGCGTGTAAGCAGAATCCTCCCGCGCTCACAATCGACAACGACCCAGTAAGCCGTCAGCCAATCCATCCCAAGGATGACATTGAACTCTGACATGTTCATGATCCAGTCCACCGTGGAGTGGCCGTCCCAGATCTCCAACTCGCAACCACGGCTATATCATCCCTATTCTCACCCTAACCCTGTGGGAGAACCCAATACAAAGGCCCTCTTAAGGTCCTAAACCTCTAAGCCTAACTCTATCATAAATTATGTAGCAATGAATGAATGACAAGCACCAGAATCAAATAACACTCTCGCTAGATAAATAAAAACGTATTCTAGATAACTCCATTGATTCATCGACCAAATACAGACTATGTGGGGACAAGCCCTGACCCATGTCCCCACGGGCCTCGTCCTCTACCTCTACCCATACTCCGCCTCTAATGCCCTCGTCAGGAAATGACATGCCTACAGAAATTTCGAACCGACCGCCTCTTTCGGGGTTCGTGATCAAGGTTTCGTGGAGGAACGCATCAGATTCCTCTCCCGTCTCCCATCGACTGGACTGGTGGCTGGTCCAAACCCCTGATCCCCGTCTCGGGGCAATCCCGCTCATGCGCCCGTGTCGTTGAAAATGGTAGCATACCATCTGCCCCCCCTGACCGGCAACTCTCATATGTTCTTGGCCCGGATGGCCGCGACTCTGGGACCCTCGCGAACTAGAAGCTCTCTGCCTCTTTCCTGAACTGGAAGAAGACTGACTGTCCTTCCTCTTGCTACTAGCACCCGCATCCCGAGTGCTCCGAGCATCCTCTATCTCTCGCTCTATGGTCAGGGTTGTCCCAACCATAGAGTCCATATCGTGTAGGCGAAGTCCTACAATCCTGGCCCGAATGGACAACTTCAGTCCATTCTCGAATCTCCTCACCTTGGCAAAGTCGGTATTACATAATCACATAGCAAATCGGGCTATCTCGTGAATCTAAACACGTATCCATCACAATCGTCGCCCTGGCCAGCCTGTGGAACTCCCAGCCACGCCTCGTAGCCTCCGGGAAAGTACTTACCCACGAATCGTACTCCCAAACTCTACCCATGTCAGCAACCTCTCTAAGCTCCTAGAAGTGCTAACCCATCTCCACCATGCTCTGGCCCCGCCCCTCTAGCCGGAATGTAGCTAACCTTGATTTTGGTCGCATCTGAGGCGATCTCCATGCCTCCAAGACGCTCCTCACCTCCCATAGTCCTCAATGGTCTCGCCACCACTGTCTCCTCCCCCGCCAACGTCTGGAGGGTGGTGCGCTCGAAATCTCCTGGAGGTTACCAAGACCTCCCGACTACCGCTATGCTCGCTGTATGATAATCGTCGCAACACCTACAACCCTTACAAAGGTCCGCTCTCGATCAAATGTCAAGTACCGTCAGTCTATGGTGCCCGACTCAAAGGCCCCCCGTGGACGTTCTCTACGCCCCTCGTCCCGACTAGCCATCCGCATAGCTCAATGACAAGTTAAATCTCAATACAAAGATTCGTAAAGGCATAAACACAAAACTTCCGACACCAATCATACACGTAAATCAGTGTATACACATTGTCCTTGCATTTTCAGGTAATGCAAGGCAATCAATTTTGCACTTAAAATATTGTTTTCAACAAAAAATTTATTTGAGAAAATTTCACTTTTGAAATTTTTATTTTTCGAAAATTTTATCTAATTGTAAGTTTAAAATTCAATGAAGTATCTCTGAGACATAAACACCGCCTCGAGATACTATTCATAGACCGAAAAAACCATATACCACGCCACGCATTGATAGTAAACTTGACTAATATTCCATATATGAAATCACACACAAGAAAATTTTTAAAATTTTTGTATTCACATACCACGTAAATCACTTTTTTTTTTTTTACCAGAATGTCATGAACAAAGGTTCATGAAACAAGATTCAAAATAGACCTGAATACTAGTCCAGTTCAAGGACAATTGGCAAATTAACACTTTGTAGCCGTGTCGCGACCTCATGTCCAGTCGCGAATATCGCTTTCCCAATACACCCCTGGACACGAACCCATGTCGCGACATCAATCGTGTCGCGACCGTCAATGATCGCAGTCGCGACCTCCAAACAGGTCGCGATTAATCGTTTCCTCCCGCCTGAAACTTCGCCGTTAGCACACAAAACCAGTCGCGAATTTTGGGGAGACTCAACCTATGTCGCTACATCAGTTCATGTCGCGACTGCCTCGCCTAATAGCTGGATTTGGTGTCGCACACCTGAATCCATTGTCACTAGTTCCCTCCCATGACTGTTCATGTCGCGACATCAAATCCATGTCACGATCAGCCGTTTCGCCTAACCAAAGCAAACCAGGTCACTAATTTCACTCTCCTAGTCACAATCTCACGTGATAATCAGAACCGTGTCGCGAATCTCATAATCGATGTCGCGACCTCAAGAGGTCCTAACCCACAACGAACTTTTTTTTTTTTTTCAAAATCATCCAGTAGCCTTTCTTCCTGCTACTCCTTTGATGCAGTAGCTTAAACACTGCTCTTTATCCACTTCTAAATTTCTAGAATTTATTTACAATTCTTTCCCTTGTGCAAAAACTGGAATAATTTTCCAGAATTTCACAAAACCCATTCTGCTCTCATGTTCAAAACTGAGACCTATTCATAATTTTTTTCATTTTTTTTCAAGAAATTCTCTCTACATCTACATGCAAGAACTTGAATATCGTATCCATACAACAACAAAAATTTATTTAAAATTTTATTTTGTCATCAATAAAGCAAATAAATTAATTAAAATTTATTTCATTTATTACCTTCTTTGTTCCAGTTTACACACTATAAACTCCTCACAGTTTTCCTATGTTCTAATCACTAAGCACACCTCATTTCTACCATTCATCAAACATTCACACAACATTTCATCAAATCACACAAAACACACCAAACACGTGCATGCAGTGTCCTAGTTTTGCCCCGTGATTTCCTAGGTAATCTCATACCTAAACTCAACATCGAACCACACCTAGTGGTGATGTTCTTCCACTTCAAAGACTATGGCCTAAGCCTAAATTCCCTCAAGCCCTGTAGTCAGGAGTACCCAGCTCGGTACCAAGCCGTGACGTCTCAAAACCCGGGGTCCTGATCAATTGGCCAACTCGCGGAAAATCTACATCTCAGATCACGACGCACACCGAAAGTAAAGATGCCTCTTAGGTTCATAAACCACTATAAAAAACAAATATCACAACTATTCTCCAATTATCTAATAATTCAATAGTCGACAAGACCTTTTATACAAACATATATTAAAATCTACAATTTAATACATGTTATGTCCAAAACATCAAAGCCACAACCGGCCTCTTCAAAATCAAATTTCTAAATGAGCCGTCTTCTCGAGCGCTCCCGCACCCGAAAAATATAATCCGACAAGGCGAGCCAGCCTCGCTAGGGCGAATCACCTAACGGCATTTCCACCTAAGTGCATAAGTGCAATGCCCACTTAAACACACACCCGCAAATACGCGATCCTACTCAACGCGCAGGGACATCACCCCCATGTCACGAGTCCTCACCGACTCACTCACACTTGCCCACGCGATGTATGAGAAAATAATCATTTCAAAACAAAACCCGCCAATTTTGAAAATATACTACCGAACGCGTGTCAGTAAAAATACGGGACTACCCTCATAGGTGAATTGTCAGCGAAGCCCGAAACAACTATGGTCCTCATCCTAATGATCCGTTGGGCCCATCTCCTAAACCCAATTCTCTCAAATATCATCCCGTGAAATTCTTTCACAACCATGTCCGCTTACAAAAATCATGTCATGCATTTCACACCTAATTCTAGTTACCTAGCAGACATATGAAAATGGGCCATGCCTTTCAAAACCATTTATACAATAGCGTCATTTATATTTTCAATCAACTACAATTACACACATGTAATTCAACACATCAACCATCACCCAATTTAACTCACTTGAGCAAATCATAATCTCATCTCCAATGGCTTACAAACACAATTTAATTCCATGTAATTGTGTCATTGTGTCAACACGTTAAATCATGTCTTAACCTATCTATTTCCACACATACCAAGTCATTCAAGCACACAACCTATGGACGATTTTGGTCCCATTCACACAAACCCACACGCCCAAAAACAGAGCATGTGGGCTGTCCGTGGGCAGCCCACACGTCCAACCTTGGCTCCACTTTTTGAAATCGATTTCCACGGACATATCCAGCCTCTTACACATCAAGACATGATTTATTTAATAAATCATCACACCACACCCCAAAACAGTCCCTAAAACTATTACGAACTTCACAAATGGGTCTCAAAAATTCCAACACTTCGGTTCCAAGATTTGGAACCGATCAAACGGCCCCTCACGGCCTCAATCAACTCAAACATCACAAAACACTTAAATAAAGTGTAAAAACAAGTAGATAAACCCCTGCCCGAGGAGTTTGAATAAACTCCCCTAAACCGGAGTCCATGCTGTCCCTCCGAGTAGAACAATCCTCCTTCTTGTCGCGAAGGAACTGACGGTCGATCGCTAGGGAATTTTAGAGAAGGTGTGAGCTTCTCTCAAAATCCTACACTTTCCTCTCTTCCGCTTGTTCCTTTTTCCTCCTCTCTTCCTCTCCCAATCCATTTGGTCAAGATTTGGGACAAGAGAAACATTTCAATGCGCCATGTCGGGGCTTCATCATCAAGCTCAAGTGGATTACACCCTTATCCTTATCCAACCACTATGAGATTTCCCTCTAATGGCATCATGCCATGTGTCACAAATGAGCCCCACTTGATTTTAAATTTCACTGCATCTGCACTGGACACGTGGCGCCTCTTGGCCACCCAAAACGTGCCAAGTGTCATGTATCCCCTCCGATGCCCTCGGTGGAATCTCGTCACTAATGTCTCTAATTCGACGGCTCGACGCAGCCTAGATTTTCATGAGACTAATCTGAAATCCGTTTTGTCATCCGGAGATCTAGAGAATAAATTACTTGATTTTTAACCGAATGTAAATTTTATAATCGAAATTACGATTTTAATTTTTCCGTAAATTAAATTTCGGGTTTTACATACTCAGAATGGGATAGTCCATCATTATGATTTAAAAATTTACAAACTTTAAATAATATTTATGAATTCCTACATTTTCATTAATTTTGACTTTCTTTAATAATAACTTTCAAATAAATATTATTATTATTATTATTTAGCTTTCAAATTATAAATTCTATTTTTCTAGATAAAATAATACTTTTCTATTTCCTGTGTAAAATTCTTAAGTAATATTTTGAACTCAAAATTCAAAATTTGTTTCTTTATTTTCAAAAGGTAGAAATTTTATTTTATATTTATAAAAAATCATAATCTATTTCTTTAATTTCAAATGTTTAAATTTTATCTTTAAAAAAAATAATTTAAAATTCAAGAATTCAAAATTCATTTTCTTCAAATTTCCCAAATCAAATATCCTTTATCAAATATCCATTTTCAAATATCCAAATTTCAATCCCCCTTCTTTTTCAATGTGATATTCTTATTTTCTAAATCCCAAATCAAATTTTCATTTTTCAAAATTACCCTTTTTAACTTGATTTTAAAATTCTAAAAGCACAGTTTACTCTATAATTCCAATAAAATGGAATCATATGAAGTCGGCTTGCGTGCTAAATAAATGGGCCTTGGTGGGGGCCGACATCTTATGTATCTCTTTATTAAATAATTTGGCGCTTAGTTTGTAACCCAATCTTCTAATTTAACCATGATGTTTCTATATATATTATTGGGCTAACTCTATTTTCTATTGATAACGCTCACAATTCGCCATCAAAGTACATATTTCTCCTCTTTATCTTTTGTTATTTATTATATGTTCAATGTGCTCTTATAATATCATTGTTGTTTCTTCTTGATATCTATTATCCGATTAAACGCCTTACTTGCCTTAACTTGATTATTAGAAACCCAATTTTTCGGGGCTTAGAGAGTGCTACAACTCTTCACCGCACCTTCCCTATAGATAACCTAACCCTCGGACCTAGACTCAATTTTTTTAGACCCATTTTTTCATATTATGAGTCACATTTAGGGTTTTCTTTCTAATTTTGCTTTTCTTTTAAAAAAAATAAAATAAGTGGTGACTCCAAAACCGTTTTAAAAAAAATGGTTTTCAAAAATACAAAAACGAGTCTCGCCTTTGAGGGGGAAACAGGTCATGGCTAAAATTGGTGTCTGATAGAAGCACACAAATCCAAAAGTTATTTATAAAATTAACCCTATTCTTTAAAATCTAAAGAGATACCAGAAAATACCATTTGGAATAAAAATACCACTAAGGGTAGAGTTAGAATGTGATAGATTTATCTTTACACTTTTAAGAGCATTTTTGTTGGAAAATAGTAACATTTTTTAGGTTACTTTTGTAAGAGGTTAGTTTTTTAAATAATTTTTGGATTTGTTCATTTTAAATAATTTATCTTTTATTAAAAGATGGAAGTGACCCTTGAAACTTGATTCAAGTGATAAAATGGTAGGAAATGGTTATAGGAAATCAAAGTTCAAATCCTTGTAAGAACAAATTACTATAACCTAATATATAAAATGACTAGATATATATAAAAAAAAAAGGGTGGGGAGTGAAACTAGTCTCCATTGAATTCCATATAAAATAATAATAATTATTGTTGATACTTATCTAATAAGATATCTGTTTGATGGAATGTGAAATGTTTTTAAATATATTTCAAAATTACTTTCCATGAATAATACTTAATTTTTAACGGATTTTTGTTTATTTTTATTCAAAATTAGCCCTTTAAAAATATTTTCTCCATGTTTAGTCAAAATTAGCCTTTTTACTTATTTTCTCCAATTTTATTTTTTAAGAATGACACTTTTTACACCTTAAATGCCAAACCATAACATCCAACTACCAATACAAGTAAACGCAGCAAGTGGAAGGAAAGCTAGAGAAATCTTGACTACTGTCAACAGATGGTGTGGAGGGAAAGTGACAAATTTAATCAGTTGCTTATATACTAATTAATGGATAAAATGATAGTCATGTTGTGATTGTGATGTTTCCCTAAAATTAGGTCATCATAATTCATAATTGTACTTACTACTTCTTGTAGGTAAGTAATTCTTAGGGAAAAAGTAGGTTTTTTCTTACCTTCTTGTATAGTTTGGCTATCTTCTCCTGCATACCCTGTATACCCGTAGAAGTTGCCTTGGCCCCATATTTTTGTTTTATAAATTGGTTTCCAGTTTGCTCATCAAAAAAAAAAAAAAAGGCATCGAAATGGATACTTTTTGCTCCTCATTTTGGGTTCTGGTCATACGATGTAGATATTCTGCTGCTTTTGTATGTGATTCCTGCTTGGCTTGTTCTCTAAGATCTCTTGCAAGAAACAACTGAGAAGTGAATAATGAGATGTGGGTTGTATTTTGTAAGGTGGTAGGGAAATCAGAGCCAGATCAGCCTCCATTGAGATAATGAACTACATTTACGCACACTAACTTCTGTTTTCTAAAAACCATTTAAGGTCATATTCTACATGAATTAAACAGGTTCATCCAATTTAGGAAACTACACGTCACTTCCCCGACTTTTAAACAGAATACACCATCGTCTAAGAAAGCTGCCCCTCTAACAATCTGGGGATGTAAAATTAGTTGATAGAGGTAAAAAGTTGAGGATTCATAAGCAACATGCAGAAATTTTTTTTCTTCTTTTAATATCTACAAAATGAAAATGCGAAAAGCTTGTAACTTTGATATATTTGATGAATGATGGTCATGTATAAGTTTATTAGGTTCTAGGGTGGTTAAGGAAGCAAATGCACTCGCCTTCTCTCGGTAAGACTTATTCATGCACATGGACTTAGGCTCTAAAAGCAAAAAATAAAATAAAATAAAGTAGTAAACCCAAGAAGAAGAATCAAAAGGATCATTTAAATGAATAATAGTTGAAATATCTATCGATGTGGATGACCTACCTCGAAAAGAGAAAGTTGAGCAACATTATCATGAAGACCATATTGCTTAAATTCAATGCTCTCTCCCTCTAATAACCGAAACCTGAGAAAGTGGAGTATGGATTCATTACCTCTAACACAATGCGACCAAAATTTTCAAGAAACAAGTAAACAAATTACTTGAATACTATTCTTACTTCTCAGCCTTCCAAAACGTAGCACAACCATCAACAGTGTCCCCAGTGCGTCTCTAGCAATGCAGACAACTAATTTAGAACTGAAGTAGCTGTACATGCTCACCGAAGCATTGACCTACACACAGCTCCACTGTTGCTAAATCATGCACATCAAAATCAAGAAACGAGCCTGGGGCAAACAACAGAGCTTTTGCACTCATCCTTTGACGTTCAATTAAGATGTCAAAGAAGTAAAGCAAAACATAAATAGTTTTAGCATTGAAGTTACTAAAGAACTTTAAAATAGGTGGTTGAGTAAAGATTAAGATCAGCTTCATCTCCAAGAGAGCCGAAAGTTCGCTCTTTACTGCTTTCTGATTCTATTCCAATTACCCACCTTAATTACTAATCACCTTGATGGTCGTGTTTCAGTACACTAAGTCTTTTCACCCTGCAAGACTTTGTGTATGAAAGATATGATACAAAAATGTATTGTACAGAATGTGTCTGAAAATAATCTAACATTAGAATTTTCCTTGTTATTATCTTACTAAAAATTAGTGTTCAATTCACATTTCTTTTAAAAGAATTGTTACACTTCAAAATTATTAATAAGCACTGTAAGAAATTAATTAAGTGCTTTTATTGATTGTAAAAGGTTATTAATACATGCTGCATGTAAAAGGGAATTTACATATTTTGATTCTATTATGCTCCAGACAGATGTGTGGTTAATCCATAGTTTCCAAGATGAGTGACATTATATAAAAATAAAATAAAATTTTCTAAAATAAAAGTTTCTAACCTTAGTTCCTTTAATTATTGTGATACTCTTTCCACAATGTGTTTTACTAATATGTATAGTGTATTTCATACATCCAGGATATATATATGGTGTCTGGGAGGGCTACAGATCACGATCCATTGGATCCATCTGTCTTGGTATTGCAAGACAGACACAAGTCCCACTTTGTTGAGAGTGATCAGGTTTGCATTTTATTATTCATGAATTAACATTCCAGTTTTACTCTCTAATTTATATATAGTGAATTATAAACGTGGTTATTTCAAGTAATTATAGCCACAGAAGTTCTCCCACCTCGCCGCCACGAGATTCTCCTCACTATTTGAGGGACGGATCCACACTGGCCCACGTGATCCTACGCAGACTTACCAGATATACCGATTAGGCCACATCATCATAGATTGGTCGCTTATTACTTGTCTCGCCCGTGAGATATGCAGTTCCGAGACTCCACACATTCCATGTCTCAAATAAGAGACGACGATCACGCTACAGATGTCAAGTATCATCCCAGCTCCCGTATCACACCCGCCTATGATCGGGACATGTATGTCGATGTAGCGTAGTTGGCGCGGCGAAGTCGCTTCGGAGTCACCCCACCCACGATGCTCTCGTAGGATTTTACCATCTTCATCGTGGTTATGTCAAGAAGATCTAATCTCAGACCCGATGCCATCAGGCCCGCTTCAGCGGAGTGCTGTGGGTTCTATTACGCCGATAGATCCTTCTTGTTTCTGACAAGAAGGTAACCCATTGTTCAATTCGTGCTTTCTCCGCTAATTCGTGATTTGACACGTGACATCGACTTATAATGGTGGTGCAAGCATTTCTGCACACAAATATCGAGAGTTATGTCGTACTGACCATGATGCCAGATATGGGTTTATTACACTCATACAATATGTATATATTTTTAATTGTAATTTCATAAACTTTCATCTATGAAATTAGATCGCTTAATTTACGTTTATTGTATACTCAGCTATGGTCTTGGGAGAGGCTTCACGTGGGCCGACCCGATTTTCTGGGGAGATCCGCACTCATATCCAAAGACCACCCACGGGCGCATGCCCTACATGATCACCGATGTCGATGGCGTCGTAATCGAGGGTGTGGACGATGGATCACCAGCCGAGCCGGGCGGCTCACCCGAGCCGAGGTCGAGAGCTGCAGCCTCTTCCGTTAGCGAGGTCGAGAGCACCTTCGACACGAGTGCTTAACCCATCCTGTCCTCCCACTATAATCAGATCGCCAGACGCACAAACTGATCAATTATATGTACAGTATATGGTTGTAATTATATGGCACAAAAAGTATGGTCTATATAGTATCAATCTTGTTGACATAAAAGTATTCGACATCAATGGTTAATGTGTCAGTCTTATGGCACCGTATGTCGAGAGGTGGTTTACCAAGCCCGATATATGCGCTTATCATCGGGAGATCCTGCAGACGATGTCACCCCCTCATATGTTTCAGACTCAGCTTGAGACACCGGTCCAGCGCGTATTGTGTCATTGGTCACGTGCATCGAGATACCTCTGCACCATGCCACATATTTAGCTAAATGAGCTGATGCACGCTGGCGACACCGCTGGCTTGGGGCGACATATCATGCTCCTTACATAGAACTAAGGGACACACCATCACCCAGATCTGGCCACGCCCCCTATGGTGCATCAGGACTTCAGATCCATTATATGCAAGTGGTATCGTCAGACATTTTGTGACGCCCCATTTCCTGGGGGTCCGTTGACTGTCTGGCCAAAACCCGCGGAATACAAGTGGGATGCTCCAAGCCATCCGACGCCACCGTAGGGTCAAGGCGTAGTCTCCTAAGATGGGGAGCTCTACCATCACAATACTCCGATGAAACATGTCCCAAGCAGTCCAATATAATCATAAGGATACAATTATGGATAAAAACGGCCTCTTGTGCCCATGCTACAATATCCATAAAAACATACCAACTATATCCAATAGTTCTAAGAGTTCAAATGTTTTACTCTTATACAACACATATTAAAATCTAAAATTCTAATACATGTAGTACATCAAACCAAAGTCACACAAACTGCTTTCTTCAAAGTACTTCATGATGAGCCGTCTCCCCATGCGCTCCCTGTACCTGAAATAATAAATCTCACGACGGCGAAGATCGTCAAGAATGGAATCACCCTTAAACGGGCTACTCTCCACCTATGCATATGCAATGCCCAAAAATAAACCTCACATCCAAGTAAATGCAATGATCCCACTAACGTCTAACCGCACAACCCATACCCCGAGTCCCACTCCCCCCACACTCGCCTAAGCCCCGTATGAGAATTATTATGTTTATTTGTTTGTGGACAACCCTCCGATGCATATATATCAATTGGGCCGTCTCCGACGATTGATAATATTTATGGACTACCCTCCGATATATCAATTGGGTCGTCTCCGACGATTGATATTTTAAGTTTTAGACAACCCTCAGATAATTTACATTTTAGACAACCCTCCGAACCATTTTCTGCACTCATCTTACGACTCACCCTATAGTCCTATGGTGTTCCTGCATATGGAAATGCATGTATGCCAATTCCAATACGCTTCAATTCACACGCAAAATATATAAACACGACATATTCACATAAAAATTAAATCACACAATCATGTTATGTAATTTCTCATTTCATCACATCAAAATTAGCTCTCGTGGGCTAACGATCAAACACAAGCAATTCGATTTGAATTACTTGACCAAACACATATTTTCACAAAATTTATTTAGAAATCATCAAGTCAGAATCAAAGAAACCCCAAGCATCAGTCTTCAAACACAATTTCGGGCCACTAGAACTCAGATGGGCCGATCCCGGCCTCACACACATCAAGCAACATGATTAATGAAATCATGACACAACAGCAAGCCTGATTACGCTCCACGACACAAATCCGTGAACTATAAAATGGCTCCAAAAATTATAATAATTCGGTCCCAAGATTTGGGACCGATCAAACGGCCCCTTACGGCCTCATTCAACTCAAACATTAACGTAGCTCTTAAACAAAGAATAAAACCCAAGTAGGGAGAAACTCCTACCTTTCGGAGTTTGTCAAAAACCCACAAAACCGGGACCCACACGTAGGCCTCAATGCGTAGAGCAGCTTTGCCTCTTGTCCCGACGACTGCCAACGGTCGGATCGCGCAGAAACTTAGAGAGAAGGAAGACACTCTCTTTCTAAAAATGAGATCTAAAACTTACTCTGCAAGCCTCCCCCTTTTCCTCACGTTTTTCTCCCTTTTCCTTTTTTGAAGAAGACAAGTCACTATGCTTCTTTTGTCCTCTAGTGACTTAAACAAATCCAAAACGCCTACATGTCCCTTTTCCCAGATTTGATATTCTAAGACTATCTCGGCCATCCATTTCATCATTTCTTACTCATACCACTCACGCACATGAGTACGTAGCTATATGTGACTTTGTCTATCAGAACCTGGGTTTTGACAAGATCGAATGTGATGCCCTGTGAAATGCGGTCAACTCCGACCGTCTCGTAATTTTAATAAATTTTTTACAGGTTAGCTAGATTTCGCGTAGATGATTCCAATCTGCAACTGCTTGCCATCCGAAATTCAGAGAATTAATTACAGATTTAAACTTAAATGGCAATTTTTGTAATCAAATTAATGATTTTGCCATTTTTCCGTAAATTAGAATTTATCTGCTCCAAGATTCTCTAAAAGGAATTTCGTCCCAAACTAGAACAATCACAATCACTCATGCATATGCAACGTGTACTACACTAAAGTGCATGTAAACTAGTCATTTTAATCTAACGACTTAAACCACGTGCCTTCATCCCAACAAGAGCGGATAGTGGCCCGCATCGGTCCTCTCGCTCCCACGTGTACCCTCCACCCATAGCTAGCTCCAGGCCTTTCACTAGCCTCACGGTCTCGCGCCGCAAAACCATCACGGCCATCAACACGTACACCGGTCCCTCCTCGAAGGTCCCATCCGCGGTCAACCTTCAACTGGCCCCCGTCCACCATGCATGAGCCGGATCCGAGTATATTTTCTGAAAGCATGGAGAAGTGAAAACCCAGGACATCCATGTCATGCAATGCTAACTGGTGTCAGCACCTGTGCCTACCCTCTCGAAAGTATCTCGAAAAGGCCCAATGAACCCTACGATAGCTTTCCACGCTGTCGAACTCCGACCACTCCCCAGTATCACCTCTCGCTAAGAAGACGGATCCCCAACCTCGAACTTCTGCGGCTCACGCCGCACATCCGCATAGCTCTTCTCTCGACTCTAAGCCGTGAGAAGACGTGCGCAGGTTTCAAGTTCACCTTCGGAGGTGTCTCTAATCAAACCAGCACTGTACTGACAGCTCTCTCCTACCTCTACCCAACATAGCTATGATCCGCGCATGGCCTCCCATACAATGCCTCATACGGGTGTCATCCGTGAGCATCACCGCCGGTAACTCGCTTGTCAGAAGCGGACCCCCACTGGCGCGCGCTCCTCCCAACGCTCTTATGATCCAACGCATGCTCGTACATGTCCTCTAATACCCGTATAGTCCTCTCAAACTCGACCATCCGGTCCCGAGGGTGAAAGTCACTCACTGCCAACACAGGCCCATAGCCTGAAACTCTTCCAAAAGTGTGTCGCAACCCTTGATCCCTATCCGACACTATGGATACCGGGTACCCGCTGTAGCCGATTCATTCTCGACGTACATCCCGCAGACTTCTTCAAATGAAGGTCATCCGTGACGGCTAGAAAATGCCGACTGCGGAGTCTACCACTATCACCCATACCGCTCATGCTTCGGGCCAAGGCCTGCGGGCAAGTGGTCACAAAGTCCATCGTGACGTGCTCCCACTTCCATCAAACACCCAATGAGAAGTAGCTCGCTAGCCTTCTCTCGTGTTCAAATTTTTAACTCGTCGACACGTGAGACATCAGTCAACAAAGTCCCCTACGTGTCTCTTTATCCCGCTCCAGTAGTATTGACGACGAAGATCCTGGTACATCTTCGTACACTGATGCACGGCAAATCGAGAGCAAAGCAAACTCCCGAGAATCTCCTCAACCCGAACGGGTCACTTACTGCCCTTCTATACCAAGACTACCATTCGCAGACGGTCCAAATTCGCCACAAGTTCCCGATCAGACCCGGTCCCCGATGGACACTATCTCGCCTTGCCACCGGGGACTCAATCACTCTGCTTAATAGAGACGGTGTAGCTACTTAAACTCCCATACCCTCGGGAAGGTCCCGGCCAAGCAGTAATCAGAGTCCAAACTGTCCCATTACCCGAGCATACGCCACTCCCGAGAAGCTACACTAGCTAACGCCTCCGTGACTTCCGATCGAAAAATTGCCACCACATTTGCCTTGGTCGGATGTAATGCAAAGTGAAGCGATAATCCTCAAGGAACTCCATCCATTCGCGTCATGTCGAGGTCTCACAAGGTGAAAATATACTTCCGCACTTTTATTACCGAGTACACCGAATCCCTCGTCGAGTAAGTATGGCACCAAATCTTCAAGGCGAAGACTACGGCCATAACTCCATGTCGTGGTGTGGGTAATTCCTCGCCTCATGATTCTTTAACCGACGAGAACCATAAGCACAATTCCCTCCCTTGACCGTGACCAAAACACATCCCAATCCGCCCTCGAGGCATCACAATACACAGGGTACCCTCACCCCGTCTCGGACTATCAAGATGGGAGCTGGCAAGTCTCCTTCAACTCCCCGGAACGCTCCTCGCACGATCATTCCACTCAAACTTGACCTCCTTCCCAGTCAACCAGTCATAGGTGCTTCATATCCCGAGAAATCCTCAATGAATCCTAATACCCAAATTAATCCCAAGAAACTACGATCTCAAGATCGACTTCCGTCCCTCCCAACTCATCACTACTCCTGAATCTCTCTCGGGCCGGGACCTGGACACTCCTCGATGCCGACACCACGTGTCCTAAAATCTCACCCGCAGCCAAAACTCACACTTATCGAACTCGCATACAAACATGGTCCCTCAACAACTGTAAAACGATCCTCAAGTGATACTCATGCTCCCACTCTGACTGGGAGTAGATCAAGATGTCATCCACGAAGACTACAAACAAACCTGATCTGCAAATAGGCTGGAAATATCCTGCATGAGATCCATGAATACAATACAAGATTCATTAACCAAGGGCATCACCAGAACTCAAGGTCTATATCAAGGCCCTAAACGCCGTCTGTGGATATCTCAGATTCCTAACTCCCCGCCATGGTAACCGCGCGGCGGTCTATCTGAGTGTACTCGCCTCAACTCGGACAAACAAATCATCAATCCTCGCAATGGATACCGATTCTTGACGAACCCCGTTTCCAACTCCGTCTCGTAGTCAATACACACCGGGTTGCCCTCATTCTTCTTCTTGCAAATAACTCGGAGCGCCCATGGTGAAGTGCTCGGTCTTACGAACTCCCGTCTGGGGTAGCTCCCGAGCCGGACTCGAAGCCTCGCAACCACCTGCCATCCTATGCGGCGCCATAGAGATAAAGTAAGTACCGTGGTGTAACCTCCGACATCAGTCTACTAATTCTCCGTGGAGGCGCCCGTAGCTCATCCTCGAAAAACATCCACATACTTCTGACACTACTCGAGGTGCATCTTAAGTCCGGGTCTCTCCTCATCCTCTAGTGGTATGGGGTTTCGCTAGCCAACCCCGCTTAATCGTCCCCCGACACTGACTCATATACTATCTCTGGGGCAAACGTCATGCTTGTCTCCCCGAAATACCACACGAGTACTGGTCCCGTGTGTGTTAGAATCCTCCCGCGCCACAATCGATAACGACCCTGTAAGCTGTCCGCCAATCCATCCCTAGGATGACATCGAATCCCTCGACATGTCCATGATCCTCGTCCACCGTGGAGTGTAGTCCCCGAGGATCTCCAACTTGCAACCTCGACATATCATCCCAATCCTCGCCCTAATCCCTATGGGAGAACTCACATACAAAGGCTCCTCTAAGGTCTCAACCTCTAAGCCCAACTCAATCACAACTGATGCAGCAATGAATGAATGAGAAGCACCATAATCAAATAACACTCTAGCCCATAAAGTAGATAGCAAAACGTACTCGTATAACCGGGTTGATTCGCCACTCACCGTCAGGCGACTGCAGACACGCCCCGGGGACTCGACGCCCCCGCCCGCGGGCCTCGCCCCTTCCGCTCACCCATACTCCGCCTCTCTGCCTCGGCCTCGTGAAATATGAGGTGCTCGTGGCTCCTCGAACCGAGATCGGCCCTCCGGCCCGTACCGCGGCCGTGGAGGAATGTATCAGATCCTCTTGGTCTCAAGCACGACCGAGACCGTGATGTCCCAAAACCCCCGGGATCCCCGTCTCTGTGGGCAATCCCTCCCTACGTGTCCAGCCGGGCCACAAATCTGCAGCACACCATCCGGCTCCCACGACCGTAACTCTCATCTGGTCCCGCCTCGACCGGCAACTCATCCTGCCCCCTCGCCCGGGATGGTCGTGGACTCCTGCGGATCTCTCGAACTAAAGGCTCTTCCTAAACCGAGGAAGACCGAATGTCCTTCCTTCGCTAATTAACACCGCATCCCGAGTGTTCCGCACATCCTCTATATCTCTCTTTATAGTCAGGGTCGTCCCAACCATGGAATCCATATCATGTAGGCGTAATCCTACAATCCTGGCACGAATGGACAACTTCAGTCCATTCTCGAATCTCCTAACCTTGGTCATGTCTATGGCCACGTAGTCATCAACAAATCTGGATAACTCTGTGAATCGGGCCACGTAAATTCATCACTGCCATCGCCCCCTCGCTCACTCTAGAACTCCCCGAGCCTGGCATGCTTCTCATTGCCTCCGAAAATACTACCATAAATACCCCGAACTCGCCACGCCAAAGTTCTCTAAATTCAAGCTCTAACCCATCTCCACCATACCCGGCCTCGCCTTCCTCCAAATTCCGAATGCAGCCTAACCCGACCCCTCGGGTCATATCGATGTGATCTCCATACCTCCAATACTCGATCTTTCAGATAAACCAATGGTCTCGCCACCATCGGGTCTCCTCCCGTTAATGCCTGAGGGTGGTGCACTCTAAATCTCCTCGAGGTTACTAGACCTCCCCCGACTATCTCGCTACACTACTGCAGGCACAGCCGGCCGCAACACCTACAAAATTCTACAAAGGCCTGGTTGGACAAATGTCGGGCGGGTCAGGGTCAAATGTCAGTGGTGCCTGACCAGTGCCCCGTGGACGTCCTCTACGTCCTCGCCCTCTACTAGCCATCTGTACAATTCAATGGCAAGTTAAATCTCAATACGGTATCTCTAAGGCATAAACACAGCCCTGAGACACTAATCATACACGTAAATCAGTGTATACACATTGTCCTTGCACTTTCAGGTAATGCAAGACAATAAATTTTTTTTTTTTCATATAAAACATTGTTTTTAACAAAAAAATTATTTTTGATAATTTCATTTTTTTTTTCGAAAATTTAGTATAATAAAGAAGTTTGTGGGCTCAATGAAGTACTTCCGAGACACAAACACACAAATTTCGAGATACTATTCACACACCGGGAAAAAAAATTTCACACGCTACGTCAATGCATTTCTAGTAATTTCAATATGAATATCTCATAAATTAAATCACCCCCAAGAAAATTTTTAAAATTTTGTGATTTTTTTTCTTCAAACCCCGTGGAATGAAGGTCCATGAACAAATGATCCAACAAAGGTCCTCGAACAAAGGCACCAAAATAGTGCACTATTCCAGTACCGCCCATGTCGCGACCTCACTTCGATGTCGCGACATCAAGGCAGTTTCTCGACCATGTCACGTGAAGATCAACCTGTCGACAACGCTTCTCCCGCCTGTAGTTTCGCCGTCGCAACCCTATGTCGCGACATCAATCTCATGTCGCGACCTCCTTGTCGCGACCTCCTGCACTGCCGCCCATGTCGCGACATCAATTTCATGTCGCGACGCCATTTCTGCCCAACAAGCAGACCAGGTCGCAACGCCACTTCCTGGTCGCGACCTCACACACCGCTACCCATGTCGCGACCTCTAAATGATGTCGCGACCTCAAATCAACTCAGCCCCATTTGCTACGTCGCGACGCCATTTTCCATGTCGCGACCAAGGACCCTTCCGTCCTAACCTCGGCCAGGTCGCGACACCAAAGGATGTTGCGACACCAACTCCCTCCAAATCTGGGCTTCGCCTACACACTTTTTCAAAGTCCTCCAAGAAATTTTCCTCGCTACTTCCTAAAGATGCAAGAGCCTTTAACTCACCGCTTATCCATACAACTTCACATATATTTATAAAAATTATTTTATTCAATTTTCTTTAGTTTTACACTGTAAAACCTTAGAAAATTATTTTCTTCCTCTCATGACCAAATAAACTTGATTATTCTTTTTTTTTTTCTGGAAAATGGTCTAGAATTTCCTCCAAGTCTCCTTATATAACACTAACCCTAGTGTTCAACCTCAAATTTATTAAAATTCGATTTCATTATCTAATAAACCAATTAAATTTCTAAAAATTTATTTCTTTTATTTTATCCTTCCAGTTTACACACTGTAAACTCCAAATATTTTTCTAAAATATTTCCTAACTCATTCATGTGCTAATCACCAAGCACACATAAACGATCTCATCACACAACATGGTAAGCATACCATTCACACACTAATTCATCAAATCACACAAAACACATCAAACACATGCATGTTGTGGGGTCCTAGTTTTTTGTCCCGTGATTTCTAGGGTAATCTCATACCTAAACTCAACATCGAACCACACCTACGGGCGATGTTCTTACACCAAAGACTACGGCCTAAGCCCAAATCCCCAAGCCCTAGGTAGTCGATACCTAAGCCCGATACCGCTTCGTGACGCCCCATTTCCCGGGGGTCCGTTGACTACCCGTCAACCCGCGGAATACAAGTGGATATCGGGTTACCCGACGCCACCTCAGAAAATCGGGCAGAGTCTCCTTAGTATGGGGAGCTCTACCCAAATACAATACCTGCATGAAACATGTCCCAAACAGTCCAATATAATCATAAGGATACAATTATGGATAAAAACGACCTCTTGTGCCCATGCTACAATATCCATAAAAACATACCAACTATATCCAATGGGGCTCTAAGAGTTCAAATACGACTTTTATACACTACATATTAAAATCTAAAATTCTAATACATGTAGTACATCACAAAACCAAAGCCACAACCGGCTTTCTCTAAAGCGCTTATGATGAGCCGCTTCCGTGCGCCCCGTAGACCTAAATAATAAATTCCCACGACGGCGAAGCATCGTCAAGAAGGGGAATCACCCTAAACGGCTTACTCTCCACCTGGGAGCCAAGATACGCAATGTCTAAAATAAACTCACATCCAAGAATTCCATGACCCTACTAACGTCTAATCGTACAACTCAGACCCCAGCTCCTTTCACTCCGACCTCCCTCACACTCCCGCTCTAAGCCTCATGAGAATTATTACGTTTATTTGAGCCATGGACAACCCTCCGATGCATATATATCAATTAGGTCGTTCCAAGATTGGGATAATATTTACTGATCACCTCCGATATCAATCGGGCCGCTCCTCGACGCGATTGATATTTTAAGCTCGGCACAACCCTCGATAATTTACATTTTAGATAACCCTCCGAACCATTTTCTGCACTTATCCTCACGACTCACCCTATAGTCCAGGTGTTCTCGCGTATATGGAATGCATGTATGTCAATTCCAATACAGCCTAATTCACATGCAAATATATAAACATGAATATATTCACATAAAAATTAAATCACACAATCATGTTATGTAATTTCATTTCATCACATCAAAATTAACTCTCACGGGCTAACGATCAAACACAAGCAATTGACGGAATTACTTGACTAAATACATATTTTCACAAAAATTTATTTTGTGAAATCGGTTGCTTCACAGAACGCGAAACCCCGCTTACTGCTCCTCTCAAACATTAAATTTTCGGGCCACTTTGCGGAACTCCGTATTTCTCGGCCGATCCCGGCCTCACACACATCACAACATGATTTAATGCATAAATCATGACACAAACAGCCCACACAGTCCACGTACACAGTCCGTGAACTGTAAAATGGCTCCAAAAATTATAATAATTCTGGTCCCAAGATTTGGGATTGATCAAACGGCCACTTACGGCCTCATTCAACTCAAACATTAACATAGCTCTTAAACAAAGAATAAAACCCAGGTAGGGAGAAACCCCTACCTCTCGGAGTTTGTCAAAAACCCACAAAACCGGGACCCACACGTAGGCCTCGATGCGTAGATCAGCTTTGCCTCTTGTCCGGACGACTGCCAACGGTCGGATCGCGCATAAACTTAGAGAGAAGGAAGACACTCTCTCTTTAAAAATGAGATCTAAAACTTCCTCTGCAAGCCTCCCCCTTTTCCTCACGTTTTTCTCCATTTTCCTTTTTTGAAGAAGACAAGTCACTATGCTTCTTTTGTCCTCTAGTGACTTAAACAAATCCCAAAATGCCTATTATGTCCCTCTTTTTCCTGTGATTTGATATTCTAAGACTATCTCGTCTCATTCCATTTTCATCATTTTCTACTCATACCACTCACGGCACATGAGTACAGTGTTATGACTGTCGCATCGAAATTCGTTTTTACTAAGACCCGAATGCGATGCCCCGTAAAACGTGTCAACTCCGACTGTCTCAGAATTTTACGAAATTTTACGTGCTAGCTAGATTTTGCGAGACGATTCCAACGGTACAATCCATTTTGTCATCCGAGATCTAGAGAATTAATTACAGATTTTTAACCGAAATGGCAATTTTGTAATTGAAATTACGATTTTGCCCTTTTTCCAGAAATTGGAATTTATCGGGTCTTACAGTATTACACGACGTTTTATGACACCACGGTTGCATAGGAATGATATGAGGTTTCATACTACAGCCGGTAGTATGAATGTTATGGTAAGTTAGACTGTCGTGTTTCTAAAATATTTAACCTAATTTTAATCAATATAGTTTGTAGTTATAATTATTTCTTTTGTTCACGCAGATCACACATGGTCGACATAGTAAATCGGTCTCGCTTTAAGCACGCTGGTGCTATGTGCTATTATTCATATTGCCCAATCGGCAGCAGACGTGAGAAGGACATCACATCGCGGGTACGCCGTGAGGCATCCATCATACACCATCGAAGTCGACTCGTTGTCATCGACGATCACGGATGCAGCCCATTAGAGGCAGAGGGAGAGGGAGAGGTAGAGGGGGTTTTGAGCGCCGAGTTCGTGCTGGAGATGGTGGGGCAGCCATGGTGTAGACATGCATGTACGTACATGCACACTTGATGCGTAGTTCGACTACTTGTTACCCTCATACTTACCCGTCACCTTCCACACCACGCCTCTTACCCTACTACGTTGACCCGTCACCTTCCATACCACATTCGTGCATCCCCACACATCAATTCACCTTCCATACCCCCACACATTGACACATCACCATCCATCCCCCCCACACGATGACTTCATACTAGACCCTTTGACCGAGTGGGGTGGGGATTTCCGTGCGCGGGCTCGACTGACGCGGTATGCATCGACCACTTCATCCACCACTTGCCTCAACTCCATCAGCTCCCTCATCAACTCCCTCGGCGCCGCCACACAAAGACAGATCCCGTTGCCCTCACAAAGCTGTTTATTTGTGCTGCTCTAAGAGAACTACAGCGCGCCTTCGGGGACTCATTGATATATGATTTTATTTTTATATGTTATTTTTTTTATACATGTGCATCTTGGATTTTTCGATGTCATCGATTGATGTTTTATGGTATTTCAAAGATCATGTGGTTTTAGGTTTATGGTTTTTGATGTTTCTGGGTCATACCGACATTAAGTGTAATGTTTCCATCGCGTGCAACAGGTTTTTCTATTGATGGGTAGGACAAGCTGCATGGTAATGCCTCTCCTCCACAATCATTAGAGAAACTAGATTAAAGTGAGGACATGAAGCATCATATATGTACAAAATAATGCAACCCTCTTTTGTTATATCTTAAAAACAAATTTTTTACAATTTCGTTTTTTTTTTTAAAAAGTTAGTACTGTTTTTAAGAATAATACGACCTAACAACAAATGATAAAAACTCTTGAATTGCAATTAGAATCAATGTCTAATATCTACACCCTCCAGTTAGGACTCCAATGACCCAACAACAACAGCCATATTACAAATACTCAAGTGGGGGAAACAAGTCAAATTCCCCTTCCAAATTTCAGTTTCTAGTTTTTAGTCAAATACCCCTCAGGACTAATATAAAACTATATCGTGCCTGAATGAATCATCATCTATTTTTCGCCAAATATCTACTAGTCATATTTTCCATCAAAGTCCGAATCATAGTGCAGTGGATCACTTCTAAAGGTTGTGAATTAAATAAATATCTAAATAAATTTCCTAATTTAGTATATGTGGGTTTTTCATGACTTTTGCATGGGAATCTTGGAACCCCCCCCCCCCCCCTATTTCATGCCTTTTTAATAGCTACACCACATGAGGTAGACATGATGAACATCAATTTTATTTATTTAAATTCATCAAAAGTGTAGGTTGAATAATTGTAAATTAATTAGTACATAAAACAAAAACAGGAGTAGTTAATAATCGGAAATACTCAAACGCCTAGGGCCTTGCTTTTGAAAGATGTTATAACAATTATTTAATATCAATGGAAATTGGAAAAAACAAAATACATGTTTTTTTTTTTGTAAAGCAATAAAAAAACAAACAACATTATATTCAAATAAGAAGGAAAAAAACCACCGGTACTATGGTGCAAAGTTGGGGTTCTATGCAAAATCCGGTTTAACCAGTTGATGGTGTTTTAGTGTCTTACAAAACAATTTTAAAATTTACAGGTAGTTTTAGAATTGTTTTTCAAAAGTAATACAAACAATACTTGTAACTTTTTGTTATATTTAATGGTTTTATAAAAATAAAAACTTTTTAAAATCAATAGGTGGTGGAATTTGAGCATCATAGACAACAATAGGAGCTGGAATTTGATCCTTCGTTTCGGAAGGTGGTGGCAAAGTTTCTACATCCTTCATCTCCTTTCAGATGTCAGCACGTAGGTTTTAGGATTAATGGTATTAGATTTTTCAATGGAATCACATTAGGCTTCTAGAGCACAGGTATTCCTGGGTTTTTTGGGGTTTTGTATATCTTGATTTTAGGGCTAGGGTTATATAGTTTCTAGGGTCTTAGTGTTTTATAATTTTCTGCATCAAGGTTTGAAGTATTTAGGTAAGATTTAGGTAATTATTGTTGGATGTAGTAAGATGAATTTTAAAATGCCACAGCCTTGTAGACACGACGAATATGCAATAGCTAACAATTCACACATCACCTTCCATACACGGCCACATGATTTGGTATATACATTGCTTTTTTGAAGATTATGCAAGATTATGCATGAGGCGCCATATACGGTATTTATTTTTATATGCGTACCGGTTTTTTTTAGCTATAATTATAAATTGTAGGTCTAATAATTGTACAATTTTTTAACAATGCACGCAATTAGAAGTAAGAAAATAATAATTAGATGAATTCTGGTTTTCCAAACCATTGTTAATAAGAATTTAAACAAGGTTATGGTTTTGCAAAAAGTTTTTTAGAAAACCAATACACCCCCATATCTTTGTTAAATTGTAAAGTCATATTCAACTTTCAAAAACTTCTAAAAAAGCTGGTCGTTGCTAGTTTAACACATTATCCAAGTCATATTTATTTTATATTTTTTAGGTTAAGGGCATAAGAAATTGGGGAGTCCATAGAACCGATTGATCGAGAAAATCACAATCAAAATAAGAAATTTGGTGGGCAGAATGCGTGGCGGCTAAGTATCCGAACTCAGAAGCTGGAATTTAAAGGTATGTATATATTTAGTCATAATGTTGATGAAGACATTGCAAAGCTTGGAATTCAAAGAATCCATAAAAAATTACACACAATGGTTAAAAAGATGACTCGTATTATAGACCGGCCTCATAAACTCCAAATTCATTGACAAATGATATTCGAATCTGAATTCAAGTGAAGACAAAGATATTTCTGATACACAAATTTTCTCCAAATGTCAATATACAAGCCAACAGATCATTCATTTCATTAATTTCAAAAAGAGAACCACAAGGAATATATAAACATTGGTAATACCAACTAATCCGTATCAATCGGGTTTAATACTAGTTTTGTTCATTTATTACACTAATACTCTTTCCTTCAGATTCTTTTCAAGAATGGTCCTACTGATTCTATCTTCAGCTTCGTGAAGACAGAAAGGATACACCCCTTACTAGCAAATTCCCATTTCTTTTAATATCTTCAGAATCATATTTAAGCAATTTTTCATATTGTTCATTAATATGAATGTCATGTACCCTTATTTCCATCTTTCATGCATCAAGTGAATTAGTCTCAGCATCTTGCAGTGTTACAGTCTCAAATTTAGCTTATTCTCCATGGGTCTAAATTTTGTTAACATGTTTCAAAGATGATTTCTTGAGACTGTAAGTGAATATGTAGGTGACCCTGGATCCTCTCTCTCTCTCTCTCTTCCCTTGATTTCTTCTTTCCCATCTAGTAACCTGAAAAAAAAAACAATCTGAAAGGTTTATGATGCAATATAGGTACGATTGAGGCTTGGAAGTACACTGTGTAATGTTCCAAACACTGCATGCATGAGAACCTAAAAATTTTAACACAAATTGGTCATCACTTGATCACTTATAGTGAATATTTTAACTCACAGAATGGTACCAAGAACGGAGCTTTGTTTTTAAGATAGTATAAGCTTTGATGTTTCATATCACAACCTAGAAAAAACAAATTGTTAGAACAAGCAGTCATGGAAAAGTATATGCCCTTTTATAATCAGATGATGCCATGCTCTGCAGGCCCCTTTTGAGTCCATCAGTTTTTTCTAGAGAACCTATACAACCGGTGACAGGGTAATAAAGAACCAATCAAGTGTGTGTTAATTTCAGAATGTAGTTAAACAACTAATCTAATTGAAAACGGTTTCAGATAAAATAGATAATGTACTAATCAAAACCCCTTATTAGTTCCATAACATGACAATAATAGATAAACCAATAAGAGCAAATATTGATTATGAACGAACAAAAATTTCCATAGGACTATTCAATTGGGTTCATACTTCGCCCGATTAAACAAAGATTGCCAGCATATAAAAACCAAAACAACATAAAAACACAGACTTCAAACAAAGGCATATTTTCCTTTAATTTCACTAGATGGAATAAAAACATTCCTCTCATTCATATTTTAACTTAATGCAGGTGCTGAAAGCATCAAGGAGGACCAAATCATAGCCAATGGGAATAGATACATTCGTATATTCGTACAAATTAATTTAGTAAACTTGATTTCTGTTCTTACATGAACGACGATTGTGACCCAGTTGTTTGCACAACCCACATGTGATCGGGGTTTTCCCCTCCCTAACGTCCATCTCATTATGCAACCAACATCTGGGGACGCCCACTTCCCGTGTTGCATTGGAATCAAGTGGTACAATCGCCGGACCACCAAGCAAGAGGCCACTCGCCTTCGTCAATATCAAGTGGAAAAGGCTTACCCATGTGTCATAGACTGAGTAGTGTAGCAATGCCTTCCACAAACAAATTTAAAATCAACAATGATGCCGACACATTGCCGCTTATCATATGGCTACATGGGAACCCATATATCAGTGTCTTTCCACATGTGCATTTTTTTTTCATGTAAGTTCAGCGATGAGTTCGACCTCCTCCTCACTTTGACATGGAATAAGCCTCAGACGTGGGTCGTAAAGCACACTTCCATCGAACCTCATTTTACAACACAAGACTGATCTCACTAGACAACATACGGAAAGTGAACCGCCATCGATGCCAATCTAAGAAGACCCAGTTCCCTTCTTGCAAACAAAGTACCGTTGAGATCAAGGAAGGTCAACTCGTACTAAGCAGGAAGCATTTCCAGAGGCTACGAGCTCCTTAGACGCTGCTAAATACCTAAATGTCGGGTCACATTAACCCATATCTTCGACTGGTCGTGGTGAAAGAGCCCATAACCTGAAAGTGGGACAGCCCCAACCATCGCAGCGTTTCAGATTAATTCTCCCAATTGTATTCATAGCTTATCAATTTATGCTTCAGACGCCAAAGTCGCTCGCATACCAAATTTTTCAAAATGTTGTCTTTGAACCGGTCATGAAATCGCTAGTAAACGACGCGCATGCATATCTCAGGATAGTCACTTGGCAGCCCAACCAAGATGAGGATCAGACTTTGCTGCCATGATACCTGAATGACGATCAGATATAATGCAAATTCCCATCCGTTGAGTCACTGTATTTCTTATACATGCCAAGAACCATCCCCAACTATCAGTATTCTCGCCTTCTGTAATTGAAAATGCCAATGGAAACAACTGATTATTTTCGTCACACCTCATAGCAATCAATAACTTCCCTTTACACTTCCCATATAAATGTGTACCATCAATACTAATTTACGGGACGACAATGTTGGAACCCTTCAATAGATGGCTTGAATGACTAGAACACGCGTTGTAATATCTCGTGTTTCGCATGGTTAATTTCAAGTGTTTTCCAAATCACAAAACTTCCGTGGATTTGATCGCTTCTACTGCCAAAAACAAACGGTAACTCGTATACGACCGATAAATCACCAAACAACTCAGTTTCCACCGCTTTTATGCTTTCCATCCAACGCCAGATGATATTTGATATCCCCATTTCTCCAAGACACTTCGTTGAATAGCAAAATGTAGACAATGTAAATTGTGCCTTAATTGCCTTTATATGACTAGCAACCACCTCGAGTCTAGTCGGGTGATGGTCCCTGGCTCAAACAAGGATTGACACAAGTATGCGCCCAATATATTTGATAACAAATAACGGTATCTTTCACAACCATCGACGAAGTCACGACGCGGACATTCTTCCGCCTCTTAGATCTTAAAACGAAAGCAATTTTTAAGGATGCAACAAACGACATACTCGTGTGCGTGAATTAGCAACCAGAAATTTCTCGGAGAAATCGTATTTCACCAAAACTCGCCAATAATGAACGCTGAACAACCTGTAGTAATGCTGCACCCATGGAGTCCAACTTGCAAACAACATTATCCGTGTTCTCTGGCATGTTGAAATTTGAGGCGCTGGTGGTAAGTGATAATTACTGTGGATAACTCATCCAATGTCCTAATCGGGTGATTTGATACATCACAAGACGCCGCTACAATGGCACATATACCCTCGTTCATTCTCCAAAAACTTGGTTAAAAGTTCAAAGGAGGATGCATTTCCATCAATGTCAACATCAGCTATCATCTCCAAAGACATTCATCATTAACATCTTGATCATTACCTTCATCAACACCGCCTTCATCATTCCATCCGGGTCCTCGTATCCTGGTGATCGCGACCTAGCATTTCAGCCCAATAAATCAGAACGTGACATCGTGCAACATTGTCATGGTCGCGAACAAATAAATCTTCATGGCCACCTACGCATTGGTCAATCTGTGCCTCGACACGAACAACTTTAATATACGCTCAATTTCCTCACGCTTGTCATGTTAACCAGATCCAATGATTTCGCGCACACTACTATCATCCCAAGACCGGGAAAAGGGGTTGGAACCTATTTCCATTTCTAAGAGGATACTCTACAAATGAGTACTAATTTGAACCTTCGCTTGTCAATGGTTGTCTTTGAGTATATCATATCAATCAATTCGTTGAAACGCAGCATTCACTCCAGATCTCTCAAAGGCGCAATACAAGTTTCGCTCCCCGCATTCAGCCATCTGCTTTTAGTCCTCACTATTTGTCCATTATAAGAACATATCACGGGAATTGTCAAAACGCATATTATTCAATTTGCATAATGGTCTCAAATGAATTAAATAATATGAGAGGTCATTAGCCTGATATCAAATCAACTTTATCATAAAGAAAACAATTAGAGTAACCTTCCATTTCAATCATTTATAATACGATTTTAATGATTTATAATTTAATATAGTATTTGAGTTTATTTTATAACTAGAGGTCTTGAATTCGAGCTATTAATTTGCAAACCATCTAAATGGTGTAGGCTTTGTGGCCCATGGAGCAAATATATTGCCAATGAGAAGCCATGAGAAGCCATTACTGCCCATGGATCAAACTATCATTCAAGTTTAATGCATACATTATTGAAATATGTGATTTCAAGCCCTGCTGAGTTGTGTAGATACCCACTATGTTAGATAAAAACACTTTGAAAGGAGGATAAGAGATACCCAAAGGAACATACTTCTTTCCCATATTATTCAAAAAATCAGGAAGAACAACCAACCAACCAAAGACATCTTAAAAATTATCAAAGACAGAACAAACTACCCAGGAATTTAACTATTCCAAAAACAAAATTAAATAAAAACGTTTAACCCTAACCCTTTTAAGAGAAGATCAAACACCACTGATTTTCAGCAAACCCAGTTGCATGAAAGTTCCTGCTCTCTAAACTCCCTATTGATGTCATGTTCTTCCATATATTCTCAAACAGAGATAAAGTAACAAACAAAGAACTTAAACATCTATAAGAATATCAACAGGTAGAACCAACTACTCAAAAGTTTAACAAAAAAAACAAAGGCATGTGAAGAATGATACCTCAATTGCACGAAAATCATCTTTTTGTAAAATAGAATCAAACCAAAACAATACAAAAATTAATAATATTAATTTCATACTACACCAAATTTTGGATCTAAACACTAAACACCCTGACTAAAGACCCTTTAATTCAAAGCATATGCCACCCAATATCCCATTCGTCATCGACCAATGTGCATTTGTCTCTGCGGACAAACACATCACATCATATATTGTAGACCCATTAATTAATTAATTAATTAATTAATTAACTATATATATATATATATATATATATAGAGAGAGAGAGAGAAATTAAAGGGTCCCGCAAAATGAGATTGGTTGATTAGCCCTAAGTTTCACTCCTGGCCCTAGCTAGGTTTTTTTTCGACCCAGAGAGCTCTGCATCGTTTTTTGCTCTTAAACAACTCAATTTATTTTTATTTTTTTTTATAACCTTGGATGTCCACATAAATATTTCATCAATTATATTTTTAATAAGGAGCTATCCAAGCCAAGGCCACCCTTCAACCTTCCAATAATTAAATACTCAGAGCCTCAAAATCAAGACCTCTGGTTCATTGCAAAACATCACTCCTGCCGAACTACGTCCCCAGGGCATCAATTTTTGACCTAAACTGGCCGATTTTGAAACTAAAGTGAAATTATAATTTAGGCTTTAAAAACTCCTACTCGGACTAATGTTTCACCTCCTCGATTGAATTAATTCCTTCATTCATGTAGGACAAATTCCGTGAGGAACATACTTCATCAAAGCATAAAACCACACTCTCGCTTCTGCTCTATGGAACAGAGGGGAGGGTAAAAGGAAACTTTCAATTCCCAAATTCTTAGGTTAGAAGTTCCTATTGTCTGACTTCCCATTTAAAATGTCTCAAAACACATCACAAGATAGAACCAATCACCCAACTATATCATACAGTGCACCGGATCTGATAGAAGAAACAAAACAACTGGAATATTTATAAATCATTACCTCTCGGTTCCATGAAAGCTTCCTATTCTCTAGAACATCCTATTTCAGTTCCTTTCACTTGTCATATTTTCCCAAGAAACAAAAAGAAAGTGAGACGCACCCAAACATTCCAAACAGCCAAACAACAACACAACCAAACAACCAAATAAATAAATAAAACAAATATAAACAACAAATCAAGACATATAATCGGTTAGCCAACAAGTACGGTTAGAAAGGGGCCCTCATCAAAACGAAGAGAGGAGCAGGGGAAAAACATTACCTGAGTCAGGGGACAAGAAGGAGGCAGGGCGACCACCGCTTGAGGATCACAATCAAAGAAGAGGATAAGAGAAGAAGTAGAGGGGAGAAGGGGCATTTGACGGAGCAGAGGCAGAGGAGTGGGAGAAGGCAAGAGGAAGGGGGAGATGTGGAAAAAAGCCCTAGCCCGACCAACTTAAATCAACCCACCGTCACTGCTCGAACAACGACTTTCAATTACTGGACCACACGTCAGAACGCACTGACACCAAGACATCCAAACGTCGCCATTCTCGACTACCGACAATTAACCTGAATCCAATGTCGCATTCCCTGGGTCAGGGCGCTTCTCGCATGATTTAAATGCCAGCTACTGGGCTGCCAGATAGTTCTATTTTCGTAATTATTTTTGAAAGTCACGTATTTTTATTTTATTTTTTAATTAGGCATACTGGCACAAAACTCTCAGAAGAAGTAATTCGAGGGCAAAGTAGGTTTTCCTTATTTACATGCAAAAATATGGAATATTGGTATATATTCAAGAAAGCAAAATAGGGTCATCTTCAAAAATAAATAAAAAAATCCTTAATAAATGAATCATTTATGATAGTAGCGGTAGTATATTAAGTTAGTAAACAAAGTACTATTATAACATATTTTATTTATTATTATAATATATTATATTTACTATCATAATATATTGTATTTATTATTTTAACTATTTTATCTATTATCATATCATATAGTAGGAGATTTTTTTTTAGCTGCTTCAATTTTTAAACGAAAGCATAATTATTTTTCAAAGTTAATGACGACCATCTAATTTTGTTTTTTTTTTATACTTTATATATAAATATTTTTGTATGGAGCTATAAAAAAACTTATTTTTCTCTAATTCATAGTGGATGATTTTCATTTACTTACCTATCTTCTGCTCCTGCTTCCACCATGGAAACATATTATAAAAAATGGATAATCATTTAAAAGGTATGAATGTAAATATATTATAAAAAATGGATAATCATTTAAAAAGTATGAATGTAATTATAAATTTATAATGTAGGGTGTGACAAAATTCTTCTAGAGGGATCACTATCAGGTTTTTTTTTTTTCAATCATATTTTTAAAATTATTTTTGTAAAATGTTAATTTAGTAAATGCTTTTTGGATAATTGGATCAATCTCTTTTAAATCAAATTCTCTATAAAAAGGAAGAACCGAAGAAGCCTATTTTAAGAGTAAGTTATAAAAAAATAATTTATTTATTTATATTGGAATGTCAGTTTTAGAATATTTAATTATTAGTAAAAAGGTGCCAAATTCATGTAAGATATGAAAATTTTGAATACGCATGGATTGTGGTAAGCATGGAGGACTGACAGCTGCGCAGCACTTGAATTAGACCTTTTTTTTTTTATAAACACTTGAATTAGACCTGAATCCTGATTAGCCTGAAAATGGCTGATTGCCTGTTTTGTTTTCCAATCGATGAAGGCAAAAATATGGAAAGAGAAAAAGGACATGAAGACTTTTCAGCCCACCAATCACATGCTACTCCAAAAGGTCGGTGACGCTTACAGATACAGAGTATGAAAACTGAGAGGCTGAGAGATGAGTCAGATGACATGGGTGGCTCAAGAACAGCCAGACGAACAATAAGAATGAGGACCACCGCCCGACTTACTGTGAGTTCTCTTTCTCTCTCTCTCTCTACATCTTCACTCACATTATTATCGGTGTGGCTACCGAACAAACCTTATTTCCAACCCACATGGTTAAAACAATTAATTTTAGTTTCCTTTTATTTTTCCCAATCCATGGATTCATTTTCCAATTATTGATCCAGAGTGAATTCTTTCAATTTCTTTCCTTGTTCTGGAGACCCACACATCATTTTCCTTTCTGGGTTCTCTCAATTCTAGTTTTATTCCCATGTGGTTTACCCCATTCTCTGTATTAAACATCGTATATAGCCTTTTCTTCTCTAGTCCTGAGAGTTCTTGAAAGGAGGAGGGGCGTATTGTGTATTCCATAGCCCTTGCTTTTACAAGCCATGACATCAGTTGCAAGTTTCCGGGTGTTTTTGCCTAATTTTGTGCTCAACTCAGTGTATAAGTCTAGGAATCCAGCACAAATTCAGTGTTTAGCGGCTCCTGATTCGTCTATTGTGTCTTCTGATTCTGTTGTTGTAAATGGTGCTTCTGTTATTGGAGATAAGGCCGGAATTGAGCCTTTGATCAATGGGGAGAATAGGAGGTTAGGGTCTTATTTTGAGGAGAAGAAGAACACTGTGAAAGATGATGGCGATGAGCACTTGGAAGTGTTGTGGGATGATGGGTATGGGACTGACACTGTCAAAGGTTACCTTGAGATATCAAAGGAGATGATTAGGCCGGACGGCGGCCCCCCCAGGTTGGTTTTGCCCGGTGTCATGTGGGCGGCCATTGAAGGATTCCCCTGTTCTTTTGTTTTTGCCAGGTAAAAAATTATGGGGAGACACACTTTAGTTGGTTTAATGTTTGTGATTGTTCTAGAAATAATGGGCACATTCAATTGGCTCTGGTTATGTTGTTTTGTTTCTTCAGCCTCTCAAAGGTTCTCGAATTCTTTTGGCTTTTCCTAGTTAAGGGGGTTTTCTTAAACTCTGAAGTGGTTAGTCAGTTGGCCATTACATTAAATAATGGGCTCATGTGGATGGCTTCAATTTCTTATATATTTTACTGGGTCTTTGAAAGGTCTTCTGTTCTTTTGTTTAGGCTTGGTAATCTATGTGGGTATTCAATTCTTGCTAGAGTTTTATGCTTGTCAACACTTAAGGGGCCCATGTAGATGACTTTAGATTTTTGAAATTATGTATCTTAGTTTCAAACAAGTGCTTTTGTTTTCAGAATTGTCTATTCACTGAGAAAGTTGAGATTTAAAATTAAAATGAAATGTTGGTGCAAATTTAATGGTTTCTGGCCTCTTAAATGATTACCTTCAACAAAATCGTCAATATTTATATCTTGGACACGAATAGAGTTTTCTGTTTCTCTGGTCACTTGGTGAAAAGTTAAGTTCCGAACTCGTACTTTTTTTTTCTTTTCCAATTTACTTGGAACTTTTGTTTGTGTTGATTTTTTTTTTTGGGTAAAGATTTTATAGATTTAATCATTATTATTGGGTTGACTGGGTTTTGAATCTCAAGTGGCTGATATACTTTTGTTTTAATGTATGTAGGTATCGATGGTGTGGGATTGGGCCTCATTTCTCACCATAAGGCCTTTGGAAAGTAAGTCATAGTGTTCTTATTCTATCATAATCATATGGGCAAATAAGTGCTCTATGTATGTTATTTTATAGGCATAATGATTATCTGTTCTTATGTAGCTCTGTGTAGTTTTATTTGATAAATTAATAAATGAATCAGTCTTGACATCGAGGATCTGAAAACCTGTTGATTACATCCTTAGAGGATAGTCTAGTTTTTTTATGAATTTGCTTGGTCTCTTTTTGGCCTTGAGGGTAATGATCCAGCTAAAACTTTACCTTTATGACTAGCTTCCATTCATTCATTTTTACTTTAAAAAGTGACTTCTTGATTATTGTTTTGGTCTACTTCTTTTGGTTTTTGTTCCCTTCTTTTCCCTTCTTTTTTCCATCTATAGGAAAGTAGAAAGGTAGCATAAATAGAACTAGAAATGGGATCTTACTAGAAGGAAGCATTTGCCATCCTTCAAACTGCTACGTAAATGTAATCTTTGTGCTACTTGGTTGTCAAACTAGAAATCCAAACAAAGGAACATCCATGGCCCCTTGACAGGTCAATAATCTTAAAGTCCAACTATCTACTTTGTATTGCCATTTGACTTACCTATGAGGAAATTCCCCTGTACTAAGAGCTTACTGACTTACCCTGACTTACCATGGGGCCACGTCTATCAACTACTTCAATAGAACTAGGATTTCTGCCTCAATAGTCAAATCATAGCTAGTTGATATCTCTCCTCCAAGCTTTGCATCTGTTATTCTTAATCGCTTGTCGATTCTCATATCTCCCATGTTACCTAGCTTAAAATTGTCTAGTGTTTACAGCCATAAGATGGCAATGTCCATTTAATGTCTACTCCTGCATGGTCCTTATAATACCTGTGTACTCCTCTCATATTCAGCATAGTTTCAGTGATGGTAATGGGCACACCCCAAAACCTTTAGCTGCATATTTCCAAATGGAGGGAAGGTAGTACATGGAATTCTAGAGGACATTTAGTGTCCACCACCTATCTTCTCTTAATCCATATCTTCCAATAGTTCTCACTTAAGCTCTTGTCTCTGGGTCCCCAAAACCATGAAATGACATAACCACCATAGCTGCAATTATTTGGGAGAAGCCTGGAAAATATCTGCCTATTGAAAATTTCAGCTCTTGAGAATACTTGCTGCCTTTTCCTTGCCATAGTCATGAAGGATTGTTTCTGCAGATTTTCCCATGGAACAATTAGAGGCTAATCAGACTTATGGAAAAGATTGGGAACATATGAACAGTTTCTTCACATTTATGGCACCCTTCTGAGAAATCTTAACCCTCTCTCTAGTGTCCCTCTTAGATAAATTCCTATTATAGAGCGAAGTGCCCTCATTTGGACTCATTGCTAACTGCCTTGTGTGTAATTGTTTTCTCTACTGCAGATATAAAATCAAATTGATAGAATAGCATAGCAATTACATTATTTACACTTGGGAAACTCTGATACTTGGAAAGTGTATATGTTCTTGTAGTTTAATGTTGGTTGGGAAAGCATGATTGTTTTGAAGCTCTTAATGATGTTGCTTTTGTTTTTCCTTATTTTCCATGATGGGCACTACTATCCATTTTAGAATTGAAGTCGTATTGACAATGTCATAGTCGTACAAATGCATTGAATTCATGGTCTTCTTTTGCATTCTTTTCTTGCTTAATATGTGTATGCGTGGTTTTCCGAGGTATGTGTGATTCAAAATAATGACTCATATCCACTCTTAGAACTGCACTACTCCTGTTCAGGAAAATCCTCTGAGGTTTTAATTCTGTAAGATTTGGGTTAATTTTAAGTAACTTTCTGATTTTGAATTGTTCAATTTCATGGTTTTTGAAGTTCGGTGCATGCATATTCCTGTTTATGATCGAACGCCATTTGAAGGTCCCAACGAAAAAGCTTCTAAATAGAGCAGAGTATTTTTATTGAGTTAGTTATAGAGTTTCACTTATTATGGAGTTAGTATAATATTCATATTCTGTTATATTATATTATATCTTAAGTCTCTGGAATTAGTAGGTTGCTGAGAGATTTTTGGGAGTTTTGCATGGATTTAGTGTTTAGATTTGTGCTTTGAGCGTAAGAAATGTGCATTTCATTAACAAGATTTTATTGTTTTATTAATATAATGATGAATCCTCATGGGCAGCTCAACTGGTGAGCACTCTAGCTTAGTGGAAACAGTGGGTTTCTAACTTTCTATATTGAGGGGGAAAAAAGCTTGATGGTAATTTGTTTTCTTCTTTTTCTGATATGAAGGGCTGGTGAAACTTGTGGAAAAAACTGTGAGGCTTGAGCATGCTTCATCTCCAAAAAAAACCCATTTATTTGTTGGGAGAGTCATTTGGAGGATGCCTTGTGCTTGCTGTTGCTGCTCGTAATCCTACCATCGACCTGGTAGTGATATTAGTAAACCCAGGTCAGCTCTGTGATTTACTTGCTTTATGTGTCTTGTCGAACAATCCTCTTCACTGATACATGTTAGTATTTTTAGTGATGTCTTTATCGTCCATTTTAGCAACATCATTTGAGGTCACAGCTGGCAGCCTTGCTCCCTATATTGGAGTCTTTGCCAGATGGACTTCATTTCACAGTTCCTTACCTACTCAGCTTCATTATGGGTATGTAATTTGAAATTCTATATTGATTTTCTTTATTTTTTATTTTTGAAAATTAGATGGAAATATTATGAAGTAGACATTCGTAAGACTATTACTGTTTTTATGAAACAAACATTTTGCTATTTGATGCTATGTGCTGCTTCTCAAAGTGTGAATTCCAAATTGTACTAAGTTTTGGCTACCATCTGTGAGCATGATAAGGAACTAGTATTTCTTCTCGTCATTTGATGAATTTTGTTTCACTGGTAATCTCAACTCAAACTCTGTAATCTAGCTGACAAAATTGACATTGTTGAAAGCCACGATCCATACACACAGATCATGAACTCCAAAACCCTACCAGCCAAACTTTGTGAAAATTGGGCCTATAATATGGTAAAGGCCTCAGGAGGTGATGAGTTTGACCCTCAACATCTCTTTCTTTCCCTAATTTGTTGAGCCAATGTGTGAACCTGAAAAAGACTTTTTTCTGTTTCTTTGCCCTACAGGCCAACTTGTCTTTCCATCTTACGGTATTGGGCCGTACATGAAGGAGGGTATTTCTTAGGAAGATTGGTCGTCCAACAGAAATATCTTAAACTACTTTTATAAATATATGAATTTACCAGTAGTGTTAAATAAATCACTGTTGAGCCAAGCAGGGACAAGTCTTGTCAATCTGGTCATACTATTGTTTGGTCCTCAATAATCTTATCCATGGGATAATGTGGTAACCACTTCAGCACCGGTAAATTCAAATTTCAAAGTGCGAAAATCGTAATTTCGTTACAAATTTACCGGTTAAAAATCCAAAATTTATTCCTGGGACATCGGACGATGAAACTGATTTCACCGTTTAATCGCCCGGCGAAATTCAAATACCACGCCGACTTCGCGACTCCGGCGTTAGTCACTTACATCAAGCCGGCGATCAGCCGCGCCAAAAACGATATTCGATGATTAAAGTCACCTATAACATGTACACATGTTATACATATCGCATAAATGTAAACGATTAAACTGACAATGGTGATAGTCCCAAATGTTGAAAATCCAAGCTTAGGGACGTATTGGTCATTAATTCAAAAGTTTAAATGATAATATGCCAAAATTTTGAATAGTGCCATCGATTAATTCCTTTAACCAAACGTGAAAAGAACAGGGGAGCTACTTACAGTGAGGTGGGAAATTTCGTTTTAGAGAGAGAGAGAGTAGCTTCTCTCTAGGTTTACTGGGGCGATCCGACCGGGCCGAAATTCTTCTGGAAAGAAGCAAGGAAGGCACTTACGCTGGCGAGGCCTACGAGTGAAATTCCAATTTTAGCAGAGTTTCACAAATTCCGGCATATGACGATCATACTGGTTTTAGCACTTTATTTAAATGTTTTATAATGTTTTGCTGATCGAGGCCTAAACTATTGCTGATCGGGTCCCAAAACTCGGGACCGAATTATCGGTGAATTCGTGGTTACCGGGAGCGTACTCGTAGTCGCTTTATTGGGCCGTTTGGGTTATTAATTATGAAATTTGTGAAACAAATGATGCCACGCAGACATTGGCCCGGAATCGACTACGAATTCGGCTCCCAAAGTTTCGAACCGACGACAGAAATTTATGGAGTTTAAATACACAAATCCGTGACTCGTGTGGTCAGTTTTGGGTGGTTATTCTCATAAATTTATTAAATAAATTCAAGCATTGCATTTAATCTAAATCATTAATCAGGCGAAAATGTAATGTGATCAGGAACTCGCGAACAAGAATCCGAGGTGTCACCGTTCCCGAGAATGCTCATAAAATACCTCTGCGAATAATGCTGCCGGCTGAAGAATTCAAATCGACTGCCAGGCCGATAATTAGCCTGCGAAACACTTTGCTGTAATTATCGGTGGAAAATTACATAACATGTTTCCAGCGATTAAATTACGTAAATGTATATCATGTTGTATATATATCGCACGCCATATACTTAATTGTATCGAATCGCATCACGCATTCCATACGCTACAAGACCTTAGAACAACAGAGAGTGGAGCGCAGTATGTGATTCTCGTATAATGGTTTTCGAGGGTTGATTAAAAAAATAATAATTATCTGGAGGGTAGTCCATATAAAATATCAACGCTCTGGAAATGGGTCAAATCGATATATCCTGAGTAGTCCACTAATTATAACATCGGAGCTCTGGCCCACTACTTATATCTGAGTAGAAGTCCACAAATAATAACAACATCTTTAAAAATAATGTTTCATACGTGGCTTAAGTAAGTGTGAGGAAATTAAGGAGACTGGATATAATTGAGTGATGCAGACATTCAAGCATGATCACGCATTTACCAACGCTTGATTTTCATCACTACATACGCACTCAGCAGCAGACTTTAAGCGATTCACCATCGAGCACAAATAATTGCCGGCGGAACATATTTTTCGTGCACAAGTGAAATGTGACGAGACTGCATTTCGTCCTGTGAGTCGGTTTAAGAAGAAAGGCGGTCAGGACTTTGGTTATCATTATGTATACATGTATTAGAATTCTGTAATTTTCGATATATGTTCAGATAAGATGAATTATCAACTTTCAACCATGAGATATGTATTTGCTGGGATATATTGGTCGAGTGATGACGTTAGGCCCAAGTGACCATTATTTACTCTCATTCGACCTTATGTGGTCGCTTGATGCGTCGGGGACAAAGTTACGCACTAAGCGGTGTACTCCGTACAAATGACACTTTGCCCAATTTTCGTGAGAGATGTTGGGTCACCCGACATTCACGAGTGTTTCACGCATTGACGGTAGTCAACGACTCCCTGGATTCAAAGGCCACACTTTCATGCTACATTCATGGATCGCGTAGCTAGCTCCAATTCAAATTCATGGATTGAAATCTTCACAGATTGATTTTGTTAAGTCCGCTTGATAAGCTTAAAAATTATTCTAATCGCTCACTGACTTCTCATATTGAAACCCATCAATGTATGAAAAATCGTGAACTTTTGTCAACTATGTCATATGGCAATCATGGTTTGAGTTATACTTGCCATTTATGTGGCTGGAATTCCTATACATATTTAATCATATAGATATGCATGTGAACACTATCAAAAAAAAAAAAAACATATATATATATATATATATATATATATATATATAGATATGCATGTGAACATAAACATATTTGTAGGCTTGGGTATATTTTCAAAGACATAAATGGAAAATATCTACAATTAATGTTGAGGTTCAAGATATGGAGAGATACTTCAAGGAAAATCGATGAAAAAATTTGACCTTGTAAGATATTTCGACATCAATCTAAAATCTACTGATGGAGATATTAATAATGAAGCTTTATTGATGATCTAAGCATTTAAGTTATAAGTAAAGATATGTGCTAGTCAATGGATTTTGAAAACTATATGCATCATTATGCATGCTTATACGTGCCTCAAGAATAGTTCCATTCGCTCTTCCCTTATATTCATCAAATCACTCTCTTGAGTTCTTGATCCTATGTTGCATTTGCTTTTGCTAGTTGCTTCAATGACTTTTACTTAAAGTGTATTTAGTTTTTTTTTTTTTTTTGATAAGTTAAAAGTTTATTTAGTATTTTGAAAATAGAACTACAGAACACAGTTTGCCCCCTTTAATGTTGCATCATATTCCCCCTCAATGAGGGTTAATTTCTGTTGTCAACAACTTCATTATCTCCCATACTGACATCTATAATTACAAATCTTTTGTGTGCCTATGGCAGCTGCCCCTTTGGGATTTTCTAATGATGTTATGTTTAAGTATTCTGTATGCACAGCGTGTTAATGTTGTCAAAATACTAGATAACAAAAAAATACGAAGAGAGATTTTGGAAAAGTTCTTCCCTTGATTTCGTCAGTATCTGCCATACATATAGTCTCCCAAATTATCTAGTCTTTAGCATCTATATATGGTAACTAACAGATTCCTAATCTCTAGCATCTATACATGGTAACTAACAGATTCCTAATATTTAACATTTAGACATGGTAAGATAATATATATAGCTAATAATAGAGTCCCAAATTGTATAAACTCCTAAAATTGTATATGGTAACATCCCCCCTCAAATTGATGTTGTCAGAAGTCGGGCCACAAAGAATTCGCTAACAAAGAATCGACGCCATTGGCTAAGTCGAAATTTTCATGTAAGACATCAGCCACTTGGAGATCAGAAGAGGTACGAGGAAGAGATATCACCCGACTTTCCAAAGTGTTTCGAATAGAATGACAATCAACTTCAATGTGCTTGGTGCGGTCATGGAAAGCGGGATTGGCGGCAATCTGAATATTACTAGTGTTATCAGCATGAAGAGGAGTAGAAGTAGTCTGAGGAAACCCAAGCTCCTCAAGGAGACCATGTAGCCATACAATTTCGTAACGTGCCAGCAGTATTACTAAGACGATACTCACTCTAGTAGAGGATTTAGAAACACACTCTGCTTACATCTCCAAGAAATTAATGCATCACCTAAAACATACACCAATCTGTAGTAGATCGACGCAGTATCCCGACACCCACCCCAATCAAGATCACTATAGCAACAAGTTGAAGAGAGGCGTTGGTAGAAAACAACCCACGAGTAGTGATCCGAATAAGGCGACCCATGCGCTGAATCGTAGCAAGATGGAGATGCCGAGGAAGACATAATCACCGACCGTGAACAACATAGAGAGATTAGGTCGAGTAGTGGTCGCAGACAAGACCTCAACCAAGCTACTAATAGAGTAGGTTCATCTAGAAGGTCCCTTCATCTTTCCCCTCGTATTTGACATTTACCTCCATAGGTATCACCGTAAGAAGTGTCCTCCAAACCACCCAAAGTGATAAGATTCAATATACTTATACCGGGTTCAATTTAAAAGGCCATGGGATCGGGAGCAATGAACTTCCAATCCTAAGAAGTACGTGAGTCGGCCAAGATCTTTCATATGGAAAGTTGCATGTAAATGCTGGCCAGCTTAGTAATCAACCACAAGCCGCGCAATGATAATATCATCCACATAAAACCAAGAGAATAACTATACCCAACGTAGATGTGCAGAATTGGGTGAGAGGGCAAATCATATTGACTTTGTAAACCGAAGGAAAGAAGTGTACTGTGGAAACTTCTCAAAACCAAGGGCGCCTTGCTCTGAGCCTACATGCAGAACACCGAGCTTGGCTGCACATCATGAGGAGAAGAAGTAGTCATAGCCAGGGAAGTTTCATGTAAATCTCCTCCTGAGATCACCATGAAGAAAGGCATTCTTCACATCCATTCATGGGCCACCATGATTGAAGAATAGCTATGATGGTTCGAACCGTGGTCATTTTGGCAACAAAGCAAATGTCTCCTCATAATCAACCTATATTCCTCGCTTGTTACCCGTAGCTACAAGGCGAGCGAAATCGATCCAAAGAGCCAATAAAACGAAGTTTACGTAAAACCCATTTACTCCCAATAGGTTTGACTGTAGGAGGACAAGGAACAATATCCCAAGTGTGATTCTCCTCAAGTGCTTGAAGTTCTGCTTGCATTGCAATTTGCCAACACTCATGTTCCATGGTCTGTTTGTAGCAAGATGGAATTGAAATAGTGGATGAAGTAGTGACAAGAGAGACAGGAAAGAAGAAACCATATCAATTAGGGGGTTGAGAAGGACGAGTAGACCGACGACGAGTGGTGGAAGCAGGAGCAGGATCAGGCGCCAAGTCAAGATCTAAGGAGGGCACAAAGGAAGGAACTGACCACATCATCACGCTTCATAGCCAATAAAACCGTGTCCGAACCATTCCACAATTGTTGGAGATTTAGAAAAATAAAGTGTAAGAGATACGTATGCATGACGCTTGAACATGATGGAAAGAAGACATTTTCAAAGAATATCACATTCTGGTGAAACACGTATACGAGAAGTAATGGGGATCAGAATAAATATAACCTCATGTAGGGATAGTATAACCAAGAAAAACACACTTAATAGACTGAATAGTAAGTTATGTCGTTCATGAGGAGGGAGATGCACAAAACAAACACAACCAAATGTACGAAGATTAGAATATAAAGGAGAATGACCAAACAACTTAGAGAAAGGAGGAACATGATTTGTCATAGGAGAGGGTAAGCGATTGATCAAATGAACTGCAGTAGAAAGAGCTTCACACCAAAAACGAGGAGGAACGGATCATTCAAGTAAAAGAGTTCTTACGACATCAAGAAGGTGGCGATTTTTCCTTGTGCAGCACCGCTTGCTGCGGGTGTCAAGGACAATAACGCCGAGGAGATGATCCTTTGCTTTGAAGAAAAACCCAAACTCATTAGACATGTATTCTCGCCCCTTAATCGTGAGCGCAAAGTTAATTTGATGTTGGCGGAGAATTGAGTCTCAAGGAGTGCAAGAAAGCGCTGAAAAACTGAAAAACTTCACCCTTAGCCCGAAGGAAGTAAACCTAAGTAAAGTGACTAAAGTCATCAATGAAAGTAACAAAGTACTTATAATGTGCATGAGAAACAACAGGTGCAATCCCCCAAACATCACTAAGAATAAGCTCAAAACATTGTGAGGCACGAGATGCATGATGAGGAAAAGGTAGAACTTTACTTTTGCCAAGTTTGCATGATGTACAATCAAAAGAAAGATCAATAGAAGAACATGCTTTATTTCCCAATAATCCAAAATTAAACAAAGTACGAAGGACACGTAGTTGGGTGACCTTAGGACGTCATGCCACATCTTATTGCTAGAACCAACAACATTTCATGCAAATGAAAGTAAAGGAAAACTAGGAATAAAAGTGGAAGGAGAAACATGAAGAGGAAAGAGTCGTCCCACTTTGTAGCCCCCTTCTCGACTTCCATCTCGCCCCGACACTCGATCCCCGCACAACACAACCAAACGGAGAAATGGACATTACAATTGTTATCAACCAATGATCAACGTAAATAAGATTTGTGGAGAGGTCAGAGACACAAAAACATCAAGTAAGGAAGAGAGGAAAGATCACTAACAACACTAATGCAAGCAGAGAATCGCCATCGGCCGTGTTAATTTTCAGATTTCCATCATACTTCTCGATATTGGAAAGAGGAATAATGTGATAGTCATACGTGTTGGGAGGTCTGCAGTCAAAATACCATGGCTTAGGAAGAAACTTTATGATTACCCGAGAGCCCAAAAGCAAAGTAGTGCGTAAAGGATCATCTATTGTACCATTTCGTGAGTGAGTGTAATGCTTGCTATGCCGTGGGAGCAGGAAGAGGAACAACCTGAGGTAAAGAAAGCAAAAGAGAACTGAGGCAACAGCGGAGGCATGATAAGCAGCACCCGTCTTTCAGGGCAAATGGGACAAGGTAGATGATATGACCCCGTTTCAAGTAGTGAGTTACATAACTTTAGGACAATCTCGAGCAATATGGCCAAAAGCTTTACAACTAAAGCATTGAACAACACGCATGTCTCTACCTGTATGTCTCCCCTCAGAGTCGGCGATAAGCCACGTAAACAAAAACTAACAAGAGTCCGATGTTCCATGGTACCGAGTAACGATACACGCTTCCTCACTAAGAAGTTCACTCAAACAAGATCCAGAGGATGGGACAGATAATTGTTCATCATATTAGAACATGCAATTTCAAAGTGGGTCATAACTTCATCAAGAATTGATCTCGCCACGGTGGCATGCACTTCTAAATTGAGAGAGTCATAGCTGGGAACATTAGCATAAACAATGTCACAATAGTCAACCTAAAGAGTTTGAAAACCAGAAAAATATTCCTCAATAGAGAGACAGCCTTGTGTGAAATTAGCCATTTCATACTCCAAATGAAATCGTTTAGCAGAGTTGTCTTGATTGTAAACCGTGTTAAGATAAGTCCACATAACAACAGCAGTTTTATAAGGCCTCAAATTGAGAACAAGGTGAGACTCAACCGAGCTAAGGAGCCAAGTCATAACCCGAGCATCATGAATTTCCCACTTAGACAAAGTCTTTTGGCACCTTGAGGTATGAACACCCCATCAATATGACCCCACAATTCTTTTCATTTGACAAATAATTTAAATTGGAACTCCCAAGCCGAATAATTTTTACCAGTAAATCGAATAGGGAATGATTCCAACTTATCCGATGACATGATGCGAGAAAGAGACAAAGAATATCCCACTAGAAAATTGTAGCTTGCACTGTGAGAAAAAAACACACAAACAAACATCCACTAGAAAAACAATATATTGCACCAAAAATTAGAAAAGACATAAACCAGGAACGCCGAAAATTATAAATTGCTGAAAGCCACAACCGAAAAAGGCATTGGAAATAAGAGCAAGAACCGAACACCCGCAGATGACGCCAAGAACAACACAGAAATTCAGGTCGGGTTCACCAAGATGGAACCCAGAGTGCGCCGAACAAGAGAAACCCACAAAGCCAAGAGAAAAAAATTATTAGAACAGACTAGAAATCAAGAACCTGGGCTCTGATACCATGTCAAAATACTAGATAACAGAAAAATATGAAGAGATTTTTTGGGAAAGTTCTTCCCTTGATTCCGTCAGTATCTGTCATACATATAGTCTCGCAAATTATCTAGTCTTTAGCATTTATACATGGTAACTAACAGATTCCTAATCTTTAGCATCTATACATGGTAACTGACAGATTCCTAATCTTTAGCATCTATACATGGTAACTAACAGATTCCTAATCTTTAGCATTTATACATGGTAAGATAATATATACAGCTAATAATAGAGTCCCAAATTGCATAAACTCCTAAAATTGTATATGGTATCAAATGTAACCCATTTTGAACTTGTATTATCTTAACATATCATGTTTGGTGTGGAGAGGAGGCATTGTGTTCTATTTACCCCTCCCTTTTCAATTTGGCTCTGAATAAATAGGCCATGGTTGCGGACATCTGGGATAGCGGCAGGGGGGTTGGGTGCTGGTCCCCAACCTTCCTAAGACCTCTCAATGACCGGGAGATAGAAGAGGTGGAAAGATTCTTACAAACTCTTTGCGATCAAAATTTCTACCCTTCAGGTGAGGACAAGTTACTGTTGAAGGATGTCAAGGAAAAAAAGTTCTCGACAAAGATCATGTATAAAGGCTTAGATCCCTCCCCCGCCATTGATTTCCCCTATCGCTTGATATGGAATCCAGCTATGCCTCCAAAAATAGGATTCTTTGCATGGGAAGCTACTTGGGGTAAAGCGCTCACGTTGGATCAACTTAAACGCTATGGAATGACTTTTGCAAATGGATGTTTTCTGTGTGAGGAGGACGAGGAGACCACAGACCATTTGTTGATCCACTGTAAAAGTGCTAAAATGTTGTGGAATCTTTTTTTGTCAATGGTTAGGACCAACTGGGTTTTCCTGCGCTCGGTCCTTCACACCCTTTTAGCCTGGCAAGGAGCCTCTGTGGGTAAAAAGAGAAAAAAAAATATGGATGGCAGCACCTTTGTGCCTGTTTTGGACTCTTTGGCGCGCTAAGAATAGGTTGGTGTTCGAGAATGAGGTCACCTCTGCCCAAAGGATTAAAGCTAACTTTGTATCCAATTTGTGCACTCAAGCAACTCAGACAGGTTGATAAAACAAACTCGTTTGGACTCTCACTCTGGGTCAGGAGTAGTAGTGGTTTTTAGGCTTGTTCATGTCTCGGTTTTTCGCTCCCTTTGTTCACCGACCGTACTCCGGGAACTTTTTCTATCTTTATAATATTTGCTTTTTATCGATAAAAAAACATATCATGTTGATTTTAATATATAACCATTTAACTAATATCTGTAGATTATCATGTTGATTGAGTCATCAAGGTGTTTTGTTGTGAGTTTGCTTTAGAAGTAATGAGTATTAGTTTTCTACAAAGATCAGAATTCTTTTCTTCATCTATCCTTCTTCTATTTCCTTATTCTATTCTAATTTTCTTTCATTTATATCCTCTTTCTATTGTATATAAATATGTGTATTCTATTCTTATTGTTAATTAAGAAATTTGAGAATTTTTATCTTAATATGGCTAGAAACTTATAGACAAAGAAGAAAAAGTGTATGAAGATTAAGGTTAGAGTTTAAATTTCATAGTCAATTTTAGCAACCTATCTAATACCAGATTCATGTGGCGCCGTGACAATTTCATCACGTCAGAAATTTCCTATAGTTGGGTATGAATTTTTCTAGTGATCTCATCTTCGGCCAGCAATCCCACCATTGGAGTCGTTGGAGTCAGATATAACCACCGGAGGAAGAAGCTTTGGCCGAAGACTACCCATGCGTTGTCACTTGCGAAATTTCTTCTCAGCACTATCTCCCACGCATTGGTGCATGAGGGCACATGAGGGACTTTCTAAAGACGTGCTTCCACTAACAGCATCACTGATCGCTGATAACCACTCCTAGTCCCTTGGTTCCCCTATCTGAAATCTGCATATTTTCCCTATTTTTGTCTACGACAACCTTAACTTTCTTTTATTTCTTGGTTTTTTCCGAAGCTTGACAGCACATCCAGGCCATTCTCACCTCTCGAAGTTGTGTTCTCCTCTGGGAGTTGTGTTTCATCCTTCATATCTCTCACGACCGTGATTTCTTTATTTTTTGGTTTCTATAGATGCTAAAGGTTCAATTTTTTTTGTCCATCTTGCCTGGATCTCTTGTTATTACCTCAGAAAAATTGATTGGCAATGGGAACTATCTGACTTGGGCAGATTCTGTTGAAATAAGGTTCATTGGCCAAGGCTATGAGGATCATCTCACTGGAAAGGAAGCAGATATTCTCGGGCTGATCTCTTGCCTATGAGGCGAGTAGATGCCTAATTGTGTAGTGATCTATGAAAATTCGTCGATGCCAAGACCTTGCATCATCTCAAGGCCTATAAGACTTGCTACAAGTCTTGGACTCAAGCCAAAAGTTTGTACACTAAAGACATTCAGCGACTCTACATAGTCATCTCCTCCATTGTTAATTTCAGATAGAATAAGATGGATTTATCTACTTATATTGGCCAGATCTCTGCACTTAAGGAAGAGTTCTTATCCTTGATGCTAGATTCTACTGAGGTCGAGACAAGACATTTGAAAACCGATAGAGTTTTTATGATACATACTTAATCTCATTGGCCTCCATTTAGACCTTGACACTATCTAGGAGCTGATTCTCATTGGTCTAATAGTTCCATCATTGGATGAGGTATTTGCTTGGTTGCTTTGTATTTCCTCCACCATGACTCGGCCTTCTTGCCTGATAGCACTCTAGATTCTTCTATGGTGGCTTCTCAAAACAATTCTCAAGGTGGACGTTGTGGTAACTGAGGTAGAGAGCAACGTGGGAGATAATGCAGACTGGTAGAGGAACTACCATGTGTAGTGTCTAAGAGCATATTAGATATGGGTCTTTTTTTTTTGCTCACATTTCTTAGGCTCTGGGATCTTGGTCAGCATGATAAAAGTATCCCAGTTATGATATAGATTCTGTCTGAAGAATTCTGTAAGCACCCTGCAACATTTGTTTTCATGTTTATAGTGATGGGAGGGACCTTTCTGTGAGTACAGTTTTCTCCCAGAACTCAACCCATGCAAATATTCCCTTGCTTCTTTTTTATATTTTGCCCTCTATTTTCCTTTAGCAGCAGGATGTAGTCCCTTTCCTTTTCTTTTTCTTGATTCTTTGCAAGTAGTATCTTTGATGCCGTATTCTGTTTATACTTTCAGTTATACTTGACAGACTTGGCGACAAGAGAGAGTCTTTTGCTTTGCACAAAGGAACACTTATTTTGCAAACTGGCATTTTCGTGCATGATGATAAGATATGGCTGCTACAACTGACTCTTCTGTACACAGATGGCCAGCTGAAGGACGTGACCCTCAGAGAGGTGGTTCATTCTTGGCGGGAAACTTGTCCTTTTCCAGGGAAAGGGCTTCCTTAGAGGGATCAATCCCTGTAAGTCATTCTTATTTCTGGCTGTTCCAGAATTCATAAGAGATGTCAATGTGTGTACTGAATCCTTAGTGTGCATGATAATATACCATTAGTAGCCATCTTTTAAGACAGTAATCTGAAATAGAATCAGTTCAATCGAGCTTGTTCTCTTTTGTTTATTTCTTTTTCCAAAGAGGTATACTAAAGCTTCCTCAGCCAACTTAAACATTGACCTCTTCCAATGTTGTAGGTTCCTGTTCACAAAGAACCATCCAATACTATTCCAGGAACCTCTGGAATTGTGCAGCATGAGATTCTAAATAATAGAAGACATTTCTTGACTAAGGTAATTAAAATGCTTCCTCTTATGTTATGATGAGAATCATTATTTTATGATCAATTATTAGTTCAGGCTTGCATAGTTATTTTGTTGAATGTTATTTTGCAATTGACTCGGCATTTCTCCACAATAGGATCCAGCTGGCTCAGTGAAGCTATGGGAGATCACCAGAGGTGTTGTTGTTGAGGGCTATGGACAGGTTAAAAGAGTTCATTTTCTGTCTATTTACACTAGAATTATATGATTGGTGCCCCTGTGCTAAGGCCTGATTATTGGGGGAAGGGTTGCAATGGCTGTGCTGAATTATGATGTGCAGCTTTTTTAAGTCTCATGATTTTCTTTTGGACCAATTCTAATCATTTTTGCTTTTAATATCCTTAGTTTTCATTTGAGGAGAAGAAGGAAGAATTGTTTGAGATGGTATGAATTCCTAATTTATATTCACTATTTGTTTTAATTTGAGTGAAACATTTTGGTGTATCTTTCTTTTGATTGCATTATCTTCTCCAGGTGAGCATTCCTGCATGGTTTACTGTAGATACAAGACTGGGAAACTTGTCTGTCCATTTGGATACACCACAATGCTTTTCTGCGGAAATGTACTCTGCTGACCTTGGTATTATTGGCAAACCCGAGGATGATAAGGTATATCTTAGTCATATCTATACACATTTTTTTTATACTTCTGCTGATAGATGCAGTGTCAGAATGATATTTTACATTTTAATCAGCATATCTTGATGCATTTTGCCTACTTTTGTCTTCTGTTGATCTCTGAAATTGACCTACCTATTTCAAACTAGCAAATTTTGTTCTTGTAAAATTTTTAGATTTAAAAAAATCATTTTATACAATGCTTTACACTCTATGCACTCTATGATTTATTTATTTATTCTTCTCTTTTTGAAGAATTCTTCTTCCTTTGTGTATACTCCTAATATTTTGTTTATGATTTAAAATAATTTTTAGTTTTTCCTAAACAAAGGGTTTTCTTTTCTGCTGTTGTTACATATCATCGAAGAAGTTTCTATAATCATCATTAATTGAAATGCGTTCGGAAGTCAATATATCCTGAAATGGTGTAATTTTGCTTTTTAAGAAGTTTAATTGCAATAATTCATTAATCATATCATCTTTATGTGATTCTGCAGGTTAATTTGGCACGGGAAACTCTTAAAGGTCTGTTGGCTCATTGGTTGACCAAGAGAAAACAAAGATTTGGGTCCCAATCTGTAGCCAATGGGGAGGTTTCTTCTGGAAAGGATATCTCTGCTAGAAGTATTTCTCATTCAAGAATGGAAGTAGATGGTAATGCTGAAAATGATTCCATGGTTTATCCCCCCTTTGAGTTTTCAACAGTTTCCCCTTCCTTCCATTATTACTGAGGGCTCACAAGGAGGTCCATGGAGAAAGAAAATAACTGATCTAGATGGAACGGAGGATGAGAAGGACTTCCCTTGGTGGTGTCTAGATTGTGTACTGAACAATCGACTTTTTGGTTATCCTTGTTGCATTGTTGCATTCGCTTTTCTTCATTGGTTATCCTTTTTCACCCCTTTTCTCATAGGCTTTTCTTTATTGGTTGTCTGCTTGCCTGATACTTTGCATATAAGGAATTGTTTATTATTTCTTTGTTGTTCTGTGGTTGTAAGATGCCTACTGCTTCCTTTTGTACCTGTTAAAAGATTTGGATCATTTCTGGGATGTGAAATAGGTGATCAGTGGTTGGGGCCACATGTTGGATTACTTTAAATAACTCTATGCGACCAGAATGAAACTTTCGTATGCTGAATTCTTCTCCCGGAAGGTATTAGAAGTATTATGGTGTTAACAAGTCTTTGACATGTTCAGGAAAATAAAAAACTATATTTTTGTTATGTTTGATGTTGCTGGTGGTTCCCTGAAATTGTGAACTATCTTTATTTTGTTCAATGATAGGTAAGAAATGATTGTCATAGGAAATAAAACATTTTTGGTTATCGGTGGCCTGGTGTTAATAGGAAACTGTTCATTATTTATTTATTTTACATTACCAATTTAGTAGTTTTCATAAAATTTTATGTAAACTACTGCAGGTGCAGCTTTTATCTACAAGCATGTGAAGGTTCAACTGTTCAGATCCTTACACAAGGAAAACTAAGTGCACCTCGTATATTATTTCATAGAAAACTAAGGTTCAACTTTTATCTATGAAATTTTTCTTTTGGTTTTGCTAGTTTGGAAAAGGGCAAAGTTTTTAACTTTGTTCGTTTGGGTCCAATACATGTGTATTTTATATATCTGTGCATATGCCTTGTACATGCATATCATAAAATGCTGCTTGTGATTTTGGTCTTATATTTTTTTCTTCATATGTCATTCATTATTGAAGTCGAAATTTCTTTTCTTAACTGTATGACGAACTCCATTGTATGTATCAGATAAATGGGAAATCGATGTTGTACCTTATATTTTCTCGCTTTATAGCATATGCTTGTGAATAGTGAAACAAAATGAAAATTGAATTCTGTTTCAATTTTCTTGAGGCAAGTTAAATGCCTTGTTGGACCTGTGGTGTAAAATTCTTCCTGCTTTTTTTATTTTTTTCCTTGTAAAACACTTTTCCAACTGTCTATCTTGAGCACCATCTCACTCTTCATCTCAATAGCTTTCAAGCAACACCATATGTAGTCGCCTTTCAATCCGCTACTGTATTGAGCAATCTCTGTGGAACTTAATGCCTTATTTCTGGCAATGTTCTTTTGAAAATCTGCTACTTTGCCAATCTCTGCTTAGAATCATAATCAGCAATTGATTTATATATATTATGTAAAAAACTGCAGGAAGAATTTTCTATAAATCAGATTCACTGTCACAATCTGAAAACATTGCAAAAATTGGGGAAAAAAATAAAATCAGTATTTAGATTATTAAGGAAAATATCTCTCTACCTTATTTGAATTGATATTTCTGGTTATTTAATTAATTTATTCCTTTTGTTTATTCATTTTATTTTTTTTCTTTTTGGTTTTATTATTATTTTTAATTGTGAAGTTGAAAGTGAAGGAAGGTGTCCAAGTTGAGTGATAACAGAATATTGTATCACATGAGGACATGATGACCATGAAATTGAAGTAAATAAAAATGGTGCATAAACTGACTATTAAAAACAGTCCGTGTGCAGATTCTGAGATGAGGGTTTAGCACCATGAATGGTTGGTGCCATATTATTGTCTTCCTTCCTTTGTAAGACACTGATTAATGATTTTGGAATTCATTAACATTTTCAATTTTTAAAGCAAACGATGAAAAACTGAAAAAAGAAAAATTAATTTCAAATGTTTTTCCACAACGAAGTGCTTTATGTCAAAGCAACTGAAGTCATTGTCTAGAAATATACTTCAGTAGATACACAGATGTATTAGACTTCTGGATGAGCATCAAAGAAAAATGTCCAGCGGTTAACTTGGAGCATGTCTTTATGCATTGTCGTCCTCACCATGTTCTGTGATTGGAGATCACATTATCTTGTCTCACCAAGGTGTCCGAGACTTCCTTGCAGTGCTTGGACATTTTGTAGCGGTCTTCTGGTGTCTGTTTCCTTCATTGAGACATGTAGTTTAAATGTGAACAATATTGTTATCTGAACGGACAAAAGATTTAAGGAGCTTATCCTCTTGTGCATGTGATTAAACTAGATTCTACAAAACTGTATTTACTTCATGCTTTCTGAAGAATACTGTGATGAAAATGATTCTACCGGATTTGTTTCTTCTAGGTTATTAATTATGTTGTGGAGAAGATGGTCCTTGACAAACCAACGGAGAGTGTAAACTCTGATGGAACATTTGCCCCGGGCCTCCCTGGTGGGCAGACACAGCATTCAGCGGTTGGTGGAGATGGATCCTTCAGGTCTGGGTTGAAGCCTTGGCAAAAGCTTAAGCCCTCAATAGAGATCTTGTGCAATAACTGTGTTGTTAAACTTTTGGACGAGTAAATGTTAATGACCTGCTCACATTTTTTTTTTTTTTTGATAAGTAAAGGGCGATGTATAAAAAGACTTAAAAAAAAAAAAACTCAGTAACTTCGTGATTCTTGAAATTTTTAATTAAAACTGAAGAATCAGAATTTGAAAAAAAACAGTAAGAAAAATGGATAAATATTTTAATGATAATTCTTATGTCGTTTGTTCTTGTCTTTCTGATTTTACACTGGTCTGAAATGTTTTCTTCTAGTTTTCTTTCATTTTCATTCTTGAACATGTTATTCAAGATGGACTAGGGGCATAAGAAAGTCTGCTGGCATCACTTTCTCAAGGAATTTTAGAACACCCATGACAGTTTTGATATTGTTCTTCTGTAAGACCTGCTTTGATATACTTTTTTTGGAAATATATTTGTTTATTCAAGGACCTGCCATATTATTTAAGAGTACACTTTTGCTCAGATATTGTTCTTCTGTACGACATACTTTGACATCCTTTTCGGTGGAATTGTTTTTTTGAATGATCAGAATGGGTTATGGAGATTAACTCACTGATAATGGGATTTTTTTAAGCTTCATTTAGGTCATAAAAAGAACAAGGGAAATGGGGGAGAGATGCTGATATTAATTAGGTGGAGAAGGATACCATTTTGAAAATTTCCATATTTTACCATTTCCTTTCTTCTCTTCTCTGAGGATTCACACGGGGCCTTGGTATTCTTGATAACAATGTCATTTATTTCTTGTGTTTTAGGTCTTAGCACCTGATATGAGCTTAGCCACAGTCCGCACTTATATATGGAAGAAACCCGAGGACCTGGTTCTTAATTACAGAGTGGTGCAGGGAAGATGAGTCTAGGTGACATTTTGATGGAGGTTAGTAGTAGTGCTGATTTACATGAGATGTGCATAAGCATTGGTTTTATTTTTGTTTAGTTCAAGAAGGTTTGTCATGGACCTGAAATGTACATCAATGGAACATCTTTTGAGTTCTTTCTCATGAATTAGTGGGAAATGATTTTGGAGTGTGTTAGAACATGACAAGCATAGAAATAGTAGGTACATTTTGGTCAGTAAATTTGTCTCTCAGAATATATGATTTTTCACTTGGTTCTTTAATCTCAGAAAAGCATTTTAGAGTTCAATAAAATTTCTAAGCCACAGGAACAACAGCATTCTTGGCTGTAGGTGACTCATCTATTCTATCTGTTACCATTATATTCTTGTTATGTAAAGATAGATAGAGATGGCAGCATCCTATGATCATTGTTCCTGTGAATTTAATTGGTTGGTTATTCATTTTCTTAAACTATTATTTCCTTTAATTGTATCAGAAGATTGCAAGTTACAGATATTTTGAGTGATTAGAGGTTGAGGCCAATGGTGGTGACGATCAGTTGCAAAAATATCAATTGCTGAGTTAAATCGGTATTCTCAAAAATTTGATGAGGGGAAACCGGTTATAAGCTGTTTCATAGTTGGATGATGATGATGATGTTATAAATTTTGGCACAATTGTAGTCCCTCTCTGTGTATCTATTTCACTCCCTGCAGGCGGGATTAGAACGTGTTTTTTTTTTCCTCTGAAGGGGAATTAGCTTGAAGGAGGTTGGTTGGAGCACACCCAAGTTTAGTTTAATATGATGTCTAAAGCGTTGTAGATTTATATATCATATTGTATTGGGTGTACAGTAGCAAAACCATGTTATGAGGGTCAATATTTTTTCTTTCATTTTCTCCTTTTGGAATTAAAAAAAAAAAAACCATTCCCATTTGTGTCGTCTACCGAACTCACTTGATAATATATATATATATATATAATATTAGATCATAGATTTATTTTCCCCCTTCCACTGGGAGGGTTCCATTTCTGAAAAATCAGTGGTTGGTAAGGTGTTGGGGAATCACAGTAAATGTATTATATTGAATGATTCAGAGCATTTGTTCCTTTTTATCTTGTAGATCTCTAAATACTAATATATGACAGCTCAAAAGTAAAAAAAAAAAAAAAAGGGATATAAAATTTGAAGGGTTAGAAGTAGGTTGCTTAGCCTATTCAGTTCAACCACTCACGATATACCAAACATAATTTGAAACATGAATATCCAAATTTATAAATTTTATAAATTTTTTTTTATAAAATGTATCTACGCATTCTTCTAGATACAGTTTTATTTATAAATTTTTTAAGAGAATACTTGATTTATTTTTTAGAAATTTGTGGACCACTCTATTTTAATTCTTTTTCTGCTTGAAGGGTATTTTTAAAAAAATGTAAATTTTATAGACGAAATATACATGTATTAGGGAAATTTCAAATCTATGATAATAGTGTAAAGGTCAACTTTAATTTTTCTTTTTGGGTATTATGCTGATTTTATTAATGGGTGGGAGTGAAACTCGTCTACATTGAATCCCATCAACATTATACATTTAATCCCATAAAAAAAAAACTTTAATCCTATTAAGTATTATTAAGAACAAAAGTTATATTAAGCATTAAGCATTAAGTAAATTTTGTTTTTTAAGCATTAAGTAAATAGGATTAAGCATAAATTAAATTAGTAATAAGTCATAAAAAAAATTAAAAAACAACCTGGCTAAATATCAAAAGTAAATTTACTTTCAACAAAAAGTCAAAAAACAAACACCCCCTAAGATTAATTATCCAACAACATTTCAACCAATTAGACTAATTTAATAAATCAAAAGATCTCTATTCTAATAATTGTGCCTTCTTGAATATATGTGACTAATGAGTGTATAAATTAGCAGATTGGCTAACTTGTGAATATCCTATCAAATAATATTATGAATCCTTCATCTACTATTCTATCATATCTAATAAATTTCCACAATATAAAATTTCATTTTTGAAACAATAATTCACAATTTTAGATATGAGTAAAGAATTATTGAAACAATATCATAAATTTAGCACATAACAAGGATTCCACAATCAAATAAATTTCACAATTTAGAAAATGTTAAAAACATCTAATACATGCAAGAAGTCCAATGGTAATAAATTAAAACTTCTGGTAATGTCTCAAATACCATAAACAATGTCTCTTACAAGGAGTTTAAATTAAGTATATCCATGTACCTAAAAGAAACTAAAGAAATGATGAGGAACCGAAAATACAAACAATATCATTATAATATAACTATAGGAAATTATAAGTCAAATCTATTGAACCTATAAAAATGAAAATGATAAGAACTAAAGAAAATGAAACCATTTCAATATAAATAAATAAATTTAGTAAATTTATTAAACGATATATAATCTTAGGTACTTTTCTTTTAGGCTCCATTAGGTTTTGAAAAAATTTAACGGAAAGAAAAAGAAAATAAAAATAGAGTACAATCTAACATATTGTTTTTACTTGTTACTTCAAATTTATTTTAACTCATAAATATGAAGATTAAATAATTTAAAAATATGAAAATTTTATATTTGATTTTCTTTGAAATTTTTTATTAGAGAACAAAATATAAGATCATGTTCTTCACCACTTGTTTTAGTAATTATCTAGGATGTAATACCCAACCATGTAGTTATTGTTTGCTTCGGACGAGTCTGCGTTTTCCATAGCGTTTATTAAATTGAGAATAACTTCATCTTACATATAATGTCGGGAAGTTTATACCGTGTCAGTGTGGGATGTGATAAACACACTTGCATCTGAGCATCGTCACCGTTATGTCTATGGATTGCGGTAAATGGACAAACACCCCTACGAGACCACCTGGAACAAATCCCACATCAAGTGGAATGACTTTGATCTGATTTATAACGATTAAATTTATTATTTAAATATTAATAAAACTGGGCGAGGGCATGTGAGAACTTTAAGCAGTCTCTTACGGTTGGGAGGGCTAAATGCTTAGATAGTGTCATGGAAGTTTCTCACCAACCGGTGGCGGAATGTAAACTTTATGCGTATCGGCATGAATGAGAGGAGAAGCATCTTGGCACCATATAAATATGAGTTTTACCGGCTGGTAACGATTTAAAGCGTGAGGGCTCGGCACTTAGTGCGAAGTGGGCGATAAATGGTTGGGTGGGGTTTGACCCACAAATTGTATGAAACTCATCACAGGCGTCGATGCAGAGTTGTTAGTTGTTTGCCGTGGGGGTGTTGTTTCCGTTTTTGCCGCAATTCCATGGAACACAACCCGAGGATGTTGTGTTCACATGAGTGAGTGTTTGTAACATGCCACATCAAGGTAGAGAAACTTTACGACGATGCTCTCAAAAATATGAACTATTTAACCAAGTAGATGCGTTTTAAAGCGGTAAGCACCCCAGACTGCGGACATAGTTGGGTCGAGTCGTTACATAGGAACCAAACACGACCAATAGTTGAGTCGGTAGGATATTTTTATCAATAATTTAAAAAAAAAACATTATAATGAGAAATAGAAAGTATGGAAAGGAAGAAAAAAAAAATCGAAGAAGACTAACCTTTCCATGAAATGGTTCTAGGTTAACTTTCATATACGATCACTCCCAAGAGTTTGGGCTGAACTCAAATTAAATCGGACTAGATATTCGGGTACACTAATAAGGTCCGTAAATTAGGGAGGGACCCAAATGGATCTTTAAGATTCCATACATCCTTCAATTTGGGTACTTCAAGAATTTTCAACAACTCTAACTTAGAGAATGAAACCTGTGAAATAAAACTATCACATCATCAATTGGAAAGTTACGATAAATATAAATATAAATATATTCCTCAAATATAATTAATCAATTTGGATTATTCACATGTTTACTTTAATAATATTTTAAGAAATGAAACCACCCCAACTATTCTCATGCCTGAATTATTTTTATTCATAATGATAAGGTATTACATACACTCTTATTTTCAAGCATTAGTAAATTCTTATGATTTATTTTCTGTTTTAAATTTCCTTTTCTTTTAAATGATTTCAATAATTCACTTTTGAATTTGCTAAGAATTCCTTTAAGCCTATTTTTTCTGTAAAGTAAAATAAGATTCATAATTTTCCTTTATTTTTCTACAGTGTTAATTACTATTAAATGTTTCTAAAACTAATATTATCTAACCTTATTACCAAATATTTTGATTTTTTCTATTCAGTCAAAAATATCAAAATTTAGTAATAAGTCATGAAAAAAAAATAAAAAACAATCAGACTAAAGGTTGAAAGTAAATTTGCTTTTAACAAAAAGCCAAAAAACAAATGTCACCTAAGATTAATTATCCAAGTACATTCTAACCAGGTAGACTAATTTAATAAATCAAAAGATCTCTATTCTAATAATTGTGCCTTCTTGAATATATTTGACTAATGAGTGTATAAATTAGCAGATTGACTAACTTGTGAGACTCTCCTGTCAAATAATATTATGAATCCTTCATCTACTATCTTATCGTATTTAATAAATTTCCACAATATCAAATTTCATTTTTGAAACAATAATTTACAATTTTAGATATGACTAAAGAATTATTGAAACAATATCATAAATTTAGCACATAACAAGGATTCCGCAATAAAATGAATTTCACAATTTATAAAATGTTAAAAACATCTAATACATGCAAGAAGTCCACTGGTGATAAATTAAAAAACTTCTGGTAATGTCTCAAATACCATAAAAATGTCTCTTACAAGAGTTTAGAGAATTGCACTTCATCATGTACCTAAAAACTGAAAATGGTCAAACAAGCTACAAACAATAAGAACTAAAGAAAATGAAACTATTTCAATATAAATAAATTAATTTAGTAAATTTATTATTAAACATTAATATAATCTTCTGGTACTTTTTCTTTTAGGCTCCATTAGGTTTTGAAAAAATTTAACGGAAAGAAAAAGAAAATAAAAATAGAGTACAATCTAACATATTGTTTTTACTTGTTACTTCAAATTTATTTTATTTATTTTAACATCAATATGAAGGTCAATAATTTAAAAATATGGAAGTTTAATATTTGATTTTCTTCGAAATTTTTTATTAGACAACAAAATATAAGAAAATCATTTTCTTCACCATTTGTTTTCTTTTTTTAGTAATTAACTAGGATGTAATGACTCGGTCTAACCATATGGATATTGTTCGCTTCGGGTCCAAGGGGCTCTCACGGCTTTAAAATGTGTTTATTAGGTTGAGATGAACTCATACTTATATAGTTTTAGGAAGTTTCTCCCATATCTAATGTGTGATGTGGCAAACACCCCCTATGACGCCATACGGAACAAACCCCCACATCGAGGTCGGGGATTAACTTTGATACCATTTGTAATGACGGCCCCATGTGTTGATATTGTCATTGGGCTAAGGGACCCTCGAGAGGCTTCAGCGGGTTTATTAGGTTGAAGGAGCTCATACTTGTCCGTGTGGGGATGTCTTAAAAACATTACGTCGCGTCGGATAGAAGAAAAGAAACTTCCTGCCAAGTATGAGCTCATACCGGCCTAGTAAACTGGATTTAAATGGGCCAACCGAGCGAACAATGACGTGGTTAGGTCGGGTCGTTACAGGTGATGAGTCGATCACCGGCGCCGATGTGAAGGCTGTTCCGTTCCCAATCTGTGGGACACCAATGGGGATGTTGGTAGGGGGTGTTTATAACGTTTGTCCAGGATAAAGGAGAAACTTTTGTGTTATATGCGTATGGAGTTCCATTCAGCAAATATGCATGTTTAAAGCCATGAAAACCATTAGGGGCTAAGAAAAACGATCATTTGCCAACAGTTAGGCAGAGTCGATCTCGCCACAAACCCGATAATTTTTCGGTAGGATATTTTTATCAATAATTTAAAAAGAAAATAAACATTATAATGAGAAATAGAAAGTATGGGAAGGAATAAAAAAAAAATATCGGAGAAGACTAACCTTTCCATGAAATGGTTCCAGGTTAACTTTTAGATACGATCACTCCCAAAAGTTTGGACTGAACTGAGTTGGATTGGAATACATATCAGGGGCACACCCATAAGGTCCGTAAATTAGGGAGGGACCCAAATGGACCTTCAGGATTCCATACATTCTTCAACTTGGGTACGTAATAAAGTTTCAACTTCTCTAACTTAAATAATATAACCTGCGATATAAAACATCACGTTATTATAAATATAAATATAAATATATTCCTCAAATATAATTTATCAATTTGGATTATTCACATGTTTAATTTAAGAATATTTAAAAAATGAAATTACTAGCAATTCTCATGCCATGAATTATTTTTATTCATAATGATAAATTATTACATGCACTCTTATTTTCAAGCATTAGTAAATTCTTATGATTTTATTTTCTATTTTTAAATTTCCTTTTTCTTTTAAATGATTTCAATAATTTCACTCTTAAATTTGGTATGAATTTATTCCCATTAAGCCACTTTTTTTCTTGCTTAAAGTAAAATAAGATTCATAATTTTCCTTTATTTTCTTTAATATAGTACTGTTTAATGTTTCTAAAACTAATATTATCCAACCTTATTATTCACTTTTTTAACTTTTTCATGTTATTATTTATTATTATTCATTATTTTTATATTATCAAAAGATTAACTTTTCAAATAATTTAAGAAATTTATCATTAAAAACAATAAAGTGTGCAGAGTAAAAAAGGCTTTAACATACCTTATGATTGGCAGATGAGTCTTTTGGCCTTGCATTTGTATCTAATTCAGGGATGAAATTGATGAGCTTTGGTAGCTCATTGAGTTCCAAAGTTCGCAAGTTAGGGAATAGTTCCAAGTTGGTCCCACCATATTCATCTCCTGACTCCTTTTCATATGAGATTATTTGTTTCATGGCATCGCAATTTTCAATTTTCAAATTGTCAAGTTGGGAAAGGCCTCTAGCAGTGGGAAGTGAAAAGAGATATCTCAATTTATGACATGAGGACACCTCTAGAGTTTTTAAGTTACCGAAAGACCCTCTTGGAATTGAGCGCTCATTCCATACTTCTTACAAGTTTTCGGCTTCATAGAACCCAGTAGCTCAATGGGGAAAGGGGCACTATGTTGCGAAAGCATTATGTTGATCAAATGAATCAATGATATACTGAATCTCGGGGCTTCTAATAACTTTGAGATGCTTAGTTCGATAAACTCTCCTATCGATGGAGTGCTTGAAAGAACATATTTAGTACAGCAATTCCTCAAATTCTAGTTCTTCACTTCTCTCCAATAACTTGCGAATTTCATCCCCCAAATGTAAGCTTATGTTGACTTTCTTCAACCTTAATGTTCTGTCGGTTCTCCACAACTCCTGCCAACAACCTCCTATATGTATAACATATCTTTTCAAGTTCTCTGGTAGCAACTTGACATATGGTATTCCTATATGTAAAGTTGTCGAACAAGACAGATGCTTAAGCGGAGATAAAAAAGCATTGCTTTGATGATTACCCCTATTTATCATGAAGAAACATTCTAATTTGGACAAACTTGATAAGACATTTTGTGGAATAACTTCAAGTTTGTTGGAATCACTCAAGTCCAACAGCCTTAGGTTGGTCAAGTGCGACATATCATCCGGCAATTGTTTGATTGCAGTATTCACCAAGCTAAGAACTTCCAATTTCGTTAGCTTTCCAATTCCAGCAATGTTTACCAACTTGTTGCACCAATCTAGACACAGCGTCCGGAGATTTGAAAGAGAATAAAGTGATGAAGGTAGTTCTTCAAAACTCATTAAGGACAAATCTAAAACTTGGAGTTTTTTCATCCCTTGGAAAAATGTGTTTGGGATATTCAAGGAAGTGTAGCCACGCAACAGAAAAAATTGGAGTTCCGGACATACCAACACTCGAGGAAGCTTATGGAAATCTTCGAAATATTGTAAAGAAATGAAAGTCTCGACTTTGAGTTCATCACTCTCTGAGGCCGTTCTTCCCGACCCGACCAAATCTTCTCACCAGGAATACAAATGCGCGGGGATCCTTGGATGCAATTTCACTGACAACATCATAAACAACATGGTGCATCCTCACAAAATTGTGTCTATCTTTAGGGCAATGATCGTCTTTGAGGATTTCCACAAATTCAAGCAATCTCTCTCTTGCTTGCTCCAATTTGTCGATGCGGTCAAACAAACCCAAACCAATAGCATATTGTAGCAAGTGATCAATTGAAATATCACCATTGTCCAGCATACCACAAAGTAACCACAATGACTTAAAGTGATCACCCTTACCCAGACATCCTGAGTAAACCTTCTTACCCACTGCACACCTCCTTATTTCTTCCAAGGCATTCTTCCATATAGCCAGTTGGGTCTCATCTTTTAATGCCTTGGCATTTGTTACAAGTGAAATTGGCAGACCCTCGCATTCTTCAACCACTTCCCGGGCTATGGATCTCACTTCTGGAATCTTCTCCACCACGGAATTAGCACACGATCGTCTTACGAAATAAAGTCAAGCAAGTGTCATTATCCTTTGGAAAGAACATATTTGTGCGCCCATGTCTTTGCATAATTGCTCTCCTTCTCCATCTCTACAAGTCAACACTATTTTGCATTCGTTTTCATCATCATCATCTTTACAAGAAGAAGGAATTCCAATTTCCTCCAAATCATGAATCTCCTTCCAAATGTCATCTAAGATTATAAGGATCTTCTCCCTCTTCAATCTCTTCTTCAACTCATTTTCAACTTCTTTTATGGATTTGTCCCAAAACCAATTCTCATATTTCCAGCCTAACATGGCTGCAATTTTTTCTTGAATCTTTGAAATTACTTCTTCTCCAAGTTCATCCGAGTGTCTAGTCATGGAGGATAAATCAATATAGACTTGTGTGGTGAACAACTTCTTGCATGAAAAGCAGATGAGTAACTTGTTTGGCAGTGTGTGGTTTTGCCGCCCCGATCCCACTCAATCTTGGGTTGATGTCATTGTCTCTTAAAGCATCCATAATTTTGTTGAAAATGGGAACTCTTGATTGAAAAGCTTCATAATTACTTACTCCTCCATCAAAGAATGGAACCTGTAGTAAAGACACAATATATGACCTACTGTGAAAAGGTTGGAGATGTACCTAAAATAAAACAAAAGTTAAATTTTAAAGCACATAAAAAATAGCATATACGTTTCTTAGTTTATTCGTTCATTGAATAAAAAATTATTTTCATTCTAAATTCTTTGCAGAAAGTAGCCCATGATAGAATTAATTTTTTTCAAGAAATATAATTTTTTTTTGTCAGACCATGAGATGTCATGGGCGGTCTGCATATATGAAAGACACCTTTAAACTATATCACACCCTAACTAATCTTTATTTAAGTCGAGAGAGACTACAAGGGCGGTAAAACTTTACCACATAACACTGTTACATTCTCAAGGCTCGAACTCAAGACTACTTGGTTAAGATAGGAGAGACCCCACCATGTCACTTACATTTTCGGTAGTAAGAAATATAATTTTAAAACAATAAAAAAAAGTAAGAAGAATTAAAAAATTAATCAAAACCTACAAAATAAAACAAACAAAATCGAGACTAAGAAAAAGTGTATTTTTTTTTTTTTGAAAATATTAAGTCTATTTTGATGTTAAAAAAAATAATAAATATTTTTTTATCAAATAAGTGTAAAATAGAAATGATATCAATTTTTTTTTAAAAAAAATAGCAATAATTTTATGTAATAAATAACATCTAGAATGTGGATTTTTATGTTTTAAAAATATTAAAATAAGGATAATAAACTTAATTTAATCATTATTTTAAAAGAATGGTTATAAGCAATTTCCGTTGACATTTCAAGAAGAAAAATTGGTTTAAAAGGGACAAAAATAAAAGTTATTTGCAAAACTAACCTCTTCCAAAAATAACCTTGAAAATGTCTTGTTTAGAACAAAGTAACCATAAAGTATGAAGTAAAATCACCGACAATAACCACAAAATACCCGAGGTCGATTTGTCTGATCCCCACATTTATAACTAAATGTGAGGGCATTACTGTCAAGAAAGTGTCATATTTATGTACTGTGTTTTGATTTTGGCAAAGTCATTACTTTACAATTTTTGTTGGGATTTGTTCATTTTAAACTGTTACCCCTTTCAAGAACATAGTATAAAGAAAATTAAAAAAAAAAGAAAGAAAAAAGACTAACCTTTCCATTAGAAAGCACTATGCCAGTAGCGGGAGTATGAACATCTCTTCTATCCTCCATCTTACAATCAATGATGTGTATAGCGTTTGAAATTTGTGAAAATCTGGACATGAGAGAGACAAGCGACATATCATACTAGCATTCCCATCCTGCACCTTACAAGATTGTTATACTAAATGGGTTCTCAGTAGGATTCATAATTGTTGAGGTTTTATTCTTCATTCAATTTGGGAAAATGTTTTAAAACCAACACCTCCAAATTAGAAGAGAATGAAACCTACATAAGAAAAACCATACAATTCATGACATAATTAATTGTAAATAAAAACTGTGATTAACAAAAAATAAAAAATGGAATCAATATAATTCATTAACTCCCAAGCCTTGTACAAAATTTAATAATTTCCTTTTTGAATTTATTTTTCATTGCTATTTTTATTTCAATTAACCATTGACCTTTTTTTTAATCTAAATTAGAATGAAACTTACTATCCTTCCTTTATTTTTACTGATTTTATTTTTAATATTAGCATTAATATTCTTAAAATTAAAAATTCAATTGTAACTTCTCTTCATTTTGAAACTTCTTTGCGCCAACATGGTATCTCCAAGTAGTAAGCGTTCAGTTTCAAAACATACATATGACATAAGGAGGGGGTCCTAAAGGGGACAGTTTATTACAAAAAAACTTCTTTATATTTTATTTATAACCTACTAGTTCTTTTTAAAAAAAAAATTAAATAATAAAATTATAAACATTGATGATTATTTTAGAATCAAAATTAGGTAATCTCATATATGAAATAAAATATATTTCAATTAGTTTTCTGTTTGAAAAGAAATAAATATATTCTATTATTTTCAAAGAAAAATGTTATCTTAATCATCTACGCATATTATGATTTTCAAAATGTTATTAAAGTTTGAATATACTATAATTTAAATAGAAGATATTATTATTTGAATTGAAATTTCACTAATTTTCCAATTCATTGTAATATTTATTTCAATTAGCACCTTATATTTTAAAATTTTATTTTTCACTTTACAAATTTCTTCTTTTTTTCGGCTTATCGCCAATACTTATTATTCATACTTTTTATTATTTAAAAATTGAATTTCAAATTAATTCAATATATTTATTAAAAATTCATCATAGTTTCTTCATTTCAAACTTTCCCTTCAAATAGTAGTTTCTTCATTTTTATCTAAAATTACCATTTGATTTTCACTTTGTTTATTATGTTTTATCGTGAATTGTTATGGGAATTATGAGATTGTTCCTTAATTTGTTCATTGGTTTTTGTGGGCAATTCAGATGACATCATTATTTTGATCAGACAAAAAAACCATATCAAATCCTTATTCATTCATAATGCTTCATAAGACCTGAAATCTTAGGTATTCTAGGCATATTAGGATTATTACTTGTGTAGCCCTTGAGCCGTTTTTCTTGTTATTAACTTGGATGTTGTGTCATCCTCTAATGTTTTTAATAGTTTGATTTTATTTTATGATGGATATAAAAATCTTGTCTCTGTTTTGAATCAATAAAATTTCATTTAAAAAAGAAGATTAATATACTCTTCTCATACTTTTGTTTTTCCAATATATACTATATATATATATATATATATATATATATATATATATATATATATATATATAAAATATTTAAATATTTCAAGTGGTATAAGGAAAAACGAAAAATATGGGAGAAAACCAACCTTCTCATCGAGGGCATTCCACGATTAATGATAAGCGGCTCTTTCATGTGGTGAAAATCAGCCAGACTTTGATAAAAAAATATCTCATGTCATTATTGTCTTGGGTGTTGAAAAGATGCTTTAGTTTAGGTAGTTCCTTAACCTCGGAATTTCATTTGGGAAAATTCTATTTTCTCCATTGGTTTCTCCGCCCAGACTAACTTCAAATTAGAAGACTCTAGATCTACTTCGATCACTTTTTCAAGTGCAATAGCTACGCATCAAATGGGACGGAGAAAGATCGACTAAACAAGGACATTTATACACTTCTAAGATTTGTAACTTGTCCAAGGATTTAAGTGAAAGTTGGGGATGCCATATTGTCTTCAATATGGAAAGATTTTCGAGTTTTAATTCCTTCAAGTTCGGGAATGAAACCTACAACAAAGACACAGTGTATTACATAATAACATCATCCACAATAAATTTATGACAAATACAAAAATACTCCCTAAACATAATTCATTAACGCTTAGATGTTTACATCTTCATTATTGTCATCCTTAGAAAATATGAGGTAAATTAAAAGGAATTATATTTTTTGGTTGTTGATTAAGAGCTTTAGTTGACAAACAATCATTCATTTTATTTCATCTTCCATAGATGTGTTCCATATGCAATCATTTATTATTTCATATTAAATCATACACACGCTTGAACAAGTTCATTTTAAAATTTTACTTTAACTATTAAAAAAATTGAATAATTCTAGGATCGATTTGTTAATTTTGTTTTCATTGTATTCCCTTCAAAATATTGTTTCAATTTATTTATAAAGCTTTTAAAACATAAAACTTTTTAAAGTTTCTTACTCAACTTGGATTATTTCAATAATTTTATGAATAGCTTTGGTTTATTTTTCTCTAAAACAACTTGTTTGACATTATAGAGAAACAAATCTTTGTATAATGTGCTTCCCATACTAACAAACATATTTGGAATATATGATAAAATTCATGAGTTTTTGTCAAAGTATTCTTGATTGAAGTTTTGACAATAATAAACTAAATTTAAGGATTACCAATGATTTGAAATATTTTTCTCTCTCTTCCAGAAGTTCTGCTCAATCAAATGAGGGAAAGGCCAAGATCATCTAGATTGTAACGGTTACCTACTATGCATTAAATATATCCAGATGATCAAAGAATCTTCCAGACAAGGCCTTTTTCATGCATTTTAGTGCTCAAAACCCCATATTTGTAAACAGAGAGATGGACTTCATTTATGACTAAGAACTCACCGCTAGGCTCCTATCATTTTTCTTAACTAATTGCTCTCAAACTCAAATTCTTGCATTTATTACACTTGCATACCTAAAGTCCACATTATGTCCATCCAAGCTTCTCATGGTATTTGAGTTTTAAAGGAAGTATCAAACTATTATAAAACTGAATTTGCTTATCTTTATTCTATCTCTATAATTTGTTTCTAATAATTACTTGAAAGTGATTAATTTTGCATAAGTTTTTAAAATACATCTCCTATCTCTTGGCTGTTTTTCTTAGTCATTTGATTTTTCACTATTTTATTTATTATTAAAAGAAAAGGATATAAAACTACTACACATCAAGGAAGTACGCACACTAATGACAGAATATAAAGAGCACATTGAGTGACTAGACTTGATAGAGGTGACAAATTTTATTCTCATGCCACAAATTATTTTTATTCATATAAATCATTCAATATTTTAAATCAGATGCACTTTATATATATATATTTATTCTAAAATTGATTTTAAAAATTCTTATTTATCCTTATTCATTTCTCAACTCCTTTATTTTTATTTATTATTGATTATTTTTAAATTATTTGAAATCAAAATTTTCATATAATTCAAGAAATTGATTATTAAAGATAAATACCATATACTTTTTTATTTTGAAGTAGTATAATTACCATATACTTATCACAGTCTTTTATTATATTATTCAGATATTAATTTGATTACGCATATCTACATCACTCGTAAACATGACTAATACATATGTGCCAGTGCATAACATGAGAGGTCTGCTTTTTTTTTTTTTAAAGAAAAACCTTAACAATCAAAAAATAAAAAATTAATTTTGAGAAAATCTTATTTTGATAAGATTATAAAATTAATTTTTTTGAAGAAATATAAATTAATTTTAAATAATAATAATCCTTACATGTTTCAAGAATATATATATTCATTATTTTATAATGACATTAGAATTTTAGAATACTTTAGAAATTTATCATTAAATGTTACTTAATAAATATACAAAATATTTGTACTATAAACTTTATGGCATATCATGTACAAAATATATTATTTTGATCAATAGTATCTATATCAATTATTAATTTAATCAAAATATTAATTCGGTCATATTTATCTTTATATGTTAATTAGTTATTATGTTATCATTTTTAATCTTTTATACGAAACTTTCATGTTTTTGTTTATTTTTACCATTAGTTGAATCATACAAGTATCTATATATTATTTATCGTGTTATCAATTTTTAAATATTTTAACCGAAAATTTTATTTTTTTTGCTCATATTTTGTCAATTAATTAAACCATTCAGATCTTTATATATATTACTTATTATGTTAGGATTTTTAAAGTTTTATCTTAAATTTCAATATTTTTATTTCTATTTTCATAAATATGGATTTTTTTCATCAATATTTCAATGAAATATAATTGCCAAAAAAAATATTTCTTTATAGTAAAGGTAAACTATTTAATTTAATTAGATAAAAAATAGAAAAGTTAATTATTAAGGGAATAAGATAGAATATTTCTTAAAAATATAGTACTATAATATAATATAAAAAGTGTATAAATAGAAAAAAAAAAAAAAAAGTTACGCAATAATAAAATAATAGAAAAAACAAAAACATTTAAATAAACAAAATAATATTCTTTTTCTTCATTTACATCTAAAGTATTAATATCTATTTCATTGACTTTTGTTTCTTGTTAATCATTTTTTAAATTTTGATAAAACTTATAAAGTACTAATATTAATATTTAAAAGTTTTTATCAACCCTGACCTTTCACAAATAAAATAATATAATAAATTCTCTTCTTATCTTTATATTTTTTTAACACATGAATATCGAATTGAATGCGGAGGCAACTAGTTTTTTTAATTAAAACTGAAAAGAGATAAAGATGGATTGACAAAGCAAAGCAGAGGTTCAAGAGAAAGAAATAGAAATAGAATAAAGGATGATGAGAGGTAGAATTTGGATAATTGACTTGATATGAGCCTCCCATTTTTACATAAGGTGTGTGTATAATAGAAAAATGGTGATCTTCATTTTTAAAAGTATTTTATAAGACCAAAATAAATATAAATAAATAATTTAATGATAATTAATTGATCTAAAGATATTCTTTTTAAATATTTTATATAACAAATTTTCATAAATATTTAATTAAACATAGGGATGATGAAATTTAATGAAAATATATAAGAAAACGCAAATCACTTTATTTCAAAATATTCCTACCATCGTATAGGAGAAGCATGAAAATGCACTTACAATATTCTTGTGGTAGTTGTTGTTTTTAAGATTAAAATTTCGATTTTGATTTATTCTATTTTCAATTCCTCCATAATTGAAGTATTCCATAACCATTTTTATTATGTAAGATACAATTTTAAATTAATTTAGTATATTTATTATTTGATATAACATTTAAATAATATTTTTAATTTTTTATGGAATATTTTTGTTAATATTTTCCAAAAATAGTATAAGGAGCAACTTTAAAAAAAAACAAAAGAGTATTGAAGAAACCTAACCTGTTCACCGAAGAGCACTCCATCTTCAGTGAGAATGCTAATAAAATTTTCTTCACAGTAAGAGATGGATAAGCATATGAGGTTGTGAAAATTCATAGTCACGGGAGTAAAGAAAAGGCTTCTGGTGCTATTATTCTTCTCATTGTTGCCTATAAATGATCCGTTCAAAAAGCTTAATTTTAGTTCTTCAATTTTCTCCAACAACTTTCTCATCCCATTCCTTAGAAGTAAGCTTCCGTCACCACCTTGGAGCCTTAAGGTTTTAGATCTTTCATAACTTTTTCCCCAATAACCGCAATGTCCTATAAATATTGCAAAACGTGTTAAGTTATGAAAGAACTTGTCTTCTTCTGGTACCATCTTCACATCAGAATGACTGCTATCTCTATCGTCCTCAAATGATCCAAATGATTCAATTACGATAGACAAGCATTATTGCTTTCTCCACCTTCTTCAACACTTTCCATTTAGAAAAACTAGATCCCATGAGCAAACATTCTAATCTAGACAGCTTTGATAAGATATTTTGAGATTACTTCGCCTGTAATTACAAATTAAACAGCCACCAATTGGTCAATTGCCCCATTTCTTCAGGCAGTTGTTCAATATGGGAGTTCACCATGCTAAGAACTTGTAGTTTCTTTAGCTCTCCAATTCCAGCTATGTCTCTCCAAAAAGGGCACTGATCCAAACATAATGTTCGAAGATTTGCAAGAAATTGAAGTGTTGAAGGTAGTGTCGTGAAATACATTCCAGCCAAGTCTAAAACTTTGAGTTGGTTCATCCCTTCAAAAAACGTGTTTGGGATATCAATAAACAAATTGGACCGCAATAGCAAAAATTGAAGTTTCGGACATACTAGCCTTTGAGGCAGCTCATGCACAGCTTTGCAATACAAAGAGATGTATTTGGACTCATTAATCTCTGACCAGTCGTCTTCTCTAACTACAAATCGATGAGGATCCTTGGATGCAATGTTTCTAGCAACGTCACGAACAACATCATGCATCCTAACACACTTGTTGTCATCTTCCACGAAAAGCAACTTTGAGCCTCCTCCTCCCAAATAACGTCGTCTATAATCACCCTCAAGTAATAAGCTTGAGGTTTTGAGGGTTGTCAACAATGCAATTAGTTTATTTCTTGCTTCCTCCAATGATTTGATGCGGTCGAAACCGTCAAACCCATAGCATAACCCAACAAGTCATCCATCCAAATATCACCATAACTCAACATACCACACAAAGTAAGAACAACGACTTAAGTGCATTACTTTTCAAATGATTGTAGCTCAACTCCAGACATGTATACCTTTTCCTCCTCCTCTGATGTTGGTTGGCTCGGAACTCCTGAGTTCTTCCAAGGCATTCTTCCATACGGCCATGTTTTTACCTTTTAACGCCTTTGCAGTTGTTACAATTGCGACTGGTAGACCTTGGCATTCTTCAACTACCTCCCTTGCTATGGGTAGCAATTCATGATCATTCTCCACGGAATCACCTGCTGTCATCTTAAATAACTGCCAAGCTTCTTCACAGAGGTAAATGTTGAACTGGAAAACATTCTTGTGCGCATGTCTTCCGGAATGTAGGTCTTCATCTCTAAAAGCCAACACTATTTTGCAATCCTTCCACAATTATCGATACTTTACAATAAAGGAATTCCGACTTCCTCAATTACTTCTTCAAATGTCATCAGACAATAAGGATCTTCTCCTTCTTCAGTCTCTGCATCTAAGTTGAGCAACACAGTGAATTGAGCCTCGTTCTTGAATTCCAAGCTAACATGCCTCCAATCTGTTGTTGAATATCAAGAATTCCTTGCTGAAATTTTTCTGGTTCTCGAGTCCAGATACCTGTACGTAGACTTGTGTGGCGAGCAAGCTTCTCTTGTAGCTTGCTCAACCACTTGTCTGACCAGAGTGGTTTTGCCCCTCGCCCATCCCATACCCCAATCATCACTACGTCTTTATCATCTCTTAACGCATCCATAATTTTGTTCAAAGTCGAGGCTCTTGAATCAAAAGGTTCATATTCTTTGAAGGTTGCAGTCCGTGGAGGGAGACGATACGATACGCCATCAGGGAAATCGCGAGCTTCTTGGATTTCAACAATAACCTGTGCCTTCTTGGATGCTTGTCTGCAAGCTGGTAACAGAACAAGATTTAAAACAGCTGATCTTGTTGTTTTCATCTTTCATCATCGATTCCTCTGCCTCCCCTGTAATCTCATCTACCCGCTTCAGCCAGCCTTGAACTCTTGGTCTGATTTCATCCCCTCTTCTCGTAGCTTCATCAACAGTTATCTGTACGTCACCCCTTGCCTCCCCCAGCTACAGGCATTGTTATGGAGCTCATCAATATGGCTGCGGTAGCAAAACAGATAACCAAGATGGCATTAGTGGATCTACCGTAGTACTCTGATACTTTTCCAGCTACAGCAAATCTTTGATCTCTGTCATTTCGTCTAGGTGGATTTGTTTTTTCTTCGATGTGTTTTTTAGGGAGAAACGGAAAGGAAATGAAGAAAAAACCAGAAACAAACGGAAGCAGGGAACAAGAGGAAACTAGAATGAGGAGAATTAGGAAGAAATGGAAGGAGAAGAGTATAAATTCCAACCAGAGAAAGGGGTGACCGAGATTATGAGAAAAACCGACAGGTATGGAGAAACCTCAAGAAATTCAGGCAATTTGATTCAGACAAGTATGGAGATTATGAAGACTCTGCCATTTTGTCTCGGTTGAAAACAAATGGGAAGCCAGAAAAGGCAGGAATAAGAAGAAACTAAAAGAAGAGAGCGCAAGAAACGAAAGGAGAATGAGTATTAGTTACAAGCAGAGGGATGGTGAGTAGGAAAATGGAAAGGAGTTAAGAATGGATGATAAAATGGCAAAAGGGTAAGAGAGTCCAGAGATGGGAGAAATTTAAGCTCAAGGTCTTATAATTTGATTCAGTACTGTGACCAAAACCAGAACAAGGAAAAAGCTGTTATTTTGGTGATGAGTAGAGTACAAACTAATACAGACGGGTTTTTTTTTTTTTTTTTTTTGGAATTTGGTTTTGTTTGGAAACAGAAGGAAATGAAGCAGTGAAGGAAACAAAGCAGGAATAAGGAAAACTAAAAAGAAAGAGAAAGAGAAGAAAAGAAATGGAAAGGGAGAAGACAGTATTTGTTCGAAACAGAGGGAGGGATGGTGATAAAGTAGGACAATGGATTGGGGTTTTGTTGGAATAGAGTTAGAGAAATAGAAAGTAGAAACAAAGGAATCAGAGGCAGAGTTTGTCTTGTTCCAAACAGAGATCGACGAGATGAAGGAAACAGAGGTCAAAAAGAGTGAACTTTAAAATTAAAAAAAATGATAATAATTTTACAAATCATATTTGATGATCTGTTTTTACTTTTTGATTTTTAAATTTGGTAACAGAGATTTTAAAATAAACATGTAATTTTTATTTTTAGATTTTAAAAATTAAAATATAAAATTAAAACACACCATTATTTTATGTTATTATAAGCGGATTAAAATTTTTGAAAAGAAAAATGTAAAATAAAATAAAAGTGCAAATAAAATAAATAAAATAAAGAAAAATACAAATAGGATAAATTCAATATATTATTTTTATTTGTTATTATTTTAATGCATCAATATAAAAATTAAAATAATATATAATTTTTTAATTAATTTTATTTATAATTAATTTTCTTTTAAAGTATAAAAAGTTCATGCTTCAAAATAAAAAAAGAAAAAAAAAGAAAATAGAGTTAATAATAACATTTATTATTATTTATTATTCTAAACTCATTTTTTTTATATTATATAATTTAAAAAATATGAGAATTTAAATCATTTTATTTATATTTAATTTTGTAAGGTTTTTTATGAGAAAATTATTTTATATAATTTTCAGAAAAAAATGAAAACAGCCCAAAATCTTCAACATCTTTTACACGAATTCCCATTGTTAACATTATTGTTGTGTAGCCCTCTCCGTGTGCAGGTCTGAAAAAGTCTTCCATTATTAATGTCATAGGTGGAAACAGCTGGCATTGATAGCAGAAAAAAGTAAAAATTTCAAACATGATGTGATGTGCATGGAAAATTGAAATGGACGGAGGAATGTGGTTAGGAAATTTATTTCCCTGCAACTCCAACGAAAGTTGGTATCCGAGGTGTCATATCCGTAATTGTCAAAATTGTATCCAAATCATCAAAAATCATGTTTCAATGGAGATGATATCCAATGTGGTAAAATATCATCTGTGATTTTGAGGTGTCATATTTAGGCACCCCAGGAGAGAAGACTCTGAAGGATACCAAATAGTAGTTGATGGGCTACAATGCGTCTAAAGCATTATACATTTGAAAATGCATAAAAATATAGAGATTGAAAGGAAACATCGGCAGATCCCTTCTTTAAATAAACTTATTTGTCCAGGCACTATGCAATAGATTTGTATGCGAGAAAGGGAGGAAGAGGAAAGAAGAAGGAGGAGGAAGGAAGAAAAAAAGAGAAGGGAAGAAGACGGTCTGCAGTGCGGTGCGAGACGAATGGGTTTTGTGAAATAAGCGAGAAGGAGGGAAGGCAGGCGAAGGAGGAGGAGGAAGAGCGGACTGCGTTTTTATGAAGGAGGAAGAATCGTTTTTTAGGGCTGATAGGTGTTGCCTTCTATATTAAATTCAACTGCTTGTGAATTACTGATCAGTACCATTATAAATTGCAATTTAAATGTTTAGGTCAATGGAAAAATTGCTAATTTTGTTTATTATAAATTATTTTCATTAGATTCATTATATACTTCATAAATTACTTATTTTAAATTGATTATAATTTTTTTAATTAATAAATTCTTTAGTGCTAGAATTAATGAGAGTGATTTTTAAATTTAAATTGATAAATTTATCATTTTTAATTGATAAATTGCTCATTCTTTAAATTAATTAGAAATTTTATAATTGATAGATTTATTTGTATCAATAATAAATTGCTCATTATTTAAATTGACAAATTGATTTTTTAAATTTAAATTGATAAATTTATAATTTTTAATTGATAAATTGTTCATTCTTTAAATGAATTAGAAATTTTATAATTGATATATTTATTTGTATACTTTATAAATTGCTCATTTTTTAAATTGATTATTTTTTTTTTTTTTGTAGATGGATTTGCAATATGACGGTTATTTAGCGGTTGCTTATAGGCAGCTAGCGAATTTATATGATGATGCAGTGAGGTGACGATCACGGTATTGGGCGAGTACGAAATGAAGTCGTTTCAGATTGAAAATCGCGAAAGGATAAAACCATACGTAGAAGAAGATAAAATTAATTGTGTCTGCGTCGGAGCAATACGACGAGTATCGCGATTCTGGGAATGACAGCGAGGTGGTGCATTCTGGCGAAAGAATATTGTAATCTTTTAAACTTGTGGAGGCAATCATGACGTTCCGATCTTACATTAAAAGTCGTTGGTGATATAAATCTACAATCACGACAAATTTGGCAGTTTTCTTGAAATTAGGAAATTCAGAAGGCACCAGTACAAAGTGGTCGTAGAGGCAAAATAATGCTAAGATATAAACTTTTAATTTAGACACTAGTATGATTTGATATTTGAATGTCAGAACTCATTTAAGTATGTTTTCGGGTTGTTAAACGAAAGAAATGTTTCTTCAATATTATTGGAAAACCGTTTCAATACGAGCATTGTTGGAATATAATTAGAAAAATGGAGCGGAAATGGTGATGTCGACCGTAGCAGAAGCCCTTCATTCGGCCCGGTAGTGCATAACCAGATTAGGCTGTGAATCGCAGCACAATGAAACACCATTATTTGGGGATGACATTGAACCCTCGTCCTCCCAGCCTCGATAGGCGTTAGGCGAAAGGCTTGAAGAAACAGCAAAACAAAGAGCGGCAAACCGATGTTACGAAGATCAACGCTAGATCATGCGATTGGGTGAAAAGAATGGAAGTGGAGCAATAAAAAGATTGAAGCGGCTATGCGAAATTTATACTTTCCTTGAGAGATCTTGTTAGAGCTGGCAATCGTATGATTAGAAATTGAAGAAAAACAGATCTGAAATTGAATCTGAAAATGAGATGAAAATTATGGAAAGCCAATCTTCTTGGCATGGACCCACTTTCTCCAACATATTGGAATAACGAAGATAGGGTTGCTGACTTGAGTTTTAATTTTTAGTTGTTATTTATTATGTTGCTATTATTTTTTAATTTGTAGTCATTATTTATTATGTACGGTGAATTGAAAATATAACCCAAAATTAAAATTGGAATTGAAAATGTATGAAGTGTGGAATTGAAATTAAATCCTGACATGAAATCGAGTGGAATTAAAATACAATGTGAAATTAAAATTTGGAATTAAAATACAACATGAAATTTTATAATTGGAATTGAAAATACAACTACAACTTGAAATTTGAAATTTGAAATTGTTACTATACAAATATATCCATTAAATTACGATCGTTATGAAAAATATCTGTTAAAATATAGCAGATTAGGGTTTAATTATATTTTTAATAAAAAAGCATTTAATTATTAAAATGACCTTGATTTACTTCATTGGAGCAAAGCAATGATCGGGTGTCAGCTTGTTTATTTAGATTCTGAAATGACGATTTGACACCATTTTAACAGCTTGAATTTAGATTCTTTGCTTGAACTATAAAATGGAAAAACTGCATGGGAAGAGAATTTATTTTTACATTCTTATAAAAATAATTGTCATTTGTAAAAAAAGAAATGATTATTAAAAATAACCTTAAATTATCGATTCCTCGAGTTTATAAAATAATTATAAAACAAGTAAAAATATATATATATAACAATGATGAAAACAAGAAATATAATCCGGGACATAAATATTTTCAAAATACATGATAATATGAGAATTAAGTATTATAACTTTGAATGAAGAAGTCAAGGACTTAAACCCTTTTATAAATATATTTTTTTCAATTTTTAAGGGAGGCATTTGTCCCTTGAGCCTTATGTAACCAGGTTACGTATATGAATACACAATGTCATTCATTTCCTGTACTCTTACGTCTTGCTGACATAGCTTACCTTGAGATGGCCCAGAATTTAGAGAGAGAGAGAGAATTTAGACAGAGAAGAGAGAGATATTTGAGGAATTAACTTCTTCTGATTTACGATGATATATTTAATAAAGGTGGGGCCTTATTTTTATAGTAATCAATGTGATTACTATTTATAACTATGCATTCACTATACAGTCGCTATGCATTGACTGTGCAGTCACGTTTGAGTGACTGCACACTCACATTCTCAACATTTCTTTTTCTCTTCTAATTGTTTCACTGACTTATTACTAATTTCATATTATACGTTGAATAAAAATTTAAGAGGAAATGTAAGAGAAGAAAATAATAAAAATAAATGAAATAAAATAAAGAAAAATAAAAATAGGGTAAAATTCAATATATTATTTTTATTTGTTACCATTTTAACTCATTAATATAAGAATTAAATAATATAAGTTTTAAGTAATTTTTATTTATAATTGATTTTCTTTTAGATTCTTCATCAAACAATCAATTTAAAAAAAAATTAGTATTTTTTTTTGTACTTTCAAATAACCAAACATAACCCTTAGAATTTTCAAATTAAAACAAAAGTGAGGTGTATCATAAATATAAATTTTTTCTATTTTAACTCTAATCATTTAAAACATTTTCCAACTATAATTACATAGTATATAAGCATCTATTATTTACCCCAATGTTATCAAATTTGTAAGCATAAAATTCATCTTCAACAAAAAACAAAAACTATACTGGTATATTATTGAAAGAATATGTAAATGAAAAAAAATTAGTGAGAAAAAGTAAAAAAATAAAAATAAAAAGAAGAAAACAGAGTTAATTTTAACATATTATTATTATTTATTATTTTAAACTCATTTTTTTATATTAGATAATTTTAAAAAAAATGAGATTTTAAAATCATTTTTATATTTAATTTTGTAAGTTTCTATGAAAATTATTTTTATATAATTTTTCAATAAACAAAAACAGCAAAACCTTCCAACAACGCATAGATTCCATTCTAAACATTATTGTTGTTGTGGAGCCCTTCCCATGTGCAGGTCTAGAAAAAGCTTCCATTACTAATGGTAATTGGTGAAACCAGTTGGCATTGAAAGTAGAAAAAGGTAGAAATTTGAAAATGATGTGATGTGCATGAAAAATAGAAAAGGACAAAGACACATAGCTCGAGGAACGTGGCTAGGAAATTTATTTCCGACTATAAAATGGGAAAACTGTATGTGAGAATTTATTTTACATTAATCGTTACATTCTTAAAAAAAAAATTGTTATTTATAAAAAAAAGGTAATAATTATAAAAAATAACCCTAAATTACCCCTATTTCAATAACATATGCCCAACTACCCCTACAGTATATATATGAACAGTAATGAAACCAGAAAATATAATATGGGACATAAATATTTTCAGGGATATAATAATGATTATATTAGGAAATTTGGTAAGAATTTAACGCAGCAGCGTTAACATAATCTGAACCGATATAGTTTCTTGGGTTTAGGTTGAGTGTAATTATATTTTAAATTGTATTACGTATTAATCCAGCGCAACATGTTTAATAAATGGAGTTAAATATTCGTGTTGATTCTGCTGTGGAATTGATCAGAATTGACCAGTTTAATTATTATATTAATTCAAATTAATATATTTAATAAGTTATTTATGTTAAATATGGACCATTAATTATAATTTCTAATTAATTACAAATAATAAAATTAATAGCAATGTTTAACCATGGAAGTTATTTGTGTTAAATATCGTTAATGATTAATTATAGTGCTTATTATTTTAAATAATTAATTAAATGGAATTCGTATTATATTATCTAATAGGGAATAATAAATGGGTTGGATTTGGGTTAAGCGAATGTTGTGCGTTTATTATTCGGTAACCATTTGGATTGACGAATATTAGCGTAGTCAGTATATTATTATGCCAAAGTATATTCGTGGCAGTGTGGCACTTAGAATATCACCTGATGGTTAAGTATCATACTTTTTAATCAAGAGGTCAAGGCTTGAACCTTTTTATAAATTTTTTCCCACAAATTTTCCAAGGAAGGAATTTGTCCTCCTTATACCCTATGTGGCTCCGTCGGTAGCTATGTAGATGTCCTAACCTATCTTCTCTCCTCGACTCACGTCATCTTTCCTTTCTTTCTTCTAATTGTTTGACAACTCTTTACTCCTTTCACATTATAAGCAGAATAAAAATTTGAAAAAATAGGGTAATATTTAATATATTATTTTTATTTGATACCATTTTAACTAATCAATATAAAAATTAAATAATATATAAGTTTTCAAATAATTTTATTTATAATTGATTTTTTTTAGATTCTTCATTAAACAATCAAATTTAAAAAAAAATAGTATTTTTTTCTTATTACTTTCAGATAATGAAATATAACCCTTAAATTTTCAAATAATAAAACAAAAATGAGATACAAGAAGTTAATGCTTCAAAACAAAAAAACAAAAGGCTATACTTGGTATATTCTTGAAAGAAATGTAAATAAAAAAAAGAGAGAAAAAGTAAAAAATAAAATAAAAAAAAAGATAAAAAATAAAAAGATGAAAATAGAGTTAATTTTAACATATTATTATTATTTATTATTTTTAACTCATTTTTTAATATTAGATAATTTAAAAAATGGGATTTAAAATCATTTTATTTATATTTAATTTTGTAAGGCATCTATGAAAATTATTTTTATATAATTTTTCAATAAGCAAAATATAGCCAAAATCTTCAACATACTTTACACGAATCCCCGTTCTTTAACATTATTATTGTTGAGTGGAGCCTTGGCATGTGCAGGTCGGCTTCCATTATTAAAGCCAATAGGTGGAAACAGCTAGTTTTGTGCGGAAATACGCCTAATTAAAAAAAATAAAATAAGTCTTGTGATGACTTTCAAAATGTTCTAAATGAAACTATCTCGTAATAGTAACCGGCATTTGAATCAAATGTAGCTGTGTGTCAGGGCCAACTGACGTTTTGGATTCAGTTAATTAACCATGCGTCGAGAACGGTGACATTTGGATTAATGTAATTGTGCCGTGGATTACATGGCAGCGGCGTTGAATTAATTAGTCTTCGTCGTTCTGCAGCGCGACAGATTTAATTAAATCACGTCGTTCCGACGGCAATTGAATTGATTTAAATAATGGGACTAGGGCTTTTTCCTTCCATCTCCTGCTGCACGCTCAACCACCACTCCTCTGCATTTGTTACCGTCGCTCCACGTTGCGATCTGCTGTTGCTCACTCACGATGGTTGCCTCTCCTTCTGTCGACTGGTGCAACTTCGCATGCCGTTCTTATTTTTGTATTAAATGGGTGTTTACATTAATTGGAATGTTTGGTTGTCTTGATTTGTTTTTTGTTCTTGAGGAAATTATTGAATGAGATTGAGATTATGTAATGAAAATTCTTATACCAGCTTTTAGAGTCTACGTATTTTGTTGCCTCAGTTGGATTTTATTATTTTTAAACTCTACGTATCTTTGAAATAAATCTGGAAAATAGCTCTATTATACCGGTGGGAAATGTTGGGAACTTAGATGATCTGGCTGTTGAGGTGGGGTGCAGGATTGTTGTTTTTTCCTAGGTGATGGAAGAAGAATTAGATTTTGGAAGGACGTTTGGTGTGTGGAGAACCCTCTAAGTGTGACTTTCCCTTCTCTCTACCTCTTGGCTGATTTGAAAGGGGCTATGGCAACTTAAGTCTAGGACTCTACTAAGGGGGAAGGTGGTTGGAATCCAAATTTTGTAATGCCTTTTAATGATTGGGAATTGGATACTGTCCAGCACTTCATAGGTACAATCAACAATAAAAAAGTCAATCTACTGGAAAGAACAATTTAAATTTGGGAAGATAAATGGGTAAAGGGATTTCTGATTAAAGTAAATTCATCCTAAGTTAACTTGGGCTATTTGAAAGGAAAGAAACGGGTTGTTTTTATGAGCACCCCCTTCACATTTGATGGGTTGTTTTCTTTCATTAGTTTGTGTCTTCTTGGTTAGTTCAATTCTTTAATGAGCTTTTCGTTTGTAGAGTGTAACTGTGCATTAAGCGTTGTTTGACAGAGTTTATGGGTTTTCTGACCCTTTCTTTGTATAAACAGCTATCTTAGGTATACCTGTATCTTTTCGGGGTAGTTGCCTTAGCTCCCATATTTTTGTTTTCTTAAGTGCTTCCAATTTGCCCTATCAAAAAAAAAAGGCAAGAAATGGATACTTCTTGCTCTCATTTTAGGTTTCTATTAATACATGATGTGGAAATATCTTGTTGTTTTGTATCTTGATTTCTATTTGACTGTTCTGAATCACCAAGAAACAACTTGAAGTGAATAGGATGTGGGTTGTATTTTGTAAGGGTGGTAGGGAAACTGTATTTGCATCGCTTCCATTGAGATAATGAAGCTACGTTCTGTATTTAATACATTTCTAAGACCATTTAGGTCATATTACATAGATAAAACGGGTTCCATCAGTTTAGGAGCTACACGTCACTTCACTAGACAACGGGGAATACTGATTAAATCATTAAGAAAATTGCCACTCCCGGCAATCTGGGGATGTAAAATGTTCGTTGATAAGTGCTAAAGTTGAGGAATCATAAGCAACATGCAGAAAAAAAATTATCTTCTTTTAATATCTACAAAATGAAATGCATAAAAGCTATAACTTTGATATTTAATAATGATGGGCTCATGCATAAGTTTATTAGGTTCTAGGGTGGCTGTTAGACGGCCACTGCAATCTTCTTACAGTGAACTTGAAAATGCGCCGTACACATGTCTTGGGCTCTAAAAGCAAAAAAAAAAAAAAAAAGTAGTAAACCCCAGAAGAAGAATCAAAAGGATCATTTAAATGAATAATAGTTGAAATATCTATCGATGTGGATGACCTACCTCGAAGAAAAGTTGACAACATTATCGCAGAAGACCATATTGCTTAAATTCAATGCTCTCTCCCTCTAATAACCGAAACCTGAGAAAGTGGAGTATGGATTCATTACCTTTGACATAATGCGACCAAAATTTTCAAGAAATAAGTAAACAAATTACTTGAATAATATTCTTACTTCTCAGCTTTCCAAAACGTAGCACATCCATCAACAGTGTCCCCAGTGCGTCTCTAGCAATGCAGACAACTAATTTAGAAGCTAACGGAAATAGTTTGTACATGCAACCAGACATTGACACGCACACAACTCCGCGTGCCCGAATCATGCGGCAAAATCGAAAAGGTTAGGACAAAGCATCGAAGAAGTTTTGGCACTCATCCTTTGTGGGTTGTTAGTATGTCAAAAGAAGTAAAAGCAAACATAAATAGTTTTAGCATTGATTACTAAAGAACTTTAAAATAGGTGGTTGAGTAAAGATTAGATCAAGCCATCTCCGCGAGGCTAGAAAGTTACGCTAGTTAGCGCGGATTCTATTCCATTTACCCACCTTAATTACGAAGTCACCTTGATGGTGGAGTGTTTCAATATCGGCCCACGCAATTAAATCCATCATCAACTTACTAAGTCAATGTGGAGTCAAGGAATATGGGTAGTAAGTTGGCCTACAAGGTGGATAGCCTTGGCGATACTAATTTTTCGCATTACAGGAAATTATCGATGCGAGGAGCTAAGTTGCCATCATGATTCATGCATGGGGTTGGAGGGTAGTTAGTACTTAGTATACTTAGTAGTGGTGGGATCAGTACACTAAGTCTTTTCACCCTGCAAGACTTTGTGTATGAAAGATATGATACAACAATGTATTGTACAAAATGTGTCTGAAATTAATCTAACATTAGAATTTTCCTTGTTATTATCTTACTAAAAATTATTGTTCAATTCACATTTATTTTAAAAGAATTGTTACACTTCAAAATTATTAATAGGCACTGGAAGAAATTAATTAAGTGCTTTTATTGATTGTAAAAGGTTATTAATACATGCTACATGTAAAAGGGAATTTACATATTTTGATTCTATTATGCTACACATTCTTGCATAATATATATGTGTGTATTTGTAAATCCTATAGTTTCCAGATGAGTGACATTATATAAAAAAAACAATTTCTAAAATAAAAGTTTCTAACCTTAGTTCCTTTAATTATTGTGATACTCTTTCCACAATGTGTTTTACTAATATGTATACTGTATTTTAGACATCCAGGATATATATATGGCGTTCGGTACATAGCGTTGATCCATTGGATCCATATACTAATGCCGAACAACCTGAGAATCCACTGTTGGGGCGATCCAAGTTTGCATTTATTATTCATGAATTAACATTCGGTTTTATAATTTATATATAGTGAATTATAAACATGGTTATTTCGTTAATTATAGTTCTGAAGTTCTCAGGCCTCGTCGGATGAGAGCCTTCCTCGGCCCATGGAGGATGGATCCAGTATTCGTCCATACGTGATCGTGCGAGTTCTCACAGTATATCTGGAATCAGGCCACATCATCATAGATTGGCCGCTTATTGCACTGTCGTCGAAGATGGCGACCGAGACCCACATTCCATGTCGGTTGGAGAGATAGCGATCACGCTACGAGATATTATATCATCCTAGGCCTCGGTAGCAAACCAGGATTGCGTGTTGGGACATGTATGCTGATGTAGCGAGTTATCGCGGTGGTACGCCGGAGTCACCCACCATTGATGCTCTCGGTTGACCATCTCCATCGGGTGGTTATACTCATTGATTATCGACCGGGACGATCTTTGATGAGGTAGCAGCTTTGGGCCAGTGCGCGTGGGTTTTTATTACTTGGCGATAGGATCCTTCTTGTTTAGGATAAGAAGAGGGTCCATGTTCACTGTGCTTTCTCCACATTACTCAGTGATTTGACACGAGACATGGAAGCTTATATTTGAGGGTGGTGCGGTGCACACATATCAAGGACATATTTCGTGCTAAGCGGGTAGTAGATCACGGTATTAGTGGTGCATTACACTCATACAGGTATGTATATATATTTTATTGTAATTTCATAAACTTTCAGCTACGAAATTAGATCGCTTAATTTATGTTTATTGTATACTCAGCTATAGTCTTGGGAGAGGATTCACGTGGGTCGACCCGATTTTGGGAGATCTGCACCATATCCAGCACCACCATTGGCGCATGCCTTACATGATGACGATGTCGTGCGTCGTGGCGGCGTATGAGCGATGGATTACAGTTGGGCATAGTGTTCGGCGACGGAGGATCTTTGAGGTAGAGCGAGCGACTCTTAGGTGGGGTGTGGAGTGGAAGTACCTTTGACAAAGTGTAACCCATCAGGGTGTCCTCTACTATCTGAGATCGACTAGGCGCCTGAGCGGATCGGGTATTATATGTAAAAGTATATGGTTGTAATTATATGGTACCGCAGTATATGGTTCATATAGTAATTTGAAATCTTGTTGACATAAGTATTTGTATAATGGATTAATGTGTAGGTCTTATGGCGGTCGTATGTCGGAGAAGTGGTTGGCCGGCTCGATGTAATGCTTAAACGTGGGAGATATCACGGCGCCGCGATGTCACCCCTCATATGTTTGAGGCGTTGAGTGGCATCGTCAGAGCAGTATGTGCGCGTCAGTTTAAATTTGCGCTCAGGAGATACCTCGGCTTGCTCTTCTGAGTTGGCCCATAGAGTCGATGCCGTGGGGCGACACCGGTAGCGATTGGGCGACATATCATGCTGGTATAACACTTATGGGATACATGATCGGCAGGATATTGCTTCACTGCCCCCTAGAATTGGGTATCATGGGCTGGGGATCCATACATGCGGTGGTATTGTCGTGATACACGACGTTTTGCCGACACCACGGTTGCATAGGGGGATGATATGAGAGTTTCATACGATTCGGTAGTATGAATGTTATGGTAAGTTAGACTGTCGTGTTTCTAAAATATTTTACCTAATTTTAATCAATAGAGTTTGTAGTTATAATTATTTCTTTTGTTCACGCAGATCGTCTCCATGGTTGACATAATTACGATCGGTTTAGTTTCCTCTGTGGTCTTTATGTCTGACATATACCACTGTGCCGTGGCGTTCTGGTCGGAGGAAGGATTTATCGCATCGCGATGCGCTGAGGCATCCACATCCACATACCATGGGTCGACCTCGATGTCGCCATTCACGTCACGGATGCGACCCATTAGAGTGGGGGAGGAGAGGTAAGAGCGAGTCAGTTGGCGGCAAGGTTAAGTCTTTGGAGATGGTGGGGCGGGTCATGTGGTGTGAAGCCGGTGACAGCGGTACATGCACACTTGATGCGGGTTTGACTGCTGTTACCCTCTCATACTTACCGTCACCTTCCACCGATCCTTACCCCACACATTGACAGTCACCTTCCACACCGCATTAGTATCCCACACATTGACGTCACCTTATACCACACATTTGACACATCACAATCCATCCCCCACACGATGACACCATCTTTTTAGACCACTTTTGCACGAGTGGGTAGACTTCGGAGTAGGCGGCCTCGGACTGGCGTGTGCATCGACCCTTCATCCACCGCGCACCCGGCTCCATCGGTTCCCTCGGTTCCATCGGCTCCCTCGCGCTCCATAACGCAGATCTTGTTGCCTACAGGTTTGTTTATTCTAAGCGCCGTTCTGCAGAAAATATTAAGGCGCGCCTTTGTGGGACTCATTGATACATGATTTTATTTTTATATATGATTTTTTTATACATGTGCATCTTGGATTTTCAGTGTCTGTCGATTAAGGTTTTATAATTGTTCGGCATCACTTAGGGTTTTAGGGTTTATGGTTTTTGGATGTTTGGGTTGCCACGACATTAAGTGTATTGTTTCATTCGCGTCTGTGGGTTTTCTAATGATGGGTAGAGACAGCGCATAGTAATTCTCCTTCCCCAATCATTAGAGAAACTAGATTAAAGTGAGGACATGAAGCATCCTTATATGTAGAAAACAATGCAACCCTCTTTTGGTATATCTTAAACACAAAAGGTTTACAATTTCGTTTTTTAAAAAAAAAGTTAGTCTTGTTTAAGAATGTCACGATGACAACGAATGATAACTCTTGGTGCAATTAGAGATAGCGTTTAATATCGCCCTTCGATTAGGATTCGATGACCCGACAACAAACAATATTACAAATACTCAAGTGGGGGAAACAAGTCAAATTCCCCTTCCAAATTTCAGTTTCTAGTTTTTAGTCAAATACCCCTTTGGACTAATATGAAACTCTACCGTGTCTGAATGAATCATCATCTAGTTTTCAGTTTTCAGTCATCATCTACTAGTCATATTTTCCATCAAAGTCTGAATCATAAGTGGGTGGATCACTCTCAGAAAGGTTGTGAATTAAATAAATATTCCAATAAATTTCCTAATTTAGTATATGCGGGTTTTTTCTTATGACTTTTTAGACATGGTATCTGTGGGCGGATCACTCCTATTTATGAAGCCATCGCGTATATCTTCAGTGAGCATCCGTTTTCCTCAGCTGGGAACCCTCTCTGTCACACACGAGTTTCTCTTTGTGGCTGTTGAATCAATTTTATTTATTTAGTTTGACAAATAAATACTTTAGTTATACTAAAGTAAACCGTGTCATGGGAATCATGGACCCCTCCCCTCCCCATTTCATGCCTTTTTAATAGCTATACCACATGAGATAGACATGATGAACATCAATTTTATTTATTTAAATTCATCAAAAGTATAGGTTGAATAATTGTAAAATAATTAATACATAAAACAAAAACAGGAGTAGTTAAGAATCGGAAATACTCAAAAGCCTAGGGCCTTGCTTTTGAAAGATGTTATAACAATTATTTAATATCAATGGAAATTGGTAAAAAAAAATACATGTTTTTGTAAAACAGAAAAGCTTCAAAGCAACATTAGATTCAAATAAGAAGGAAAAAAACCACCGATACTATGGTGCAAAGTTGGGGTTCTATGCAAAATCCCGTTTATCCGGTTGATGGTGTTTTAGGGTCTTACAAAACAATTTTAAAATTTACAGGCAGTTCTGGAATTGTTTTTTCAAAGTATCTAACAATGTGTAACTTTTTTTGTTATATTTAATGGTTTTATAAAAAAATAAAACTTTAAAATCAATACTCAAATATATAGCACTAATCTGTTCTTAAAATTCCAAACGATTTCTGATTTAGTTCATGAATTGTTAAAAGTAATCTATAAAATATATATTTCGAACAAAATACCCAAACAATTTTTTTGGGTCTTCATCAATTTTCAAATAAATTCGGCGGTTTTATGGAAAAAAATATCCTTCATCCATACGTGGCCCCAGAATTTAAACGAGACAACAATGTGGTGAATTTGATCACCGTTTGAAGTGGTGGCAAAGTTTCTACATCCTTCATCTCCTTTTTTAGGGATTTCAGCATCTTAGGCTTTTAGAGAATTAGGGTATTCTGGGTTCAGGGTTTTAGGGCATTCGGATTTTAGGGCATTAGGGTTATAGGCTTTTAGGGTCTTGGGGTTTTATAATTTTTCGGTACTTTCGATTGTTTAGAAGGATTTAGTGGTGTTGGATGTAGTAGATAATTTGGAATGCCGCAATGCAGTAGACACGACAAATATGCAATGGCTAACAATTCCACACATCACCTTCCATACCGGCCTCTTGATTGAGTATATATTGCTTTTGAAGATTATGCATGATTAGCCATGGCGCCATATACGGTATTTATTTTATATACGCACCGGTTTTTTAACTATAATTATAAATTGTAGGTCTATGGTGTACAATTTTTAACAATGCATGCAATTAAAAGTAAGAAAATAATAATTAGATGAATTCTGGTTTTCCAAACCATTATTAATAAGAATTTAAAAAAATACCATAAACTTAAGCGATCTCAGTGTTTTATAAATTTTTAGGATCTTAGGGCATTCGGATTTTAGGGCATTAGGGTTTTAGGGTTTTGGGGTCTTAGCGTTTTATAAATTTTTCGGATTTCAGGATTTTAGGTAAATATTGTTGGATGTAGTAAGATAAAGCTAAGCACATTGCCCACATCCCTTTGTAGACATGATGAATCTGTGTCATGTCTTGAGTTATGGTTTGCGGTTTTTAAGAAAACGATTCACCCCATATCTTTATTTAGATTTCAAAGTCATATTCAACTTTCAAAAACTTCTAAAAAAGTTGGTGGTTGCTAGTTTAACACATTATCAAAGCTTCGTTTAATATAAAGTTTAGACTGAGACCAAGACCAACAATTGAATATAAAAAAATAAATAAATAATGAACAGCTAAGCACGCATATTCGCAACCAGAAGCTGCTGAACTCTAATTTTTCAAAGCAATCTTTTGAAGTTTGAGAATTTAGAAAGAGTTACTTCAACTTGCTTGTCTTTCTCCATGTGCCTTTAACAATCTATTTAATATATTTAATTAATTAATTTTATATTACTGTTAAGTTAAGGCATAGAAATTAGAGTCATGAATCGATTGATCGAGAAAATCACGAAATAGCGACCTTGGGGGTGGTGGTAGGAATGCAATGGCTGACTAGAATGCGAAGCTACTTGAAGCTTGGAATTGAAGAAATGGAGATATTTAGTTATAATGTTGATAGAAGACATTGCAAGCTTGGAATTCAAGAATCCATAAAAAATTTACCTGATGGTGAAAAGATGACTAAGTATTATAGGCAGGAGAGAATAACCAAATTTATACAATCAAATGCTATGGACATGTTACAAAAATAATATTCTTGTAAAATCCGCCCGAATGAAATCCCACCAAACCCATCAATCTAGGCCTCATAAACTCCAAATTCATTGACCGATGATATTGAATCACGAATTAGTGAAGACAAGATATTTTACGATACCTGAAATTTTCTCGAATATCGATATACGAAGCGACGGATCATACATTTCATTAATTTCAAAGAACCCTGAATATAAACATTGAGTAATACGATCTCGGAATCATCTTGACGCAATCAATTGATTAAATTCATCTTCGAATATGATCAGCGGGTCACAGACTCGGTTTCAAGTGAAAACGAGAATGAGATCCATCCATTCGATCCGGTATTTATAGCGTAGTAGAAGATAGAGTACCAGCATAACTAATAGTTAGTGAAGCGGAACTCAAAAGGAGTCAATGATTCTCATGGAAAAAATATTTTTAGCAAAAACATATCCAATTAAATTTACCGCGTAGCAATGTTCCAAACACTACATGCATGCGAGCCTATGAGTACCCAACACAAATTTGTCATCACTTGATCACTTTGTTGGAATATTTTAACTCACCTTCCTTAAGTAACAAGAATGGAGCTTGTTTAGTATAGTATAAACTCAGGGTGTTTCATATCACAGCTGGAAAGCGAGTGGTAGAACAAGTAGTCATGGACAATCATGAACACCATTAGAGCATCCTTATAATTCCCACAAACTCGGGACCCGAAACCATGTGCTTACATAATCGAGATGATGCCATGCGCAAGCCCCTTTGAGTCCATCAATTTTCTGAGGAACCTATGCTTGATTTAATTTTAAAGAACGATCAAGTGTAGCAAGTTACCTCGTAATAGGCGAAACAACTAATATAGATGAAAACGGTTTGGATAAAATAGATAATGTACTAATCAAAACCCCTTATTAGTTCCATAACATAATGATAACAGGCCAATGTACCCAATCATTGAACTCACGAGAAGTAGAATAAATTAGAGAATCAATGTTTATTATGAACCCGAATCGAGTATGAATCAAGATTTTGAATATTTGGGTTGCTACTTCGCTGGAGTTAAATAATAAGGTAAATATTGATTTATGAGCAGACAAAATTTCCATAGGACTATTCGGTTTAGGTTCATACTTAGTTCGATTAAACAAGATTGCTGGCTTGTCCCAAAACCAAAACAACATAAAAACACAGACTTCAAACAAAGGCATATTTTCCTTTAATTTCACTAGATGGAATAAAAACATTCCTCTCATTCATATTTTAACTTAATCTACGGTCTTGAGCAACGGCAAGAGGACGGAATCATAGCCCGATAGAGCAAGGTACATTCGTATATTCGTGCAATTAATTTACTAAACTTGATTTGTTCTTACAAGAGCAGCTGATTGTGACCCGGTTGTTTGGTAACCCATGTATTCAGGTTTTCCCTCCACAACATCCATCTCGTCCTTCTAGCCCAGGGTTGATCTGAATCCACTTCCCCGTGTGTTGCATTGAATCAGTAGGCACATCGTCGGACCACACGTAAGAGGCCACTCATCTTCATTGAATATTAGGTGGAAAAGGAAGCACCCGTGTGTCATAGTAGGGTGGTAGTGTAGTAGCCTTCCACGAACCAAAGCGAAATTGGCTTGGCGATCTTGCTGTCTTTGCTATCAGCAGCTACATGCAGACCATATATCGGTGTCTTTCCCTGCGTGCATTGTTTTCATGTAAGTTCGAGGCGATGAGTTCGACCTCTCCTTGACTTGACATGGAATAAATACGTACGTGGTCGTAAAAGCACAATTCCATCGAACACGCCTTTAAAACTACGAGGCCCGGATCCTGCACTCCAACATGCGAGTGAGCAGCTCATCGGATGCGATCTATTAGCACATAGTTCCCTTCTTACCAGCAAAATGTAGTTGAGACGGAAGAGGTCCAGCCCATCTTGGTCGATTCTTGGTAGGCTTCTGAGCTCCTTTTAGGGCGTTGTTAAATACCTCACGAAATGTTGGTTGTCCATTAACCCATGCTATATCTTGACCCAGCCGTCATGTGAAAGGCCCATAAGCCCGGGTGGTAGACGACCTCGACCATTGCGTGCCAGGATTGGTCTCCCGATTACGTATTCATGTGCTTATTGAATTTGCGTTTTGTACTTGCTACAGCTGCTTTGCATACCAAATTTTTCAAAATGTTGTCTTTGAGGCAGGGTTATGAAATTAACTAAAATATTACATGCATATCTGTGATAGGGTGATGGTGAAGCCCAAACCAAGATAGGATGAACATTGCGCCATGATACACGGATGGCGTTGGATATAATCAAATTCCGCTCAGGTTAGTCCTTTGTGTTCTTATACATGCATGCATCCCAGTATCGGTGTTACATAAGCGCCTGTGGTGCAAAATGCGTGGAAACAATTGATTATTTAAAGTCACACCAGTAGCATCGATAACTTCGCTATCTTGTATAAATGTAATACTTATCAATACTATTCAGGGGCGGTAATGTTGGAACCCTTCAAATAGATGGCAGATAATGATCGAGAACACGCATTGTAATATCTCGGTGTTTGGCATATTAATTCAAGAGTATTTTCAAATCCTGATACTTCGAGTTTGATTACTCTATGGCGAGAACAAGCGGGCAATACGTATATGGTAGAAAGAAATCACGAACAAGCGTCTAATTGCTTTGTCTTTCCATCGCGCGCACTTTTGTATGATATTTGGTATCCCATTTTCTCAAATCCTGCCCAGCGAACCATGATAGTGAGCGATGTGATTGTGCCTTAATTGAATGCGCTTCCTGTGACTGCGCAGCCAATTTGAGTCCTAGTTGGTGATGGTCCGGTTCAAACAAGGATTGACACGAAATTATGCGGCCCGGTATATTTGTTGATAACAAATAACTAAGTATCTTTCACAACCGTTACCTTCATGAGCGGTGACATTCTTAGCCTTCTTACATGCTAAAGCGAGCAATTTTTTTAGGATGCAACAGCGATACTCTTGGTGTCTTTGTAATTGAGTAAATCTTTGCGGCCCTCCTTACCGATGATTCGAATTAAACTTTGGCCCGATAGCAGATTCTCGCTCGAACTAACTAGGTGATCATATTTGCGCAGTGGAGTCGACAACTATGTGACATTATCCGAGGTTCTCTACATGTTGAAATTGGCGTTGGTGGTAGAGGTAATTAATTACCAGGGGGATGACTCATCAATGTCTAAATCATCTGCAGATGCTGGTGCGATCAATCACAGATGGTGCTTGTGTTGAGACATATATCCCTTGTTTCGTTCTCAAACTTGGTTAAAGAACCGAAAGAAGGATGCATTTCCATCAGCGTCGACGCCGACCATCATCTCGGCACATTCATCATTAACATCTTGATCATTACCTTCTTCATCGACCTTTGTCTTCCATCATCTCCATACGGTCACGTATGGAGTCTTGCCGCGGGGCGCTAGGCCCTGGCAAATGTGATTGTGCAACATTTATGATAGTCGCGAACAAATAAATCTTCATGGCCACCCCTGATTGGTTCAGTGTGCGTAACCGAACAACTTTAATATCACGAGTTCAATTTCCACAATGATTGTTGTATTAACGGATCCAACATTTCCACGCACCTACTATCACATCACTTAACAGCATTGGAACTGTTCCATTTCTAAGAGGATACTTACAAATGAGTACTAATTTGGACAGCAAATTTATCGATGGTTGTCTTGAGTATATCATATCGTCGATTGTTGAAGCGTGCATTCAATCGGTATCTTGAAAATTTGTATTACAAGTTTACGCTCCTCATATTAGGCTTATCTGTTTTTAGTCCTCACTATTTGTCCATTATAGTATATATCACGAGAATTGTTAAACGGACATATTTGACTTTGTACATATGGTCTCAAATGAATTAAATAATAGCAGAGGTCATTAGCACGATGTCAAATCCAACTTTATCATAAAGAAAACAATTAGAGTAGCCCAGCTGTTCGATCATTTATATCTGATTGATGATTTATAATTTAATATACTATTTGAGGTTATTTTATAACTAGAGGCCTTGAATTAGGCCATTAATTTGCAAGCCATCTTAATGGTGTAGGCTTTGTGGCCATACGAACGAAATATAATCCCGATGAGAAGCCATGAGAAGCCATTACTGCCCATGGAGCAAACTATCATTCAAGTTTAATGCATACATTATTGAAATAGAGCATTTCAAGTCTCATGAGTTGTAGAGATACCCACTATGTTAGATAAAACACTCTTTGAAAGGAGGATAGTAGAGATACCCCGAAGGAACATACTTCTTTCCCATATTATTCAAAAAATTGTAAGCAACAACCAACCAACCAACACATCTCAAACTCTTATAAAGGCGAACAAAAATGCCGAATTTAACTATTCAAAAATAAAAATTAAATAAAACGTTAAACCCTAACCGCGCAGAGAGCAAACACCACGATTTTCGGCAAACCCGAGTTGCATGAAGTTCTACGCTCTCTAAACTCCCTATTGATGTCATGTTCTTCCATATATTCTCAGCGGAGATAAATGCTGACCAAAGAACTTAAACATCTATAAGAATATCAACAGGTAGAACCAACTACTCAAAAGTTTAACAAAAAAAACAAAGTCATGTGAAGAATTAATGATACCTCAATTACACGAAAATCATCTTTTGTAAAATAGAATCAAACCAAAACAATACAAGAAAAATAATGAAAATAATAACCGAGTTCATACTACACCAAAATTTGGATCTAAACACCAACACCTGACTAAAGACCCTTTATTTCAAAGCATATGCACTTCATTATATCCCATTTCTTGTTGGTCGACAATGTGCCATTTATCTTTATGACAAACACATCACATCATATTTTAAGTAGGACCCATTAATTAATTAATTAATTAATTAATTAACTATATATATATATATATATATATATATATATATATATATATATATATATATAGAGAAGAGATAATTAATTAATTATTTAAATTAAAGGGTCTGCAAAAATGATTGGATTTGGTGTACTTAGATTTCAACCGGTCCTAGCTAGGTTTTTTTGACCCTTGTGAGAGCCGGCCATTGCTCTTTGTTTCTTAAACAACTCAATTTATTTTTATTTTTTTTGATAACCTTGGATGTCCACATAAATATTTCATCAATTATATTTTTAATAAGGAGCTATCCACTTGAACAAAGGTGTTTATCAACTTCTAGCTAAGCCCGAGCCCAAGGCCACCCTTCTACCTTGCAACTAATTAAATACCAGGCCTCAAACTCAGGCGGCTGGTTCGGTACAAAAGCATGTCGGCTCTTAGAGCTACGTGCAGGCGTCAATTTTTTGACCCTAAACTCTACTCGATTTTTTTTTTGAAACTAAAGTTAAATTATAATTTAGGCTTCTTTAACTCCTACTCGGACTAATGTTTCTAATCTCTGGATTTCTGAATTCAATTCCCTTTCATTTATGAGGACAAATTCAGGAGAACATACTTCACAAAGCATAAACTTAACTCTGCTCGGTTCTAGTGGAAATAGAGAAAGTAGAAACTTCTCTTGCTCCGACTTAGGTTAAGTTCCTATTGTCTTAAACTTCCCATTTAAGACCATCTCCAAAACACATCACAAGATGAACCCGATCACTGACTGCCATATAAAGAAAAAAATGAGTTGATAGAGAAGAAGCAGGTATAGGGCACATTTTATAATCAGGTAGCTCTAGTTCCATAGAAAGCTTTATTCTCGAGAACTTCTATTTGGTTCACTTTCACTTACATCATATTTTCCCAGAAGCAAAAGCTGAGGCATACCTAAACATTCAGGCAGGCTAAGTGACAACATAGCGAACAACGAACAACCAAATAAATAAATAAAACAATAAATGACAAATCAAAACATATAACCGATTGTAACCAGCAGTAAGTCAAGAAGAACACCCATTAAAGCGAAGAGAAGAGCGAAACGTTACAGGTGGGGGCGAAGGAAGCGAGGGGCGACCACCGCCGTTTGGAGGATCGGGCGTCGAGCGGCGAGAGGGGAGAAAGAGAAAGTGAGAGGGGAGAAGAGGGGCGGTCGGATCGGAGCGGCGGAGGAAGAAGGCAAGATGAAGGAAAATGGGGGAAAAATCGCCAGAGCAACCATGACCCGATTGTCGTTGAACGGCGACTTTGAATTAGTTGAATTCTGCTGCAGATTGTGAGCAGCGACATTTGGTCATTCCATCCAGCGTTGTAGCGGGCAGCAACAATTGATGAATTCAAAATGTTGTTCGTTCTGCGCCAACGATGATCACTTGAAAATCAAATCTTGGCAATCAGATTCTTGAAGCCACACACATGATTCCAGAATCTTGACATTCCGTTGTCGTGAATTCAGGAATTTCTTTGGGGAAATTTTTGATATTCCCATTGATTTTATTTATTTTTAAATGGGTGTATTCAGTACAAAACTACGAAGCATTTACTGGCTTTGGCATTGAAAGTAGAAAAAGTTGAGATTTGAAACATGAAGTGATGTGCATGGAAAATAAACAAGGACGTACACACATAACCCGAGGAATGTGTGGATAGAATTCGATGGATCGACTCGATATTTTGAAAGAACGGGCTGTGGAATTAATAGTCATTGCCTTTGACTAAAAGATTTGCGGTCATTAGTTGTATGATGAGTAGTTCGAAGTGTTTTTTAAATCATAAAAGTTTGAAGTATATTTTCATATGACGTATGAAGCAATGCAAATGAATACAGTATCTGGAGGATTATGACTTCACTTTGTATTACCATATTGGTAAAGGCAACAGAAGACCATTTAATTCAGAACCCACTGGGGAAAGACAGATTTAGTGAAGCTCCTGAGTGGATGAGGTCTAGATTGTGGATACGCCTTTAGGTTGTAGTACGTTGATTAGGCTCAGGAATGCTAGTAGAGTTGCAGAGATAACATCCTCACCAAAGTAGATTAAGTCTAGATAAGACGCAGAGAGGACAGTCACTAAGTACCAAGCAGGTGAAAATTGAAGTACAACAGCTATTCTTAAGGTAGATGGTAGTCTTTAAAGATGGGGACTATCAGGTCCCAAATGGTTTATGAGAGAGAGAGAGATCCGGAGCTCATTGTTTTCGATTTTCATCCAGTCATCAGATGTGTAACTGTGATTTTGTCAAAATATTAATTTGTGGTTGAAGGTGATGAGAGATTTGTCAACAAATCTATTACCAAAGAGTAAAGGTCATTGAATGTTTCAAATTGTGGCACTTAGCTGGAGGTAAATGAGGGAAATTGGGAGCATGTCACTGATGGATTCAGACCCACTCGCCACTCTGCCACTAACACGGGAGGCATGATGTCATATGGTTATGTTGACCGACTCACTAAGTCGGCACACTTTCTAATCCATGACTTTGCATTGAGTAGCCCTATGATATTCAGAGATTGTCCACAAAGGAGGTCAGATTTATAGTATCACAGTGATCCAATTATGACAACTTTAAAGAGTCCTACAGTGTTGGGGACATAACACGATGAACATCACGCTTCATCCATAGAGACAGATATCAACTGATCTGGTGTGTTTGAGAGAAGATAGTTATACAGATGTTTAACTACATGGTCGTGGATGAGTGACCTCACTCTTGATTTTTGAATCGTCAAGAACAGCTATAACAGATAGTATCTGTGGGATGAACTTATATGGCCTCTGAGATGGAGGTCACACATCCCCATTCATTGATTAGAAGACGTAGACATCACCACCATTCCAGATCCATCTACACCCCAGAATGGATTCAATTCTGTTGTGATTCTCGTCATCGTGGTACCAATGGTTGTACCTACGTCGACGATGGTATCGACCCCAGAATCTGGGAGGTGGGTGATCATGTCTTCAAGGTGATGCCTAAGAGAGAAACAGTTAGATCTCAAAGAAGAGGGAAGCTACTAAGGTATATTAGGCCATTCGAGGTACCCTAGAGGGTGTGGGCACAAGCCATATCGCCTTGGCGCTACCACAGTTTATTAGCGCCCATGAGGCGCTCAGAATGTCTCACTCCAAGATATCAAATCCAGTCAGGAGTGGATCGGGAGATTTACTGATACCGATGGGACATTCAGAGGAATCATATGATCTGGACAACAGATCGCCTAGACGAAGACCGTGTGGTTAAGAGTGGTCACAGTCACCATGATGTCAAGAGTGAATGGGAACATAGATGATATAACATTTTCACCCATCTTTTCCATTGATACTTAGCTATATTTCCAACATTGATATTAGAATATTACTGCACATGCATGTGTTTGTGTGTGCTAGTATGTGTGAATTTCGGGACGAAATTGCTAAGGGAGAAAATGTAAAACCCAAAATAATTCAATTTTCCGAAAACGATAAAACCACTTCGTTAACATAATAATTTTCTAGATAACGATGACTGTAAACCGATTTCACCGCTAAATTCGGCCTGACGTTTAGTTACCCGTCGAATTTCTTCTCGACCGAGATAGTCATAATTTCATCGCCAAGACGCTGTCGCTGATACACAGATGACATGTGGTGCACTTGTGTGATGACTCACATTGAGCCAAGTGTCAAGTGAAGGAAATAATGAGAAAGATAAAACAATAAAAAAAAAGAAAATATAGTGAAGAAAAATAAAGAAATAGTGGAAAACAAAGAGGTTAGAAAGTAAATGGGAAGGCCATTTGGCAGAAAAGGCAGAGAGAAATAGGAATAAAAAAGTATTTTGATATTCTTAGATTCACACAAACGGATCGTAGTTTTTATCTGAGCAAAGGCAGCTGTCAATGCATCGAAAGCTATGCGCAGACAAAATCTGTAGCTGGCCAAACTCAATGGCAGGTAATTTTTCTATTTGAAATATTTTTAGCCTAAAGGTCATGTAATGGCTTGAGGTTTTCTTTGATACCGTGAGAGGGGTTATAAATTTCAAATCCTGCACTTTGGGACCTGAGTGTAGAAATTTAGACTGGGACTATTTTTGACATCCGGTTGAATTTTCGAGAGACTATTTTTCCCTCGACACCCCGGCTGAATTTTTTGGGGACTATTTTCTGACATCCTGACAGATTTGAATCAAGCTTACGTTTCCTGGACTGTGGTTGGAGGTTTGGTTTGATCCGGATCGATGTTACGGTTTTGTGGTGTGTTTTGGTATCACAAGCACTTGCATTTAACCGTGAAGGGACTAAAAGGTTCCCTGCTTTGAGGCGGGGTCCCAAATTTTTGGGCCAGCTTTGCAGTCAGGTATTGTTAGAAAAATAAATAATACATCAGTTACAGGTAAAAATCATGTTAATATGTGTTTGTGCGATGTATTAACATGAAAATTGTGATGAACAAAATTATACGTAGAAATATAATTATCCCGACTTATAAACGCCAAGCCAGAAGATGACATGAAGATTATCAAGATCAGACATGCACTCAAGACGCTTAAGGACATGTGGGTGTGAGTGCATGGTAATGATCGACACTGTGTTTGGTGTTGATGGTGGGCTCGGTAACATGAGACGACGTCCAAAATGAGTTGCACGGTTTTGAGGTATCAGAGACTGTCCAGTGCTTTTGATATAAAACGATTATCGGAGACTGTCCATAGCTTTAAAATAAAGCTATTATCGGAGACTGTCCATAGCTTTAAAATAAAATTATTATCGGATACTGTCCAAGGTCGGAGATTGTCTGGGATCGGAGATTGTCCTTAGTCAAGACTGCTCTGTGGTCTGAGGATCGCCACGGTTGAGACCGTCAAAGGGCTTTGAACGGGCGCTTATCGAGGTTGTCCAAAGGATTTGATTTATAAAAACAAAAAGCCTCTTTGCTTGATAAATAATATCAGGAAACACTAAATGATAAGTTTTCACGCATTCGGCAGATACAGACGTTATGAGGGAGTCGGTGAGGACTGGGATATGGGATAGAAAGAAGCCCATTTCATCCATGACATGTAGACACTTGAGTAGAAACGCGTATGTTTTTACTTGAATGCGTAGTGCCATTATAAGTGCATTTGGCTGAGCAGCCTCAGAGGAAGATTTGCCAGATTAGCTTCACCTCGTCATGGCACTCTTTCGTATAGACGCCCGACGAGACCTGATTGTGAAGAAGACCGACATGTGGCTCGACAATACTTTGCATTAAAATATTTTACGTAAAGCGCTCGTAATTAGACCTCTTTTTAATTATCAGATAAATAGCTGCAGATATGTAATGATGATAAGAGGGTCGTAGAATTCGAACTCTACGGAACTATAATTGCCGCTTATTCTCATATTTTAATTAAATGCGAATGAACGGATCCCTGGTGAAAGTACGTATATCGTGATATGGACAAATGGACCTCAGGCGGTCATTACGCATTCGCTGTATCTTGGATGGCGATGACATATAGTTATATTGCGTCAGACAATGTAGCACTTTCCGAACAAAGGAGACTTCGCCCAATTTTTGTGAAAACTGATCCCACAACAGTGACACATAACAAATACGCAGATCGATCACCCAAAATCCTTAGGTAACTTATTAATATAAAAATTAAATAATATATAAGTATTCAAGTAATTTTATTTATTATTGAATTTGTTTTATATTCTTCATTAAACAATCAAATTAAAAAACTAATATTTTTCTTCTTATTAGTTTCCCCTAACCAAATACAACCCTTAAATTTTTAAATAATAAAAAAAAGTGAGATGTATCATAAATATAATTTTTTTTCTAGAAAAATTTCAACACTAATCATTTAAAAACATTTTTCCAACTATATTTAAAGAATATATAAATATTTTATCTTAATGTTATCAACTCTGCCCGGGTATAAGAAGTTCATGTTTCAAAACAAAAAACGGAGGGCTATACTTGGTATATTGTTGAAAGAAAAGGTAAATGAAAAAAATACAGAGAAAAAGTAAAATTAAAAAAAAACAAAGTAGAGTTAATTTTAACATATTATTAATATTTATTATTTTAAACTCATTTTTTCATATTAGATAATTTTAAAAATATAAGATTTAAAATCATTTTATTTATATTTAATTTTGTAAGATTTTCTATGAAATTTATTTTTATATTATTTTTCAATAAGCAAAATCTTGGACATCCTTGACAGGAGTTCCCATTCTTAACTTTATTGTTGTGGAGCCCTTCCATCTGCACCTCTGAAAAGGACTTCAATTATTAATGCTACTAATAGGTGGAAACAGCTATGGACTAGAAAAAGTAGAAATTTGAAATATGATGGAAAATATAAAAGGATGGAGACACGTAGTTCGAGGAAAGTGGCTCGGAAAATTATTTGGAAAAAAAAATGTAAAGTAGGTATGAAGAAACGAAAATCAGTGTAATTGTAGATAGAATATTTGTTGAGGATGAAGTTTCAAAAATACCCTTCCTACTTATCCTAATCAGCAGCGTCCGACACGCTATATAGCCTCTACCTAAGATATTTTTTATATTTTAAAATTTATTTATTTAAAATTTCCAAGAAACCTTTTGTTTGTGTTTTTTTTTTTTTTAATCGAAGTGGAGAGTGATACTCAGAAACACAGTTATTCTCTGGTTGTCTTGATCTAAGACTCGAGTGGTGGAGAGACGGGATTTTTAGATATTTAGCGTAAAAAGAAAAAAATATTTCTTAAATAAAAAATATTTAGAAATATTTTTAAATTTAGTATAGGTTTTGCTATATGGATTTAAAAATATGTTTTGAATTTTTTTTAAATGTCTTTTGAAAAGACATTTTTTAAAAGTTTCTCTTAAAAAGACATTTTTTAAATTGTTAAAATATTAAAATAAAAATGTTTTTTTGAAGAAATATTTTTATGATTTTAAAATTTTTTATTTTATATTAAGATATTTCAAGACACTTTCTAAAAACTCGAAAAACCGAAAATATCTCTTGAAAAAACACTTTCTAAATTATCAAATATTTCGTACCAAAACGTTTTTTTCAGAATAAACACCTTCTAAAAATTCAAAACGAAATGCCTTTCAAGCACCTTCAACAGCTTTTTTCTTAGTTTTTTTACTTTCAAAACCCATATTTTAAAATTTTATCCCACATGTCAAGCTTATATGAAAAAAAACTACCATATGCTTGGAATTAGTTTTCAAACCACACTTTTATAAGATTTTTTTTAATTTTTTTATTATTTTTGGAAAACATCCGTGGAGAGACCCATCTCTTGGCTGTTTGTGAATTCCATGGATAAGTTCTCCGATGCTTATCTCTTCCATATGAAATATTGTCTCATTTCTATAGCGTCATAGCCACCACAGGCATATGGCGAAGAGGTCTTTCCATGTTCTGTCAATAACTGTTTTGTTAACAACAGTTTTATTTACCTATTAAATAAAATATTAATTATTTTTAATATTTGATGTCTAAAATTTTATTAGTCACGATTCATGGAATAATCTTTTTTATATTTACTTTAATTTATTTAATAATTAAAATTATGTAAATAATTTATATTATCGAATTAATTTTATTTTATATTTTAAAACGAATTTATATCTTTGTTAAGTATATTTACTATTGCTGTTATACATTATACCTCCTAGATAATTCGAAGTAGATCTTAAACAATTTGAACAGTACACACCCGACGAGATGACATGTACAGCAAAGACACCTTCCTCCAAGAACAAGACCGCTACTGGCCTCCCTTCTACACTCCCTCAGTTAGCGAAGACATCAATATCTTCAAGTTCCTCGCTCGTAGGAACATAAGCACAAAAGCAATCCCAAGCAAATCAATTCCTACACGTTATCCACTAATGTGTTTACTCCAAGAGCTGAAGATATGGGACATAAGTAAAATTTAATGGGCCAACAGAGTCTTCGATTCTTTCAAAAGACAACGACAATTGCCTCCCACTTCAAAAGTAAATAATTCCACTGCGACGCTAAATGCTTGCCGACACCAGCAAGCGACCCTTCAAGTTGTTGACTCTTCAAAAAGTTAAAGAGACTCCTTCATAAAAGCAAAGTCATGATCCATCAGGTGGACTTTAAAATTTTCTTTCAACCAAAATTTTCCTATATGGGCGAGGCTGTTTCCATAAGAAAGTGATAATTTTGGAAATAGATATAAGCTGTAGAGAGTATCTCCTCGAGAGCCTCGTGATTCAAATATCTCATCATAGTTCGCCTTTTTCTGACGTTCTTTCAACGTGCTTCAGGTGTTTTCAAAGCTCAATAAATTACATTTCAAATTTCAATACCAAGCTAATTTTGATTCAATTACTCGCATATCAAGCTCGCATTGTTTTTACTGCAGAATGGTCTAAATATATTCAACCTCAAATAAGATATCAGTCTGAACCGCACCCGAACACACCATTGTGGAGTTTAAACAGGAAACCTCTGGTATAACAACGCCGCCGTACTATTGAATAGTAGATGAATAAATAATTTCTTCTGATTAGAGCTGACCGGGAATATCGGCTATTCTCGGGCGAGCTTCAATATCTGGCAAAGCACTGAAGATCTCGAGAATATGATCTTGTTATATTTTCTTCGTCAAAATTACTCGAACATTTCGCTCCATCTTCGCCGCTGGGAGCAAGCAGAAATAGCGTTCAATCGTTTTTGGAGCTTTAAGAGCTGTTTAAATCATCTATGGGACAGGTTAAACATTCTAAGGAATTGGTTTTTAATTATGACTGCTGAAGTTCTTTTTCATTTGTTTCAAATTAATGTTCATCTTTTAATGGTGTGACAAAAGGCAATTTTATCGACCATCGAAGCTTCATTACTTTATAAGATACCAGATACTATAAAAGATGCTTTCTCGGATCTGGCATCCACGCCATAATTTCGAAGCTTGAATGTTTAGAGTCAAGGGCTTTGCTGAATGCTCTTAGTTTCATTCATACGCCTAACTCTAAGTTTGGATAACAAGTGAAATACACCTAGCCCAAAAGCCGATGTATTTGCTTTCCCATTAACCCTAGAAGGAATCCGAATTGTATGTCTTTAACACGGAATAATATTATACATATAGGCTTGTTTCAACCCTAACCCGGGTTAAGGGTTTGGCTGCTACCGATAGCTCCTATATGTAGAATTTGAATCTTTCTTTTCAATTTGTTCTAGATCTGAGCCTGTGTTTCACAGTTTCGCTTCGCATCCTATCGAAAGAGTATTTTCAGAGATTTTGATTCTATAATCTTTTCTAAATTCAAAAGTTCCTATTTTCAGATAGCTTTTACGTTTTGTTTTATTTCCCACTTTTTGATGTACTGCTCCTGTAATCTTCTATAGAAACAGAAAGTTTGAGCTTTCAAATTGTTGGGTGTTTTCAGATTTCCTCTGTCAAGCTCGTTCATCTATCCTGTGGACGAATCCAAGATTTGAACTAAGACTATTAAATTTTTTTGATAAAATTTGTTATTTCTATCCTTTTCTACGCACCGGGATTCTAACATTTGTAGGACCACCACCGGGACCTACCACACACGGCTTTACTACGACCAACGGATGAAATAATCGGGCCGACCAACACTAACTGTAGGAATCACAATTATTTTGAAAGAATACAAATACAAATTTAATCAAAATTTTTGCCAGAACTTGTTTAAAGCTCTCCTTCCTAATTCAAAGGATTTATAATGCAACAATATTTTCAAAATTCGACACGAATCCCACAAAGAAATCCAAATTAAACTTAAGATAGATACAAACCGTACTTTACAGCTCCATTTGGACATTATGAATGGAATGTGGTCGTCATTATCTCAAAATTCTTCCAATTTCAAAATACGATTATTGAAATATCTAAATTTTAATATACCCGTATTTCTATCAGATATATTTGAGTTGCATGCTCTCATATTTTCAAACTCTTTAGAGATATTTTTAAATATTTTAAAATTTTCAAAAATGTTAGAGATAATGGTTTAGTAACTTCACAACAAAATGCAAATTGTTTCAAATAAAAATTAGGTTTTTTAGATTTGACATTTATAGTTACTCAAATAAAACCTATACAAAGAAAGTAATGACTTATAGCAAATTTCCATGAAATCAAAGACAAAACATGCTATAAAGGTTTTTAGGTAGCCTTAACTATGTAGCTGAGTTTTACCCAAACCTTAGGATTCCGATTAAACCTTTACTTCAAAGTGTTAAAGAAAACCTCACTTTATCGAGGAACACACCCAGAAGTCAAACAGGTCAAAATCCAAGCTAAGAACTCTCACAGCATCTCACCCGTAGTTCTTCCTATCATGCATGATGCCTCAAATATGTGGATATGGTGGAATCCTAAAACAAGCTTCAAAACAAAATTTCAATTGTTGACACTCGGTGCTCGAGGGTCCACAATTGAATTATTCAACGGTTAAAAAGAGATTTTAGCCATTGTTTTATGCATACAAAAATTTCAAAGGACAAGTTTTTAACAAAAATTTTTAGAGTTGATTGCAAAGTGCAAAAGAAGTTTGCAAAAAGATGTCAAAACCTTAGCTTAAAACAGATTTTTGCCAGATGGCAAGTTATTTTAGATTCCGTTTTGATTTGAATCGACTTATAAAGGTTCTTCAATTGTTTTGACCCGATTTCTTCTCTCGAATTTAATGGGAAAATGAGCAAAACAAAGAACCTATCAAACCTACTTCAAAGGCCTCTTATGCAGCCGAAGAAGCCTCAAATCCAAATCGTTTCTCGGGGTTTTGGGAAACCTCAATCCTTCTTTTCAAACTCCTCAGAAATTTGCCTACCAAACAAAAGAATGAGATTTTATTTGCTCAAATTCTGATCATTTATCTCAGTTTAGATGAAATTCAAACTAAAAGATTTTCAAAATGAAAAGTATTTCATTTCCAGAAATACTCTCAAAGCAGTAAATTCTGGGTGCCTCACGTGAATCTGGTCGAGTTTAAAATTTCTCATGTCATGAACCCTGATGACATTGCTTAATCCAAAATGCAAAATTTTTTGAAGTTATAAATGAGGAAAGGATTGGGATCAAATATTTTACTCACCAAGATTTTACGAACATGATCCTCGAACCTTTGATTATGATTATAAAAATGCTTGGTATTATACTTTTTGTATCAGGCCAAAAACTCATTCTGGTTTCAAGTATTTGGAATGAAAAAGATTCCAAAAACTTTTCAAATTGATTTGAGATGGTGGCTTCTTTTGCAGATGTCTTCAATCTTTATGTCCTTAAATTATAAAAAGTTTTGATTACTTCAAATCAAACTGTGAGAGCTTTTTCCCTTCAGGAAATAGTTACTCACTCTTCTTTTGTTCTCAATTAAGAATCCCTTGGATTCTTTATTTGAGACCTGCACCCATCAATCCCATCAAGCCCATTCCTAAATCACTTTGGCTTTGAGAATTCAAAATTAAATGGTAGACCTTCTAAATTGAGGCTTGAGTTTTGAAACATCAAAAATGAATTTGAAGCATTGAAGCTGAAGTGAAAAGCACAACCTCAAGAATTTCTTTGGTCCCCGACCTTACACCAGACTGATAACTATAAACTCAATTTCTCTATTCCATCACGACGGGGCCTATCTCAAACAAATCAGCGAAGCGACGAAGCGGCTTTTTGCAAACACCGCCTGACTCGGACTCGATGGGGATGACCTGACAAGCGACCTGACCCTTCCCTCGATAAAAATGAAGACATGTGCTCACGGTCGCCACTCCTCTCAGTAAGGAGAACATCCAATATCTTCCGAAAACCTTTGCCTCGAGAGGAAGTCTGAGCACAAGAATCCCAATCAATTCACCCATGTTATCAACACGACGGAGTTTCTTGAAGAGTGGAAGATATGGGACTAAATGGTGTGAGTCTTGATTCTTTCAAAAGATATGACAGCGTCTCCCACTTTCAACAAATACTCAGCTTGCACAAAGAAGACAAAGTTCTTTGGCACTAAACATTGACCTTTAAAAACAGTGACTGCTTCAAAGAGAGGTGACTCTTCATAAAGCAAAGTCATGTGATCCACCTCTTAATGGACTTCAAAATTTTCTTTCAATCAGAAAATTTTCCTATATAAATAGGGTTGTCTCCTTAAGTTAGAGCGGGATAAGTTTTAGAGTGAGATAGAAGTTAGAGATGCTCTGAGCCACGTATCCGACTCATGTCTCTGTGAAGATGGCCTTTCACGATCAAAGCTTTCTTGAAATTTGTAGAGTTTCAAAGAGTTCAATAAATTACATTTTCAAAATTTTAATACTGTTTGATTTTTGATTCAGTGCTTGCATCTTGTTCGAGTTGTTTTTCTTGTGCATATTCAAAATATGACTCAACCTCAAATAGTATATCAATTTTGAAACGATAATCTCTGAACACACCATTGTGGAGTTTAAGCAGGAAGCCTCACAGTATAACAACTTATGTACTATTGAAATCCATTCTTATTTTCATAAGTGCTATTGAAATCTAATTTCTTGTTATCTGCTCAGATTTTACTTCTTGTTCAATTGTTTAAAGTCTTTTAACTTAGAAATGGTATAGGCAAGTTATGGAAAAATTTTTGATTAAATTTGCATTATATTCTTTCAAAATAAATTCTTGATTCTCTGAGTTAAGTGTTGGTGGCCCAGTGTCAGTTGGTCGTAGTAAAGCCTGTGTGTGGTAGGTGGTCTGGGTGGTGGTTCCTCTAAATATTAGAATCAATTACGTAGAAAGGATAAATGACAAATTTTATCAAATTTATGGGTACTGATTCAGTACTAGTTCATCCGGGGATAGATGAACAACAGACAAATCTGAAAAACACCAACCAGAGTTGAAAATAAACTCTACATTTCTATAGAAGATTGAGAACTGATATATCAAAAAGTGGGAAATGCAAAACAAAAACATAAAAGAACTATACAAAATGAACTTTTGAATTTAGAAGGTATAGAATCAAAATCTCAAGAAAATACTCACTCAATAGGATGCGAAATAGAAGCCCATTGAGCTTCTATCAAAAGATACGAACAAATTCAAAGAAGATTCAAAATTCTACATATAGAGCTATCGGGTAGCGGCCAGAAGCCACTTTAACCGGGTTAGGGTTAGACAAACCTATATGTATGTAATGTCATTTCAGATGCAAGACATAGCTTAATTCGAGGATTCCCTTCTAGGGTTAATGGAAACACAATACATCCTTTGAATAGGTGTATTTCACTTGTGTCAAACTTAGAGTTAGGTATATCAAATGATAAGAGCATTCATAAGCCTTGACTCCTAAACATTCCAAACTCAAAATTCTGACATGGATCCTAGATCGAGAAACATACCCATAATAATATCTGATATATAAAGTATCAAACTTTCAAGTAGTCAATCCAAATTGCCTTTCCTCACCAAAGATCAAACATTAGTGGCAAGCAAATGAAAAAGAACTCCAACAGTCATAATTCCAAGAGCAATTCCTTAGGAGTCTGTTTAACACAATCCTCTGAGATGGGTACCATGACAACTCTTAGCTCCAAGGCAATTGAACACCCCAAACTCTTATCCATAGAAGATGGACAAGGAAATGTTTGATGCTGAGCCAAGAAAAGAAAATATAACAAGATCATATTACGCAGGAGTCTTCTAATTCTGTTGAATATTAGACTCTTCGAGAAGATCAAATGTTGATCAAACTTAAATCTAGAAGTAGACTATTCATCTACTATTCAAGTTTAAAATATCTGAAGCTGAACCAAATATTCAAAAAATTCTCTCGATAGGTCTCCAACATTTTCTCAAATAGTATACCCAAATGATAGGCCTTCTAAAGCTCAATATGATGTGTGGCCAGAGGAGTATGTTTTGAAATGAAGCAAAGAATATTTAAGAAAAGAGGCAATCGAAGAGCATAAGAAAAAGCAAATGGTTTCTCTAAATTATCAAATGAAATAAAAGAAAAATTTAGAGAGCAATGGTACTCAAACTATGAAACAATGGAAATGAATATTCCAATGTTCACATATTTTGATAAACCCATCTTTGCAAATAATCAAAATAAAATATCCTTTTCACAAATAAACATGTTCCAAAGGAATGGGAATCTAAATGCTACTTAGAAGAAGATAGTATCAACTCATCCTCCTTTGGAAGAAATAAAAATCAAAGCTCAAGGAATAGAAATTATAGCTTCACCTTTCAAAACTATAACTTCAAATGAAGATGAAAATAGAGTTACAAAATTGAAAGATATAAAAGGAATTCAACAACAAAATAATTTACAATCCAAATCCTAAGACACTTTCCAGCTCAATTAAATAGGGTGAAAGCAAATATTTACAAAAATTACAAACTGAAAAGGAAGAAAAGAAAAACAAGAACATTTAATATTCCAAACCTAGCAAACCCTTAAATTAGGAGGTAACAAAAATAATGATGAATTAATAAAACTTTTAACTCAAAAATTATCAGGAATAGAGATAAAAGATCCCTCTTGTTCAAAAAATCAAGTAAACTTCTTAGTGGATCGAAACAAATTCATTTGTTTGAAAAACTCATGAAGAATATTCGAACAAGAAGAACAAATAAACAAATTAAAAACTTGGCATCAAATATCAAAAAACTTTTATCAAAGACCCACTCCTCAAAATTTACAATTGAGAAAAGCAACAAAACAAAACAGTTATATGATAATGACATCTATTCTTGGAATATAGATGCTGCTTTAGCAGTGTAAATCTTATAGTGCTTCGTCAAATAAAAATGGCAACTTCCTTGTTGCAGCGTGATGATTGGAGTCTTTTGTCCATTAAATCAAACTTGAGGTTTCAATGGCACATTAAAACTTTGGTGGAAAACTACCTAAGTGAAAAAGAAGATTTCATATTCTAAAAGTACAAATGAGGAAGGAGAGCAAGACTTCGATAACAAGATTGGTCTTATGCTATACAAAGCATTTCATAGGTGATCCAAGCATCTATGGAAAAGAACTTCTCCAAGTTCTTCAAAATTTAAGATGAAACTGAAGTGACCTTAAATGAGTATTATGATGTGTTCTTGTAGCCTAAATGGTAGGCGATGCTAGGTACTCTTGCTGAAGGAAGATTCCTTTATGGACTTCCTAAGGCTTTCAATGAAAAGTTCAGAATCCTTAGAAGCATGGAGGAACAATTCAATTTGACTCTCTTACTTATGGAGATCTCATAAGTATGGTCAAAAGAGAAGGTCTTAAGTTGTGTTCTCAACTTAAACTTCAATATCAAGTTAAAAAAGACCTAAAAGCTTATCGAAAAGATTTAGGTTCTTTTTGTGCCCAATATGGCATTTCGATGCCAATTCCACCTAGTCAAATTTCCAAAAATTCAAAACTGGGGAATTACCTTATAAAAATTCAAAAGATTTAAAGATAAGAAATTTAAATCTAAAAAACCCCCTGAAAATAAAAAACATCATAAAAAAGAAGTTAGATGTTTCAAATGTGGTCAAAAGGGTCATATAGCCCCTAATTGCAAAAACAAAATAAATGGCTCTGATACCATTTATAAGCAATGTCAATCTCCACAAACAGGTACCTTTCTGCTTGATTAAATTTGTATTTGTATTCTTTCAAAATAATTGTGATTCCTACAGTTAGTGTTAATTGACCCGATTAATATCAGGGTTGGTAAGGCGTAAAGCCTGTGTGTAGTGAGTGGTCCGGTGGTGGTCCTCTAAATGTTGAATCCCATTCTTGTAGAAAAGAGACAGAAATGGCAAATTTTATCAAAAAATTTGAGTACTAGTTCAAATACTAAGTTCATCGGGATAGATGAACAACTTAGATATTACAAAGAAAACAAACTTGTTTCTATAGAAGATTGGGGAGCAGTACATCAAAGTAGGAAATGCAAAACAAAACATAAAGAACTATACAAATAGGAACTTTTGAATTTAGAAAGATTATAGAATCAAAATCTCTGAAAATATACTCACTCAATGACAGGATCACGAAGCAGAAACCTATTTGAGCTACGTCAAGATCACAGAACAAATTCCAAGAAGATTCAAAATTCTACATATAGGAGCTATCAGGAGTAGCAGCCAAACCTTTAACCAGGTTAGGGTTAGACAAACCTATATGTATATGTCTTCGGGATGCAAGACATAACAAATTCCAGGATTCCCTTTTAGGATTAATGGAAACAAATACATCCTTTGGACCGGTGTATTTCACCTGTTATCCAAACTTAGAGTTAGGCTTTGTATGAATGATAGAGCATTCATAAAGCCTTATTCACAAACATTCAAACTCAAAATTATGACATGGATCTAGATCCAGGGAGAGCATACCCCTATAAACCTCTGAGTATACCACTATAAGTAATGACCATTAGTCAATCCAAATTGCCTTTTGTCCTCACCAAAAAGATCAAACATTAATTTGGCAAGCAAATGAAAGAACTCACTTGATCCATAATTCCAAAAACCAATTCATGAGAGATATTTAACACAATCCTACGAATGGAATTTCATAGCTCTTAGCTCCAAAACCAATTAAGACACCCCAAACTCCTATCCACTGAAGATGGACAGAAATGTTCAAATTAATTTTAGGCAAGAAAGAAAATACAACAAGATCATATTAACGAGGTCTTCTAATTCTTATTTGAATGTAGAACTCCTTCAGAAGATCAAATGTTAAGTCAAACTTAAAATCTAGAAGAAGTAGACTATTCTCATCTACTATTCCGGATTTAAAATATCTGAATGAACGAATATTCAAAATTCTCGAGATAGGTCTCAACATTTTCTCAAATGATGTCACCAAATGATAAGGCCTTCTGTTTCGATATGATAATAATGAGAGAATGTATTTGGAATAGACAAAGAATATTTAAGAAAAGTAATCCCGAAGAGCATAAAGAAAGAAGCAAATGGTTTTTCTCTAAATTATCAAATGAAATAAAAGAAAAATTTAGAGAACAATGAGTCAAACTATGGAAACAATGAAATGAATATTCCAATGTTCACATATTTGATATTTATCTTGCAAATAATCAAATAAAATATCCTTTCCTGAATAAACATGTTCCCAAGGAATGGAAGTCAATACCATAACGAAAAGAAGATAGTATCAACTCATCCTCCTTTGGAAAATAAAAATCAAGGCTCGGAATAGAAATTATAGCTTCCTTTCAAACTATAGCAAATGAAGATGAAAATAGAGTTACAAAATTGAAAGATATAAAAGGAATTCAACAACAAAATAATTTTACAAATCAAATCCTAGGAACACTTTCAACTCAATTAAATAGAATTGAAAGCAAATATTTTACAAAAAATTACAAACCTGAAAAGGAAGAAAAGAAGAAAAACAAAGAACATTTAATATTCAAACCTATAAAACCCCTTAAATTAGGTAATAAAAATAATGATGAATTAATAAAACTTTTAACTCAAAAATTATCAGGAATAGAGATAAAAGATCCCTCTTGTTCAAAAAATCAAGTAAACTTCTTAAGTGGATCAGAAACAAATTCATTTGTTTTCGAGGAAAACTTCTTGAGGTATTTGAACAAGAAGAAGAACAAATAAACAAGTTAAAAAAACTTATCAAAGATCGAAAACTTTTATCAAGACCCACTCCTCCAGATTTACAATTAGAGGAAAAACAACCAAAACAAAACAGTTATAACAGCAATGACATCTATTCTTGGAATATGATGCCTTTGTCCCGAACATGAAATCTTCACAGTGTAAAATTCAAATGATGCGACTCTGTATTTGTGATGATGATTGGAATCTTTGCATTCAATTAATTCTGAGGTTTGATGGCACATTAAAACTTTGGTAGGAAAACTACCTAAGTGAAAAGAAAGATTTGCTGATACAAAGTACAAATGAGGAAGGAGAGCAAGGCCTTGATAACGAAGATTAATTACATCTTTATAACAAAACATTTCATAGGTGATCGAGCATCTATGGAAAGAACTTCTCAAATTCTTCAAAATTTAAGATGTAGAACTAAGTGACACTTAAATGGTATTATGATGTGTGCTTAGCGACAATGGTAAGGCGATGCTAGAGAGCCTCTTACTTTGGAAGGAAAGAATTCCTTTATGGACTTCCTAAGGCTTTATTAAGAAAAGTTCGAGTCAGCTAGAAAGCAGCATGGAGGAACAATTCAATTGACTCTCTTACTTGGAATCTCATAAGTATGGTCAAAGAGAAGGTCTTAAGTTGTGTTCTCAACCCAAGCTTCAATATCAAGTTAAAAAGACCTAAGCTACAAAAAGATTTAGGTTCTTTTTGTGCTCAATATGGCATTTCGATGCCAATTCCACCTAGTCAAATTTCCAAAAAATCAAAACCTTATAGGGAATTACCTTATAAAAAATTCAAAAGATTTAAAGATAAGAAATTTAAATCTAAAAAACCCCCTGAAAATAAACAAAATAAAAATCATAAAAGAAAGTTAGATGTTTCAAATGTCAAAATTCAGGTCATATATTTAAATTGCAAAACAAAATAAATGTTTTTATCGGATATTGAAGAATATTGATACGAGAAAATGATGTCTTACAAGAAAGTTGTCATCTGAAACCTGCTGAAGAAAAAGAAATAGAAAAAATAGAAAATTGTTTATGTCGAATAAATGTGTTGCTTCTTGTGTCAAAGTACTTCTTGAAATGATTGATCAGATAGAAGACAAAGAAGCTAAGGCAAAATACATAAGAAAGGTTTTAGAACAACAAAATTCAAAACCAAAGCCTAAAATAAACCTTTCAAATGCCTATCAAATAAAAGATTTGTTTCAATATTATAAAAAACAAGAACCTGCAACTTTGCAAGATTTGCAGGAAGAGTAAAACAAATGCAACTAAAATTAAAGAGAATTAAAAATCTTTAATCCAAAATATAGATACAAGAATAACAAACTTAGAAATCGAAAGGAAGATTTAACAAGTGAGGCAATGAAGAAGTTGAAACTTTTGTACATAGTATGACTATTGTCTGAAAACAAAGATGGTATACAAAGATAACTTTGAAAATCAATCCACATTCTGAAAGAAGTTTTATAAACTTTAATTATTGAAGTGATTTAAATTGTATACGAAGAGTTAATCTCTGTATATTTTGCTAACACAGACTATCATGATTAGTAATGATCCTTTGAAGGTTCAATACAAAATACCACAAGGTCATATTTGCAGAAGTAGTATTTGTATTAAAACTTTAATTCTTACTAGTAAAAAATATATAAGTCATCAAATTGTTTTGGAACCCGTTTCTTCACAACTTTATCCTTTTCAAATAGATGATAAAGTTTAAAGCTAAATATAAAAATCAAGAATTCTTTTGAATTTATAAAAGGAATAGAAGTCAAAGAAATAAATCAAGTACAAGATTTTATTTCTTTAATTCAACAAAAACAAAAACATGTGAAATTTCTTCAAAAAGAAATACAATATAAAAGAACTGAAGAAAATTTACAATCAGAACAAATTCAAGAAAGAATAAAAAATATACAAAAACAAATAGAAGAAAATCTTTGTTCTTCTATACCTAATGCATTTTGGAATAGAAAACAACATATGGTTTCTTTACCATATGAAAAAGATTTCAATGAAAAACAAATTCCAACAAAAGCAAGACCTATTCAAATGGAGTCACGAACTCGGCGAATATTACGAGATTTATGATCTCATAAATAAAAAGCCCAATAAGACCGGAGTCATTCCTGTGGAGGTAATAAGGCTTTTTATGTAAAAAAGCTTAAAAATTGAAGAGGAACTCGAGGTTAGTGATTAATTATAAACCCTTGAATAAAGTCACAATGGATTAGGTATCCAATGCACAATAAAGGATTTAATTCAAAGTTTACAATGCAACAATATTTTCAAAATTCGATATGAAATCGGCTTTTTTGGCAAATCCAATTAAACCGAGAAGATAGATACAAAAGCTGCATTCTGATTCCATTTGGGCCCGTTATGAATGGAATGTAATGCGTTTAGTCTCAAAAAATACTTATACAGATTTCAAAATACTTGATGAATGAAATATTCAATGAATACACTAGATTTTTATTGTATATATTATTGATATTCTCATATTTTCAAACTCTTTAGAGGAGCATTTCAAACACTTAAAAATTTTTCAAAAAATTGTTAGAGAGAATGGTTTAGTAATCTCGGCAACAAAAATAAAATTGTTTCAAATAAAAATTAGGTTTTTAGGATTTGACATTTATAAAGGTCAAATAAAACCTATACGAGAGCAATTGATTTTGCTGCAGAATTTCTGATGAAATCGAGAATGAAAACAAGATTCTGAAGGTTTTAGGTAGCGTAGCTATGTAAGCTGAGTTTACCCAGATATAGGATTCGGTTAAACCTTTATTTCAAGGTTAAAGAAAAACCTTTACCTTGATGCGGGAACATACCCGGGGTAGTCAAATGAGTCAAAATCAGGGTTAAGGGCTTATTCTTGTATCAGCCTTTTGAAGCCTTTCCTATCATAGAGACAGATGCCTCAAATATAGGATATGGTGGTATCCTAAAACAAGATTTTCAAAACAAAATTTCAATTGTTAGATTTCCTAATTGTTTAGGTGGTCCACAATTGAATTATTCCTTGATTAAAAAAGAGATTTTAGCCATTGTTTATGCATACAAAAATTTCAAAGTGATGTTTTAACAAAAATTTCTTTTGAGAGTTGATTGCAAAGAAGTCTGAGATTTTGCAGATGTATTGTTTTGAAAGCAGATTTTTCCGGATGGCAGCTATTGTATACATTTTGATTTTGAAATTAGATTTATAAAGGTTGAATGTTTTGCACGATTTCGCTTTCTCGGGAGTACTACGGGGAAAATGAGCAAAAACAAAGAACCTATCAAACCTACTTCAAAGGCCTCTTATGCAATGAAGAAGCCTCAAACTTCAAATCGTTTCGAAGTTTTGGGGAAAACCCTCAATCCTTCTTTTCAAACTCCTCGAAATTTTCCTGCAGACAAAGCTGATTTTTGTAAGACCGAAGAATTTGATTTGAGATAAGAGACAAAATCGTAATTTTGATTCTGATAATATAATTACGGTTAAAATTAGTAATTAATTCTCTCGATCTCAGATGACCAGAGTTGCACCACAGTTGGAATCGTAAGTGAAATCCCCATTGTAGCGTAAAATTTCGCCAATTCAAGTGGTCGAATTCGCGCGTTTTATTGTCGCGTTTAGTCTTAGTAAATTTATTTTTCAATCACGTGAAAGTCACATATAACATGTATATGTGCATAATAAGTGGTATGAGTAAGAAATGATGAAATGGGCCCGGGCTGAGATAGTCATAGAATGTCAAAAGCTTGGAGAAAGAAGGTGGTAATTAAAATTATTTAGTTACTAAATGACAAAAAAAGGGAACAGTGGCCATCTCTTTAAAAATGCAACAAAAGAAGCAAAAATGTGACTTTGAAGAACCAGTAGCAGCAGTAGCCAGACAATGGCGTTTTTGGAGAGAGAGGATCAGACTTCTCTCTAAAAATACGGACGTCCAGATGGTAAGGCGGACCCGGGGTGAGGAAGGGAAAGCGTCTACGTGAGACCGAGTCTACGCGTGGAATCCGAGTTTTAGTGAGTTTCTTCAAGCTCCTCAGTAGGATTTCTCCTACGCGAAGTTTATTTCCTATTTTAAGTGTTTTACGAATGTTTCGGTTGTTTGAGGCCGTGAGGGGCCGTTTGATCGGTCCCAAAACATGGGACCGAATTGATAAAATTTTTGGGAGAAAAATGGAGCAGCCCGTGGCTGCTCTACGACTGATTTGGGTTCACAATGATGGGTTTGTGTGTTAAATCATGCTTTGATTGGTCGGTAGAATGGCGAAGTGAATTCAGGGTTCACCTCAGTGACCGTTGATTTGTGATCTTTCGGGAATAATGTAGGGGTTTCACTATTCAAGAGCAGTATATTCAAGGAATATTTTTTTGTAAAATTATGTGTTTGGTTAAGTAATTGGTCAGATTGCTTGTGTTTTGAACGTTAGCGAAATAATTTGATTAGAGCCAGTATTGTGCATGTTATTAATGATTTAATTTTATGCGAATATATTCTTGTTTTATATATTTGCATGTGATTAAAATGAGATGGAGCGCATACATGCATTCCATATACGCTGGAACATATAGAATATAGGAGTTAGTCGTGAGATGAGTCTAGAAAGAAATGGTTGGGAAGGTAGTCTAAAATGTGTTAAATTATGGATAGTCGAACAAATATATCAGCGTCGGGCGGCCCGGTTGATATATTCATCGAAGGTAATCCACAGAGCTAAATAATATATCAATCGTCGGAGCGGCGGTTGATATATATTCATCGGAGGGTAGTCCTTTGAAGCAAGATAATATATATCGATCGTCGGGCGGGCGATTGATATATATTAAAGTGGAGGTGCCACTAATAAAACAAATATTCTCATACGAGGCTTAGGCGAGTGTAGAGAGAAATCGATGAGGGCTTCGGGATCTAAGTTGGTCATGTAGACATTTAAAGTAGGATCATGCATTTGCTTGGAATGTGTGTTTACTTTGGAACATTTACTGCACTTAGGTGGTGAAGTGGCCCATAGGGGCAGATTCTCCCTGCGAGCTTTAGCTCACCGCGTGTGGATCCCCCCTTTTGGTCTGGGAGCGTGCGAGGGCGGTTCGTCCTTGGTCATTAGAAGAAAGCCGGGTTGTGGCTTTGATGTATACATGTATTAGAATTCTCTAATTTTAATGTATGTATTGTTTAAGAGTAAATATTGTAACTCTTGTAACTATGGAATATATAGTTGGATCGTAGTGGTATGCATATTGAGTATTGTTTATAGGCCCAAGTGGTCGTATTACTCATATATTGGATATATATTGCATATATTGGATTGTTTGGGACAGGATATGCAGGTATTGTATTTGGGTAGAGCTCCCAGGTACGGGAGACTACACTTTTGGGTGCACCTACAAAGTGGCGTCGAGATTGGCAGACATCCACTTGTATTCAGCGGGTTGTGAATTAGTCAATGGACCCACACAGGTTTTGGGGCGTCCTGACTTGGTATCGGAAGCTTAGGCATCCCAGAGCCACCTGGGGAGCTCGAGGTTAAGGGTATCCATACGCCTTAGAGTGTGGTTTGATGTCGGTTTAGGTATGAGTTACTGAAATCACGGGTTGCTACTAGGACACTACATGCACGTGTTTTGTGTGTTTTTGTGTGATTGGATTTTGTGAGTGTGCTTGCATGCTTGGTTGTGCGCTTGTGGTATAAGTGTTATGTGATTGGAATTTTATGAGTGATATGCTTGGTTGATAGGAATAGGATTAATTATGTGCTTGGTAGTGTGGCACATAAATGTGTAGAAGATATGTCGAGTTGTACAGTGTACAAAAACTGGAAAAAGAAAAGGAAAAGAGTAAATTTTATAAATTTATTTAGCCTATTAGGTGATGAAAATAATTTTCTAAGTTGAAGAAAATCTGAGGAAATAAATTTTTTATGAAATTATTGGGAGGAAATTTAAGAAAAAGTGGGTTAAATAAATTTTTATAAAATTATTATTTGAATATTAAGATGAAAAAATGATTTTTTGTGATTTTTAGTGATTTTTTCATGCTGCTTGGAATAATGAAAAAAAATATTTATCATGAATAATGAAAAAAAAATTTTTGATCATTAGGTTGGAAATCATCTGCCAGTAAAAATATTGCCATTGTGGGGTACCAGGTGTGCTAGCGGCCCCGGGCGCCTTGGGGGCGTGCGTGGCCCCGGGCGTCTTGGGCGCGCGAGCGGGGCGGCATCTTTGTCGGCCTGTGTGGGCTTAGCATCTGCGCGCGTGGCGGGACGTGCGCGGGCGCGTGCGCGGGCGCGGGCGCCTTGGCAGACGCGGATTGAGCCTGTGGCGTATGGCGAGTATGTGGTATGTGACGAGCCTTGGTAGCTGTGGCGGCTTGTGTGAGCGTATGGCGAGCGCGGGCGCGGCGGGTGGCAGCGGGCGCGGGCGCGAGGGCGGCGGGCGGCGGCGGGGTGAGCGGGGTGTCTTGCGTGAGGGGCGGCGGGGCGCGCGGCTGTGGCTCGGCCGAGATTTATTGCACTCGGTGCACTTTCGACTTGATTTCAGACCGGTTTTTGACTCGGTATTTTTCCTGAGTCAGTACATGAACACTGTTCATCTTGAAATTTTTCGAAAAAAAAAAATTTTTAAAAAATATTTAAAAAATCAAATAAAATCAAATAAATTTTGATAAAATTTTCGAAAAATAAAATTTTCAAAAAAAAAATAAAATTTTTTTAGAAATAAAATTTTGTTAAAAGCTTGATATTTTACATGCAAATTATTAACGTATACAGCGGCTATGTGTATGATTTGTGTCTCGGGGCTGTGTTCATGCCTCAGAGACACTGTATTGGATTAACTACCGTTTGAAATCATGATTGCGCGGTAGTTGTGTAGGAAGTAATATGCATGGTGAAATGCGTATAGGAAAAAGGGTAAATACTAAGGTTATGGGTTATGACCTTAGGGATTTGGATCATGAAATAGACAAGGCCTAAACCATTAAATAAGCGAATTAGTGTTTAGATTTAGCGCCACCTTAGGAAATGAGCAGTGCATTCATGATTATCAAATCTACCACTAATGATGCGCCCAGGTGCATTGCTAGTTAGGCGGGAAATAGAAAAATTAAATGATTCTATTGCCATTGAAATCGTAGATGGCTAGTCAGTACGAGGACGTAAGGGGCGTCCACGAGTCGCTAGTCGGGCATAATCGGTCATTTGATCGACGGGCTTTCTAGAAGTGTAGGTGTCTGAGAATCTTATCTCACGGGCGGGTATAGCGGGTAGGCAGAGGAAGATCCTAGTAACCTCAAAGGTTTAGGGCGTGTATCCTCAGAAAAGCATTCACGAGGGGAAGGATTCGATGGTAGTAGACCGTTGGTTCATCTGGAGATGAGAGAATATTAGAGGCTATGGAGATTACCTGGCGACCCGGAGATTAGGATGGTAACGTTCTAGCTAGATAATGAGGCCCAAATATGGTGGAAATGGGCAAGGACCTCTAGAGACCTTAGAGGAGTCGTTGCATGTGAATTCTCCCCTAGGGATTAGGGCGAGAATAGGTACGATATGTCGCGGTTGTGAGTTGGAGATCTCGGGGACTCTACTCACAGTGGACCTGAGGATTATGGACATGTCAGAGTTCGATGTCATCCTTGGGATGGATTGGCTAATAGTTTACAAGGTTGTTATCGATTTTGAGCGCAGGAGAGTTCGCTACACACGGGGCTGATTTTCGTGTTGTATTCGAGCTGACATGACATTTTGCCCCATACGGGTATATGAGTCCAAGTGTCGGGGACAGTTGGCGGGTTGGCTAGCGAGCCTTACCCTAGAGGACGAGGAGAGACCGGACTTAGATCTACCTCGAGTGGTTTGCGAATAGGTGGACATTGTTTTTCTAGATGAGCTACCTGGACTACCTCCACATAGGGATGTAGACTTCGGTATTGAGTTACACCACAGTACTACAACCCATCTCTATGACTCGCATAGGATGTAGGTTGAGTTGTAGGAACTCATAGTCCAACTCTGAGGGCTATTAGACAAGGGATTATGAAGCCAAGGCACTTCACCATGGGGCGCCGGTTCTAATTGCGAAGAAGGGGCGAGACCCTTCAAGCGTACGTGACTACAGGCGGTTGACAGGTTATGATCAAGAATCAGTCTGATTCTGGGGATTGATGATTTGTTGATCGGTTGAGGAGCGAGTCTACTTAGATGAACCTTGGCACTAGTTACCATCGGTGAGAGTTAGGGATACACATATCCACCCAAGACGACGTTAGGACAGCATTATGGGCACTTTGAGTTTGCGGTGATGCCCTTTGGATTAGCTGAATCGCCAGCGTATATTCATGGACCTCATGCATAGGGTGTTCGACCTTTATCTAGATCGAGTTTATCGTAGTCTTCGTGGATGACATTATGATGCCTCCCGGTCGAGTGGGAGCATGAGTATTATTGAGGATCGTCTTACGGAGTTGTTGAGAGACCATCGGTGTACACTAAGTTCGATGAGTGCTAAGTTTTTGGCTTTGCGAAGGGAGGTTTTGGGACACGTGGTGTCAGCACGGGTACTAGTCAGCCTAGAGAAGGTTTAGGCGTGATCGTTGGGAGAGACCGAATGTCGATCTTGAATCGTAGTTTCTTGGGATTAATTTGGATGTTACAGAGATTCGAGAATGGAAATTTGAAGTTGTCCATTTGAGGCGAGATCTCAGGGTTTCACCTATGGATGGACTCCGTGGTTGGGGCCGACCGTAGAGAGAGATTGAGGATCACAGGAACACCGGGATACGGGTGTTAGTATCAAGAGGAGGATTAGCTTTCTCTAGTTCGGGAAGAGCGAAGGCTTACGCTTCACTAGTTTGCGGGACTAGGGTCAGGATTGAGCATGATTGACGGGATTTCCCCAGGGACAGGGATCCTAAGATTTTGGGACAATACATTCCCAGTTGGCCGTAGAGACGGGGAGAGTATCTGATTCGTTTATCGCACCACTGGTAAGGGGTTAAGGAACTAGTTCCAGTTTCGGGGGTCTTTATCTGAAGCACTTCCCGGCCCAACACCCGATAGACAGGAGGGCGAGTGTGGGTCGAAGTCAGGGACAGTTTAGAGTTGCGCAGCGGAAGCGTGGTGAGCCTTAGGGTGGTAGACCTATTGGTCGTCGATGTCAGGCTTGACATGGGTGAGATGACAACCATTGGGTTGTCAGTAATTGAGACTTAGCCGGGTTGTCATACTCAACACGGCATTGGATTTGGGCTTAGAGGTTAAGGCCTTTAGAGAAGCCAAGTATAGATGTTCTTCCCTAGGGTGTAGGGGGAAGTTGTTTGGATAGGTCGGTATGAGTGAGATCTCTGGATTACGCGCTCATGGTGGACCGGGAGTGGGTGCAGTGTGGTGTTCACACTCATGGTGAGTGTGGGTTAGGTGTCTTTAGGACTCGTCCAATGAGACTCATATTGAGACCAAATGTAAGAGGCTCGAAAGTGTAAAGCAGAAGTTATGTGCCCGAGATGAAAACACAGGGACAGGGTTATCGCGCAGACTTAGAGTTGAGCGATAGGAGTCAGGGGTGACTCGAGGGTTGGATACCCTTTGGAAATTGCATTGGGTGTTGTTGAGCTGGCAAGGGCTCGGTAAATGGATGTCATGCATGACATGGATGGGTGTGAGTCCATGGGATGAGTCGATGATTAGCGACCTTGGAGAGGATGTGGCTTACACCAGCGGGGTGTGTAGGATGCGATGTGTATGGATTACATACGGGTGTTAGAGGGCATATTGCGAACATGTGTCCTGGATCATAAGGGTAGAGGATAAATTGCCCTTAGTGGAATTCGCCTACAACAACAGTTAACAGGCGAGTGTACGAATGGCACCATATGAGGCATTGTATGGAAGGCCATGTAGATCAGATTATGTTGGGCCAGAAGTGGAAGGCTCCATCATTTAGTCACGATCTGATTAGAGACACCTATGAGAAGGTGAGCTTGATATGATAAGCGTCTTCTTGTTTCGAGCCCGACAAAGAGCTATGCGTGTGCGACGTCGACCCTTAGAGTCCGAGGTTGGTGATCGCGTTTTCTTGAGGGTGATGCCTAAGAGAGGAGTGGTCAGGTTCGGCAAGCATGAGAAGCTATCGCCGAGATTCATTGGACCTTTCGAGATACTCGAGAGGATAGGCACCATAGCGTACCGGTTGGCGTTATCGCCCAGCATGACAGGTGTCCACGAGGTATTTCACGTCTCCATGCTCAGTATATTCGGATCCGGCCCGTGTGGTGGATTGGGAATTGATTGAGATTGTGTGATGGGACCTTTGAGGAGGGGCCCAGGGTCGTGTTGTGGCCGGGTGATCCCGGGTTTGCGTATGGTCGTGGGGCTAGTGAGTGCTATGACAGCCTTGTGGAGTGGAGGAGGAGTCAGCGTGAGTTTGCTTGAGAGGACACGATCTTGAACTTTCTCTCTCCTTCTTGTTTTAGGGATGAAGAGTCGTAATTTAGTCGTTTAAGGTTTAAATGATTAGTTTACATGCATGATAGAGTGCGCGTTGCATATGCATGTGCACGATTATGATAGTCCTGAATTTCGGGGCGAAATTCTTTTTAAGGAGGGGAGAATGTAAGACCCGAGAAATTCCAATTTACGGAATAAGAATGAAATCGTAATTTTGATTACAAAATTATAATTACGGTTAAAAGTCCGTAATTAATTCTCTAGATCTCCCGGATGAAGAAGCAGTTGCATCGTTGGGTCGTCTCCTTGAAATCTAGCTAGCACGTAAAATTTCGCGATTTCTTGAGACGGTCGGGTCGTAGCGTTTTGACGTCGCGTTTGGTCTTGAAATAAATTGATTTTCGATGCGACGAAAGTCACATATAACATGTGCTCATGTGCCATAAGTGGTATGAGTAGAGAAATGATGAAAATGGGCCAGGTGAGATAGTCATAGAATGCCAGCTTGGAGAAAGAAGGAATTAATTAATTAAATTGGTTAGTTACTAAATGACAAAAGAGAGCAGTGGCCATACTCTTTAAAATGCAACAAAAGAAGCAAAACGCGACTTTGAAGAGACCCGGTAGCGTGATAGCGGACAATGGCGTTTTGGAGAGAGGAGGATCGGACTTCTCTAAAAATACGGATGATCAGGCGTTGGCGGACTTGAGTGAAGGAAAAGCGATCACAGCAGACGAGTTTCTGACTTGGAGATGGGTTTTAGTGAGTTTCTTGAGCTCCTCAGTGGGATTTCTCCTACTTGAGTTTTATTCTATTTTAAGTGTTTCACAGATGTTTACGGTTGTTTGAAGGCCGTGAGAGCCGTTTGATCGGTCGAGTATGGGATAGAGATTGATAAATTTTGGGAGAAAAATGGAGCGGCCGTGTTTGCTCTGCAGCTGATTGGGTTCTATTAGTGGGTTTGTGTGTTAGAATCATGCTTTGATTGGTCGAGTAGGAATGTGGCTGAATTTCGGGTTCACTAAGTGAACCCCGTTGATTTGTGATCTTTGGGAATAGTAGTAGAAATTTCACTATTCGAAACAATATTCAGAATATATTTTTCGTAAAATTATATGTTTGGTTAAGTAGTGAATCGAATTGCTTGTGTTTTGAACATTAGCCCAAGAGAGCTAATTTTGATTCGTGAAATGATAATTTCATAACATGTTTGTGTGATTTAATTTTTATGCGAATATATTCATGTTTATATATTTGCATGTGATTAGACTGTGATGGAACTGGCATACATGCATTCCATATGCACTGAAACATCCTAGGAATATAGGAGTTAGTGCATGAGATGAGTCTAGAGAAAATGGTTCGGAGGGTAGTCTAAAATGTTAATTATCGGAGGGTAGTCCAAATCAAATAATATATCAACCGTCGGAGTGGCCCAAACATATATATCTACCTGAGGGTAGTCCATTAAACTAAATAATATATCAACCTGGTCTGAGTGGCCTAATGGATATATATTCATCGGAGGGTAGTCCACAACAATAATACAGCATATATCAATCGGGGCTCGGAGTACCTAACTGATATATATTCACCTGAGGGTCGCCTACCAATAAAACAACATTCTCATACGAGGCTTAGTGGGAGTGTGAGAGAGCCTGAGGACTCCTGGATCCTCGAGTTGGTCATGTAGACATTCAAGTAGGATCATGCATTTGCTTGAATGTGCGTTTACTTTGGAACATTGTGACCGCATCTAGTGTGAGAATACTTTAGTGGCGATTCTCCTATCGAGCTTTAAATTTCTCACCCCGTCGTGGGATCCCCCTTTTTACAGGTACAGGGAGCGTACGAGGAGACGGCTCTGGTCCTTGAGGTCGTATTAGAAGAAAGCCTGGCCAGGGCTTTGATGTATACACAATAGAATTCTAATTTTAATGTATGTATTGTTTAAGAGTAAACATTGTAACTCAGAATCTATGGAATATATAGTTGGACTTAGTGGTATGCATATCGAGTATTGTTTATAAGCCCAAGTGGTCGATACTCATATATACTGATATATATTGTATATATTTGATTGTTTGGGGACAAGATATGCAGGTATTGCATTTGGGTAGAGCTCCCGTACAAAGGAGACTCAGCCTGATTTTCTAGTATGCCAAACTGACATCCACTAGATTCCGCGGTCGACGGCAAACACGGACTTCGGTTTTCAGCGCCGATTTTGTTGCTCCAAATCTTAGAACCTGATCATATATCAGTTTCTGGTGAGATTGAATTCAAAAAGATTTTTCAAAATGAAAAGTATTTCATTTCCAACGAAATACTCAAAACCCGTAAATTCTACGAATTTATACTCGTAGATACGGAGTCTGTTCAAATTTCTCATGTCATGAACCCTGAGGGAAATGACATTGCTTATTCAAAATGCAAAATTTTGAAAGTTATAAATGAGAAGGATTGGGATCAAAATATTTTTACTCACAAAAGATTTTCTGAACACTTTGATCCTCAAACCTTTGATTTTTATGATTATAAAAATGCTTGGTATCATACTTTAGACAAAGCCAAAACTCATTCTTGGTTTTTCAACTGGAATGAAAAAGTTCAAAAAACTTTTCCAAATTGGTTTCAGGAATGGTGGCTTCTTTTGGGAGCTAATCCAAATATTTTCTGTCCTGAAATTATAAAAAGTTTTGATTACTTCAAATCAAACTGTGAGCTTTTTCCCTCTCAGAAATAAGACTCACTTTCTTTGTTCAATTAAGAATCCTCGATTCTTGTTGGGATTTTTGCACCCATCAATCCCATCCAAGCCCATTCCCCAAGTCTTTGGTTAGGGAATTCAAAATTAAATGGTGGGTCGCTTCAAACTCGTATCTAAAGTTTTAGTTGCCAAAATGGACTGAAGCCCAAAAGCCCAAATTGAAAAAGCCTTCAACCTCAAAGGTACCTGTTTGGTCCCAACCTTTGCCAGGCCCAATAACTAGAAACTCATTTCCTTCAAATACAGCCAGGGCCTATCTCAAACAAATCCAAGAAGAAGCCGACGTAGACGCTTTCAAACTCGCCGACTCGTAATTCGATGAGGGGATGACATGTTAGGCAAAGACAACTTTCCTCCAAAGAAATGAAGACATGTGCTACGGTCTCCCCTACACTCCCCTCGAGTAAGGAAGACATCAATATCTTCAAAAGCCTTTGCCTCAGAGAGCGTACAGGCACAAGAATCCCAAGAAATCAATTCTACATGTTATCCACTGACAGGTTTACTGAAGAGTGGAAGATATGGGGATACAAATGGTGTGACAGAGTCTTGGATTCTTTCAAAAGACACTGACAAGCTGTCTCCCACTTTCAAAAAGCAAATACTCCACTTGCACAAGAAGACAAAGTTGCTGACACTAAAGCAAGTGACCCTTCAAAAAGCAAGTGACTCTTCAAAAAGAAGGTGACTCTTCAAAAAGAAGGTGACTCTTCATAAAAGCAAAAGTCATGTGATCCATCAGGTAATTTCAAAAATTTTCTTTCAAACTAAAATTTTCTATATATGAGGGGTCATTTTTAGTTGTGCTATGATAAGTTTTGAGCCGCATGCAGGTTGGGAGAGAAGCCCGAGAGCCCCAGATCCAGCCTTCATCTCATTGTTAAGCTTTTTCTGATCAAAAGCTTTCAACAAGTTTGTAAGTTTTCAAAGTTCAATAAATTACATTTCAAATTTCAATACTGTTTGAATTTTGATTCAATTACCTGCATACTGTTCAGTTGTTTTTACTGTGCATATTCAAATATATTCAATATCAAATAGTATATACGCCTGAAACCAAGAATTTCCCCCGAACACCATTGTGGAGTTTAAAACAGAAACCTTCGTATAACAACGCCGCCGCATTTCATTGAAATCAAATTTATCAAGTATCGCCAAATTTACTTACTGTTCAAATTGTTTAAAGATCCTGCTTAGAAATGGTATCAAAAGGAAGGAGAGCAATGATCCTTTTGGATTTCTAATGAGGAAGGAGAGCAAGACTCAATAACAAGATTGGTCTATGCTATAACAAAACATTTCATAGGTGATCCAAGCATCTATGGAGAAAGAACTTCTCAAATTCTTCAAAATTTAAGATGTAGAACACTAAGTGACCTTAAATGGTATTATGATGTGTTCTTAGCAACCTTAATGGTAAGAGCTGATGCTAGAGCCTCTTACTGGAAGGAAAGATTCCTTTATGGACTTCCTAAGGCTTTCAATGAAAAAGTTCAAGAATCCCTTAGAGAAAAGCATGGAGGAACAATTCAATTTGACTCTCTTACTTATGGAGATCTCATAAGTATGGTCAAAAGAGAAGGTCTTAAGTTGTGTTCTCAACTTAAACTTCAATATCAAGTTAAAAAAGACCTAAAAGCTTCTAAAAAAGATTTAGGTTCTTTTTGTGCTCAATATGGCATTTCGATGCCAATTCCACCTAGTCAAATTTCCAAAAAATCAAAACCTTATAGGGAATTACCTTATAAAAAATTCAAAAGATTTAAAGATAAGAAATTTAAATCTAAAAAACCCCCTGAAAATAAAAAACATCATAAAAAAGAAGTTAGATGTTTCAAATGTGGTCAAAAGGGTCATATAGCCCCAAATTGCAAAAACAAAATAAATGTTTTATCAGATAATGAAGAAGAATATTATTCTGAGAATAATAGTTCATCTTCTGAAACTGATAAATCTCAAACACCTTCAGAAAAAGAAATAGAAAAAATAGAAAATTGTTTATACAACAACATGTTAATCATTGCTCAAGAATTACTTTTGAAATGATTGATCAGATAGAAGACAAAGAAGCAAGTAAAATACATAAGAAAGGTTTTAGAACAACAAATTCAAAACCAAAGCCTAAAATAAACCTTTCAAATGTTTATTTAAATAAAAAGATTTGTTTCAATATTATAAAAAACAAGAACCTGCAACTTTGCAAGATTTGCAGGAAGAGGTAAAACAAATACAACTTCAAATTAAAGAATTAAAAATCTTTAATCAAAATATAGATACAAGAATAACAAACTTAGAAATCCAAAAGGAAGATTTAACAAGTGAAACCAATGAAGAAGTTGAAACTTTTGTACATAGTATGACTATTGTACAAAAACAAAGATGGTATACAAAGATAACTTTGAAAATCAATCCTGACTACAAAGAAGTTTTTATAGCTTTAATTGACTCAGGAGCTGATTTAAATTGTATACCGGAAGGATTAATCCCTACTGTATATTTTGTAAAAACTTCTCAAAGACTATCAACAGTTAGTAATGATCCTTTGAAGGTTCAATACAAAATACCACAAGGTCATATTTGCAAAAATGGTATTTGTATTAAAACTTCATTCTTACTAGTAAAAAATATAAGTCATCAAATTGTTTTAGGAACCCCGTTTCTAACACAACTTTATCCTTTTCAAATAGATGATAAAGGATTAAAAACTAAATATAAAAATCAAGAAATTCTTTTTGAATTTATAAAAGGAATAGAAGTCAAAGAAATAAATCAAGTACAAGATTTTATTTCTTTAATTCAACAAAAACAAAAACATGTGAAATTTCTTCAAAAAGAAATACAATATAAAAGAACTGAAGAAAATTTACAATCGTAATGAAATTCAAGAAAGAATAAAAATATACAAAAACAAATAGAAGAAAATCTTTGTTCTTCTATACCTAATGCATTTTGGAATAGAAAACAACATATGGTTTCTTTACCATATGAAAAAGATTTCAATGAAAAACAAATTCCAACAAAAGCAAGACCTATTCAAATGAGTCCTGAACTCCTTGAATATTGCAAAAAAGAGATTTATGATCTCATAAATAAAAAACTAATAAGACCCAGTCATTCACCATGGAGCTATGCAGCTTTTTATGTCCAAAAAGCTTCTGAAATTGAAAGAGGAACTCCAAGGTTAGTGATTAATTATAAACCCTTGAATAAAGTCCTACAATGGATTAGGTATCCAATACCTAATAAAAAGGATTTAATTCAAAGGATTTATAATGCAACAATATTTTCAAAATTCGATATGAAACAGGCTTTCGCAAATCCAAATTAAAACTGTAAGATAGATACAAACCGCATTTAAGGCCCATTTGGACATTATGAATGGAATGTAATGCCGTTTGGTCTCAAAAATGCCCCTTCTGAATTTCAAAATATGATGAATGAAATATTCAATGAATACACTAGATTTTCTATTGTATATATTGATGATGTTCTCATATTTTCAAACTCTTTAGAGGAGCATTTCAAACACTTAAAAATTTTTCAAAAAATTGTTAGAGAGAATGGTTTAGTAATCTCGGCAACAAAAATAAAATTGTTTCAAATAAAAATTAGGTTTTTAGGATTTGACATTTATAAAGGTCAAATAAAACCTATACAAAGAGCAATTGATTTTGCTAGCAAATTTCCTGATGAAATCAAAGACAAAACACAGTTACAAAGGTTTTTAGGTAGCCTTAACTACAGAATCGAAGTTACCTAAACCTTATGGGATCGGGATGAACTTTATTCAAAGGTTAAAGAAACCCTTACCTTGGTCCGAGGAACATACCAGTAGTCAAACAGCCAAAATCCGTGTTATGAACTCTTGCTTAGGTATCCTTCACCCAAGCCTTTCTCATCATAGAGACAGATGTTTCAACATGTGGATATGGTATCTCTAAAACAAGATTTTCAAAACAAAATTTCAATTGTTAGATTTCACTCTAGTGTTTGGAGTGGTCCACAATTGAATTATTCAACGGTTAAAAAAGAGATTTTAGCCATTGTTTTATGCATACAAAAATTTCAAAGTGATGTTTTTAACAAAAATTTCTTTTGAGAGTTGATTGCAAAAAGGCAAAGAGATTTTGCAAAAAGATGCTCAAAACCTTGTTTCAAAATGCATTTTTCCAGATGGCAAGCTATCAGATTTTTTGATTTTGAAATTGAATTTATAAAAGGTTCTTCAAATGTTTTAATTCGATTTTCTGAATTTTACAGGAAAATGAGCAAAAACAAAGAACCCATCAAACCTACTCAAAGGCCCTTATGCAATGAAGAAGCCTCAAACTTCAAAACTGCTTCGTTTTGGGAAAACCTCAATCCTCTCTTTCAAACTCCTCGTAAATTTGTCACCAAACAAAAAAGAGCGTATTTTTGTAAGACCCGAGAAATTCCAATTTCTGGAATAAGGGCAAAATCGTAATTTTGATTACAATATTATAATTACGGTTAAAAGTCCGTAATTAATTCTCTAGATCTCAGATGACGAAACGGATTGCACCGTTAACGCTCGGCAATCAGCTAGCACGTAAAATTTCGCAATTTGTCGAGATACCGAGCTCCGCACGCTTTTTCTCGAGGCATCGCAAGCCGTGCCAGAATTGATTTTCGAGCAAGACGAAAAGTCACATATAACATGTGCTCATGTGCCATAAGTGGTATGAGTAGAGAAATGATGAAAATGGACGGCTGAGATAGTGCCGAATGTCAAAACTGGAGAAAGAAGGGAATTAATTAATTAAAATTATTTAGTTACTAAATGACAAAAAAAGGGAACAGTGGCCATCTCTTTAAAAATGCAACAAAAGAAGCAAAAACGTGACTTTGAAGAACCAAGAGCAGCAGAGCTTTATTAATGGCGTTTTTGGAGAGAGAGGATCAGACTTCTCTCTAAAAATACGGACGATCCGACCAGAGGCGACTCTGGTGAGAAGGAAACGACCACGCTGAACTGTGCCACGCCGTGGAACCGGCTTAGTGAGTTTCTTCAAACTCCTCAAGTAGGATTTCTCCCTACTTGAGTTTTATTCCTATTTTAAGTGTTTTACGAATGTTTCGGTGGTTTGAGGCTGTGAGGGGCCGTTTGATCGGTCCCAAAACTTGGGACCGAATTGATAAAATTTCGAGAAATGGAGCAATCTCGTGGTCGCCTATCATCAACATTCGTTCACAATGATGGGTTTGTGTGTTAAATCATGCTTTGATTGAATTCGGGCCTGAATGGCCGTGAATTTCGGGTTCACTAAGTGAACCGCTGATTGCGGATCTTCTGAATAAGTAACCGAGGGTTTCACTATTCCCAAACAATATTCAAGAATATATTTTTGTAAAATTATGTGTTTGGGTTAAGTAATTCGAATCTAATTGTTTTCAGGTTGGAACATTAGCCCAAGAGAGCTAATTTTGATTCAGAAATGATAATTTACAACATGTCTAGGTGATTTACCTTTATGCGAATATATTCATGTTTATATATTTGCATGTGATTAGATTCGAGATGGAACTCGCATGTGATTCCATATGCACTGAAACATCCTAGGAATATGTGGAGTGGCGCAAGGAGATGAGTCTAGAGAAAATGGTTCGGAGGGTAGTCTAAAATGTTAATTATCGGAGGGTAGTCCAAATAATATAACAACCGCCTGAGCACTTCACTGATATATATTCATCGGAGGGTGTCCACAACTAAATAATATATCAATCGTCTGAGCGCCCGCTTGATATATCTGTCGGAGGGTAGTCCACAACAAATAATATATATACTCAATCGCCTGAGCGGCCCAATTGATATATATTCACTGAGGCTGCCCACTAATAAAACAAATATTCCCTACACGAGGCTTAGGCGAGTGAGAGAGCTCATGAGACTCCTGGATCTAAGTTATCGCGTAGACATCTCAAGCAGGGACTCATGTATTTGTTTGAATGTGTTTACTTTGGAACATTGCATCGCACTTAGGTGGTGAGTAGCCCACTTGCATGACATTCTCCCACCGAAGCTACCACCCCGTCGTGGATCCCCCCTTACGTGCAGGAGCGCAAGGCGCAGGTGTGAGACAGGCAAGGCAAAAGGCAAAAAAGGCAATTTCCTTCTCGTCTCGAGGTATTAGAAGAAAGCCTGTCAGGGCTTTGATGTATACATGTATTAGAATTCTCTAATTTTAATGTATGTATTGTTTAAGAGTAAATATTGTAACTCTTGTAACTAAGTGGAATATATAGTTGGATCAGAGTGGTATGCATATTGAGTATTGTTTATAGGCCCAAGTGGTCGATACTCATATATTGGATATATATTGCATATACTGGATTGCTCGGGACAGATATGGTGTATTGTATTTTGGGTAGAGCCCCAGACAAAGGAGACTCGCCTCGATTTTTCTAAAGTGGTGTCGGTAAACCTACATCACTTGTATTCGGCGGTTGATCTGGGTAGTCAATGGACCCCTGGCTGGGGGCGCCATAAATTGTGAACAGAGCCTAGGGGCATAATGAATACCTAAAGGAGCTCCTAAGTTAGGTATCCATCACCACTAGGGTGTGGTTTGATGTCTCTATTTAGGTATGATTACCTAGGAAATCACTAAGTTAACACTCGTGGGACACTACATGCACGGTTTTGTGTGTTTTGTGTGATTGATTTTGTGAAGGTGTGTGTTGTGGCTGCTTTGGTCAGGCATAACATGGAACTATAAGTGTTATGTGATTGAATTTTATGAGTGATATGTTTGCTGATAGCATAGATGATGTGTGCTTGTGATTAGTACATAAATGTGTAAGATATGTCGAGTTGTACAGTTGTACTAAACTGAAAAAGAAAAGGAAAGAATGTAAATTTATAACGATGAAATATTAGGTGATGAAAATAATTTTCTAAGTTGAAGAAAATCTGAGGAAATAAATTTTTATGAAATTATTGGGAGGAAATTTAAGAAAAAGTGGGTTAAATAAATTTTTATAAAATTATTTCGAATATTAAGGAGTATGAAAAAATGATTTTTGTGGATTTTTAGTGATTTTTCATATCGCTGAAATAATGAAAAAATATTTATCATGAATAATGAAAATTTTGATGCAAGAGGTTGGAAATCATACCGCAATAAAAAAATGTTGTATCGCGGAGCCGGGTGTTCGCGCTGGCGCCGCGGGCGCGCGCCGGGCGTACCGGGCGCGCGAGGCAAAATGGCAGGCGCGGCGCGCGCTCGCGGCGCGCGGCAGCAGCGGAGAGCGCGCGGGCGCGCTGGACGGGCGGGCGCGCGGACGGGCGCGGCGCTACACAGATGGCTGGCTAACAGGGCGCTAGGATCTACAGTACGGCGGCGAGCGGTGTGCGCAAAGCAGGGCGGTGCAGGTGCGCGCGGGCTCCGGCGCCCCTGTCGAAGGATCAGGCACCTTGCGGTACCGACTGATTTTCGAATCCGGCTTTTTTGACTCTGATTTTCCAGAGTCGCATACGAACACCGTTCATCTTGAAATTTTTCGAAAAAATTTTTATTAAAATATTTAAAATCAAATAAAATCAAATAAATTTTGATAAAATTTCGTAAAGGTACCAAAAAATAAAATTTTTGAAAATAAAATTTTGTTGAAACAATATTTTACATGCAAATTCATTGCGTATATTAATCGAGCTATGTAGAAGGATTTGTGTCTCTTGGCCGTGTTCATGCCTCGTAGACATCAGATCGATTTCTAACTACCGTTTGAAATCATGATCAAGGCAGAGTTGTGTAGAAGTAATATGCATGGTGAAATGCGATAGAAAAAGGGTAAATACTAAGGTTATGGGTTATGACCTTAGTGGGATTTGGATCATGAAATGAACAAGAGTCGAACCTTACGAAATAAACGAATTAAGTGGTTGGAATTTAGCGCCACTTAGAAAAAATGAACGGTCTGTCGATGATTAAGTCTACTAGTAATTGGCGTGTGCATTGCCAGTTGGGATTTAAAATGAAAATTAAATGATTCTATTGCCATTGAAATACTGGGAGATACTACGCATGGCACGCAGGGCGCTCCATGTAGTACCGGTCGCATAATCGTTGCTCGATCAAAGAAGCCACGAGGCTGTAGGTATTACAGAGAATGCTATCTCACGGGCGGGTATAGCAGGTAGACAGGAAGATCCTTGTAACCCCTCAAAGGTTTAGGACGTATCATCCTCCGACATTCACAGGGGGGAAAGGATTCGATGGTAGTAGACCATTGGTTCATGCAGAATGAGAAAGTGTTAGAGGCTATGGAGATTACCTCTGACGCGAATTGCGATTAGGGATAGCTGCGTTCTAGCTAGATAATGAGGCCCAAATATGGTGGAAATGGGCAAGGACCTCTAGAGACCTTAGAGGAGTCAAGCCAGATGCGACCTCCTTAGGATTAGGCGAATAGGTACGATATGTCGTTGTGAGTCGAGATCCTCGGACTCTACTCACAAAGGACCCGAGGATTATGGACATGTCGAGTTCGATGTCATCCTCCTCGGGGATGGATCGCTAATAGTCATAAGGTTGTTATCGATTTGAGCTGCCAGAGAGTTACCGCCACACACAGATCTTGCACTCGTGTTGTATTTCGTAAAGGGCATGACATTTTGCCTATACAAAGATATTTATCTCAAGTGTCGTGGATACCAGCGGGTCAAGCAATGAGTCTTACCTCTAGAGACGATAAGCGAGACCAGACTTAGATCTACCCCGAGTATTTGCGAATAGGTGACATTAGTTTTTCCGCATGAGTTACTCGGACTACCTCCACATGTGGGATGTAGACTTCAGACGAGTTACACTGGTGTACTACAACCATCTCATGACTCCGCATGATGGCAACTTGAGTCAGAGGAACCCAGAGTCCAACCACAAGGGCTATCGACAGTGGGATTATGAACCGAGCACTTCACCATGGGGCGCTTCCTGGCTCTAATTGCGAAGAAGAGGGCAAGACCCTTCAACCGTGCATTGACTACGTGCGCTTGAACAAGGTTATGATCAAGAATCTGCACTCCATTACCGAGGATTGATGATTTATTTGATCGGGCTGAGAGGAGCGAGTCTACTTCCAAGATAGACCTTCGCACCAGTTACCATCAGTCGAGAGCAGGATGTACATATCCCAAGACAACATAGTGACGCCAAGCATGGGCACTTTGAGTTTACGGTGATGCCCTTTCGACTGACGAATGCTAAATACATTCACGGACTCCTGGGCGGCAGGGTGTTCCAACCTATCTAGACTGGGCTTTGTCGTAGCTTCGTGGGATGACATTTTCCTGATCCTGGCCCCACCGTGAAAGTGGGAGCATGAGTAATATTCGAGATCGCCTTACGCTTGCCGAGACCATCAGCCGTACACTAAGTTCGCAGGCGCTAAGTTTTAGCCATCGGCGGAGGTTGGGACACGTGGTGTCAAATACCCGTGGAGGCTAGTCGACCTAGAGAAGGTCGAGAAGTGTTGATGCGTCGAGAGACCGGTCGTCAATCTTCGATACGTAGTTTTCGGGATTGACCGATATTACAAGAGATTCGAGAATGGGCTGAAGTTGTCCATTTGAGGCAGGATTATAGGGTTTCACCTATGGGACATGGACTCCATGGTTGGGGAGCCTGACCATAGAGAGAGAGATTGAGGATACCGGGAACACTCGGGATACGGGTGTTGGTATCAAGAGGGAGGATTAGCTTTCTCCTAGTTCGGGAAGAGGTGTATACTTCGCTTCACACTAGTTTCGTGACTGTGGTCGGATTGGAGCATGATTGACTCGGATTTCAGTGACAGGATCCCAAGATTTTGGGACAATACAACCCTGGGCTGGCCGTAGACGTGAGAGAGCATAGCTTCATTCCTCCACACCCTAGTAAGGGTTGTGAGGAACTAGTTTCGCTTCGGGTGTTATACAAGACTTCCAAAGAATTGGCTGCACTGCAGGGGCCGCAGTGTGGGTCAAGTCGTGATGCGAGTTGCGCAATAAAGCGCAGGAACCTTAGGTGGTAGACCTATTGGTCAGCCGATGTCAAGCTTGACATTGGTGAGATGACAACCATCGGGTTGTTAGTAATCAGGACTTCTAGCCGGCTGTCATAATTGACACCTGCATCGATTCGGGGCTTAGGAGGTTGGCGCCTTTAGAGGAAGTCACATAGATGTTCTCCTGTGCGTAGGGGGAGTCGGGATCGATAGTCGGACAGTGATGGTGAGATCTTTAGATTCGCCATGGTGGACCCGGAGTGGGTGCACTAGATGGTCATTCACCACCATGGTGAGCGTGGTCGAGTTTGCCTTGTGGACTACGTCCAATGAGACCTATAATGAATCAGAAATGTAAGAGGCTCGAAGTGTAAGCCGAGAAGTTATGTGCCCGAGATGAAAATACGTGGACAGTGGCTATCGCTGTACTTGAAGTCGAGGATAGGAGCCTGTGCGACTCCGGAGGGTCAGATAAATCTTCTGAAATCAGATTGCGTCAGCTGAAATGGCAAGGGCCTCTGGGTGAATGGATGTCATGCATGACATGGACTAGATTGACGGTCCATGGGATTGTCAATGATTGTGACCTTGGAGAGGTTAGCGCTTACACACCAAGCAAGAGTTGTGTAGGATTACGGTGTATGGATTACATACGGTGTTGAGGGCATATCATAACATGTGTCCCGATCATAAGGGCAGTATAAATTGTTCTGCTGAATTCGCCACACAACAAGCACAGCGAGTGTACGGTCGGCACCATATGAGGTATTGTATGGAAGGCCATGTAGATCATCATATGTCAACCCGCAGGTGGAAGAGAGCGCCCATCAATCGGTCCCGATTCGACAGAGACACCCCAAGAGAAGGCGAGCTTGATATGATAACGCCTTCTTACTTCGCCCGCAGCCGACAAAAGAGCTGGCGTCGATGCGACGCCGACCCTCCTAGGAGTCCGAGGTTGGTGATCGCTGCCGAGGGTGTCGCTAAGAGAGGAGTGTCGTGCCCTAGCTAGCTTATAGCTATCGCGAGATTCATCGACCTTTCGATACTCGAGAGGATAGGCACCATAGCATACCTAAGATGCTATCAAAGCATGACAAAAGTCCACGAGGTATTTCACGCCTCCATGCTCCGTAAATATATTCCGATCCAGCCCATGGTGGATTGGGGATGATTGAGATCGACACCGATGGGACCTCGAGGAGGGACTGTGGTGCATTGTTTGTAGTCGTGATCAAGCCATAATGCAAGACCGCGGAGGTTGGCAGGAGTGCTAAGTGACAAAGACCGTGGGAGTGGAGGAGTCAACGTGGAGCGAGGACACGATAAGGGCCACCTATCCCTTCTTGTTTAGGGATGAAGGTACGTAATTTTAGTCGCTTAAGGTTTAAATGGATATTTACATGCATGATAGAGTGCGCCGCTAGATGGCATGTGCGCGACAGTGATAGTCCCGACTCGGCGAAATTCTTTAAGGAGGGGAGAATGTAAGACCCGAGAAATTCCAATTTCGAATAAGGGCAAAATCGTAATTTTGATTACAAAATTATACTACGCTAAAAGTCCGTACTAATTTCTAGACTTCGTATGAAGAAACAGTATTGCATCGCTGACCGCCTCGCCGAAATCTAGCTAGCACGTAAAATTTCGCAATTTGTCGGCATAATGAGTCGGGTATCGCCAGCATCGCCGTGCCAGAATTGATTTTCGATATGCATTTAAAGTCACATATAACATGTGCCTATGCCATAAGTGGTATGAGTAGAGAAATGATGAAATCGGACGGCCGAGATAAATAATGTCAAACTGAGAAAGAAGGAATTAATTAATTAAATTGACGACATTAAATGACAAAAAAAGGGAACAAAGTACTATCTCTTAAAAAATGCACAAAAGCAGCAAAACGTGACTTTGAAGAACCTCGCAGCGCAGTAGCTTCGACAATGGCGTTGGGAGAGAGGGTGATCGTAATTTCTCTAAAATACGACGATCCGACCGTAGGCGGACTTCGGGGTGAGAAGGGAAAACGATCTACGCGGAACAGGCTACGCGTGGAATCCGGTTTTAGTGAGTTTCTTCAAACTCCTCGAAGTAGGATTTCTCCCTACTTGAGTTTTATTCCTATTTTAAGTGTTTTACGAATGTTTCGGTTGTTTGAGGCCGTGAGGGGCCGTTTGATCGGTCCCAAAACATGGGACCGAATTGATAAAATTTTTGAGAAATGAGCAGCCCGTGGTCGTCTACTAGCTGATTCGTTCACAATGATGGGTTTGTGTGTTAAATCATGCTTTGATTGAATTCTCCGGCTCTGAATGGTCATGAATTTCGTCTACTAAGTGAACCGTTGATTTATGGATCTTTCGAATATAACCGAGGGTTTCACTATTCTCAAAACAATATTCAAGAATATATTTTTGTAAAATTATGTGTTTGGTTAAGTAATTCGAATCGACCAGCCAGGTTTGAACATTAGCCCAAGAGATTAATTTTTGATTCGTGAAAATGATAATTTCATAACATGTTTGTGTGATTTAATTTTATGCGAATATATTCATGTTTATATATTTGCATGTGATTGGGGACCGGAGATGGAATCGCATACATGATTCCATATGCACCTGAACATCCTAGGAATATAGGAGTTAAGGCATGAGATGAGTCTAGAGAAAACGGTTCGAGGGTAGTCTAAAATGTTAATTATCGCGAGGGTAGTCCAAACAAATAATATATCAACCGTCTGAGCGGCCCTGATATATATTCATTTGAGGGTATCCACAAACTAAATAATATATCAATCGTCTGAGCGTCAGCTTGATATATATTCATCTGAGGGTAGTCCACAACAATATATATATCAATCACGGAAATGCACTAATTGATATATATATTCATCTGAGGGTTGCCCATCAATAAAACAAATATTCTCATACGAGGCTTCTAGGCGAAAGTGTGAGAGCTCAAGTGGGAGGACTCCTGGATCTAAGTTGGTCATGTAGACATTCAAGCAGGATCATATTCGCTTGAATGTGTGTTTACTTTGAAATATTGCACCGCAGACTTAGGTGGTGAGGTACTCTAATTTGTGGCGATTCTCCCACTAGCTTTAGCTCACCCCGCCGTGATCCTTTTTACAGTAATAAAGGGAGCGTGCGAGACTCGCCTGGCCCCGAGGTCGTGATTAGAAGAAAGCCGTTAGGGCTTTGATGTATACATGTATTAGAATTCTCTAATTTTAATGTATGTATTGCTTAAGAGTAAATATTGTAACTCTTGTAACTATGGAATATATAGTCGATCGCAGTGGTATGCATATTGGAGTATTGTTTATAGGCCCAAGTGGTCAGATATCTATATTGATATATATTGTATATATTGATTTGTTCGACAGATATGCGTGTATTGTATTCGGCAGAGCCCCCGTGACAAAGGAGACTCGTCGATTTTCTAAAGTGGCGTCTGCAACCCGACATCCACTTATTCCGCTGCCGACGGCAGTCACGGACTCCCCTGCCTTGGGCGTCATACTGTATCGTGAGCTTAGGTATACGAATACCTAGGGAGCTCCTGTTAGTATCCATCACCACTAGGTGGTCTGATGTTCCTGCTTAGGTATGAGATTACCTGTGAAATCACGTTAACACTAGACACTACATGCAATTTGTTTGTGTTTTGTGTGAATGGATTTTGTGAAGTGCTTGCATGTTTGGTTGTGCATAACATTTAACTATAAGTGTTATGTGATTGGAATTTTATGAGTGATATGCTTGGTTGATAGCATGATGATGTGTGCTTATGATTAGCACATAAATGTGTAGAAGATATGTCGAGTTGTACAGTGTACTAAAACTGGAAAAAGAAAAGGAAAAGAATAAATTTTATAAATTTATTTAGCCTATTAGGTGATGAAAATAATTTTCTAAGTTGAAGAAAATCTGAGGAAATAAATTTTATGAAATTATTGGAAGGAAATTTAAGAAAAAGTGGGTTAAATAAATTTTTATAAAATTATTTGAATATGAAGGAGTATGAAAAAAAAAATGATTTTTGTGATTTTTAGTGATTTTTCATAGAAATAAGGAAAAAAAAATATTTATCAAGAATAATGAAAAAATTTTGATGCAAGAGGTCGGGAATCATACCGCAATAAAAAAAATGTTGTATTTGCGGAGTCAGCGCAGCCAGCGCTTCGGGCGCGGCGTAAGGTGGCCGGGCGTGGCCGGGCGCCGCGAGGCAGCCGGGTATGGGGCGCGCTGGCTTGGTATGCGCGAAGAAGAAAGTGGGAGAGCGTATGTGGGAAATGATATTATTATTCAAAAGAAAATTTTGAAAGTTATAAATGAGAAGGATTGGGATCAAAATATTTTTACTCACAAAAGATTTTCTGAACACTTTGATCCTCAAACCTTTGATTTTTATGATTATAAAAATGCTTGGTATCATACTTTTTGTATCAGGCCAAAAACTCATTCCTGGTTTTTCAACTGGAATGAAAAAGTTCAAAAAACTTTTCCAAATTGGTTTCAGGAATGGTGGCTTCTTTTGGGAGCTAATCCAAACATTTTATGTCCTGAAATTATCAAAAGTTTTGATTACTTCAAAACAAATTGTGAGAGCTTTTTCCCTTCAGGAAATAGTTACTCACTCTTCTTTTGTTCTCAATTAAGAATCCCTTGGATTCTTTGTTGGGATTTTTGCACCCATCAATCCCATCCAAGCCCATTCCCCAAGTCTTTGGCTAGGGAATTCAAAATCAAATGGTGGGCCGCCTTCAAAATTTCAGAAGCCCAAAGTTTTGAAGCTGTCAAAAAATGGACTGAAGCCCAAAAGCCCAAATTGAAAAGCCTTCAACCCCAAGGTACTGCTTGGTCCCAACCTTGCCAAAAGCCCAATAACTAGAAACTCATTTCCTCTCAAATACAAACATAGTGGCCTATTCAAATTAAATCCGCAGGTTTATTGTAGACGCTTTCAAAACTCGCGACTTAATCGATGAGGATGACACAAAGAAGACAAACCCTTCCTCCAAAGAAATGAAGACATGTGTTACTGCCTCCCTAAGACCCCTCGAGTAAGGAAAACATCAATATCTTCAAAAGCCTTTGCCTCAGAGAGCGTACAGGCACAAGAATTGTAAGACCCGAGAAATTCCAATTTCTGGAATAAAGGCAAAATCGTAATTTTGATTACAAAATAGTAATTTCGGTTAAAAATCCGTAATTAATTCTCTAGATCCTCTGACGGTGAAACGATTGTACCGTTGAATCGCCTCGAAATCTAGCGGCACGTAGAAATTTCATAATTTTCTTGGAGACAACTGAGTCGGCATATTTTTCGAGGCATCGTTGCCGTGCCAGAATCGACATGCGATTTAAAGGCACAAATAACATGTACCCATGTACCATAAGTGGTATGAGTAGAGAAATGATGAAAATGGACTGCCGAGATGGTGCCGAATATCAAATCTGAGAAAGAAGGACATAAAGGTCATTAACTAAATCTTAAGTTACTAAATGACAAAATAGGGAATAGTTCTCCTTCTTCTACATTAGCTAAAAGGAAAACGCTGAGCCTGCGTTTGGGGAGATGCAAGTGGGTTTCAATGAGTTTTCTGAGAGAGTAGCGTCTTCTTCTAGAAATACGAGATCTGACCGTTGATTTCGACTCCGAGCAAGAAGGAACGCTCTAATGCTGAGCAGTGCCACGCCAGTGGACCCCGGATTTGCGAGTTTTGAAAAACTCCAAGAGGTAAGATTTTCTCCCTACTTGTGTTTTATTCCCATTTTTAAGGGTTTTTCAATGTTTCGGTTGGTTTGAGGCCGTGAGGGGCCGTTTGATCGGTCCCAAAACATGGGACCGAACTTGTGGAAATTTTTGGGATTTTCGACGGCCGTGGACGCCGTAAATTTAGAGGGGTCACTGGGTCTTTAAATTCTGGAAATGTTGTTTTAAATCAGCGTATTTGTATGGAAATGCCGAATGGGTCATGGATCGGTCCCAAAACATGTACCAAATCAGAGGAATTTTGGAGGGAGGGTCGGGCCCGTGGGATACCCGTAATTTCAAAGGTGTGGTTTGTGCTAACTTATGCATTAAATGGTTTGGTATGCATCGACCGAATGGCTATGGATTGCGGGTTCACTAAGTGAACCGTTGATTTATGATTTTTCGAATAGTAACTTAGGGTTTCACTTATTCCTCAAATAAAGGTTCTAAAATATATTCTTGTGAAATATGGGCTCGGGCGAAAGATTTAAATTAAATTGCTCGTGTTCGAATATTAAATTTCAAGTGAGCTAATTTTGATTTGATAAAATGTATAAATACATAACATGTTTATGTGATTTAATTTTATGCGTAGTATATTCAGGTTTATATATTTGCATGTGTTATATTAATATCAAATTAAGATTACACGCATTTCATATGCACCGGGGTATCCTAGAGAGATGGGAGGGAGTGCATGAGGCTTCTCTAAGAGAACTGCTGAGGGTAAATTTCAAAATATTAATGATCGGAGGGTAGTCCATTAAACCAAAAATATCAATCGCCTGAGCGTCCAATTGATATTCATCGGAGGGTAGTCCACAAATAATTAATATATCAACCGTCGGAGCGGCCCAGTTGGTATTTATTCATCGGAGGGTAGTCCACAAACAACAATATATATTAACTGCCTGAGCTACCTTAACTGATATATATTCATCGGAGGGTTGTCCACTATCAACACAATAATTCCCTACAAGGCTTAGCGAGTGAGAGAGCCTGAGGACTCCTGATCCGAGTCAGTCATGACATTCAAGTAGGATCATGCATTTGCTTGAATGTGTGTTTAATTTGGAACATTGCACGCACTTAAAGTGAAGTAGTGAATCCCATTTAGCATTCTCCCATCGAGCTTTAGCTCACCCCGCTACCGTGATCCCCTTTCACAAAAGTAATGTGAGCGCAAGGAGGAGACGGTTCGCCCTTGAGGCCGAAGTTCTGTGAAGAAAGCTAGAATGTGGCTTTGTTGATAAGCTATAATGATTAGAACTATTTAAGCTTAATATATGTATTGTTTAAGAGTGAAAATATTGTAACTCTCAGAACTATGGAATATATAGTCGATCATAGTCATATGCATATCGATATATCTGACATATATTGCATATATTTGGACTGTCAGACAGCCATATGTGTTTTGTAATCGGGTAGAGCTCCCGTACAAAGGAGACTCGCCCGATTTTTTCCGAAGTGACGCCTGCAACCCGATGTCCACTTGTATTCATGCAAGTTAATCTGCACTAACGATTCCCTAAGTGATTGCAGGACCCGACCGATACCCTCCGATTTTCCGGTATCCACTTAGTGAAGTCCCAACGTATAATCCCTAGGGAAGATACGGTGGAACCCCACCTTAAGGGAGGGAGTAACACCATGTATTAATTTAATACCCAATTATACATAAATATATATAAAACCAGCAACAATTATAAATGAGTGCCTCGTAGTGGCCCATACGAATATCGAGCATTCTAAGAGTATTTCCGAATTTAGGTTACAAATGAGATTGGCTAGGTCCAACAAAACAAAGACATATAGGTGGGATAGAGTACTCGCAACTGTGAGATAGAGCAAAGGTTTGACCGGTGCGAGGTAGGCTCCACGAGCCGCCCGACCTAGGGAACGTGATATTAAAACAATAAACGGAGAAAAGAATCAAAGGAGTGGCTAATTTATATGGGAAAATTAATGTTTTTTTCGAAAAATTCCTTCTCTCAAGACCTCACGTCCACTCTTTTGTAATGTTCCCCGTTTAGCAAACGTTTCATAAAACCCAACTTTACCAAAGCCCAACAATATGAAGTCATGCTCAAAAATTTAACCGACATCATTTTCAAGAACCTTAAAACTCGAACTGCTTTCATACAACATACAATTGAGCATAAATATATGTAACCACTGGGCGTCAGAAATAACTATGAAAATAATTACAACTATAAATATGGAAAAGCTTATACTTAATTAGAGACCAACAATGTACCGTACATATATCCTTTATAAACCGTATTATATACCCATCATATACCATCGGGTAAACCCGACCTCACGACATCGTGACAACTAATGAACCTGTGGTTACACCCGGCCATCACGTGGCAACTAACAAACCTCCAAGTGAACCTGTCCATCACGTGTCCTCTAATAACCCTCCGGATAAACCCGGCCATCACGTGGTAACCAATATAACAGTTCCCTTCCTCAAATGTACCTTTCCAACAATACCGTATTAGAGTTAATCCACAAATTCTCAAGCATCCACTTTTTAAAACAATAGTTTTTCAAGATAGTTTACAACTTCAATCTATGTACCCAAAATATCCAAACACCACCAACTCATCCATGAACATAGTAAAACTTTCAAATAGTTAAAATGTTGACAAAATTCACATGAAATGATAACTCATTTTATATGAAACCGAAAATCATGTTTGAATGCAACCAACCATCTTATCAAAACAATATATATGCAAAGTATTTGATCATAATAGATATATCAACACAATACCCCAAATCATTTAAAAGCATATAAACCACTCACAGACCATAGATGCTCAGTTCTGTTCCCCTGTAGGATCGTCTCCCAGCCCGGCGTGAGTGCCTGTAATATAAATAAAATACCACTTAGGCTCCAATAATTGAACCAACGACATTGGAATGCCCCTAAGGCCTTAGAATAACTTTTAAAACTATGAAATCATCCTAATTGACTCGACAGTCCACTACACAAAGGCGGTGCCCTATAGGGCCGATACCCAAAATTGGGGCTTTTCACTGTGCCTAATTCTAAATCGAACCGTCCAATAATTCCTAAAAACATCCAATCGCACTAATACAATCTCAAATTTTTCCAAATTTGACCAATCGGTACTCTATTTCACCCGACTTCCTAATTTCGAAACAACCTAAAAATGGAAAACCAACCAACCATGTCCAAAAATTACAAACCACATATCAATGGAAAGCCCAAGAGACCAGGAACTCATTGGTACCATTACCTTGGTCCAATGCCGCCGTGGTGGCCTGGAAACTCATCTAAGCTTCTACCGATTTTGTTTCGCTTGTAACTTCCAAACGTGCGAATCCGCAAAGTGGACCACGAGATGAGTTCAAGGTCCAAAAATGGTGGAAAGGAGCTACTGGTGGCTCAAGTGGCAAGAAATGGCCGGAATCAAAACTCGATGAAAAATTTGGCGGTACCTGGCCGCCTGCGTGCTGATCCTCATGTCGTCTACGGGCGGCTGTCAGAAAATTTACTACGCAGACGGCCCGCTGTGGCGCACTTGGTGGTCCGCGCGTGTACGCAACTCCGGCCGGTGGTGCCTGGCCCGGGTCTGATTCACTACAAGCAGTGGCTACTACCAAAAAGGTGTTCCGCCGAGTTTTCTTAGGGCTTCTGGGAGCTCGGGCGTTGTTTTCGCTGTGGTTTTCATTTGGTATCACGTTATGTTTATATAGGGTCTAGGTCGCCGGTAAAAATCCCAGATGCAACTCGGTTACTGGGATAAAGTGCTACTGTTGAACTTCTAATGGCCGTAACTTTTTATCCGTAAGTCGGATTGTGACGTTCCGCCCGTCTATGAACTCGTATCGACGAGGCCTACGAAATGGTGTCTTAGTTAACTTAAAACTATTCCTCCTCAAAAAAGTCAAACTTGGTCGACTTGGTCAAACTTGGTCAACTTGGTCAAACTTTGTCAAACTTGGTCAAACTTGGTCAAACTCGTATTATTTGGTACGGGTCGTTACACCCGGGTTTTGGGGTGTCACAGCTTGGTATCAGAGCTTAGGTATACGACTACCTAGGGAGCTCGGGTTTGGGTAACCATCACCACTAGGTGGTTTGATGTGGAGTATTGGTATATGGAAACCTATGGATAGAAAATTTGGGCTTAGGCCATGGTTGAGGAAGAGCATCACCACTAGGTGTGGTTTGATGTTGAGTTTAGGTAATGAGTTGGCCTAGGAAATCAATGATAAAACTAGGACACTACGTGCACGTGTGTTGAAGTGTTTTGTGTGATTGATTTTTGTGAAGTGTGCTTACGTTTGGTTGTGCATAACATGAATTGTCAAGGTGTTATGTGATTGAAATTTTATGAGTTATATGCTTGGTTGATAACATAGATTTACGCACGAATATTTTGCTAAGCATAAAGGTGCAAACTTGAACCAAGGAAATAAACAAGGTAAGTTCATAAATTTATTTGGTTTAGAGGTGAAGAAATTTAATTTTTAAGGTTTTACCGTGTAAATCAAGAAAATTACCAAAATAAATTTTTACAAAATTTATTCGGGGTTGTTGGAAAATGAGAAGAAATTTTAGCAAAGAAAATAAATTTTTGGTTAAATTTATTTGGTTATATGGAGAGAAAATACTTTCTAAGATTTTACAAATGGTAAAATTGAAGAATGAAAGAAAATAAATTTTTAGTAAATTTATTTGAGGGGGAGAAAATTTTCAAAGGAAAATCGAAAAGAAAATAAATTTTATAAATTTATTTGGTTATGAGGAGAGAAAATAATTTTCTAAGGTTTTATATGGTGTAAAATTTAAGAAAATGGGGTTAAATAAATTTTTATAAATTTATTTGAGTATTAGAGAGTGTGAAAAATGATTTTTAGTGATTTTGATGATTTTTCATACTGCTGGAAATAATGAAAAATGATAATAATAATTATAATGAAAAAATTCGGTAAAATCGCTGGCTATCGCCCAAATATACGAGAAAATTTTTTTATTGCAATACAATTTTGTATCACAGGAAGAAAGATTGAAGGGTCGAGGCATTGTATCAGGAAATTGTATTGCAATAAAGCAGGAATGTATCAGAATACAATTGTGACTGAGGCATGCTGGGAAGGCAAAATTGTATTGCAATATTGGTTGGCAGGGGGCTGGACTGTGTCGCAATACAAAACTCAGATAGGATCGAGGTGTGCCAAAGGTCAGACAAAATACGCCATCGTGAGCTTAATGACATGCCAGGCCGGGCGCGCCAGCAGCTAGGGGCGCAGTCGGGCGTGTGCGCGCAGTGGGCGCATGGCGGCACTCCGGGCAAGGCGCCGCGGGCGCGCAGTACCGGGCGCAGGGCGCGCAGCGCGCTACGGCAGGCGCGCCGGCTGCGTAGCGCTGTGGCAGCAAACGCTACGGGAGGCGCGCAGCAGGCGCAGAGGCGCGGCGTACCGAGCGGCGCCGCGCGCGCCTAGGCACACGAGCCGCTCGGGCCAGGCACCCTGCACTCCGCCTATTTTCGATCCGCTTTGACTCGCTTTTTCTTCCCGAGTCACTAAATGAACATTGTTCATCGTAAAATAAATTTTTTTTCAAAAATTTTTTTAAATTTAATTAAAAATCAAATAAAATCAAATAAATTTATATAAAATTTTCGAAAAATAAAATTTTCGAAAATAAAATTTTTGAAAATAAAATTTTTGAAAATAAAATTTCGGTGAAAACAATATTTCAAACGCGAAATTGATTGCGTATACATTGAGTTATGTGTATGATTAAGGTCCCTGTGGCCGGGCGCTTAGAGATATCAGACAGATTCAACTACCATTCAAATGGTGATTGCGCGCAGAAGGCAGAGGAACATAATATGCATGGTAATGCGATAGAAGGTGAATGCTAAGAAGGTGGATTACACCTAAGATTTGGTAATCGAAATGGAACAAGAAAGTTTAGAACCTTATCAAGTAAATGAATCGAAAGGGTTGAAATTTAAATACCACTTAGGAAATGAACGGTCGGGCCTGTGGTTGTGTCAAGTCTATTAGTAATTGGTATCCGTGATTGCTAGTTAGGATCGAAATGAAAATTACATGAATCGTGTTGCCATTTTACCAATGTGATGGCTAGTGAGGTGAGGACGCAGGAGAACGCCCGCCACCCGTGGGCAATCGGGTCGTGCACAATCGCTGTTTGATCAACGGACTTTTGCCGAGGTCGTAGGTATTACAGTGAATGCTATAGCACGAGCTAGTATAACATGTAGACAGGAAGATCCTAGTAAACCTGCAGGTTTGTGGACGATCATCCCCTCCGACATCTTCAGGGGAAGAGATCCGATGCGGCACCATTGTCTGCATCGAGAAAGCGTTAGAGGCTGCGAGAGCCACTCATGACGCGACTCCTGATTAGACTAGCAAGGTCTGGCCAGAGAATGAGGCCTATATATATGGTGGAAAGGGCAAGGACCTCTAGAGACCTTAGAGAGCTGTCAGACGTGACCTCCCTGTGATTAGGCGAGAATAAGAATGATAGGTCGAGGCTGCGAGTTGTGAGATCTCGGACTCTACTCACAAAGGACTCGAGGATCACAGACATGTCAAAGTTCATGTCATCCCTGGGGATGGATCGACAACTTGCAGATCATTATCGATCAGGAGCATAGAGAGCCACCGCCGCCACGTGACTCGCACTGTGATGGTATTCCAGGGCAATGAGCATGACATTTTTCCCCGTACGCATACGAGTCCAAGTGTCGTGGGATTAAGCACTGGGTCGGGCTCGCGAGCCTTACCCTGCAGGAGGAGGAGAGACGCTTCGATCTACTCCCGAGTAGTGTGCAAATGTGTGGATGTTTTCCGGGATGAAGCAATTCGACTACCTCCGTATAGGATGTAGACTTCTGTGACGAAGCTACACCCCCAGATATTCAACCATCTCTATGACTCCGCATAGGATGGCACCGCTGATTCTGGCAGAACTCGTAGTCTAGCTATAGGAGCTATTGACAAGGGTTTCCATTGTAATCGGCACTTCACCACGGGGCGCTGGTCTAGTTGCAAAGAAGAGGGCAAGGCCGACTGTGCATCGATTATCGATACAACAGGTTATGATCAAGAATCTGCACTCGCTAAGCCGAGGATTGACGCATTTGTCATCACGAGAGGAGCGAGTCCACCCAAGATAGGCCTCCGCACTGGTTACCATCAACTGAGGGTTAGGGAAATGGATATCCCTAAGACAGCATTTAGGACGCGTTATGGGCACTTTGAGTTTACGGTGATGCCCTTTGGATTGACCGAATGTCAATCTTCGAGATACGAGAGATTCCGCCTCACGGATACGGACTCCATGGTCAGACGCCCGACCACAGAGAGAGATCGAGGATACTTGGAACACTCCTGGGATGTGGTGGGTAGCAAAGAGGGAGGATCAAATTTTCTCCTAGTCTCGGGAAGAGGCAAAATATTTCGTTTCCATCCTAGTTTCAAGACTAGGCCGGATCAGCATGAGCTAGACTGATCATTCCCCGAGTCGTGATCCCAAGACCTCAGGACAATGCCCCCAATGCCGTAGACGTGAGAGTATACTGGCTTCATTCCTCCACACCTAGTAAGGGGTTAGCCGGACCAATTTCGCCTTGGTGCTATACAAGCACTTCCAAGAATACATGTAGCGCAGGGGCCAGAGTGTGGGTCAAGTCGGGATGATCGTGAGTCATAAGAAATGGGCGTGGGGTGGACCCAGGTGGCAGTAATCTATCGTCAAGTTGATTGTCAGCTCGACATTGATGAGCTCGACAACCACCCTGGGTTGTCGTGGTGACCGAGACCTTAGCCTGATCATTACACTAAACTAAGACTGGATTCGGGCCAGAGGTTACGCCTTTATAGCTGTGAATATGTTCTTCCTGTGATGTAGTGGTGAGAGTGACTGATAGCTCCGAATTAAGGAGTGAGAAATCTCTCATATTCTACTCATGGTGGAACCCTGCTCGCCGGATCGCGTCTGAAGATGGAATTATTAAGCGCTCAGCTAGCACCCGCAACATCATGTCGTAGCCTGACAAAAGTGCACTAGATGGGCATTCACCGCTGTGAGTGTGGGTTGAGTTTCCGGCTTTTAGACTACGTCCAATGAAGACTCATAGTTGAACCAGGAAATGTAAGAGACTCGAAGTGTAAGCCGAAGAGTTATATAATCGAGATGAAACACACTGGCCAAAGTATCACGTAGACTGAGAGTCGAAAGTGATGTGAGCTCTGGGGTGACTCGAGGCTCGATACCCTTCGAAATAGCATCGCGTTGTTGAGCCGGTAAGGGCGCAGAATGGATGTCATGAAAGGCATGGACTCGTCGATAAAATTCATCGATTGTCGCTGATCGCGACCGAGAGGTTAGCGCTACACACCAAGCAAGGGCTGTGCAGGTTACGTGTATGGATTGGCACGTGTTAGAGGGCATGTCATAACATGTGTCCTGATCATAAGGGTAGAGGATTAATCGCTTAGCTTAATTCGCTACAACAAATAGCTACTGTGCGAGTGTACGAATGGCACCATATGAGGTATCAGGCTGGGGAGGACATGAAGTTACCGTTGTACCACCGAGGCGAGATCCATCATGTGTCCTGGATTTGATTAAAGACACCTATGAGAAGGTGAGCTTGATATTTACGCTCTCTCACCTAGCCGCAGCCTGCAGGAAGAGCTAAGGCTCGATGTACGACGCCGACCCTTAGAGTTCGAGGTCGGGTGGATCACGCTTCCTCAAGGTGAACCCAAGAGAGGAGGGTCGTTCTAGCGCGAGGTTTATCGCCGAGGTTCATCGGATCTTCGAGGTACTGAGAGGACGGCGGTCAGCTTGCGTACCAGTTGACGTTATCGCACAGCATGTCAGGTGTCCACGAGGTACTTCACGCTCCATGCTCCGAACATACCTGTGATCCAAATTTCATGTGGTGGATCGGGGCGATTGAGGCTGACACTGATGGGACCTTCGAGGAGGGACCAGCAGGCCATTGTTGATAGCCGTGATCATGTTTTGCGACGCAAGACTGTGAGGCTAGTGAGAGTGCTATGACGATTAACGGAGTGGAGGAGTCAACGCGAGTCATGGCGACACGACGCGCCACCTATCCCTCGCTTGTTTAGGGGATGAGGGTACGTAGTTTAGTCGCTTAAAATTTAATGACTCCAGCTTACATGCATGGTAGAGTGTGCCATATGCATGTGAGTGATTATGATTGTCCTGAATTTCGGGACGCAAATTCTTTTGGCGAGGGAGAACAAGACCCGAGAAATTCCAATTTCGAATAAGGGCAAAATCGTAATTTTGATTACAAAATAGTAATTTTTAAGGAAAATCTGTAATTGAATTTAGATCTCGGATGGCAAAACGGATCATACCGTTGGAATCGTCTCGTGAAATCTAGTTGGCACGTAAAATTTCATAATTTTCGAGATACGGAGTTGGCATCGCTGAGATCAAGCTTCGGGCGCCAGAATCGATTTTCGATGCGACGAAAGGCACAAATAATATGTACCTAAGCAAATTACAAGGGTATGAGAAGGGTAGGAAATGATGAAATCAGACGGCCGTATGGTGCCGAATATCAAATCTCGAAAGCATGACATAAAGGTTATTAACTAAATCTTAAGTTACTAAATGACAAACAGGGAATAGTTCTCCTTCTTCTACATTAGGCCAAAAGGAAAAACGTGAGCCTCATTTCGTGGAGACAGGTTACTTCACCTGAGTTTCTGCAGGTAAGGCCTTCTTCTCTCTAGAAATACGTGAGATCTGACCACTTCGGTTTGTGCCAGTTATGAAACGCTCAACGCGGAAAGCAGCTACGCGCGGACCCTCGGATTTGCGAAGTTTTGAAAAACCTTATGCAGGGATTTTCCCTACTAGCGCTTTATTCCCATTTTTAAGGGTTTTTCGACATGTTTCGCTTGGTTCGAGGTCAGCAGGTTGTTAACGGCCCCAAAACACGGACCGAACTCAGGAAATTTTGGGATTTTCGATGGCCGTGACTGCCTGAAATTTAGAGGGGCCGTTTGGGTCTTTAAATTCTGAAAATGTTGTTTTAAATCACGATTGTACTTCGAAATGGTATTTGCCAGGATCTACATCCCAAACATGGGACCGAACAGGGAATTCTTTGAGACTTTTTACGGCCGCCCCGCGGGATACCTGCACTTTAAAGGGTGGTTTCAGGCACTTATGCATTAAATGGTTGTTTGGTATGTATCAGTCTGAATGGCCGTGATTGCGGGTTCACTAAGTGAACCGTTGATTTAGGATTTTTCTAATATAACCAGGGTTTCACTATTCCTCAAAATGTTCTAAAATATATTCTCGTGAAAATATTGCCTAATGAGCGATTAAATTAAATTCGCTGCTGATCATTAGCCCATGAAGTTAATGATGATGAAATGGCAAATATATAATATGTTTATGCGATTTAATTTTTACGCGAAGATATTCAGTTTATATATTTGTAATGTTATATGAATATCAAATGGCATCATAACGCATTTCCATATGCAATCAAAATTTTTAGAGAGATAGAAGAGTGAATGAGGTAGTTCTTAAGAGAACTGCTTACTTGAGGGTAGTCTAAATATTAATGATCGGAGGGTAGTCCACAAACCAAAAAATATCAATCGTCTGAGATCTACCAATCATATTCACGAGCAGAGTCCACAAATAATTAAAGACATCAACCGCTTGAGCTTGTTTCAAACTGGGTATTTATTCATCTGAGGGTAGTCCACAAATAATAATATATATCACCGTCTGAGCGGTCCAATCTGATATATATTCATCTGAGGGCTGTCCACTAATAACACAATAATTTCCTCATAGCTGGCTTAGGCGAGTGTGAGAGAGCCTCGTGAGGACCCTGGATCCGAGTCATCAAGTGCAGACATTCAAGTAGGATCATGCATTTGCTTGAATGTGTGTTTAATTTGGAACATCAGACCGCGCACTTAGGTGGTGAGAGCCCATTTAGGGCGATTCTCCACCGAGCTTTAGCTCACCCCACGTGGGATCCCCTTTTTACAGGTACAGGGAGCGTGCGAGGAGACCTGCCTGTCTGAGGTCGAAGTTCGTAAGAAAGCTAGAATGTGGCTTATGCAGATGTTTACACGTATTAGAACTATTTAAGTTTAATATATGTATTGCTTTAAGAGTGAAATATTGTAACTCTTGTAACTATGGAATATATATAGTCGGGATTCATAAAGGTATGCATATTGATATATCCTCATATATATCGTGATATATCGACTCGCTGGCCAGTCATATGCAAAGTTTTGTAATCAGCAGCTCCCCGTACAAAGGAGACTCACCGATTTTTTCAAGTGACGCTGCAACCCGACGTCCACTTATATTCCGTGTGTCGATGGGTACTCAACCCGACCTGCCTGGGGTGTCACAAGAATCCCAAGAAATCAATTCTACATGTTATCCACGATGTGTTTATCAAGAAAGGGAAGATATGCATACAAATGGTGTGACAGAGTCTCGATTCTTTCAAAGACACCGATAAGCCGGCTCTCCACTTTCAAAAAGCAAATACTCCACTTGCACAAGAAGACAAAGTTGCTGACACTAAAGCAAGTGACCCTTCAAAAAGCAAGTGACTCTTCAAAAAGAAGGTGACTCTTCATAAAAGCAAAAGTCATGTGATCCACTGTGTGGACTTCAAAATTTTCTTTCAAATCCGAAAATTTTCCTATATAAGGAGGGGTTGTCTCCTTAGTTAGAGAGGATAAGTTTTAGAGTGAGATAGAGAAGTTAGAGAGAGAAGCTCTGAGAGCCCTGTATCCAGCTCATCTCACTGTTAAGCTTTTTCTGATCAAAAGCTTTCAACAATTTTGTAAGTTTTCAAAGTTCAATAAATTACATATCAAATTTCAATACTGTTTGAATTTTGATTCAATTACTTGCATACTGTTCAGTTGTTTTTACTGTGCATATTCAAATATATTCAACCTCAAATAGTATATCAGGCTGGAAACCAGTAATCTCCTGAACACACCATTGTGGAGTTTAAACAGGAAACCTCTGGTATAACAACGCCGCCGTACTATTGAAATCAAATTTACTGTTACTCTGCTCAAATTTTTACTTACTGTTCAAATTGTTTAAAGATCCTGCTTAAAAATGGTATCAGAGCCAAGTTCTGGAAAAATTTTTGATTAAATTTGTATTTGTATTCTTTCAAAATAATTGTGATTCCTACAGCTTAGTGTCGGGTCACCTCAGTTGTATCCGTTTGGTCGTACCGTAAAGCCCCGTGTGGTAGGTGGTCCCAGTGGTGGTCCCTCTAAGTGTTAGAATCCCAATTATTATAGAAAGGATAGAAATGGCAAATTTTATCAAAAAATTCAGAGGTACTAGGTTCGCACTAGTTCATCCAGATAGATGAACAACTCTAGACAAGATATGAAAACACCCAATGCTTGAAAACAAACTCTCCTGCTTTCTATAGAAGATTGGGAACAAAGATAGTCAAAATTGGAAATGCCAAAACAAAACATAAAAGAACTATACAAAATAGGAACTTTTGAATTTAGAAAAGATTATAGAATCAAAATCTCTGAAAATACTCACTCAATAGGATCTGAAACAGAAACTATTGAGCTTCTAGATCCAAAAGATCTAGAACAAATTCAAAAAGAAAGATTCAAAATTCTACATATAGGAGCTATCTAGGTAGCAGCCAAACCCTTAACCAGGTTAGGGTTAGACAAACCTATATGTATATGTCTTCGTGATGCAAGACATAACAAATTCCGTGATTCCCTTCTAGTATTAATGGAAACAACACATCCTTTTGACCGGTGTATTTCACTTGTTATCCAAATCCAGAGTTGTGGATCCAGATGGAATGATAAGAGCATTCATAAAGCCTTGACTCTAAACATTCAAACTCAAAATTATGACATGGATCCTAGATCTAGAAACATACTTATAGTATACAGAGTATACTACAAAGTAATGACTTCAGTAGTCAATCCAAATTGTCTTTTGTCTTCACCAAAAGATCAAACATTAATTTGGCAAGCAAATGAAAAGAACTCAACAGTCATAATTCCAAAACCACCTCGGGAATGAATACAACTCTCGACCTAATTAAATAACTTTAGCTCCAAAACCAATTTAACACCCCAAACTCTTATCCATAATCAAGACGGACAAGGAAATGTTCAAATTAATTTTTTGAGCCAAGAAAAGAAGAAAATATAACAAGATCATATCTCCAAGGTCTTCTAATTCTTATTTAGATATTAGAACTCCTTCCAGAAGATCAAATGTTCAGTCAAACTTAAATCTAGAAGAAGTAGACTATTCATCTACTATTCCAGATTTAAAATATACAAGAACTGAACCAAATATTCAAAATTCTCCAGATAGGTCTCCAACATTTTCTCAAATGATGTCACCAAATGATGAGCCTTCTCAGCTCAATATGATGACAGCAGAGAATGTGTTTGAAATAGACAAAGAATATTTAAGAAAAGAGGCAAAATCTGAAGAGCATAAAGAAAAAAGCAAATGGTTTTTCTCTAAATTATCAAATGAAATAAAAGAAAAATTTAGAGAACAATGGTATCAAACTATGGAAACAATGGAAATGAATATTCCAATGTTCACATATTTTGATATTTATGCCGCAAATAATCAAATAAAATATCCTTTTTCACAAATAAACATGTTCCAAAAGGAATGGAAGTCTAATACTACTTCTGAAAAGAAGATAGTATCAACTCATCCTCCTTTGGAAGAAATAAAAATCAAAGCTCAAGGAATAGAAATTATAGCTTCACCTTTCAAAACTATAACTTCAAATGAAGATGAAAATAGAGTTACAAAATTGAAAGATATAAAAGGAATTCAACAACAAAATAATTTTACAAATCAAATCCTAGGAACACTTTCAACTCAATTAAATAGAATTGAAAGCAAATATTTTACAAAAAATTACAAACCTGAAAAGGAAGAAAAAGAAGAAAAACAAGAACATTTAATATTCAAACCTATAAAACCCCTTAAATTAGGAGGTAATAAAAATAATGATGAATTAATAAAACTTTTAACTCAAAAATTATCAGGAATAGAGATAAAAGATCCCTCTTGTTCAAAAAATCAAGTAAACTTCTTAAGTGGATCAGAAACAAATTCATTTGTTTCAGAAAAACTTACTGAAGATATTTCTGAACAAGAAGAAGAACAAATAAACAAATTAAAAACTTGGCATCAAATATCAAAAAACTTTTATCAAAGACCCACTCCTCAAAATTTACAATTTGAGGAAAAACAACCAAAACAAAATGCTTATAATGAAGAATGATGATCTATTCTTGGAATATAGATGCTCTTTCGAACATGAAATCTTCATAGTAAGTCAAATACAAATGGCAATACCGCTATTTGCAACCGATGATGATTGGAATGTCAGTTCAACACTACAGCAGGTTTCAATGGCACATTAAAACTTTGGTGGGAAAACTACCTAAGTGAAAAAGAAAGATTTCATATTCTAAAAAGTACAAATGAGGAAGGAGAGCAAGACACAATAACAAGATTGGTCTATGCTATAACAAAACATTTCATAGGTGATCCAAGCATCTATGGAGAAAGAACTTCTCAAATTCTTCAAAATTTAAGATGTAGAACACTAAGTGACCTTAAATGGTATTATGATGTGTTCTTAGCAACCTTAATGGTAAGAGCTGATGCTAGAGCCTCTTACTGGAAGGAAAGATTCCTTTATGGACTTCTAAGGCTTTCTAATGAAAAAGTCTCAAGAATCCCTTAGAGAGTGCCATGAGAACAATTCACCTGACTCTTTTACTTATGGAGATCCTCATGTTATATCAAAAGAGAAGGTCTTAAGTCAGGTTCTCAACTTAAACTCAATATCGTTAAAAGACCCAAAAGCTTATCTAAAAGATTTAGGTTCTTTGTGCCCATGGCATTGATGCCAATTCCACCTAGTCAAATTTCCAAAAATCAAAAAACCTTATAGGGAATTACCTTATAAAAAATTCAAAAGATTTAAAGATAAAAAATTTAAATCTAAAAAACCCCTTGAAAATAAACAAAATAAAAAACATCATAAAAAAGAAGTTAGATGTTTCAAATGTGGTCAAAAGGGTCATATAGCCCCTAATTGCAAAAACAAAATAAATGTTTTATCAGATAATGAAGAAGAATATTATTCTCGAGACAATACCATCTTCCTCAAACCGATAAATCTCAAACACCTCGTAAGTAAAAGAAAATAGAAAATTGTTTATGTCAAATAAACATGTTAATCGCTGATCGAAGAATTACTTCTGAAATGGGATTGATCGATAGAAGACAAAGAAGCTAAGGCAAAATACATAAGAAAGGTTTTAGAACAACAAAATTCAAAACCAAAGCCTAAAATAAACCTTTCAAATGCCTATCAAATAAAAGATTTGTTTCAATATTATAAAAAACAAGAACCTGCAACTTTGCAAGATTTGCAGGAAGAGGTAAAACAAATACAACTTCAAATTAAAGAATTAAAAATCTTTAATCAAAATATAGATACAAGAATAACAAACTTAGAAATCGAAAGGAAGATTTGGCAAGTGAAACCAATGAAGAAGTTGAAACTTGTACATGAAACATGACATGTACAAAAACAAAGATGGTATACAAAGATAACTTTAATCGATCCACGATTACAAAGAAGTTTTATAAACTTAATTGATTCGAGGCGGTTAAATTGTATCTGAAGGGTGTCCCACTCTTTGTATATTTGTACAGATTATCATTGGTAGTAATGATCGCTGAAGGTTGTCTGAAAATCTGTAAAGTCATATTTGCAAGACTCAAATATGATGATTGTTATCGAATTAATTTTATTTTATATTTTAAAATGAAATTTATATCTTTAATATTTTAAAATTTTGAAAATATAAACATAAAATTATAATAATTTTTTTAAAATATTATTAATAAATAAAATTATAATAAATTTCATATTAAAATTATAAAATATTTAAAAACATTCAATAATTGGATTGGTGCATTTCAAACATACGTACATATCATATGAGATCAAATTTGAATTATAAAAAGAATCAAAAATACTCCTTTAAATACAGAATATTTGATTTCATATAAATATAAAAAATGAAAATATAAAATAATATAAAAATATCTAGATAGATATTTTAACAAAAATATCCATAAAATATAAATGGTTCAAAAATCAAAATTCATAAAAATATCCATAAAATTATTATTTATTTTGAATATTTCATTTAAAAATTTTATCACTCGTGGATAACCTTTTTGATATTTCTTTAATTTATTTAAATAATTAAAATTATTAAAAATTATGTTAATAATTTATTTTATTGAATGAATTTTATTTTATATTTTAAAATAAAATATTAAAATTAAACAAAATTAAAAGAATAATATAAAATTAAATAAATGTGAAGTGTATTAATTTTTAAAATAATATTAACAAATAAACTAATAATATTACTAACATATAACTGGGCCCATAAGTATTTAATCTATATTACTAAGGTACACGACAACTTTAATTTAAAAGTTTAAAAATTAGATTGGAATTTAAAATTAAAAATAAATAATTATGTACCTTAGTTTTAAAATTGAAGTTGATACTTATTTTTATGTTAATATTTAATTTTAATTATTTTTTTTGTTTAGAGAGAAAGTGAGATTGCATATGAGTGATAGGTGAGAGAGGCGAATGGAGGAAGGTGGGGGTGAGAGTGAGAGAGAGCGAAGGGAGGAAGCCGGAAGGTGGGTAAGAAATAGGGAAATCATATAACATAAGGGTATTTTGGGAATCTTTTTTGCCATCATTAGATTTTAACTTGATTTACAAATATCTTTTCCTGTCATAACCTGAACCATAGAAAAGAAATCTTCATACCTTATGTGCTATTAATTTCATTTTAACAACCTGAAATCTATTTTTTCCAATTTATTTTTCGTGTGTATAAAATGGGAAAACTGTATTTATTTATGTTAATAGATAAATATTATAAAAATTAAAAGAAGAAATTTATTTTGCATTAATTAATACATTCTTACAAAAAGTAATCGTTATTTGAAAAAAAAAGTAATGATAGTAAAAAATAACCCTAAACTACCCATATCCGTATAACCTATGCCCAACTACCTCTATGGTAAAACAAGTAAAAAAAAAAATTATTAATACAAACGGAATTTTTTTCTTCTTCTGGAATTTGGTTTTGTTTGGAGACAGAAAGGAAATGAGAAACAAAAGAAGTGAAGAAAAAACAGAGGGAGCAGAGTTTGTCTTGTTCCAAACAGGGATCGAGGAGATAAGGAAACAGAGGTAAAAAAAAATGAACTTTAAAAAAAATGAAAATAATTTTACAAATCATATTTGATGATCTGTTTTTACTTTTTGATTTTTAAATTAGGTAACAGAAAATTTGAAAATAAACATGTAATTTTTATTTTTTAGATTTTAAAAATTAAAACACACCATCATTTTATGTTATTATAAGTGGAATAAAAATTTGAGAGGAAATGTAAGGGAAAAAAAATAAGAGAAAAAAAAATACAAATAGGGTAAAATTCAATATATTATTTTTATTTGCTACCATTTTAACTCATCAATAAAAAAATTAAATAATATATAAGTTTTCAAATAATTTTATTTATAATTAATTTTCTTTTAGATTCTTCGTTAAACAATCAAATTTAAAAAAAAAATAGTATTTTTTTTCTTATTACTTTCCGATAACCAAACATAACCCTTAAATTTTCAAATAATAAAACAAAAGTGAGGTGTATCATAAATATAAATTTTTTTCTAAAGAAATTTCATCACTAATCATTTAAAAACAATTTTCCAACTATAATTAAAGAATATATAAGCATCCTATCTTAATGTCATCAAATTTGCTCAGGTATAATGTGACGTCCGTCAAGGGTCGTTGGCCAGCCGTCAGCCTGAAATCATATTATCTGCATGCTCGTAAATCTTCATCACATGAAATAAAAATATTGAAATTTGATTGCATACATTATCTTCATGAATCTAGCGTATATTCTGATAGTTAGAGAGTTATTGTCGCTCTTATGAGCATATATTAAATTTAAATTATAATACACTTGTTTACAAATTATCATAAAGCCCCGCAATCAGGCTTTCTTCTCAAATGACCTCCCCAATGACGCCGTCTTCTCGAACGCTCACTGTACTAAAATGATGCTCCTCGACGGGGTAAGCGTCTTGATGGTGATCATCTCTTACATGGGTTACTCGCTAAGTGCGCGTAATGAAACAGCCTGGCTGTAGCTGGCGAATCGTAGTCCTGCTTGGATATGCACGTGATATGGATGAGAATACCTTCCTTCCTCTTGCGATCCGCCGGCGGCTCACTCCACGCGTGCACAGAGCGAATGTAGAAGCAATTTGTTTTTACTGAAAGCAAAGGTTTTGTTCTCGAAAACATACTCTGGGAGATTTCGGTAAAATCTATTGGACAAACCTCGAGGAGAATTTGTTGGATAACTGCTTGAAACGATTATGGCTCGCCAGGCGTGAATTGGATGATCTCCCAAACCCGATTCTCGAATAATCTTCCCGTTGAAATTCCTTCCCACTTGCCAGATTTCGTTTTATTTTGCTTTTCGTATCATGCATGAATACCCAGTGTCTAGGTTGCTTAGGTGCATGAAATGCATTATGCGAATTTAGTGATTAAATGTTAATATATTTTACGTCGTATATTAACGAATTCTTCATGACTTATCTTGTTATTCGATTACTTGTGATACTTGTCAAATTATTCATGAAATTTGTCAAACAATCTGATTAATTCGATGGCTCGCACAGTCGTATTTTTATATAATTGGTATTTCGTATTATGCTAGAATTTTCATGCATTAACAATTTAACCATCTGTGAACTCCAAGCCATTCATCTTAAGCAATATTTTGCCTGCGCCGCATGGACCATTTCGGTCAGCAAGCCAACAAAATTTATTTTAGCAGTTCCCAAAACAAGCGAGTGGTGTCATTGGACAACCACTCTACGCAGCTTATCGGTTCCACTTTGTGGGCAAAAATCCATAGCGTTAAGTATCACAACTGAACACGATTTAATCGTAGAATTATAGCAGCGCGCGAAGCGGTCAGTAGATGCAAAATGTGTCTCTAAATTCCGGTATTCGATCTCAATTTTCGGGACTTATCAAGCGGCTCCATGCTATATCGTCGGCATTATAAGCGCTTAAAGGGATTAAATGATAGGAGATTTGACTTCTCGGAGTTTGTCGACTCACTCCGAAAATAGTCTTTTCAGTATGTGTCGCAACTTCTTCTTGGCTGACGAGCCAAATGATCCGTGGAAATCTCAGAGAAGAACTCAAACCTGCGCACGTGATCGACCAACAAATGAAGTGTTATACTTTTCCATTTTATTCCTATTTTGCCACTTGTCAAGCCGTAGGTTGGCTTGTTGGATTCTTATCTGTTTATCAGCTTTAGCTTTTGATTTCTCCGATTAGGAGATGCAGCGTGTCGCATGGGCGCGAACTGGCTGAGTTGACTCGTTCTGCTGGCGTGGCATGCGTGAGTAAGCTGAAATGTCTGAAGTGTCGCGTCTGTTCGTTGCGCCGGCAGCGTCTGGAGAATTTCGATTAATAAGGTCAGCGAAGTCGACATGGTAGGCTTTGGGTCCGCGAGGCGGTCACGACGGTGAGATCCATTCTTAAATCAAGATCTAGAAAAATTTCGGATTGTGATCAGAGTGCAATTTGTCGTTTTCGAAAATTAGATTTTAGGGGTTTAAGCGTATAAAGTTCATGCTTCAAAACAAAAAACAAAAGGCTATACTTGGTATATTTTTGAAAGAAAATGTAAATGAAAAAAAATAGAGAGAAAAATTTAAAAAAATAAAAAGAAGAAAATAGAGTTAATTTTAACATATTATTATTATTTATTATTTTAAACTCAATTTTTTATATTAGATAATTTTAAAAAAATATTTTAAATCATTTTATTTATATTTTATTTTGTAAGGTTTCTTTGATAATTATTTTTATACAATTTTTCAATAAGAAAAAACAACCAAATCAGGAAACCTTTAAAATTCAATTTTTCTAAAAGAAACCGCAACCGTAATAGCGTAGTAAAACCTGGAATATTTCTGGGATATCGATGACGAACTGACTTCACCGCTGACCGCCCGCGAAATTTAGCTACTCGCCGAATTTCATTTCCGATTACGTAGATAAATGAAATTTTACGCTTTTCGAGCAGACAAGTGACGTCGAACACGACTTTGAAATACTTTTCATACAAGATGACCACGCCGAACGCCACACTTTGACATCTCTTGTGAGACTGGAATAATACGACACGACAAAGAATGCCACAGAAGAACGACATTCAAAAAGACGTCCATACGACACACGACATATGATACACTGACCACAAGACATACTACGAGAGAGCGGAAAGCGAAAGTATGGGCTCTTCTCATCATGAGAGAGAAGGCGAAGTGCGAGAGTGGAGCTTCCTAATTTAAGATACACCAACAAAACGGTAGAGAAAGAAACACCGACGGATGAAACCAAAAAATAAGGAAAAAGAAAAATAAAAGGTTAGTTATATAAAGAAAAGAAAAGAAACAGATAAAAATGAATGAAAAATCATCCCTGGGGAGAGAAAAGAGTTTTATATATGAAAAGAGTAAGATTTTTTCAAATGCTCGACCGCCGAGCCTGGGGATAAATCTCGGTAACTAAAAAATCATTCACAATCCAGAAATCTACGCGTGCATCAAATCGAATTTTCGTCGGTTCGGGCAGTGAGCTTTCTCTATAATCGATTCCTCTTTATTTAAGAGTCGCACGTATAAGTAGGGTTGTACCTAAACATGAGACTGAACTTTCGGACATTGGGACTATTTTTCTGATAAATTCAGACCTGGTTTTTAGTTGCCCAAGATCCCGCCATGGTTCTAGACTCGCTTAGAAACGCAGTAGATTTTGGCTGCGAACTATTTTTCGGTAGTTTTTGGGTCGAGTTTAACCCACGGTCACTTATAGTCAAGTACGGCCAAAAGCTGCAAAAATAAATAAATAAATAAATAAACGAAATGCTCTCGAAATTTCCTGACTGAGTCCATATTATTTCCAAGGTCGAGTATGGCTCGCATTTTAGTTTGTGTGATGTTTTATTATTATTTTTCGTTATCATTAAATTAAATAACACGTTGAATGGGTTGTGCAATATGTGATATATAAGTGTTATATATATATATATATATATATATATATATATATATATATATATATATATATATATATATATATATATATATATATATATATATATATATATATATTAATACGAATGGATGGAATTATATGTTTTGCTATACTATCCACAGCATTTTAAGCATGCAAGACGGCTTCATAAATCGTTTGCCGGCGTCTTCAACAGACACGAACACGGTGACACGCATCGACATTTTGAACTGTACATACGTAGTGACATCGCGACGAACAAGCGCGAATGACATATCATTCATTCTCGACGAATGAGCGCAGTTTCTGGCCAAAGACAACGCTCAAAATAAGATTCACGGCCAGATAACATAAAAAATATCGCGGCTGGTAATAGTAAGAAGGATAGATGCCCCACTCCGGGTGAAAACCCATCGCTTAAGACGAATCGACCCGTGAAAGTCCAAAAGCCGCTGGAGTATCGACGCCACGCGCGAGAACTGGTACCGCATTCAATAAATGCATAAACACACTCCGGATTTCATTAAATCAAACCCGACATCGGCGATATTCAATTCAAGCTATATAAACAAAAAGATTTTGTTTTTGTGCGGCTCATAGTTAAACACCACGACGTAGCTACATTTGACATATTACGCGCTGGCGAAATGCATGGCAGACGACACGGGCATTTACGGCACATCTCATTCATGCACGTAGAATTTCTCGTGTTTGGGATCAGACGTTCTTTTACGCTGTGATATTTGTATAACACGAAGATTAAGATGTATACTTGTTTTAAAGAACCCTGCAGAGCTTACTTTACTGGTTTTTACCACCCCATCGCGACTCCCCTTACAAAAGCACGGTTGACCGGCGTAATCCACGCCACGAGTCGCGGATTTGCGGAAAGGTCGCATTACGCTGCTCGATAAAACTTCAGAAGATTGTATAAGCACTTGTAATTAAATACAACTATTGCCAATATACCGCATGTACTACGAAAAGCTACGCGATCGGGGTAACTCTTACCGAACGTGATGCGTTCAGACATATTATATTTTATTTAAATACATGAATTAACGGGCCCCGCGAGGTGAATGATCGGTGACGTGGGCGCCGGAAGTGAATTCTGACGTTTCACGGCAATGCACGATCCCAGACAAGACTTCTGCGTGCATCAAAAAGACCAAGATGCACTTCACAGTTCACTACAACACCCAACCCTGAAAAAATTAGGGCATCACAAAAATCTTCAACATCTTGTACACAAATTCCCATTCTAAACATTATTGTTGTTGTGGAGCCCTAGCCATGTACAGGTCTGAAAAAGGCTTCCATTATTAATGCCAATGGATGGAAACAGTTGGCATTGAAAGTGACATTTGAAAATGATGTGATGTGCATGGAAAATAGAAAAGGACAAAGACACATAACTCGAGGAATGTGGCTAGGAAATTTATTCCCCTTGACTATAAAATGGAAAACTATATGGGAAGATAATTTATTTTATATTGATCATTCCATTCTTGAAAAAAAAAATTGTTATTTATAAAAAAAGTAATGATTATAAAAAATAAACCTAAATTATCACTATTACAACAATCTATGCCCAACTACCCCTACAATAAAACAAGTATATATATATAATAGATTGTTGTAATATATATATATATATGTCTAACTACCCCTACAATAAAACAAGTATATATATATAATATATTGTTGTAATATGAGGGTATAAATATTTTAAGGGGATATGGTAATATGATGATTAAGTATCATACATTTCAAACAAGAGGTCATGGGTTTGAATCCTTTTATAAACATTTTTCAAATTTCGAAGTGTTGCCTAAGCCTATCTAGCTATTACCCTTATATGAATACCTGTGTCTTCTCCTCCCCTCGATCTTCATCTTTCTGTGTGACACCTGACCGGGGTTGGTTTTACAACCCGTCGACCGCGGAATGTCGTGGGCGTTTGGATGATATAGTGTAGTGGCCTAGTCAATCCCACATTCACATGGACTCATTCTTTATGTTTTCTTGCATACTTCTTCCCATATTGTGTCTGAGAGTTTGATACTCCTGACTATTTTACAAGCAAAAATATATCAAAGCAGTTGTCCCAATATATTTTACAAACATAATATTCAAGATACAGCGTGGCCACTCTTCATACTCATGGTCTCGAGAGGCACGAGTCTCGTGTGCTGAAAGGGGATCTCCACGGCCCAGGGTGAAGCAAGCTCGATAGATATATCTCCTAAAAGGGCTACTTTCCACTTAAGTGCACATGCAATGCCAGTTACATAATTACATACTTGAATATCTACATGTCATGAATAAGATGCAACCACTTATGACCAAATCCCGAGTCCTCAATGATTCCCTCACACATGCATATGACAAGTGTGAAAAACCGTCATGGGCGTTCACTCCATGACCCTTTTTCCAAAACAAAATCTTTTTGTTTTATTTTTATTGGCTGATCTCAGATATAGTGTGAATGATCTCAGATTAGTACTTTGAATTACAAACCCTCAGAAATCTTGTGAACAATCTTAATCGATACTTTGATGATCTCAGAAATCTTTGTGAATTGATCTTTGTCGTGCTTTACTTCAGTCTCCAAGAAGTACTAGGGACAGTGTCCGAAAATCATTTGCAATCTTGATGTACCATGAACCCCGAGCCATAGTGATCATTTCCATGCACTCACCCATGTCATGTGAAGTGCCCGTGTATAAATGCAAGTATCCATTGCATGTCATTTCATGCTACGTATAAACTCGTGTCATGCAACATATAAATCACACATTACATGTCAAGTGTCATTTAATGCATATAATTATTTTCATTTTTATCCCACATATATCACATAATTTAATCCAACAAGAGGAGGAAACCTACTTCTTGTAGCTCAGTTCTGGGTTCTTCGCCGTCCGGGTCTGCTCATTGCACGACACTCCTTCATTTTCCTCTTTCCTTTCCCTCTCTTCCTTTTCTTTTTTTCTCTCTTTTCCTGCACCGATATGTTTTTATAGACTGGACCAATCTACATGGCATGGATGCATGCATGCCATGTGTCACCCACCCATTTGGGTTCCTTTTTGCCCCGAAATTCGTGAAAAATCTGACAATACCGGAATTTAACGAAATTCGTCTTGGTAACTAAATTAATGTTTTAAAAACCGGACCGAACCGGCCGGTCCAACCGGTTGGACCGTCGATCGGCCACAAAATCGGTCCGATTCAATGCAAAAAACCGTTTTGATCGACGGCGGTCGGTTCAGTGAAGCAATGGTTGAGCGGTGTCGACAGTCGAGCCGGTGAGCAGTTGAGCGGTGAGCGAAGCGGTCGAGCCGCCCGATTCGTAATTTTAACTTTTTGTTTTGATTAAAAGCGATGCTTCGTTTGATGCTTTTTACATCGAAACGATGTCGTTTTACTTAGAATTATAAAGGTTGTAGGGTTAGAAGGCTTGTAACTAAAAACAAATTCAATTAAATACAGTAGGCTTATAGATTCGAACATGGAAAGGGGAAGTTACAAAGGAACCACTCTACCACTTTGTTGTCATTGTGATTATTTTATATATTAACAAAATTATATATTTATATAAATAAGTTTATTCCATTTTTGTATGTTTTCATATTTAAGCATTATCGTATTTTAAAATAAAATTTAAAATACTTTATTTATATAAAAAATAATAAATAATATCTTAAATATTATTAATTATATTTTAAAATATAAATAATATATTTAATAAATCACTTGGGATTGGTAGTTAAAGCGCTTTGTATCGACGATGAAGCGAAGTGAGCGGTAACTTTTACTGGTTCAATCACGGTCAGTTTTAAAATATTACTAAATTTATGACGAATCCAACCAGTGAGTTTGTTTCATCATAAGGATCTAGAAGTTCGGTTGCAACTGTATTGTAAGAGACAATTCTTAGTTTCGTGAAAAATTTCAAATTTATCCGGGTTTTCACATTTCCCTTCTCTCTTCTAATTGTTTGACAACTCATTACTCCTTTTACATTATAAGTGGAATAAAAATTTGAGAGGAAATGTAAGGGAAAGGAACTAAGAAAAATAAATAAAATAAAGAAAAATAAAAATAGGGTAAAATTGAATATATTATTTTTATTTGCTACAATTTTAACTCATCAATATAAAAATTAAATAATATATAAGTTTTCAAGTAATTTTATTTATAATTGATTTTCTTTTAGATTCTTCATTAAACTATCAAATTTTTTTAAAAAAAAAAAGTATTTTTTTTCTTATTACTTTCCGATAACCAAACATAACCATAAATTTTCCAAATAATAAAACAAAAGTGAGGTGTATCATAAATAAATTTTTCTAGAAAAATTTCCAACACTAAACATTTAAAACATTTTTCCAACTATAATTAAAGAATATATAGCATCCTATCTTAATGTTATCAAAATTTTCTGAGATATAAGAACCGTGCTTCAAAAAAAAGGCTATACTTGAGTATATTGTTGAAGAAAATGTAACTTGAAAAATGAGAAAAAGTAAAAAAAAGAAAAAGAAAAAAAAGAAAAAAGAGATAATTTTAACATATTATTGTATTATTATTTTAAACTCATTTTTTTTATATTACATAATTTAAAAAAAATGAGATTTTAAATCATTTTATTTATATTTAATTTTGTAAGGTTTCAATGAAAATTATTTTTATATAATTTTTGAATAAGCAAAAACAAACAAAATATTCAACCCCCTACAAGATATGGATTCTATGGTCAGGACGGCTATGGCCATAGAGAGAGAGATAGAAGATGCACGGAGCATTTGAGATGCAGGTGCTAGTGACAAAAGGAAGGAGGGTCAGCCTTCTTCTAGTTTGGGAAAGAAGCTAAAGGCTTCTTCTAGTTCACGAGGGTTTCAAGGACAGGGCTACGACTATTAGGGCCAAGGCCATGTCCGGAGCTCTAGCCCGGTCGGGAGCCCGATGACATATTTCCATTGACATCAACTTTGGACATATGAGCGAAGGATTGCCCTCGAGAGGCAAGGATCCCAAGGTTTTTTGGGACCCAGCCTGATCTAGTCATCAGTGGGACGTGCACAGAAGTAGTATGTTCCTTCTTACCCTAGTGCGAGCTAGAGGAACCAGTATCAGCCTGAAAGTGCGCCACAAGCACCTACCATATCTGAAGACGGAGGCCGAGCGGAGTATGGAGTCGAGGTCGAGGGCGGGGCCCATAAAAGTAGTGACTTCAGGGACCCTAAGGGGCGTATCTATGCAGTTATACCATCGACTGAGTCGGTGGATCAGTCAATTATATAGGGTACGTTTATATTATCTTGCTTATGGGCAAGGATACTGTTTGATTATGGTGCAACGCATTCATTCATTGCTACATCATGTGTGAGAGAAATGGGCTTAGAGGTTGAGACCTTGGAAAAGCCGTTGTATGTAAGCTCTCCCCTGGGAATTAGGGTGAGTGTGGATTTGATATGTCGGGGCTACAAGTTAGAGATCTCCGAGATTCTATCCTTTGTGGACACAGGGGTCGTGAGCGTATCGAGTTTGATGTCATCGCTAGGATGGACTGGTTGGCGGCACACCAAGTCGTCATTGATTGTGAGCGTGGGAGGATTCTGCTTTACACACGAGGCGATTATTTGTGTGCGTTTCAGGGGGTGAGCTGATGTTTTACCTGGGCCGTGTGACTCCGGATGGCACGAGAGCGGGTTGATGGGTTGCTATGAAACTTACCTTGGAGGATGAGGTGAGATAGGACTTGGATGCATCTCGAATGGTTGCGAGTATGGGGATGTTTTTGGGATGGAGTTCGGGATTACCTCAGTAGAGGGCGTGAACCTGTGTTGAGTTACACCCTAGTCGGTTGCCCGTTTCCTGTGACTCCTTATGGGGATGGCACGGTTGAGATGGGAACTTCGAGGCAGAAAGCGAAATTGTTAGACGAGGTTTCATTAGTGAGCACTTCACCATGGGGTGCTCGGTTATTACAAGAAGAAGGGCGAGACCCTTGATTGTGCATTGACTACGAACGAGTTGAACAGGTTATGATCAGAATCGGTATCCATTATTGAGAGTTGATGATTTGTTTTGATCATTTGAAGGCATGAGTCACTCCAGATAGACCGTCTTGGTTATCATCAGCGGGGTTAGGGAGGCGGATATCCCCAAGACGGCGTTTAGGGCCTTGATGCGAGCATTTCTGGATTACGGTGATGCCATTGGTTTAGTAGAATGCTCTGTGCGATCATGAATCCTCATGCGTAGGAGTGTTGACCAGCAGATTAGTTCTTAATGGTCTTTGTGGATGACATCTTGATCTGCTCTAGTTTGAGGAGGGAGCGCGAGGACCCGCCCGAGGATTGTTCTCAGGCCCTCGGGAGAACATCGGTTATCTGTTAGGATTCGGAAAGTGTGAGTTTGGCTTGCGAGGTGGATTCTTGGGACATGTCGTGTCGGCCGGGTGTGTGATGGGCCTGAGAGGTTGAGCCTGTTATGAGTTGGGAGATGTCGAAGTTAGTCTTCGAGATATGCAGTTTCTTGGGATTTGCGGGGTACTACAAGAGGTTCATTAAGGATTTCTCCTGGCTAGCAGCACCTATGACAAGATTGACCCGGAAGGAGGTCAAGTTTGAGTGGAATGGCCTGTGTGAGAAGGCATTCCAGGAATTGAAAAGGAGGGCTCCGCCAGGCTCCACAATGCATTGAAATCTGGAAAGGGATCAAAGGTACATAGTGTATTGTGATGTCTCGAAGGACAGGCTGGGATGTGTTTTGATGTAGTCCGGGAGGGTAGTATCTTATGGTTCTCGACAGTTGAAGAATCATGAGCGGAATTACCCCACGAATGACATGGAGTTGGCGGCCATAGTCTTTGCCTTAAAGATTTGGTGCCATACTGTCTGATGAAAGCGATTTAGGTGTTTTGGACCATAAGAGTTTGAAGTATATTTTTCACTAGCAGGACCTCGACATGAGAGCAACACGAGGTGGATGGAGTTTTGGGGTGTGACTTCACTTTGCATTACCATGCAGTAAGTCAAGTATGGTGGCTGATACACTAAGTCGAGTCACGAGGGAGTACTAGCTGGTGCTGGCTTCCGGGAGTGGAAGATGCTCGAGATTGTGGGACGGTTTGGGTATAGTCGGTGATGAGGACTCGGGGTATGTTAAGGGAGTTTAGTGGCTCGCCTTCCTATTGAAGCGAGTAATTGAGTCGAGGGCGGGACGTAGAGATGAGTGTCCCGCCCGGGGGCCAAGATGCAGTCAGTGCAGTGGCGAAAATTTGGGCCATTCACACAGATGGTAGTCTTTGTTATAAGGGATGGGTTGTGGTTCCCAGTTAGCCCAGATCACGAGAAGAGAGATCCTCAGAGAGTTCCTATTGCTCGATTCATTTGTGCGCATCTGGGTGGCACGAAGATGTCACCGAGATCTTAAACCGTGATATTCCCTAGGCGGGATGAAGCGACACGTTGGAGATTTTGTTCGACGGTGTCTCATGTGTCAGCAGGTAAAGGCTGAGCATCAGAAGCCAACAGGGCTACTCCAACCATTGGAGGTAGTTGAATGGAAGTGGGAACACATCACGATGGACTTTGTGACTCACTTGCCATGGACCCCACGGAGGCATGATGCGGTATGGGTGATAGTGGATCGACTCACTAAGTCGGAACATTTTCTAGCAGTGCGAATGACCTTCACACTAGAGGAATTCTGCCGGTTGTACATTAGAGAGATTGTCGGGTTACATGGAGTGCTAGTCTTTTTCGTATCGAATATGGATCCTAAGTTTACGACACACTTTTGGAAGAGTTTCCAGAAGGCCATGGGGACATAGTTGTGATGGGCACTCGTTTCATCCAGCGGTGATTAATTATTCGGAGAGGACCATCTGAGGTTTTGAAGAATGACTGCGTGTGTCTAGATCATAAGAGGTAGCTAGGATAGTACCTTAGTGGGATTCGCCTGCGACACTTGATTATCGGTAGTATCGGATAACACCTATGAGGCTTTATATGGGAGGCCATGTTGATCTCCGATTTGTTGGAAGCGAGAGTGGGAGAGGTCAGTCACTTGTCGGATTTGATTAGAGGCACCTCACGAGAGAGTGGGTTTGATCTGATGTCTCCTTGCTGACTCAGTGGTAGAACTCTGGCAGACGAGGCCCGGTCGAACTTTAGTTTGAGGTGGGTGATCACGTCTTCTTGGAAGAGGTGATGCCTAAGAGAAGAGTGGTCGAGGTTCGGCAAGCGGGGAAGTTAGTGCGAGAATGTCAGACGCGAGATGCCCGAGTGGGCACGGTCGGCATGTATCGGTTAAACGCTATCGTCGAGGTTTAATAAATTGTTCATGGTGTTCACGTCTCATTATGGGAGTATGCTCGGATCAGCTCATGTAGTGGATTGGGGTGGGATTATTGTTATTTCAATTGGGCCTTGATGAGGGGCAGTGCATTATCATGGACTAGTTAGGATAAGGTTTTGCGACCTTGAGACCGTGAGGCTAAAATGAAGTGTTGTGGCAACAGAAGTCAGAGAGGCAACTTGAGAGCGAGGAGGACATGCGATGCGTGCATACTATCCTTTCTTGTTTAAGGATGAAGGTACGTGGTTTAGTCGTTTGGTGATTAAATAACTTGTTTGTATGTATGTGATTCGATGTGTATGTGCGTGGAATTTTGGGATGAAATTCTTTTAAGGGGGTAGAATGTAAAACCCAGAAAAAATTCAATTTTTTTGAAAAATGGCAAAATGGTGTTTTTGGTTGAAAACCTGGAATTTTTTTAGATCTCGGATGATGAAACAGACTTCACCGTTGGAATCGTCTCGTGAAATCTAGTTACTAGTCGGATTTGCATTAGGATTAGAGTGAGTATGAACCTCACGTTTTTAGAGGCCGGGTGTGTGAGTGACACTTGGCACTTGGTTGAATGACTCATTTAGAGTCATGTGTCAAATGAAGAGATGAGTCAAACAAAAAAGGTAAAGTCTAAGGGGGACCCATGGAGGCCATGTGTCAAGCCCTAAGAGGAAGGAAATCCAAGTATTTGGATAAGAGATAAGGTGAGAGAAAGAAAGTCAATGAGAAAGGGACATGTGGTAAGGAGAAGGTGGGAGGGAAATCTCATAGATATATTAGACAAATTTGGTAGGAGAAGGGAAAAATGAGGGAAAGAAAAAGAAAAGAAAAGAAAGAAGAAGAAAAAATGAGTAGGAAGCTCACGTTATCTAGGATTCTGAATCGTCTGATCGGGATTACCGTCGGGCAAGAGGCAAAGTTAAATGTGACGAGAGCTTAGTAAGTACAAAATCCGGGGTTTTCCTCCTACTTTGGTTATTTTTGGTCTAAGAGTCATTTTAATGGCATGAAGTGTTTTGGGGCTGTGAGTGGCCGTACGGTTCAGTCCCAAAATTTTCTAGGCAATCTTGGAATTTTCAAGACTATTTTGGACGATCAAAGTTGATTTAGGGTTTCAAATTTTGGACTCTGTGGCTGCTATTTTTATTATTGTACTGAAATTGGAATAACATGTTGGTTGTGTGAAAATCATGTTAATATATGCTTATTGATGTATTGAGCATGAGATGCGATGGATGTGAATTAGATATAGAAAATACCAAATTATCATGATTTATTAATGTTGCATCACAGTACTCGTAAATGCATGCTCTTGTGAATTGACATAGATGACATTCCCGCATTCATATGCCTGGGGACATCCACGTAAGCGGGTGTGAGTGCATGACATGGGTTTTGAATGAATTTGATATCGAAGGGTTGTCCAATAAATAAATTATATCAGAGTATGTCCACTAAAGTTTATCGGAGCATGTCCACTAAATATTATCGAAGGGTTGACCAACAAAATTTTCCACTAAATTATATCGGAGGGTTGTCCATCAAATTTGAAATGGAATCAACATCTTCATGTTACTACATTTACTGAAGCCGAATGAGCTGGAAATCGTGATGATCACACCTCCACTCCTGCCTACATAATTTATCTAGGTGGCAATGCAATCTCTTGGTGCTCGAAAAAGCAAAAAATTGTTGTTCATTCATCAGTGAAAGCCCGAATCTGAAGGCTCTTGCCTCATAGTATTTATTCTAAAACTTAGGAAAGTTTTATTTATATATTATCTTATTCCAACCATATATATATATATATATATATATATATATATATATATATATATATATATATATATATATATATATATATATATATATATATATATATATATATATATATATATATATATATATATATATATATATATATATATTAATTTTCTAATTTTTTTATATTTTATAAATTAATACATATTTTTAATCGGGATAAAAATATTCTTAAAAATAAAAAATAATTAAAATTAGATTGGATTGGTAAGAGAACTTCTTATCCTTTGAATTTTTAGGGATAGAAATATGGAAATATGGAATGGGGTTGTGATAGGGTGGCTGGAATGATTCTTTATTTCCTGAACTTAGACAAGAGCAAAGAAACTTTTCATAGATTATTAAAAAAATTACATGTCTCTATTATTAGAGATGGCAATGTGACGGATTTGAGATGAGGTGGCCTTATCCCGAACTCACACCGTTTAATCTTAACCATTTCCCGTTCCCGTCCCCTTTAAAAAAATAAATGGGTAAAGTCTAGCGATATGAAATTTTCATATCCATAATGTTGATTATTCTTTTTAATCATTTTAGAATATATTTTTATCCTTTAGAATTTTTGGGGATGAAATGACAAATATGGAATGGGGTTGTGATAGAGATGACTCGGTATGGTTGCTATTTCCTAGACTTTTCCTAGACTTAGACAAAACAAAAGAACTTTTCATAGATTATTAAAAAATTTGCATGTTTCCATTATTAGAGATGACAATGGGTCGGATTCGAGATGAGGTGGCCTTATCTCGAACTCATACCGTTTAATCTTAACCATTTCCCGTTCTTGTCCCCTTTAAAAAAATAAATGGGTCTGACTAAGTATGAGAAATTTTCGTATCCATCATGTTTAGTTATTCTTTTAATGTTTAAAATATATTTTTTATCCTTTAGAATTTTTGGGGATGAAAATGACAAATATGGAATGGGGTTGTGATAGAGATGACTCGGTATGGTTGCTATTTCCTAGACTTAGACAAAACAAAAGAAATTTTCATAAATTTTTAAAAAATTTGCATGTCTCCATTATTAGAGATGGCAATGGGACAAATTCGAAATGAGGTGGCCTTATCTCGAACTCACACTGTAAAACCAGGGAAAATTAGAAATTTTCAGAAAAATAGCAAATAATAATAATAATAAATTGTTAGAATGGCTCAGGGAAGCCTAGAAAATTCTCTAGATCTCAGATGTAAAGCAGTTACGCACGTTAAGTGCGTCTCGTAAATCTAGTAACTGAAAAGTTTCGTCGAATTTTGAGACAAGCGGAATATTTTTAGGATTTTCTAGGTGATAAGTCGTCAATGACTTCAGGGACGAGATTTTTATGAAAATCTTGAAAGTTAGAAAATGGCTTGAGCTAAGTTCATTTAAAATAAAGTGAACTAAAAATAAATAAATTATTTCTGGATAAAAACGGATCGGAATGAAACAATATGAGCCATATATCCAAATAATAATAATAAAAAAAGAAGAAGATAAAAACGAAAATAAAAAAGAAAAGTAAAAAAGAGAGACGGGAGAGGAGAGTGTGTGTGTGAGAGAGAGAAATTTTATTTTATTTTTTCTTCGCTTTTCTCTAAAATCTACGGAAATCGGATTGTAGAATTTTGTTGGAGCAGAAGGCAAAGTCTGTCTACGCATCGAGAGCTACGCGTGGGCATAAAAATCTGTGTTGATTCAACTCGAGGGTAGAAATTTCCTACGCAATGTTATTTCTATCATAAAGGCCATTTTAATGACTTGGATTGACTTAGAGCGTGAAGGCCAGTAAAATTTCGATTTAATTTTTTGGTGAGTGTAGGAATTTTAGGACTATTTTTGTGATCCCGATTGAATTTAGGGTATTTTTGGGTGAATCTGGCTGAATTTTAAAGTTATTTGGTCGGAGTCCATCTTCGAAATTCCGGGATTGTTTCGGACCCGAGTTTAATTTGAGTTCGGGTTTAGTTTTGGTCAGGGCCCAGTGTTTTCGGGTTTTGTGGTGTGTCTTGATATCCGCAGTAGTCGGTGTGGTCGTGAAGGGACGAGAAGGTGCCACATTTTATGTGGAGTCCCAGTTGGAGTCATTTGTGTATTATTATTGTAAAATATTAAATAACATGCTGTTGTATGTAAAAATCATGTTAATATGTGCTTGCGTGATGTATTAACATGGAAATGGGGATAAATAGAAATTATATGTAGAAAATATGATTATCCGAGATTTATAAATGTTTAATGTAGCTTTTAATGTGCATGTAACATGACATAGCATGAAATTGCATATTTGCCTTTCATATGCACAGTCACATCGCGTCAAGTCGGGTGTGGGTGCATGGTACTATTATTCACCATTCTTGGTGAATGTGTGTGATGAGCTCGGAAATGGGACAACGTCCAAAATTGAAACTCACGGTTTTATAAAACAATAATAAAAAAAATAAATTTCGTGTGTTTTGGTGAAGCAAGATAGGATAGATACCTCCCACAGGTGAGACCAGGTATATGGTTTAGACATACAAAGCGTAGGTGGCTTCGTAAAAAATGTTGAATAGGCGTGCGGTGTCCTGCGGTGAGAACCCGAAAATCCGTGGTCCACAAATGAATAACACACGAGATTTGATAAGTGAAAATTGGAGGGTTGTCCAATGGTTTAAGTCATTGGGTGAAACACCAATAACTGGTTTTTCACACTTGGCGTTGCAGGTGTGAGGGAGTTGGTGGGACTCGGGTCGTGGGCATGATGAGTCTCATCTCATGCATGACATGCTGACTTGTTGTTCCATATAGGATTGTATTTATATGGAATATGATTTGATGTTTATATGCATGCATTTCATTGCATTTAGGCGGGGAAATAGCCATCGTAGGAGGGAATTTTTTCTATTGGGTATTACTCACCCGTTGTGGACCTTACAGGTACGGGGGTGTATGCAGGCGACCAGCTAAACGGCGTGATTGTGAAAGCCGACATGTGGTCTTAACAATACTTTTATAAAAAGTATTTTATGTAAAAGGAATTGTAATTAAATTATTTTGGACTATTGTATAAATAGTCGGGTATGTAAATATGGTAAGAGGGTCGTGATCAGACACTTATGAACTGTAATTAAGCGTTTTATTTTCATATTTTCATATTTTAGACTTAAATGAGAATGAATGGGTCCGTGAGGCGTATTGAGGTAGTGCGGAGTAAGCTATATTAGAACAGCTAGTTTTAATATATGTTTTGTATCGGAGTGTTATGTAATAAACTCTTATGGATTATTGTAATCCTGGAGTTGTATGTTAGGTGAGCTCCCAGGTCAAAACTTTGCCGTTTTGTGAAAATATGGTTCCGATAAATGGGACACCTTGAGTGTAGTATCGGGTCTGCAAAAATCTGAGAATTCCAAGAGGTTGTGGTTGTCAGTAGGACCCCGATTTGAGGTGTCACGGCAGTATCAAAGCAGGTTGCGATTACCCAAGACGTGGGCATAGTTCTGATACGGTATCACGGCTGGTATCGGAGGTTGTCTTGATTACCAAGGAGCTCGGGTGGGGAGTCACCGGGTGTTTTAGGTATTGGATTTTCATAGCTGAGTATCTAGAGTTAGGTGTACAAATACCTAGGATTAGTGGGCATGGGTGTAGAACACGACATTGTGTGCATTGATTGCTTTTGTGTTCTAATATGTTCCATGGGAGATGTATTGTGCATGATAGAAATGTGTATAGAAATTGAAGAACACTAGGGTTAGCAAACGTAACCTTAGGGGTTCGAAAAAAATGAATAAGCATGATTATGTAGGAATGGTTATTTATTAGTGTTTGACATTATGCACCACTAATGTGATAAATGAAAAGAGAGAATCTCAAATTCTATTTTGCTTGTGTAGATGGTAAGTTGAAATTTGTGAAAGTAGAGGGTCGTCCACGAGAAGTGAGAGTCGACCACGCTGGCTTTGACTAGCAGGCCTTTGTAGCAGCCATGGGTCTGTTGCTATATTCTCAGGCTAATGCGGCTGGGGCTAAATAACCTCCAGCGGTTCATAGCTCATCATCCTCCGACATTCATGGGAGAGTTCGTGGTAGTTGATCATTGGTTCCGACAGTGGAGAGGATTTTGGAGGCTATGGAAATCACCTCCGATGCTACGAGGATCAGGCTAGCCACATTTCGGCTAGAGGGTGGAGTCCGGATCTGTGGTGGGATTGGGTTTAGAGTTTAGGATCACGGGGCGATGACATGGGGGAGAGTTCGGAGAGTTCTTCATGGGTAAGTTTTCCGAATCAATGGAGGCGTGCTAAGGCTCGGGGTTCCTTGAGTGGAAGCGAGGGATATGGCGTAGCTCGGTACGTAGCCAAGTTCCTTTGAGTTAGCGCGTTTGAGTCAGATATGTATTACAGAGATGTAGCGAGTGCGGAAATTTCAAGGATGGCTTGAAGTTGTCCATCCGGGGTAAGATTGTATGATTTCTCCTACAAGACATGGACTCTATGGTCGGAAAGGACCTTCTGGCTGTAGAGAGAGATAGATGGCCTTACGAGAGCATGCGGGTTGCGGGTGCGGTGGAAGAAGGAAGAAGAGTCACTCTTCCTACAGCTCGGGAAAGCGGGGACTTTTTGTTCCATGAGGACATTCGATTGTCGATCGCGATTACGGAGACAAATGCCGAAGCGGGGAAGCCCGGTGAGGCTGAGGCCGAATGATATGTTTCTCACATCACCCGACTGGCCATAAAGCGGATTGCTGGCGGAGATCCCGAGGGGACATGGGACACCGCTGTCCCAGGCATCGGTGGGGCAGGCGCTTCCTTCTCACCTCGGTATGGGTTAGAGGAACTAGTTTAGTCTCATAGAGCACTCGGCACAGCCGGCCCCGGTGCCGTGGGCGGTGATGCGGTGTGAGTCAGTCGAGACATGACTCACGGACCGAGGACCCGGGGACCTAGGGGCGTGTCTACGCGTTAATACCATCAGGCTGAAGCGTACGAATCCAGCGGATAAGCGAGTACATTTCTCTTGTAAGACCGAGAAAATTCCAATTTTTGAAAGAGGTAAAATGGTCATTTAGGTAAAAATCGAAATTTTACAGATCTCGGATAATGAAACGGATTTCAGATTGGAATCGTCTTCTTGAAATCTAAGCTAACACGTCGAATTTCGTATAGTGCAGAGACCGGTCGAAATTTCACGTTTTGAGCAAGGTGTCGGGTGTCGTAAAACGGGTTTGAGAGACATGTGATGTGACAAAGTCACCCACTACATGCCTCTTGCTGACACATGTTTGCAGTAGAGAGATGATGATGGAAATTGACGGCCTAGATAGTGCCAAGTGTCAAAAATCTAGAAGAAGGGACATGATGGGAATTATCAAAATTGTAAATGATAATAGGACAAAACTAAAATAGTGACCTTCTCCAAAATTAAAAGAACAAAATGATGCAGTGGGAAAAAACGGAGGGGATGCAGTGGCTATGGATTTTGTGATTTTTTTAGAGAAAAAGTACCTTCTCTCTAAGATTGAATAGTCGATTTGTATCGGTTTTGTAGACAGAAGGAAAGTTGCTCTACAACGGTGAGGGATATGCGTAGGCACCAGTTTGGTGGAGATCGACAACTCCAAAAGGTAAGAGATCTTTCTCTACTTGTGTTAATCCTTGTTAAGAACCATGTAAATGGTTAGGAGCGTTATGAGACTTATTTTAGTAAGTAAACTAGGTCTCAAAGCTTTGAACCGGTACAGAAAGTCCACTATTTTGAGTGAGTCGTGAACAGTAGCCGAGTTTTACTGTTCACATAAATAAAATGACACTAAATTATTTTTTGTGTGAAAATGTATTTTAGTTTAGTGATTCAAAATAAATTGCCGTGTTTGTTAGTGCTTGATATGAGCTAATTTTGGTGTAATTGATGTTGAATTTGCATAGCATATTTTATGTGATTTAATTATGTTAATATATATGCATGTGAATATATTACTTGTGAATGTGTTGAATTGGCATCGCCATTATATGCTTCAGGGTAACCTAAATTAGGTGTGAGTGCATAGTTAGATGTTTCTTGTGTTAAGTGTTTGATGGTGTGTCATTGAATGCACGGTTGTGGATCAACATAGGGTGTTGATTAGTGGAGAAAACAGTTAATAGGACAATGTCCAAATGAGTCATATGAGTTAAGAAAATGGAAATATTCATTGCATTTCATATGCAGCTGGGGCACCTGAACAATAGTGAGTGCATGAGGTGGTTTCTTGAGAGAATTGTTCGGAGGGTTGACCAGCAATGGTAGGTATCAGTGTATCATACAACATCGGTTGTCTATAATATTAATCGTCGATGCGCCATTTGATGTACATCGGAGGGTTGTCCATATAATATCAATGGTAGATGCATGATTATTATACATGGTGTCATATAATATCAATGGTAGAATTATGATTGTTAACTACGCCGGAGGATTGTCTAAAATAGATTATCGAGTGCATCCTCTTTAATCCTACGTTAAAACAAATCGCCTGCAAAATCAATTCATTAATCAAAATGCCTGGCAAAGTGTGAACCGAGCCGTCGTTCGGAATGAAGTCAAAAATCTAGGTTGTGTGATGTGTTCATGCCGGGACGTGTGGGGTCAGACTGGATGAATCGCAGATCTGTCTCCTCCGCGTGGACGCTAAATCGATCTCATATTTCACGGGTGTTGATTCAGTGCAACGCCAGGGGTGGATGCTCTTCTCGCAATCTTCTGACTATCCACCTGTCAGATCGCATTAATGATGTGTCGGGAAGCGGCTCTCATTCAGAGCCGTTTGAGAAGAAGCAAACTTGTGGCTTTGATTTTATCTCTTATGTAATTAGGATTTATAATTTTAATATATGTTGAAGTAAGAGTAATGTAAAAACTATTGAACCATGTAATATATTGGTTGGGATATATATTTTGTGAGTATTAATGTACGGACCCAAGTGGCCATTATTTTATTCTCATGTGGACCTTGTGTGGTCATATTGAACTGTTTGGGACAGGTTTTGTATTTGGATAGAGCTCCCCATACAAAGGAGACTCTGCCCGATTTTCGTGAGTGGTGTCGGGTTACCCGGCATCCACGAGTATTCCGCGAGTTGACTGGTTGTCAATGGACACCCCAGTTTTGGGGCGTCACATCTACTCTTGCACTTGTTGACTCGAATATTATTTAAAAGAGTGCATCATATTCATTACTATTGCATCTTGTGTGATAGATTTGAGTTTGGAGGTTGAGACCCCGGGAAAAGTAGTTGTTTGGAAATTCTCCCCTAGGAACTAGGGTGAGGGGTTGGCCCATTACCACGTCCCTAATAAGGTTTGTGGTGAGAGATCAGGGCCTTCTCACAGTGAACCAAAAGAATCATTAGATAGATCCGAGGTTGATGTCATCCTCAGGATGAGTGTGTTGATAACACACTAGGTTGTCATAAATGGTGATTGAATGAGAGTTATTACGACACAGGGTGTGGTATACTTGATTACCCTTGGAATTTCGGGATGAAATTCTTTTAAGGGGGGAAGAATGTAAAACCAAGGAAAATTAGAAATTTTCAGAAAAATAGCAAATAATAATAATAATAAATTGTTAGAATGGTTCAGGGAAACCTAGAAAATTCTCTAGATCTCGGATAACGAAACGGACTGTGCCATTAAATTCATCTCGCGAAATCTAGTAACCTAGAAAAGTTTCGTCAAATTCTAAGATAAGCATAATATTTTTATGATTTTCTGGGTGATAAGTCGTCAGTGACTTCAGGGATGAGATTTTTACGAAAATCTCGAAAGTAAGAAAATAAGCAGGCTAGATTCATTTTAAAATAAAATGACTGAAAATAAATAAATTGTTTGACGAGAAAGCATTAAAAATAAGGTAATATAAGCCATATATCCAAATAATAATAATAATAATAAAAAAGAAGATAAAAATGAGAATAAAAAAGAAAAGTAAAAAAGAAAGACGAGAGAGGGAGAGCGTAAGAGAGAGAGAAAAATTTTATTTTTTTCTTTCTTCGCTTCTCTCTAAGATTTACGGAAATCGGATCATAGGTTTTTGTCGGAGCAGAAGGCAAAGTCGGTCCACGCATCGAGAGCTACAGCGTGGGCACACTAAAATCTTAAGCGTTTGTCAAACTCAGAGGTAGAGGAATTTTCCTACTTGTGTTTGTTTTGGCGTAGAACCGTTTAATGGCTTGAGTTAGCTTAGAGGTTGTGAAGGCGTAAATTTAAGTCCCCGATTTTTTGGTGAGTGTAGGAATTTTAGGAATTTTGGGACTGTTTTTCCAGCCAGGTCCTGGTTGAATTCAGGGCTGTTTTGACTGATCATGGCTGAATTCGGGATTGTTTTGGTGGTCCATGCTGAAATTTCAGGACTATTTTCGAGCAGTTTTGGACTGAGTTCGGGTTTGATTTTGATTCCGAGATTGATGTCTTCGGGTTTGTGGTGTGTCTTGATATCACTGTGTGGTCGGTGTGGTTGGCAGATTGACAGGGTCTTACTGTTTTATGTAGGTCAGAGATTTGAGCCATTTGTGTATTTATTGTTGTAAAATATTAAATAACATGTTATTTGTGTGTAAAATTATGTTAATATGTGCTTTGCGTGATGTATTAACATGGAAAGTAGAGGATAAATGGAAGTATGAAAATATAATTATCGAAGTTATAAGTATTTCATGCTCTTGGCCAATACATGTAACATGACATAACATAAATGACATATTTGCATTTCATATGCACGGATTACATCGCTTAGTCGGGTGTAGGTGCATGGTATTGTCCACCATTCTTGGTAGATGTGTAGTGAGCAAGAAAATGGGACGCCGTGTCGAGACTCACGGTTTTATAAAACAATAATAAAAAAATAAATTTCGTGTGTTTGGGTGAAGCAAGATAGGATAGATATCTCCCTAGGGTGAAAGACCCAAATTTATATGGTTTAGACATAAAACCGTCGGTGAAAGCCCGTAAAAAATGTTGAATAGGCATCACGGCGTCTTATTGCGGAACCAGTGACCCTGATGAATAACCTGCGAGTTTGATAAATGAAAATTGGGTTGTCAATGGTTTTGGTCGTTGGGTGAGAAAATCTGTGATTGGTTTTCATCTTGGCGTTAACGGTGTGAGAGTCGGTCGGGACTCGAGTTGTGGGCATGGGGAGTCTCATCTCATGCATGACACGGAACATTCCATATAGGATTGCATTATTTATATAGAATATGATTTTATGTTTTATGTACGTCATTTCATGTGCATTTAGGCGGGGAGTAGCCCTTATAGGAGAATTTTTCTATTGGGCATTGCTCACCTTGTTGTGGGACCCCTTTTCGGGTATAGAGGAGGTGTCTGGGGAGGCAGTGCTGCGGGACCGTGATTGTGAAGAAGTAGACGCTGTGGCATTGACAATGCTTTTTATAAAATGTATTTTGTAGCAAAGAATTGTAATTAAATTCTTTTGAACTATTGTATAAATAGTCAGGTATGTAAATATGGTAAGAGGGTCGTGATCGGACTCTTATGGATTGTAATTAAGTGTTTTATTTTCATATTTTCATATTTTAGATTTAAATGAGAATGAATGAGTCCCGATAAAGGGACGTATTGAGGTGGTGCCGGGTAAACTATATTAGAACAAGCTAGTTTTAATATAAGTTCTGTATCAGAGTGTTGTAATGAAACTCTTATGGATTATTGTGATCACGAGGTTATATGTTAGGTAGAGCTCCCCCGAACAAAGGAGACTACTTGCACGATTTTTGCTGAAAATGGATCCCGATAAATGGGACACAGCGTGTGGTATCGGGTTTTCGAGAATCCATAGAAGTGCAGGTTGGCCAGGTTGTCAATGGGACCCTCGGATTTGGGGTGTCACACACACCGTTTAATCTTAACCATTTCCCGTTCCCGTCCCCTTTAAAAAAATAAATGGGTCGGGTCTAGCAGGTATGAGAAATTTTCATATCCATCATGTTTAGTTATTCTTTTAATGTTTAAAATATATTTTTTAATTTTTATTAATATAACATTAGGATAGTTTATAAAATAAATAAACTATTATAATTTTTTATAACTAATTTTATTAAAAAAATAATTTTATTAATATATATATATATATATATATAAATTTAAATCATTTTATATAATCAAGTGGGAATAAACAATGCTCAGAATCCATCTTTGAACCTTCGTTCAGAAGTTTTAGAAAAAATCTCGAACCCATTAGAAACCCGATAAGGTGCATTCCATACCCGTCCCATTAGGGGTGGGGTGATCAGAAAAATCCCGTTTCGTTATCATCCAATTCAAATGATATAGAACTTGATTCAATGAAATACTTTATTCAAAACTGGGAATAGGTTTACAATGAAAATGGTGATTTGTCAAAGAAAAAGAATGGAAAAATAAGAATTCCTTTATATTATTCCAAACTTACTTAGACTAAAGAACCTTTATTGGAATCTTATTTATATAAAATGCATTATTAGTTTATTGAACAAAGTAATTGATTGAAAAGAAAAAGAAAAAGAGAAAAGAGCTAAAGGAAAAGTAGAATTTTTCTCCAAATCTTTTTATCGGACATAGTAGAGTTTAGAATAATTTTCTTGGTAGTAACTTAATGTTAAGAATAATAGAACAGAAAATATGCATGTTGGAATAAATGACATTCATTGTCTGTTCTACTCATGAAAAGATCAGGCTGAGTCAGTTGGCTTATGACGTTGGTTTCCACGAATATTAAAGTCTCACCTTTAGCACATAAAGGTGAGACTTCCTCTATCGAAAGAGTTTTTTCTTTTGGTTTTGAGTTTATCAAAAGTGGTGTTTGGGTGATAGCCTCGAGATGAAATTTGATTCGTAGGAGGCGGTGTCTAGGTGTTGAAGTGCACAGCATGCCGTTAATTATATCATGGGAAACGGACAGTCGAGTAACTTCTCCAGGAGGCACGAGGGGCAGCAAATACATTTTAAGGAGATCGTGAGCTCAAAGTTCGACATTAATTAATTTGGTTTGGGTTTGTTCTTATGTGGTGCTTTCACTTGATCTTTACTTTCTCTCTGTAATCCTTGTAACGGGTGTAACAAACTTAAAATAGATTGTTCTTGAAAAAAAAAAAAAAAAACAGAGTTGGTTGGTCGGAGAAGAAGAAGTCAAAGAAAAAAAAAACCTCATATATTCCTTTAAGGTATAGAAGGGAAAATAGAAAAAAGAAAGAGGTTACGTGGAAAGAAAAAAAAAAATCTGGCTTGTTTCTTGTTTTTAGAAAACAAAAATAAAAGCATTTTTCCCCGCACTCTGTTTTTTTTTTTTGAAGAAAAAAAAACAGCTTTAGTCCCTTTGGTTTTTCCTTTTGGTTCCACGGAAAAAAAAAATTAAGGAGAAAAAAACAAAAAAACAAAGAAAAGAGCCATATTGGCGTATGGTTTATTTTGGATCTGAGAGGAGAAGCAGCAGTTGTGAAGCAGAACAAACAACTTGGTTTGTTGGAAAGTCGCTGTAAAATAAATAAAAATCTGAAGGAGGGAATTGAGCTTTAAGACCTTGAGTTCGTAAAACCATCGATAAACCACATGCTTTGTATAATATTTAACTGCGGGGAATATATGATAAGGAGAAAAGTCTTTTGGAAGCTAAAACCATATTCTCACTTTGTGAGTTTGTGCTAATTCCTTTGTGGTCTTAGGAATTTGGAAACTACAAAATAGAGAAGTTCTGTCTAAGGAGGTTGGAAATTAAGTGGGACCGTTTGTGACCCCTCCGATCTTTCCTAGGAACTGAATATTCTGTCTAAGGAGGCTAGTTACCCCACCAGTCTTTCCTGGGAATACTTTGTTACGTGTTAATTCCAATTATTCTGCGAATTGGTTTGGGAATAGAAATTGATCATTTTTCTATAATTTTGCAGAGAAATGGACATTGGTCAGTTACCATAGTTCCCCTTTGCATGCATGCAGTGGCGGCCCTGCGCGAGCATAAGCACCCGGTGATGCCTGCTCGGTGCCTATCTTTGTCTCACGGGAAAAACAGGAGAAATTAAGTGGACTTAGTTTCAAAGTATGTAAAGATCTTGTTCTATTTGACCACCTTGAATCTTGCGAGATTGTGGAGCTCCGAGCTCAAAGAAGATGCATTGTGATATCAGTCATCGATGCTGTGGATGTGAAACATTTTGACTTTTAAATGCCGGGAACTACGTCATGAATGCTTTAGGCGATTCTCTGTCCAATGTGTATACGGATAGAAAGCGACGAGCTATGGGAATCACTGGGCGGAAATATAAAGCGAGGATGCGGGGCCAAAGTTCGTTGTGGGCCGATTCCTCAGTTATGGAAATAGTAGATTCCAAGGGCGCAGTCCCAGTAGTCGAGAACTTCAAGTAATCCTCCATGAGATTAATGCACCTGAGGAATGATGTTGACGGGAAACTTTTCAAGTGTTAGCTGTATTGGCTTGCCTCTGGCAGAAAGACTTCAAAACTACCTCAAACATAAGAGAAAGGAGATGAGCATCCTAAGATCCTAGTTATTGACTTCGCATCAAAGAGAAGGCAAATAAAGGATCTTGAGAGGAAAAATATTTACCTAATCTGATGAGGCTAAGGCTAACTTTGTGGAACATAATTGAGGTTTTCAAGTTCAAAAAGGCAACAACAAAGGAAAGGCACTAGGCAGGACCAAAAGGAGTATTCAAGAAGCAAAGTTCATCGAAATGCTTCAAGCTTGTAGGAAGCAAGGTCACAAATCTTGATTGTAGACTTGAAGAGAAACAAACTCGAGAAGCCAATGTAGTTGTGACATCTCCAAGGATGTGTAAATTGACCTCAACTGCGGTGATCTAAAGGAGTGAACTTGGTGGGGATCAAATCCCGAGGAATGGTGGATTGACCTTTGGTGCACCGCCATGTATGTTACGATAAGATGATGTTCTCCACCTTTGAACCCGATTAAATCTGGAAAAGGTGTTCATGGGGAACTCTTGCCGCCAGATATCAAAGAGGCAAGAAGCTGAGGTGGTCTTGAAGATGGCAGAAGAAGGCCGACTCTAACAAATGTGTTATATGCACGAATCGCGAACTTGAGTGTCTAGTTCTTTCTTTGAATGATCATGGATTTCGGTTGGTGTTTAAGTCGGATAAATTTGTTCTATCAAAATGGAATGTGCTTAGGAAAGGAGTATATGAGTGGCGTATGTGGAAGCTTAGAATGTAATGACTATCATTAAGTCGAAATGAATAAAGCTGGATTCTTGCAGCATATTCTTGAGTCATCTAATCTATGACATGGTAGATTAGGACATGTTAATTATGATACATTCGTAAAATTAATTAACTAAATCATATACCCAACTTTCCAAATTGCAACCTGAAGTGAAACTTGTGTGAGGCAACCTTCGATCGTCTTTTCAAAGTATTAAGAGAACCTGCTTGAACCTCTTGACTTAATCCATAGTGATATGTGATTTGAAGCTAAATGCTGAGCAAGAAGTGGTAATAAATATTTTATTACCTTTGTGGATAATGTACAATCTTTATCATGTGTACTTAGGAAATAAGGAGTGAGCGATAGAGAAATTTATTCTCTACCAAAGCGAAGTTGAGAATAAACTCAATAGGAAAATTAAAGTGCTGAAAGAAGTGATGGGTGAAGTATGAATCGCCATTTGTTGACCTTTGTGCTCAACATATGGGATTATACATGAAACCCACGGCACCTTATTACATACAATCCTAATGGAGTAGGTAGAGGCGGAAAAATCACTCTAAAGGAAATAGTAAGATACAATCTTTGATAAGTTTTGGTCTACCACAAAACATGTGGGGTAGAAAGCCATTTGTTGCTAATTGCCTTCTAAATAAGTACCTAAAAATGAAAAGACTCCATGGAGTTATGGAAGGAATGAAGCCATCCTACAAATGCTTGCGAAATTAATAGGGATGTACGCTAAAGTAAGTTCCTCCTTCAAAGGTGAGAATAGGACCTAAAACTATGATTGCATCTTGTTGGTTATGCACATAACAATCTTTGTATCGATTTCTTGTTTATGAGTCCTAATATCCCGGATATTCCACGAACACGATAATGGGGGATCGAGGAATGCATCATTCTTTGAGGATGTTTCCATACGGATCGAGGAAAAGCCTAGTTCATGAAGCGAAGTGTTGGAGACTATTCCTTGAAATAGTCGGGATGAAGATGCGATGGAGAGAGGTAGAACCTGGGGCGCGATGAGGCGGAGACGGAAAAATCATTTTGGTCATATTTTACGACATACATGCTCGAGAAGGGAACCTCAGACCTATAAAGTGATGAACTCTCTGGAGAGTCTCATGTGGAAAGAGGCAATTAAAGTGAAATTGGTTCCATCTTGCATAACCATGCTTGGGAGTGTTAGATCTTCCGCCGGGTTGTAAACCTCTAAGTTCCAAGTGGATTTTTAGAGGAAGCGAAAGTAAGACGGATCAATAGACAAATACAAGGCAAGACTTGCTGATCAAAGCCTATAGACAAGCCAAAGTCTGAATTATTTTGTACGTATTCCTCCTGTGACGAATAAACTCCATAAGGATGGTGCTTGCAATTCTTGCACTAAAGATCTTGAGGTACATCAAATGGATGTCAAGACATCCTTAAATGGAAATTTGAATGAAGAAATCTACATGGAGAAACACAAAGGTTTAACCGGAACAAGAAATGAGAGTCGGTGAATTGGTGAAATCCTTGTATGGATTAAAGTGAGCACGAAACAATGGCGAAATTTGACAGCGTTATGTTGTCACATGGATCAAAATCAATGAATGTGACCAAGTGTATCTATTAAGATGATGAACATCGATTTATGTCATTGTATGTTTATCTACGTAGATGACATCTTTGATTGTGGTAGTGATGATCAGATGAATTACATCTACCAAGAACATATTGAATTCAAGATTTGACGCATGAAAGACATGGGACTTGCTGATGTTATTTTGGAATAAGAAATCAAAGAACATCGGATGGATTTCGTCTTCGTCAGTCACACTATGTTGACAATATTCTTGGGGAAGTTTGATAAGGATAATCGGGTATAAGCTAGAACAACGAGTAGATGTAACTCTACACTTTTCAGGAATAAAGGAGAGTGTTGTAGTAGAATCACTCTAGGGTGTTAGGGAGTCTAATGTGTAATGAGTTGTACGGGACCCGGACACTGCTTTGTGCGAGTTAATAAAGCGAGTGAGTACAGTGCAATCTTGGAGCTATGCATTGACAAGGAATAAAGAGAGTATTAAAATACTTACGATTCATTCGTGACTATGGGCTGCACTACACAAGATATCCTGCTGTACTTGAAGGATACAGTGATGCTAATTAGATATCTAATGTTAAAGACTCAAAATCCCATAGTGGTTATGTCTTTCTGGCTGGAGAGTCTGTGATATGTGGAAATCCTCGAAAGCAATTGATTTATTGCCGGATCGCAATGGAATGCGAGTTTACCAACACTGAACAAATGTGGGGAAGAGAGAGGCGAGGAATGGCTCATACTTCTAGAGGACATTCAAGGTGTGAAATGAGTGCCTCAATATGCATACATTGTGACAGTCGATCTGCTACATTGGTAGAGCACCAAAACGGTATGTAATGGTAAAGTCTAGACATATCAAATGCGTGAACTGATACCATTAAACATGACTCTCAAGCTGGGGTTATCTACATAGATTATGTAAATCTAAGGATAACATTGAGATCGTAACGAAAGGGTTAATGAGTTAGTTGAAAAGTCATGAGAATGGGACTGGCAGAAGTAAAGAATAAGTCGATGCAATGGATACCCGACCTAGCTGATGGAGATCGATCTCTGGGTTCAAAAGGGACAACCAAATTGCTAAAGAGATTTTTGATACAATCCTTTGTGGGGATATTATGGGTGTCCATTCCTATGATGACCGGTGATGCTGTCAGAAGGATTAAGCTATGCTTTAGCTGATCTCTAAGCATTGGCGAAGGGAATAACATGAGCTACTCTTAATTTCTGATCCTGCCTATGTAGAGTGAAGTGGGGCCGCTTCGGAGGGATTGAATGAGCGCAATTCCTATTAAACTCTTACCAAAACCGGCATGTCCATGGCCAAAATGGACATAAAGTGAGAAGCTGAGTATATTAGGAAGATTCTGCTGTGGAGATATGTCATAAATGCACCTGTGTGAATGGTTCAAAGGACATCGTAATCTCTTTGTTTAGTTAGTAGGTAGGCTGCCCCATATTTTACAAGGGGAAGGTTCAAGGGATAACACCTACCTCTCCTATACGAGGTTTCTTCGTGAATCTATCACCCAGTCTTGGGATCTTTGGTCATGAATGTGACTCATGTAGAATTATTTGGAATAAAATGACATTCATTGTCATTTACTCCATAGAGAGTCTAAAGGCGGGGGAGTCAATGTTGGCTTGCCAGCGTTGGATCACTAAATATTAAAAGATCTCACCTTTAGCCTATAAAAGGTGAGGACTTCATGATCGAGAAAGAGGAGTTTTTCTTTTGGTTTTGAGTTTATCAAGAGTATGGTGTTTGGGTAGCCTCGGGATACAGAATTTCAGTTCGCGATGGTGTCTAGGTGTTGAGTGCTGCTTGTCCCCGTTGTATCACAGGAAGCAGGTGTCAGTGACTTCTCAAGGCACGGGGACGGGGAGGCCAATGAATCTGTTTTAAGGAGATAAATGGCGCTCACGAGACTCGACATTTTAATTAATTTGGTTTCGGGTTTTATTTCTTATGTGGAGTCTTTCATGATCACCTTTTCTCTGTAATCCTTGTAGCAGTGTATGATACAAACCTTCAACAGATTCCAATGAAGTGTAACAAGGTTTAAGGCTTTTATATCAAATCAATCTACCTTTACTTTCATCCATAAATTCATTTTAATAGTTAAAGAACGAGTAGAATAGAATTTAGCAAGTAAAAAAAATAGATGGTTAAAACTATGGACAGTATTTAGTCATATTAATGGTAATTAAATATAATAATATTAAAAGATATAATTCACTTCATAAATCATAATTAATTTTTTAAAGGTGAAATAATTCACTAATGGAATTACTTAACTAGTGTGTTTACTCTTGTTAGAGCCCAAATTAAAATTTGATCGGGTCTTTTTGAGTCAAAATTAAACCAGACTCGCCCATTTTAGAGAAATTAAAGATTAGGCCTAAATTCAAATAATGAGATTTTTTTCAACCACCAGGTGAAGCCAAACTGGAAGCTAACGGTAAGAGGAAATGGATTAGTGGGCAATAAGTAGGTTTATCTAGAGGTGGAGTTGAGCAAAAAGTGGAGTCTGTTTGTGGATAGTTAGAAAAAGTGAGGATATGGGAAGATGAAAAAAGTTATGGAGCATATCTCAATAATGGAGAACATGGACAATAGTTTAGATATGACTGTTATAAAGGGAGAACGAAATCATGAGGAAAGGCTATCAATCGTCAGCCAATGACCATGAATCAACTTGGAAAAATGTGCCCAGCAATTTAAGCAAATTCAAGTATTTTAGGATTATTAGTAATCTCAGCCCTCTTGTTTTCAAGATCTAGCCAAGTTTTCTTCTATTTTCTTCGATACTACGTCATTTCAACTTTTTCTAGTGAAATATAGCAATTCCTTCCGTCTTCAGTTTATTCTCTTCAATTTATTTATTGTGACATTATTCACTTATAATATGTAAAAAACTGGAAAAATTTAATTTTCTTAACGAGTAGCGGTATTTGAGTTAAAAATAGAAAATTACTGAATCTTGGATAGTAAAGCGGAATTTATTTAATTCATCTTACGCAATTTGATCATATATATTAAATTTAGACAGATTCAGGATAAATGAAATTCGTGTTTTTAGAGGCGCCAGGTGTCAGATGGCCAGCTGGCATGATCGTGTGGATGTGTTTCCAGGAGAGTAGCCTTGTGACATGATCCATGTGGTCTTTTGTGAATGACTCACATTGAGCCCAGTGACGGGAGGAGTAATGGGAAAACAGGAATAAGAAAAAGGAAATTAAGAAGGTAGTGGAGATGACATGTGGCAAGGGAATGGAAGAAAATGAGGATGAAAAATGAAAGAAGAGTTGGGAAGAAAGAAGGGCGGAGGGAGAAAGAAAAGCGAAAGAGAGAGAAGAGTTAACCTTCTCTCTAAGATCTCTGAGATTGGTCGTCGGTTGTATGAGAGGCGAAGCGAAGTTCATCTACCTTGATAAGGCTGGCATGGATACGAATAAGTTTATTAAAGCTTCCACGGTATAAATTTTCTTACTTGGATTATTTCTAGCCTAAAATCCATTTAATGACATGGGCTTTCTTCGAGGCCGTAACTGGCAGTGTGATTTAGTCCCAAGATTTTGGGACTGAATAATAAAGTACTGGGGCGGATGCAGACAGTCTCGGGCATGTTAAGAGTTTAGTTTTGATACTCAGGTGATGACTTGGTTTTACTGAATATTTTAGTATATAATGGTCGGTGATGGAATAGAGCCAAAATGGTTAAATGCATGATAAAAAGGCCCGAGAGGTGTGTATTTTTTATGAGTTCGAGATTGGGACCATTTTGTGTGTTGTTGTTTGATTGAATAACATGTTGTGGGTGAAAAGATGATGTTGATATATGTTCTTTTGATGGATGTGAATTATATGTAAAAAATATAACTATCCATGTGTTGATGTAGTTCTCATTTTGCATGTAACATGTTATAGTCTGAAATGACATAATTGCATTTCATATGCACAGGGACATCACGTCAAGTCGAGTGTTGTGCATGGTATTGGTTATTCACCATTCTTGGTGAATGTGTAATTGACTACGAGAAAATTGGGACAACATTCAAAATTGAGACTCATTGGTGCATAAAATAATAATAATAAATCTCGTGTGTTTGGATAGGAAGTAGGAATCAAGATGAATCCCATAGGGTGAAAGACCCCGAATTTTGTTCTTGGTGGGATATATGTATCAGGTGATGAGGATTCGTAAGAAGTGTCGGGGCGTGCGAAGCTGTTTGTGGACCAATTCGCTACGAGTAAACCATGGTTTGATAATTGGACTAAACATTGGAGGGTTGTCTAATGGGACAGTCATTGGGTGAAACACTAATGTTGGTTTCTACAAAGTGTGTGTGAGTCGGTCGGACTCGGGTTATGAGCATGGGAGTCTCTGTCAGCCATGACACGAAATCTTCCATATAGGATTGCATTTTTTTTTGTATGGAATGTGGTTTGATGCATGTATGCCATTGCATGTTTACAGGTGGGAATATTAATAGAAATTTTCCTCACAGGCATTTGCTCACGCCATCGTGAGGAAATATTTTCAGGTATTGGAGTGTATAGGGGCATGTTAGCAAGTCGAGGGGAGTTAATTGTAGAAAAGGCCCAGAGTGCAGTGGCCTGTTCCTTATATTTGTAAATTCTGCATGAATATCGATTAGTTGATGTAAATAATAAGTTTTGTAATAAAACTTTGTTTTGGAATTGTCTTGTGTAGTGTTAATAATTTTCCCAGATTTTAAACTGCCTGAAAAAATGAGTACAAAGGCAGCGATATTGAAATTATTGTAACAGGGTGAAATTTGGAAGTACGGAGAAGGAAGAAGAATGGGCAACTTCCCATTTTTGGTTCTCTATCACGTGGAATTCTGCAGCCATTGATGAATAACTGATTTTAATAATATCGCGACGACGAGTCCTTTGTCGCGACAAGGTTGGAGTGTGCCAAGCCTCCGCAGGTGCGACTAGGTGGTGCGTGTCGTGACGGAGCCGTGCGCATGGAGGTGTGTGGGATGACGGCATCCACTGCGCGCGCGACGCTGGCCCAGCCCCGCGCGAAGACTGGCCTTGATGGGGCCTTGTCAGTCTGTGGGCCTATGACAGAGAAATTCTATCGCGACAGACTTTATCGCCGTTTCTGTGTCGCGACATAAAGTTTTTACTCTCCCTAATCACTAATTAACAAATCCGTCCAAGCTTTTAGTGAAATTATTTGTTATGCAAGTTTTTTACTTTTATTCTAATCAAAAGGTAATGATAAGAAAGATCTTGAAAGCTTATGTGAGAGTAAAAACAATATAACTAATTACATACAATGTGCACATTATTTGAATATTGTTAGTCAATTATGTCTAGATCCATAAACGAGAGAAATTATTTCATTACATTATAGAGAATGTTATAAAAAACAAATAACATATCAGCTATTGGAAGCCCAAATCAATTTTATTAATTCATATTATTTAGACTTAGGGAAATATTTTTAGTATTATCATTCAACTTTGAAAAAATTCTCATTGCAAATAAAGAGACAATTCTTTAGTACAGAAGTTGTAGTGCAAAAGTTAAATAATGAATTTGGTATTTTTAACAATGGAGAATTCATGATATATAAGAAGGATTACAAAAAATATTTCTAATTTTTTTTTAATTTAAAGGAGGTATAAAATATTTTGAAATACTATCTAAAATAGATTATTTAATTCTTTTTATAATATAAACATTTAAAAAATCATTTTATATATATATATATATATATATATATATACGCTGTAAATGGAGAATTTACAACACACAACACTTATGGCTATCAATGTTTTAAAAAACCGGATTAGACTAGATTTAGTTGATCGGTTGGATCGTAGGCAGAGTAATAAAATCGGTACAGGTTCGAAAGGTTAAGCCGTTTTTAACTGGATCGGTGATTGGGTAGTTGGTAGCGGATTTGGAGCGATTGAATCTGCGAATTGGTAGTTGAACAAATTCAAATCCATTTATAAATTATTTTGTTTTTTTTAATAATATATTAATTATCTTTTTATGACATATTTGATTTAAGCAGTTATTTGTCGATTCAGCGGGTGAAACGTAATGAATAGCTTTACGATTCGATCGTCGATTCGATTACCAAAACATTAAAGCTATAGATAACTCCTATTGTAGGGAGGGAATCTACTTCCAATGATAGTCTATTAGTTTGTTTGGGGCTATACATGGCCCAGTGTAATAGGCTTAAGAAAGTTCGTGTTAGGCTGGAACCCATGTGGGTTAGCCAACAGAATATAGTATTGGCTAATGAAAGAACATTCACAACAGTTCTAATCTAAGCGTCTGGCACATACCGAGGATGGATTTAACGAAAGGGAACATGGATGGATAGATTTTTTTTTTTGTTTTTTGATAAAATAGATGGATAGATTTAGGTGAACAATATTAATACTCATTCCTCCATTCATTAATCTAAAAAAATAAAAGAGATATAAGAAAATGACATATGAAAAAATGGCTACACACTCCACCTCTAACTGGGGATTTTGGTGTAAAAAAATCAATAAAAATAGCTTCCCAAGTTCAAAAGCAAATTAATAAAAGATGTTCTACGTAAATCAAGCAGAATTATACTAAACTAAACATGCTATAAAAATTCAAAATAAAAACACAAAGCAACTTTTTGAAACCATTAAAACATTTAATGACCATGTCAAATTAATTAAAACATGTAATGACTCCACCAAATTAGTTAAAACATGTAGTAGAATAGTAACTCCCCTTATTAAGACAAAAATGTCCCTCAAGTGTTAAGTTTACATACCTATAATAGTAATGTAACAAGTTCAATATGTTAATGTTACACTCATTTGCCTAATATAACGTATTTTTGGTTAATGTACTTAATGTAATAGATTTTTACTTAAGTATAATATACTTGTAAAAGTTTCCCACATTAAGCAAAATAATGTAAGCAGAAAATTGTTTTAGAAAAATATTAAAAGCAGTCAAATTTAAAAATGATTTAAGGAAAATGCAAAATTTTAGATATAGGATGTGACAGTTTCACCATTGGATTAAGTCTATGAAATCTAGTTATAAAACTTTCATTGAATTCCAAGACAGTTGGATTTTTCACGATTTTGAATGCTTGACGTCTAGTGACTCCCGGCAGAGATTCTTGAGAATCTGGGGTGAAAATCGCTGAAATTAAGTTCGTCAAAATAAATTGAACTTGAGGCAGGGACGAAAATAAATTGTTGAGGTAAGCAGGCGAACACGGGCGCGACATGGTAGCATATCGATAAGCGAGTTAGAACAAAGAGGAGCAAAATGGGGACGAGACAGCTCATTTTCCTCACAGTGTACACAAGAGGGTAGAGAGTAAAGAGAAGCTCAAACTTTTCTCTCTGATCTGGGAGCTCAGTTGCTCAGATTTCGTCGGTAGGCCCCAGAGTCCGTGCCACACGGCCAGGAACTGCGCATTGAGTCTCACCCCAGAAATGAAAGTTTACTTGAGGATTCAAGTGAAGGTTTGGGAGATCGTGGGTTGGCGTCCCGAGACTTGAAACGTCTTAGAAATCCCAGTGAGGATTCTTCCTACTTTAGTTTATTACCATTCTAGGGGTTGTTTGGTGAGTTTATTTTACTGAAATTTATTTGGTAAAATAATGAGTTATAGGAATGGTGCCTATTTTGACCCGTATATGATGTCTGAGTTTTGGGGCTGATTTTCAGTTAGAAAAAAAATGAGAATTTGGACTATTATCTATTAAGGAAATTGTAATATTTGAAAACTTGATATTAGGCTTTTGAATCATAAGAGTGGACCTTTATAACCTAAGTTATAGTGGGTTTTAAAGTTACTTTGTTTTGCCCTATTTTGTTTGAACATCATCAGATTTTGGGACTGCATTTTGGTTAGGAAAAAGTGAGAATTTGGACTAGTATAAATCGAGAAATTATCTATATCTGAGAACTTGATGTTGAGCTTTTTGAATCACAAAATTGAACTTCTATAACCAGTTATGGTGTTTTTGGGCCTTACTGGCTTTATTTTGGCTGAACCTCTTGTCAAATTTTTCAGGATCAGTTTTCGGTTGGGAAAAGTGAGGAATTTTGTAAGTCCAGAAAAATTCTAATTTTATGGAAAAAAAAGGTAAAATGGTAATTTGATCAAAATTGAATTTTTTTTAGATCTCGGATAATGTGAACATGGGTTGGAATCGTTTTATGAAATCTATTGCCACGCCGAATTTAAATCGAATTAAGGCGATCCAATTCGCGTCTTTACGGGGGGAGTGGCTGGGGGTGGCCAGTCTTATATGACAGAAACACATGAGAAGTGCAGCATGATGTAAGAGGCAATTGGTGTGTGTAGCTCTTTGTGTATCCATGAGTGCATGTCACATGAATAGTGAGAGGATAAGAGATAAATGGTTTCTATTAAGCCATATATCAAATGGTCCTTAAAGTTAAACTAAGAGGACAAAAAGGGAATAAAATGAAAAGAAAAAGAACATCTTCTCTTTTTTGGCAGTATCGCAGTGAGGAAAATAGAGGTTAGAGAGAGTCTACCTTCTCTCTAAGATCTATGTCGTTTGGACCATCGGTTCTCGTCGAGGCAAGGATGGGGAAGTTGATCTGTTGCCGAGCTCTGTGATGAATTTTGTTTTGTGGAGTTCGACAAACTCGAGAAGGTGAGGTTTTCTCTGTAGTTTATTCTTTAGGTAAAGCCATTTTAATGGATAAGGGATCTTACGGGGCTGGATGGCCAGTGTTTTCGGTTCGAAGATTGATTAGTGAGGAAATCCTTCTGAACGTCAGTTAGTCGGTTTGGGAAGCGAGGTTATGTTGTTTCACGTGATCTTGTGTGTGGTTTGTGTTGGCAGGCGGTTCAAAATGAATTGCTTAAATTGTTCATTAGCCCGTGGCATTTCAATTTTAGTGTTATTACATGAAAAGAATAACGTATTATTTGTGTGTTAATTTTTGTTAATATATGCATGCTTGATGTATTAACATGTGTTGTATGAAAATGGCATAATACATTTCATATGCAGCGGGACACCCTAGAACAGTAGGTGTAAGTGCATGACATAAAATAAATCGGAGGGTTGTCCAAAATAATAAAATTATATCGAAAAGTTGTCCGAAGAATTGTGTTGGGAAATCGTCCAAACAGTGTGTCGGAGGGACCCGTAGATTGTTTAGGAGTTACGATAAATTCACCTCGGAGGATTATCAATGATATTTATATATCGGAGGTTGCACAGTAAACAAATATTTTGTTGAAGCGGTTTCATACATGGCATAAGCATGTGTGAGAGGTGTCGATGAGGGATTTCGAGACATGGGATTGACATGGAGACATTCAAGTAGGAATCCTTAAATTCACTTGAATGTGTGTATTTCCATTGCATGAGCACTTAGGTGGGAGTAAACTCATATAAGGGATCGTCGTGCAATAGGCGTGCTATTATCAGAAAAATTCATTTAGATCTGGGGGTATTTGGGAAGACGCTCTTTGGCGGGATTATGAATGGGCGGATAACAGCCTTGATTCATGTTTATGTATATATATTCGAGCGATAGTTTTAACATATGTTTGTATTAAGAGTGGTATATTATGAAACCATTTGAATATAGTTGATTGTATTTTTGTGAGTATGGATGTAGCAGGCAGTATGACCATTTTACTCACTTATAGGTCTCGATATGAGACTCACGAGATTTCACGAGGTTGACGATTGGTCGGCGGGACCCCGAAATGGAGTCTGAGTGGAATAATATCCTTGAAATTGTAGCTTCTGTTGAGGAAGCTTGTGTTAGGCTTTTGAATAACCCAAATGGACCTCTACTCTTTCGAGTTATGGATTTAGTTTCGAGGCCCACTCTGACTTAGAAATTTGTTTATTAGTTTAATGTCTAGATTTTTGGGACTGTTGGGGGCTATTTTTTTCTGCCGGGTTTAGAACTATCCGTGATGGTATGGATTGTTGTGTGGGGAATCTTTGGGCATCTCTATGCCCTGATTAGTGTAAGGATGAGTTTATCATTTACTTGAGTTTGAATGACATGTGATAGTAATTGATTGAATGTCTGATATGACATCTAAAATGTATTGACATGTAGATAATATGTGTGTGTAGATATGCTGACATGATTTGTGTGATTTATTTTGAGAATTGTGTGACCCAGTTGATATAATTGTCCAAATGATGCATGGGTGTAGTGCATGAATGAAATTGTCCATATAGAATCCATATATATATGTGTGACATGACATAAGCATGAAGTGACATAATTGCATTTCCTATGCTCGAGGACATCACATGAAATGGGTGTGTGTGCATGGTTGTTGTCATTCACCATTCTTGGTGAATGGGTGGGGGACTCGGTACCTTGGACGACGTCCAATAGAGTTCCACAATTTGAATGGTTGCAAATTAACACTGCGTTTGGTGTTGATTGTGCGAGCTCGGAAAATGGGACAACGTCCAAATTGAGTTGCACGGTTTGAAAATGGAAAATGAAATTATGTGTGGTGCAAGCTCTTATTATCTTTTTGGTTACATATGGATCCATTAGTGAAAGTTAAGTAAAAAAGTGTGGGAAGGTTTCTTACTTGTGACTGCAGTGGGGACAGTCACCACCCATAAAAAGAACACATGGATTTTTGAAACAAATGATCAGTAGAGTGAAGACATCCAAAAGATTTTGGTTTGAAAACAAATGAATTTGTTTTGTAAAATGATCATTGGATGTAATCCAAGAATGATGGATTTTATCAAGCATGAGTTTCGACATTATGTGATAGGAGTCGTTTGGGACTCAGGTTTGATGGAGTAGGCGAGGACTCAGTACATGGGACATGGTGAGTCGCATCTCATTCATGGCATGTAGAATTTCATTATAGGTTTGCATAATCTTGATTGGAATGTGTTTTTTTTGGTGACATGACCATTGCATGTGCACTTAGGTGGGAAGTAGCCTACATGGAGTTTGCTCCCTCACAGGCGTACTCATACGTGAGACCCTTTCAGGTACAAAGAGTGCGCAGGGAGATGGTGCTCACTCGAAGCCGCCATTGTGAAGAAAGTCGGGTTGTGACTTTGGTTCTTACTTTTGTAAAATATATTAGAACAATATTGTTTTGATATGCTCTTTTGTACTTGAAATATTAATAATTAAACTCTTGGGACTGTAATTATATTTGTGCATTAAGTTTGGTGTGGATAAATGGACCATATGTTGTCATTTTTACTTATAGATGGACCCGGAGAGGTCATGATATGATATTTGGTCCCGGATGGGCCATGCTATTGAACATGTTGTATTTTTGGGTAGAGCTCCCTATACAAAGGACACTATGTTCGATTTTTGTTAAATTATGGGTCCAGGTAAAAGGGACACAATAGTGTGAGTATCGGATTCACGCAGCGTAGCGAGTTTTGTTGGTTGACGGTTGGTCAACGAACCTCTAGGTTTTGGGGCGTCACAAAGAGTTTGTTACATTAGGCAAAATTTTGTTATATTAGACAAAAGTATGTTACATTAGCATAGTGAGCATGTTACATTATTATTGCAAGTATGTCAGCTCAACATAGAAGATACATTTTTGTCTAAATAAGGAAAGTTACTATTCGGTGTGTTTGGTACATTGGAATGATGAATGAGAATGAAGAATATCTTTCAATTCCTATTTCTCAAGGAATGAAATCAATAATTTGATTTTATTCTTAGTGTTTGGATTAGTTTAGGAATCTTACATGGGAATGATTGTTTACTTTCATTTCATTGTTTGGTAATACTAGAAATTGGAATGAAAAAAAAATTTGAAAATAATACCCTACAACTTTTAGAGCTTTTTTTTTAAAAAAAAAACAACATTCATTGATAAAATATTTTAATTATTCTCCATTGTTTTCAATTTTTAAAAATAATTATAGTCATACGATTAAAAATAAAATATTAGAAATTAAAATTATTTTTAATATATAAATAATTTTCAAAGTATTTTCGGTTTTTAGAATCGTTATTAAGCATCTTGTTAGTTTTTATGTAACAATTTTATAAAAATGTATATTCTTAGGCTTTATATAACAGTTTTATAAAAACGTTTCCTCAAGATTTTAAATTTGTTAATGATAAAAAATAAAATATTTAACATACTTTCTAAAAAAAGAATTAAATAAAAAAAAATTCAAAACACATCCAAGCCAATTTTATTTTGGATTTTCAATAACATAGCTTTCATAAAATGCTTTAAATTACTAATTGGAATTGTGGGCCTGATGAACAAAATGTTAGAGGTAAAATAATAATTTTAAGTTTTTATGTTTTTTAAGGAGAAAGGTAAATAGTTGTCAAAGAAAACGAGAAGGGTGAATCAAAATACCACCTATATCTAAATAATTCAAATCCTACTTAGAAGTAGAATTTGATTCCCCTTTGAATTAGTTTCTATTCCATTCCCTCGTATGCATTTCATCAAACATGAGGAATGGTGAAGAGGAGTAGCGACATTTCCCGTTTTCAAACACTTATTCCTGTAGTCAGCTTAGCGCCTGCGTGTTTAATTAATTTGGTGCAGTCACGTCATATGTTTTAATGATTTCAAAGAGTTGTCCTCTATTTTCCTTCTTTTTAAGTCCTCTATTTCGAAAAGATGTTGTCCCACATGGAAAAATACAAGAATCTTTATTGGGTTTATATACTAAAACTCAATTATGGGCTTGTACATGACTTGAGAAGATGAAAGCCTTTGCACGCACAACAAATTAGTTAATTTTGTTTATGTAAACCTAATCAAAAACCAAATTTAATTAAATCCTCATAATTTTGCCTATACAACCTCAAATTCCTAAGAACGGTATTTTATACATGCCTCAGTCTATTTTGTTCTCTCCAACCATCTTTTTCTATAGGCTACATCTTCAACATAACATGTTTACATAATTCCACCTGAACTCTGTGCCTATAATTTCACAGAGCCTTTAGGTTGTGTAAGATTCTGACCACCGTTTTATTTGTTTATTAATTAAAATCTCAAGAAAATCAAATATAAATATTTTTATATCAATGAGTTAAAATAAATAAAATCAATTTGACAGTAAATAAAAATAATATATTTGACCAATTCTATTTTTATTTTCTTGTTTTTTTTCTTCCTTCTGTTTGTTCTCTATTTTCTTTCTCTCACATTTTAGTCAATTTTCTAGAACCAAACATAGTCTTACTTTTTAATTCCTAAAAATATTATTCCTGATGTTTAGAATTTAATCAATCAATAATTAAAGTAAAAAAGTTACCAAGGTTTACTAGTTGGGTTAATAGTTCATTTGCAATCGAACTTATGATATCAAAAATATAGAATGTATATTTATTAAAATTAAAAATAAATTATAAAATTAGACAATATTAAATGGACAACTTTTCTTTGAAGTTGTTCCGTTGGAAACTCCTATGATTTACAGTCCATGTATTTTTCATTTTGTTTGATTCTGGAACCCAATTCTGTTTTTGGTCACCAGCATACTTTCTACCTTTTCTCATTACTATTAGCTGTAATAGTTTATATTATCCATCAACATAAAAAATCAATTACCAAAGCAACTCAGTGTGGAATACAATAACCTGGTGTAACTCTGTTGAAAAATAGATTAATCATTCCATTACAAATACCCTCCTATATGTGGGTACCGTGGGGCCCGGAGCCCGACATCCTAGCCAGTGGCCCAGTGACCCGAGCGCCTGCGGGGGGATTAGGTTCAAGCACTAGCTGGCCCACAAACATCGAACTGACCCTTGCGGATATCCCAGAAAAGGATTGAGGCCCGAGGCACTAGGCCGCATGAGCGTCGTGTAACCCTTGGCCGGATATCCCAAAAGGATTAGACCTAGACATTAGCCGGCCCATGAGTGCCCGACCGACCTTCCGCCCGGGCGCTTGGAGATTTCATAGCCCGGGCGACTTGTTTAGCTCATGCGCTTATTGTCCCGAACCCAGTGACCCTCGTGATTAAGTGGATCTCCATTTTACAAGCATAAGTTCACTCATGACCTGACTCCGTAGCCTCCGACAAAATAGGGAAGTTCTCTTCAATAGCGATTCTGTCGGAAGGTAGTTCGTAAAGGGAAGAAGCAGTCATCCTTCCCGAAATAAAATGTCTTCCCACTAACATTATAGGAAGAAATCGTCATATCCGAAAAATGGATCCTCTTTCTCCTCAGCCAAAAGCAAGTCACACGAAAAATGTATGAATCCACGTCAGGGTGTATTGTACTCAGATCACAGGCCTTCGAAAAAGGCGGCTTTACGATCGGAGGGCGACGGAACACCACCGCCGCCTTCTTTTTGTTTTGCAGGTTGTAGTTAAATGGTGAATGCTTCGACGATCCAGTGACTCTGAGAATTCAAGAGACCCTGGCTTGTGTGGATCTGTAGGAAGCATGTAGTCACAAAGGCGTGCGCGAGGCTTGGTACACGCTCTAGGTAACCCCCGATGCGCCAAAGCTTTCGCTGTTCCCAGACATCTCACGGAGACGTCGGATCAGTAGCCGCGACCTTTAGCAATCCGGTGAACTTATCCCCGAAGACCGGTTCCTCCTCACGGCGCGAAGGCTAGACGAGACAAGAAAAGCGGTCGGGCGGTGCGCCAGAACTAAGCGAGCAGGCGGACAATTTATGAAGAAAATGGCGCTGCGAGCCCGGTTGGAAGCCGGCTGGCGGCGATCGCCAGCAACTTCCCGCTGTTTCCCATACCGCCATCCCAACAAAGGTAAAGAAATTTCGGCAGCTAGGACGATGTAGATCTACCGCGAATGATGAATTATCCTCGTGATTCACCGCTCAGCGTAAATTCACCTCCACGAGCGCGCGGAAGCCCATTCGAAAAGGCCACCTCGGTACAGTCGTTTTGGTCCATCAACGTCGCCCAGTACGGCGGAGAGAACTTCGGCGGATCAGCGACCACGACTCCGGCTCGCAATATGTGCCATGGGCGGGAGAGCTTCCCACATACCATCTAATGTACCGACTTTTCGCGGCCGCCCCATGATACCGCTCCCTCTGCGCTGTCCGGGGACCCTGAGGCGTACTCTCCCTCGCTTGAACAGCACATCTGGATTATGATCCTCGCGAAGGTTTCTCCATTACCACCCTTGACATGTACGATGGTTCATCAGGCCATATGACCACATCTTTGCATTATAACTAAACGATCCTTAGTCTGAGGATGACAAACTCCTATGTAGGTGTTTGCGGTGACCTCGAGGAACTGGAGCTTTGTTGGTTTCATAGCTCCTAGAGTTGATAAACACATTTGTGACCCCAGTGGGTTGCGTTTGTTTCTCAATATTTGTGCCTTTGTCGGGGCAAAGGGAACATCGGCTCCCTCGGACATCCCTCAGCGAGAGGACAGTCCATTGGGTTCACACGCAGGGATTAAGGTCAGTCCGGCGATCGACATCTACGGCTATGGATGCAGTCTTGCAAAATTCGGGAAGGAGCTTTGAAATTTAACCACATTTCAAATCATATCCTGACCGTGTATTGTGAGGAATTCTTTAACGACTGGGCGGATGTCTCTCGTTGTAAAGATAACATCCAGTGCATATCATGAGCAGTGTGTTGTGGCCTTGGAACCACTAAGTCGTATGAGGACTAGATCTTCATGACTGAAGCATGGTCAGGCCAGCTGGGCTGGGACGAAGCGATGGAGAAAGTCCCAGTTCAGCCTCTGGCACCTTTGTGACTCACTCTTCAAATTGGGACTACCTTACCTTGCTTACCTTTATTACACACACACACACAACTTACTTTTTTTTTTTTATATTATTATTATTCTTCTTTATCTTTTATTACTTTATTTTCTTCTTATTTATATATATTTATATATTTATTTATATTTATTCTTAATATTCTATATATTCTTCTTTATTCTTTATATATATATTCTTTTTATATATATATTCTTTATCTTTATACCTTCCCACCTACCACCTACCCCTCTGAGGGTTGTTTAAACATTTTGTCACTATAATTGTCTTTTGTTATGTTTATTATGAACAGTTTGTCACGCTATCAGAATGAGCTTGCTGGATGAGTCATGGGACAAGTCTCGGGTGTGTTTGACGCGCGTGGTGCTATCGCGAAAGCCTACTCGCCGGATAACCTGGCCGACATCTCGAAAGCACCCGCCACAGACCAGCCTGGCCGCGAAATTCTGATCCATCGTCAATACTCCGGAGATAAAAACGTTAGCGGTGAATTCATTAAACCTTGTCCCTGGCAGCTCGGCAAATGCATATATATGCTTCCCTCCTCTCCGAAAAAGCCCGATTCATCCGCGTTGCCGGTCAATGCAGTATATTTGCCAGACCCATACGAATATGCGGAGATCAGCCATTCGCCGCCTCGCCTGAAGCTAAATATTGCCCCCTCGGCCAGTGATGAGCCAATGAGGCGCTTTCCTGGACGCCCTTTCGATCATCCAGGCCGAAGTTGATAATCTTCTGCATAATGGATTCATCAGAGCAATGAAATGTCCCGAGTGGCTGGCCAATGTGGTAGTGGTTCCAAAGAATGGGAACAAATGGAGAGTCTGTGTGGATTACACGGACCTCAATGATGCATGTCCAAAAGATAGCTTCCCCACGCCCATAGACGGATTGTGGATGCCTCGGCAGGGCACGGTATGCTATCCTTCCTGAACGCTTTCTCGGGATATCACGGATCCACATACTTCGGATGCGGAAAAGACATCTTTCATTCGCCTGTGGATTATCTTTGTTATAATGTGATGCCCTTGGCGGATTAAAGAATGCGAAATTACTATCGGAGTTAGTGACCGAAATGTTCGACCCTTAGCACCGACGGCATTATGGGAAGTTTATATTGACGATATGTTGGTAAAATCTAAACAATGCCTAGATCATGCCGCTCACTCCAGTGACTTTGATCTCATAAAGAATATAGTATAGTTGAACCCCACAAAATGTGCATTAGTCCGCCTTGGCAAATTCCTCGGCTTCATGGTAACACAAAGAGGAATAGAGGCAAATCCTGCGTAGCTTAAAGCCATTTTGCAATCACCAGCCTATCTCGAGAAATAGATCCACTTGTGATTGGTCGGTTAGGCATCCTTAGGCGTTTTATTTCCTATTTCCAGCTGGCCATTTTGAAACCCTTGCTGCTACGAGGAGCGGTAGAGCTGAGTGGGGCGAGTGCGTCGGGCGTCGTAGCAATCAAACAATACCACAATGAGCCCCCGATCCTTGCGAGCCGGAGGCCGGGAACCTATCTTTACAGCGACATCAGACATAGCGATCCCGGTAGCCAGCTCTGTTTAAAATGTAGTGCAAAGTTGAGGCCCAGTGTTCTTTGTCGGCCAAGTCCTTAGACCGTCTACGAAACAGTACCCACCTCAAGCAGGCTGCCCAGTCCAGCCCCTCACGAGCAGCTGCCCGGAAGCTTGCCATACTTCGGGCTCATCCCAGTTTGTAGTAGTAGTGATCTCACTCAGGAGCCTGATTCACAGGCTTGGGTAATATAGGACGGATGGCCGTTGGGCAATGGGACAAGAGAATGTGGCATCAATACAAGTCGAGACTGCAAAGAAGGAGTTAAGTCTTGTGAGCTTCCTTGCGAAATCCGCGGCTGGCCTTGCCCGGACAATAGGGTGGTGGACCGCACCTGCGTTGATGGGACCTCAGAACATTCGGGGCCGGATTGAGTGCGATTAACTACGGGAGAGAAAGGATTGAAACCGGGCCATCGGGTTTAGGCTTGATGTAACCGCGAGGTTTGAATCTGAAGCCATGATGCTTGGACTAGAACTGCACTCGTTGAGTCTTTAACCGCCTTTTGATTCAGACGACTCACCAGTGGTGTGGAATATTGAGTCAACGCGAGATTCAAGTCGGGAGCCCTGAATGGCGAAATAAGCTATACAGTCAGCAAAAATTGAGCACCCTCACGACCTGGAAACTCAAGCATATCCCCGGAGGCAGTGTGAGCAGACCGTTGCCTTGGCTGTCATTAGCCGCGTCTTTATAATATGAAACTATATACCTCCTTATCTACTATCAACCAGGCTCCTCCATATTGCATACTCAAGTAAGTCAGGTAGAAGAGTCTCCCCCATCCTAGATAGACCCCATTCGGCTCTACATAGCCACAGGAGAGTTACCAAATGACAGAGGCATGGCCCGTAAAATTCAGATTCAATCGGCCAGGTTCTCTCTAGTAAATGAGCGACTTTTATAAAAGCAGTCCACCCCAGGCGGACCATACCTCAGATGTCGACTCGAGCCAGAGGCCGTATGTGTTAGCTAATTTGCATGAAGGTATATCTGAAATCATCCAGAGGAAGAGCGTTAGCCTCGGGCTCCACACATAGAGTATTGCGGCCAGCTATGAGAGCCAAGCGTTGCAGCCATGTCGAAAAATTTGACCCTTATATGATGTCACCATCTTGAAATCCCGGTATGAATTTGATCTCCGTCTACAGCCTTGGCGCGATTCGTGATGGGGATCGATATGGTAGGCCGTTCCTGTGCTTTGACCCAAAGCGCTACTTGTTGCTACGGATTATTTCAGTAAATGGATAGAGGCTGATGCCTACGCGTCAATCAAAGACAGGGATGTCACCTGGTTCATCTGGAGAAACAATATCTGCCGATTTGACATTCCAAGGTTAATCATATCGGATAATGGGCCGCAGTTTGACAGCCGGGTCTATCGAGACTTTTGCCAAGAACTCAAAATACGAAACCTATACTCCACGCCCCGGTATCCCCAAAGCAATGGCCAAGCTGAAGCCTCCAATAAAACCTTGTTATTGCCCTCCAGCCAATTTGAGCTTATTAAAGAAATGGGTGGGAACTACTGAGGTACTGCGGGCTTCTGGGACCCACGGCAGAAAGCCGGCCGACATCTCTCCTTCCCGCACTCCCACTTACGGGATGGAAGTACATTATCCCTACTGAGTGGTTTACCACCATCAGGCAGTTACGAGACGGAAGAAATGAAGGATCCGTGATCGAAATTAGCCGCAGTGATGAGTTACGGGAGCGGCGGCAATCAGGTGGCATCCTGCCGCGCCGGCAGCAGGTGTTACAACAAAGCGAGTAAAGACCTCGGGCGTTACGGCGGGTGATGGATTTTGGGAAAGTTTTGAATCATGAGGACCTGGTAGGAAAATTCAGCCATTGGGAGGGACCATATGTAGTCATAAGGTTCAGGGAGTCCGGATCCTACGCCATAGACAAAACAGATGGACCTCTTGTACCTAGAATGTGGAATGCCATGCACTTGAAAAGGTACTATCAATAAAAGAGCATCTTTATTATCCATTACTGGCATCTCTTTGCATATACGTACTTAGACGGGGTCGACTTACAGTCAGGGTGTGCGGAAACACCGACACCTTGCATTCGTAACGCCTAGTGGTCCAACTTACAAGTCGGGTGTGAAACCGGCTGCCCGGCCCGGCACTTCGCCACACCTAGCTAGTCAACACAAATCCGGGTGGTGCAGCCAGGCACCTTTCTGACCCAGCATATGCCCTTCATTTGAGTGACTCCTGGAGATCTAGATGGCCTTGAGAAAGCAGAGCACACTTGCCGGCCCGGCATAGCATCTAGTTAGTCAACCCACAAGTCCTGAGTAGGCGCAGGAAACCGGCTTGCCCGACTAATATAGCCACGTCTAATTTGGTCAATTACAAATCAAGGGTCAAATTATAATTAATCTCTATATAAATTAATTCCACCAGCCACAAATATACTCAAAAGAGACATTAAACAAAAAATGAATGTAAGTCGGATGATACGATTATAAAACACCCAAGATGTCCAAAGCGAAAGAAAACCAAATTGTTTGAAGAAAAGCAACAAGTCTAAACAAAGAACTTAAGTTCTACCTCATTTGGAAATCAGTTGGAAGAAACGCCTCCTCTTGACCGTGGATGGACTATTTCTTGACAGTCCTCCCCCTTTAACAACTTGAATTCAAAGTAGAGCGTTAGTGCAGACTTAGGGGCAAGCGGGATTAACAAAGAACTCAGCAATCGGATGAGGATTCGACATTCCTTCAGGTTGGGGCTTATCTGTTAGTAATAGTGCTCTGAATATATCATTATGGACATGAGTATTTTGACTATTTATGAGAATTAATTATTATGATGATTTGCATGACATTATATAATGTCCCTTGAATAATATTATTAGTGGCCTAAATATCCTAATCGGTTATTGTTATAGAATATGATGAATTAAGATTAATTATAAAGGATTTGATTGATATTCATGGGATTAGATATGTGTATGAGATACAAATCAAATTTATATCTATTTATTTGAACAAATATTGGATAGACCGATCTTGAGATTAATACATGTGGATCAAGTTATAAGTTAATCTCTAATAGTTATTATCATTAAATCCTTTGACTTGAGTCATTATAGTTCTCGACATAAGAGGAATATTGTGTTTTAATATAATCAAGCGTTGTCTTTATTCGGATGACTATAAAGGTTATGCTTGAACATAATAAAATTATGTAGTGAGATGTGAGATTAAAATGGAATTTGTCCCTCTTGTTATAGAGAGATATCCTGCAGGTCCTCGTGATTGGGGCTAAAGTACGTAGCGTGCTCCGAATGAATTGATGGGAGATCAATGTCATTTGTTTAGTCGATCTAATTGGGTTTCAAGTAATCAAAGATAGAAGCGATATGGTTGACTTTGTCCATGCCTTATATTCTATCAAGATATCATGAGACAAAGTTATGTCATTAGCTATATTAAGGTTGTCTCGGATCATGAGCTTTTCATTTAGCAGGTAGTCATAATGTCTTGCTAGAGGCCACTTATGATTTGTAGGATCAAAATGTGATTTAGGCCCCTCATATTAATTGAACCTATGGTCGCATATTAAAGAGCAGTTTATAAGCAGTTGTAGTTTTTCACTCTGTAATAATTTAAAATGATGAGATTATTTTAAAATTACAAATAACTAATTAGTTGTTATTTAAATTCGAATTTAATTTTGAGAAAGTTTAAATTCGTGAAACGGTTATGTCTTGAACGGTTATGTTTTGTGAATTTAAATTGTTATTTAAATTCGAATTTGAAACCCTGAAAGTTTAAATTCGTAGCTTGATTTATGTCTTGAGCGATTATATTTTGTGAATTTAAATTATTATTATTAAAGAAGTTTTAAATATATATAAATTACGTTTTTTGACAAAACCTATGAGACTTATATAGATATATATGTGTAGGTTATATATATTTATAGTAGTAAATCTTTTATACGAGAACAACCAAACGAGGAGAAAAGAAAAGAAAAACCTAATTTCATTTTGAAGACGAACTGAGACAGCATTCAACAAGATCGTTTATTATTTGTTAGTGTGTGGATACTTGTAAAGGGTGTCGCTTTTGGAAAGAACGCAGCACCTTTGGTCCAAGATAAACCAAGGCCCAGACTTTGAAGGCTTGGCGAATGATCTACAAGAGTAAGTTCGTTTACCCTTCGCCCGGTTTATGAAACGCATGTGATCCTTGGTGGGTTAAGGGATAAAAATTTTTAAATTCTGCTGCGTTTATGTTCCAATCAGATTGGATATTCTGCTCGTAACCCAACAGCTCCCACATATGTTGTACATGAGGTGATGCCTTAAATGGTGAAAAGCGTGCTCGCCACTAGAGTCAAATTGACCTCTACTTGCCTCCCTATGTTAGTTTCTCCGAGAAGCGTGAAAGTTGTCCTTTAAAACTGACTCTATGATCAGACCCTTTTTATGCCAATTGGTAGATTTCTCTTCCTACGCTTTCTTATAAGCCTCTGCTTGTGACGATGCCTCTGGCGACTCCATGATCAAATTACGCCTTCGGCGAGCCTCTTGCGCGGCACGGAAGCCTGCGAACTGTGAGCTCGACTCTATCTGCACCGGGTATTAGCAGCTCCCTGTCGCCGGCAGCCATGCGTTGCCTCATGAGCGCCGTATCTCTCGGCCTCGGCTTGGTACTCTCTCTCGCAGATTCTCTAGCCTCCGGCTCCCGAGCCCGGTAACCCTCCAGCTCGGATTCTTTAAGCGAAGCATTATGCTTATCTCGGCTCCGCCATGCACTTTGAACATATAATCGCGTCCTCTCGGTGTCCCTCGGCCGTAGCTCAAACTCGTAGTCTTTGCAGCGCCATGTGAGCAATGACAGGCTGCGCCAGAACCCATTATGAAACTCACGAAAATGAGTAGCTACTAAATCCATCCGACAGAACCACCTTTCTTACCAGCTCGGTCGACTGAACAAAGTTGCGATTCCGGACCTGTATCCCGTCATCAATGATCTGCAGGAAGTCCTCCTTGAAGGGTAGGCGAGGGCGAGCCTGTCTCGCCTCGTGAAGTCCAGCGGCGGCCATCGGTACTCGATACATGGCCGGGTATAAATTATTCAACCGATCGGCGGGCGCTCAGCGTGAAAGGAGCTCCCAGTGACGCGATATTTTTCTCCTCCTCCCGGGGCTGATATCTCTAATCTGAGGCTCCGGCCCGAGGAATGTAGTTATAGGTAATCACTTGGTGCGCCGTTTGGGTGCAAGTGGTAGGACGCATGAACTCGATTTGTTTTGTGGCTCCTTTACGATAAATTAGGATTATTTGAAGTTCTCGTGACCAGATCATCCTCGATCGATTCGGATCGTCGACCCCTGGCTCCAGGTCAATCGGCCCCCGTCTTGCGGGAGCGGGGATAGTGTGGTGCAGTCCCTCGAACTACAAATCCGGCGACGGACTAATCATTGGTAAGCCAAGGTAGCTCAGTTATGTTGAATTGGATAGAGGCGCGTCGACTCCCCACTCGAACTTACCTGCCGCTTTCTTTTACGGGCAGCATAGCGATCAAGCAGCCCCGCCGTTCTCTCCATCCGTTCTTCTTCTTCCAAATTCTGGGGATCGTCTGCAACGTCAGGAATCCAAGGAATAAAATTCTCACCCCTAGATCTCGACGCGTTTTGACGCTTGAGCGCCCTTTTCCGCTTGACCCTTACCACTCGGGGGGCAGCTACGGCTACTTGCACAACAGGATGGATACGCTCGGGACGGTGTCCTCTAGCTCCCCGATCAGAAGCCAAGAGGCGAATGGTAGCTTGTAGAAGTAGGCGGCCCTAATCTGCCGGGCCTCCACGCAGGCTCGTCCTTGACTGCGGATCCTGGAAGAGAGTGGCCGAAACTAGCAGGTGTCATCATGGCACAAAGTGCTCCCCTTCCACCCCATTTTGAAGAGCCCAGCGGTCGGGGGATTCTTTGCGGGGAGAGTTATGGGGCTGAGTTGTGCCGGCGGATATATTCTCTCAGATCAAAGCGGAACCTTTGTGTGTGCTCCGCTAAAAAGTCTCAGTCGACGGATCTTCTCAATCCTTTAAAGCTTCTCCACCCATTCCTGGGCCTTCCCCTCCAAGCCTTCCTTGCATGAGTAACTTGTGATTACTTGCATCAAAACACGGGATAAATGCGACCAGGACTAGGCAAACGCAGTACGGACACGGGAAGGGCTGAGACGGTTTAACATTAAATGGAAACGAAACCAGGTCTCATCAGGACCCTCACTATGCACCCCTTTGGCCCTCCGTCTTGATCGAAGACGTTCACAATCTGCGGCCGTGGAGAAGCAAAGCCCGAAACATGGACATCCACCACACGACCCCACGTTCGAGTAAATAATAAAAAGCTCCTTGTAGCGTAAGATCAAGGTGATATAAGTGGTTGACACCGACCGATTAGGATGCGGATCACGTCCCAGGATGGATAAAGTCGGGCGATCAAAATCATTTGTTTCACTATAGTGGGGTATGGGAAATGATGACTAATTTGTTAGATGCTCCACGGGTAAAAACACCGTTATGTTCCATTTACCGGCGTGGAATCGTCCGCCCTCTCCATTAACCGAAGGTCGATGTCATCAGGCACCTCACAATCCACCTTTAGTTCCTCCATCGTCAAAGAGGAAATGACATTGCTCGCAGAAGGTTTTGCATCGTAAGTAGTCCTCCGGGAATGACCACTGCGTGAAGTTTCCTCCAGGCCCTTACCATTCTGCAAGTAGATCAAAAGGAGAGGAAAAGGTGAATATTAGACCTTAGGCATATACGAAGTGGGTGTGAGACTACGCCCCTAGCCCGGGCAATAACTGTCCGAGGCGAGTACGTTATAAGACTCTTCCCTTCTCTTCCAGGCTTTTAACAGCCGGAGACCGACACTATCAAGAAACTATGTAAGATACCTATGGAATGAAATGTGCTAATGCCCGCAACGATGACTCTCGAATGAAGGCAAGGAAGAACCAACCTGTTCACAGTAGACAGTCGCTGAGAAGAAAGAAGATGAACCGAAATGACACGCAAAGGAAAAAGGTACGACTTAATGATGCCTATCTATTTATCATCCCCTAAGGTATGCAGCCGCATTTAATGTGGCGCCAACCGATCATATGCACGACCTCTGAACCGACGCGACTATTCGCATTCTAGGGCACTGTAGACTATGATGGACCGAGCCCAAAGGCCTCCCTCTTGGGCAAGTAAATCGGCCTATTAATCAGTTTTATAATAGCCTAATAACCACAATTAGACAAAATTATAGAATTTCCATACGTAATAACAATAAGACACAAAAGTGATAAAAACTACAATTTTATTAATAGCACCAAATAGGTGTTCGGCATTACATAGCAATGCTTGTCACCAAGCAATGTTTTACGATACATCCCGAGCTAATACAATAGCCGGAGTACACGAAGCATCCATTATGGGTCCAAGACAAAAGCTGCCACTAAGGCCAAAAAGGAGAAGAAGGTGGTGATGGGGCTTAACAAGAAGCAGAAAACCCCCGAACTATCGCAGGGCCAAGATGGCGATGGGGCTGAACGAGAAGCAGAAAGCCCCCATGCTGCCATCGAGACTAAGAAGGAGGAAAATGAGAGGATGAGGCTAGTCCAGGGTTTAACCGAACCCTGCAGGATTTAGCAGGGGGTGCCCTCGGATGTAGAGGCTGCCATTCAAGTTTTAGAACCACCCAAACACCTCCCAAATATCACCGCCAGCTAAGCGCCGCCTCCGACCATTCCATGCCTGAAAGCATACTTGACAAATCAATCGTAACCAACCCTCATTCTGTAACCCCTTCACTTCAAAGTGTCCATCAACGATTTATTGTCCTCCTCTGCCGAATGAGCCTGGAATAACCAGTATCTTAGTAAGATAACGAACCTCGTCATCCTCGCCCTTTATATAGTTGTTCCCATATCTCAGGATCGATCCAGATGGTCCAATAGCATCTAATGCCGCCGCAGTGCCAGGAAATTTATGTTGAAAATTAAGCAAAGATAATAGTTAATCGTTCTCATGATATGATCCAAGTTAACCTTACTTCTTCCAACCGGACTCCGCCTTCCCGCCAGAAAAGGGGACATCATGGGTACTCGGGCCCAGCCCAAGATCCCCCATCCAGCCGGCCTAACCCAAGGGCCTCAAGGGGATTAGGCTCAAGTACTAGCCGGCCCACGAACGTCGGGCCAACCCTTCGCCCGAATATCCCAAAAGGATTAGGCCCAGGCACTAGCCGGCCCACGAACGCCGGGCCAACCCTTCGCCCGGATATCCCAAAAGGATTAGGCCCAGACATTAGCCGGCCCATGAGTGCCCGACCGACCTTCCGCCCGGGCGCTTGGGGATTTCATAGCCCGGGCGGCTTGTTTATCTCATGCGCTTATTGTCCCGAACGACAACCCTCCCAAGAAAAGTTGCCAGCCGGATCTCCATTTTACAAGCATAAGTTCACTCATGAACTAACTCCGTAGCCTCCTACAAAAAAGGGAAGTTCTCTTAATAAGCAGTTATATCAGGAAGGTGGTTACGTAAAGGGAAGAACGAGTCATCATTCCTGAAATAAAAGTCATCTTCCCCTAACATTATGAGAAGAAATCGTCCAATATCCAAAAAAGACGGATCCTCTTTCTCCCTCCATAAAAGAGAAGCAAGTCACACTCAAAAAGTGCACGGTGATCCCCTGACACATTATTATCGTCTAAGCTCGCCTGCAAAAGACCGACTTTGCTTACCTGAGGGGTGACGGAACACCACCGCCGCCTTCTTTTTGTTTTATAGGTTGCAGCTAAATGGTGAATGCTTCGACGATCCAGTGACTTTGAGAATTTAGGAGACCACACTATATAATCCTATTTCAATGATAATGAAAGTTTGAACTGTCATTTCCATTGACGTAGGCACATTATCGAACCACATAAAATTCGTGTCTTCTTATTGTTCTTTTCTCTAATCTTTATCACCATTATTGCACCAATCATAACAAAAAGCAACATCGCATAAAGAAGAAGATGCACCAGAACAATCCAAATATGGATGGGAAGGCACTGACAAAGAAAGTTAATGTCAAGACGAGCTTTCTATAGGGAAAGGCATTGGCTACTACTCTACTACATTTTGAATCACTAAAGACATGAGTAGGAATGAAACTACAGCTAGAGGCACAATGGCTATCTCTATATATCACAAAGAGCCAATCAAATTTAGCATCCTGTTTTTTATTAAGTTCTATATCAAAGTAGACCTAGATCAGAACATTGCTTATTGATACTAGGAAAAAAAAATCATATCTAACATGCTTGTTTCCTGCTTAATTGTTAAGATGCCAGTTTTTAAATAAGTGAAGTAATGGACCAAACTGAATAATTCATCTACTTACATAGACCATGCATACTGAGGATGGAGGTTTGCAAGACTTGCATATCCGATTCTCTTTCTGCCCAACAAATTTATAACAAGTATATGAGTGACATATTCAACAATTACATAGAGAAAAAAAAGGGAGATATTATCTTACTTTCACTGGTTGAAATGAAAATCTCCGTTCCAGAAAATCAAGCAGCCATGATATTTGCTCTGTGAAAAGAGTCGACATTAAAAAAAACAATCAAAAAATTTTCTCATATTGAATTTGATCAAGTGCCATGCTCATCATTTTTTCCCTTCTTTTGTTCTTGGGATGTTAAGGCCCTGTTTAGTAGGTAGAAAATTTTCTGTTTTCTCTATTCAAACTTTTCGAAAACAAGGAAAACACGTTTAGTTACGAGAATCAGAAAAAAAACAAATTTTGAAAACAAAGAAAATGAATTCACTATTTTCAACTTTTTATATATGAATCAGAAAACAGTAAAGTTATTTTCCTTGTTTTCGAATTAAATCGAAAAACACGTGGGATTTAATGATCGTGATAAAAACGAAACACGGGATAAAACAAAAAGTAGCAAATTATAGTTTAAAAAAGCCAGAAAAGTTGAAACACCTTTTCATTGTTTTCATTAACTTTCAAGAAATGGTTTTACAAAATCCGATTTTCTTATTCTTTATTTTCAACCAAATTAAAGTACGAAACGATTTTCTTCTGAAAATAAAACCAAAGATTAGAATACATTGGAAAATTTTCATATTCTGAATTTTGATAGAGTTGAAAATTTTCGCTAACTAAACTTACTTAGCGAATCATTTAAAGTGCTTGACATTAAATTGGATAGCATTTCAAATACTCATTTCAAACAGTGTGATCTTGAAAACCGTAATCTAATAGCTCAACAACCTGCTAATAACCAAGGACTTTTCAGTTGCATAATGGACACAAATTGCTAGAAATTAATTTTTTTTTCTAGCAAAGAAATAATCTGGCAAACTAGGAACTCACAGATTGCAGAGTTTCTCAAATATTTGATGTAAGATTCAAAAAGAAGAATCAAAAGGCTGGGTTTCAACCAAGAGAATTCACATTAAGAACATAAACTGTTCAGTTCAAACCACCTCATCTCGAAAATTTTCTCAACATTGTAAAACTAGTATGAACATAATTCCAGAAAACTGACAGTAGCCCAGGCCACCAGCAACCTCATAGGTCTAGCATTCTCAATGTGTTATTTACTTTATTTTTGCTACCTATCAACTTGTTCAGAATCTCATAACCCTTTTTCACTTCTTAAGCGCAAGTAAATTTATAAATAAATAAACAAAATATGGAAATAGTGAATTCTCTAGTGAATTTATATACCAGGAGCTCAGAAAATAGCACACATCCTGGAAAGTGTAGACCAGTATCTGCCAAAACAACCAAAAAAGAAATTTAGAAAGAACGAAAAACAGCGTTCTGCTCTAAATGTACCTACAGGTATGTTGGGTCCGCCCCTTTGTGTGGGCTGGACCAATGAGCAAAACCCATTGCTTGAATTAAAAAAAATATATATATACAAAAAGGAGAGCTGTTGTGTGGTTCGAGTAGCAGCCAAAAAGGTGAGAGAAAAATGAGGGGAAAAGGGTTTTGAGAAGGAGGAAGAAAGGGGTTAGGGTTTTCATTATTTTACAAGATGGAAGGTCAAACAATGTCGGTTTTGGCTCAAATTTGACGCAGACTCCTTGCAAGGTGTGATCTTCAACTTAGTTGTTTCGACCTTGATTAGTTTCACACACCCATTTGGCCATTCGACCATTTAGTGAGATTTTTCCTATTTTCTCTTGTTTTATTCATCCTTGAGATGATGTTTGTTGGTTTGGTGTTCCAAGAATGATATTCTTGATGTGTGTTTGTTATGAGCCTTTAAATTTCTTGTTAGAGAAGAACATGGTGTAACTCATTATTGTCATTGTTGAAATAGTGGAAGTTTAAGTAGCCTACTGGTCCCGTGGTTTTTACCCTTTTTATTTGAGGGTTTTCCAAGTAAAAATTGTTGCCTCATTGTTGTTGATTTATTGTTGTTTGGTCGGGCTTTGTTACGGCTCAATTGTTTGTCAAACCTATTTTTGGCACACAAAGAGGAAAAGGTCATTTTTAGAACAATTGCATTTGGTAGTCTTTCCCAACAAAGTGGTACCAGAGTTTGGTTGTTTGGAGTTTTTCTTGTGTGCAAAAATGGATGACGACATTATAAAATTAAATTCGATGAATTATTCCACTTAGAAGCGTATAATGGAAGATTTGCTTTATTGTAAAGATTTATATAAACCCATTCGATTAAGAGAAAAACCATTAGACACACTTGATGATGATTGGGATGTGGAACATAGAAAAGCCATTGCATATATGAGAAGGTGGATGAATCCAACTTTACATGAACACATTTCTGATGAAACGAAAGCCGATGTCGTTTGGAAAAAGCTTGAAAACATTTTTTCTAGGAAAACATCAAGAAATAAAACTACTTTGATTAGAAGACTTGTCAACTTGAAGTACAAGGATTGGAACAACATGGTTGAGCATATCACTCTTTCTCGTTATTGGTAATGTAAGCGATGCCATGAAAACGAATATTGATGATGATGCAAGACCACATCGCTAGTTCTTACTGACAATGGGAGACATTGATTGTAAACAGCTTAGTAATTCCACTCAAACGGATTCTAATCTATAGAGTAAGAAGATAGCTTGCTAAATGAACAGGCTAGAAGGAAAGAAAGGTGAATCTTCTTCCGGAGTACTTGTCGATGAAAAACAGAAGGACAAGAAACCGTAAAGGCGTGGGAGAAGTCAAAGTATAGAAATCATGGTTTAGGAAGATCCAAATCCGTAAAATAGACAATGTTATCACCGCAACAAGGGTTGACATGAGAAAGACGCAGGATTCGGGAAAAAGGAACAGAATAATGTGAAGAAAGAAAATAAAGAGACTAATGCAATTGTTGCTGAAGGTGATATTATGATTGTGACTGATGACTACTTGTGTCGCCTTGCAACCCAAAATAAAGAATCAAGTAATTGATTCTGAAGGCTCACCCATGTTACTTCATAGTGATTTTTTTTCATTTCCTACAAAACTGGTGATTTTGGTAATGTTAGAATGGGAAACAAAGGGTGTATCCAAGACGCGGTATCGAGAGATGCTTTCAGACTAGTATTGGAAATAAACTAGTACTCAAGGATGTTAGACATGTTCCAGATATTCATCTCAATTTGATATCCATAAGCAGACTTAATGATGAGGGATTCACAAATTCCTTTGGTGAAAGTAAATGGAAGCTCACCAAAGGCTCTTTAGTAGTGGCAAGGGGAAAGAAACAAAACACCCTCTATGTCATGGAAGCTAAGCTACATAAAGGAGAGATCAATGCGGCTCAGGATGTAAGCATTGAACTTTCGCATAAGAGGCTTGGTTACACTGCTGAGGAAAGGACTTCAAACTCTTGCTAGAAAGCAATTTTTGCCAAATTTGCAAGGTATGCCTCTTAAAACTTGTGATCATTGTTTTGTTGGAAAAGCACATAGAGTTGCATTTCACATATATCCACCATCTAGAAGGTTAAATGTTATTGATTTAATTCATACTGATGTTTGTACTATGCAAACTAACTGCTGGTGGTGTAATTTTTATTTTGTGACATTCATTGATGATCACTCGGCTGCATTCTTCCTAATGACAGAAATTGCCGACACCTTACGCAATCCTCCCGCACCAAGCTCGTCGGGATCGACAAGTTACCATGAAGCTAAACCAAAATCGGCTGAATCAGATTCGAAAACCCAATATAAAATTTTCACTTTTCTATCAAAATCACACCTTTAGATTTAACGAAAATCTGGCAGCATAACGACTACACGGTGGTCAAGCCCAAAATACAAAATCACCTGTATAAAAAAATACACTCCCAATGTTTTCCAAATGTCCAACTACAACAATAAAGGACCTCTCGGTCCTCATCAAAATATAAGATAAGGATCAACTAACATAATTTTATCGCAAGAACCTGCTTTTTCTCAAAACCATGCATGCATATTTTATAAAAGATATTTACATATACAAATGCCATTTTAATCCTTTTACTATTTTTTAATTTACACCTTATCTTATATATAATCGCAACACAAATGGGGCCTAGGACCGAGGATCCCGGAAAGGTCTTTCGTCAAAGACCCACACCGAAAAATTATTTAAAAACATAAACCGCGAGCCAACCGCCTCGAGTACTATAAGTTCTAAATGTTGTTGTATGATGTATGTATCAATATGAAAATCAGACATAAATGGTTGTAAAACTGCCGCATGAAAACTGAAGCTTTTTCTATGAAACCATTTCAAAACTGTGGCTAAAATATTTCTCACGGGCTGAAATTGTTTCTGGTGGTTAATATCCGAGTGCTGACTGGAAATCAAGTACCAACCACTGGCTCCATTTCTGAAAATCAAGCTTCGCTGGTGGCGACATCTCGAAAGTGATATACTATAAATCAAGTACCAACCACTGTGGCCCATTTGAAATAATTCTGTGACGTGATGGCCTAACCCTGAACTGCATCGCGAGGTGAACCCTAACACTACCCGGCTTAAGATGGTCCTGAACACTAAGGATCTCTATAAACATAATGGAACCTCGGAACCAAAATGCCCAGTGATGGAACCTCGGAACCAACACCTCATCGCCATGTACTAAGTCAACGCGCTAACTATATACCCCGAATGTGCAGAGGGCGACTCACTATATAAATATATACTAGATCTAACCCCCAATTGTCGACTAGGCAATATAGTTAGTCATAATATCCCATAACCTTGCCATGCACAATCTGGAAATACACCGACCGAAACCGAAGCAGCTATCTAGGGTTTTGCTAAACCAGGCCAAACTATTTCTTAAATACTGAAATCGAACTTTTCTGCTGAGTATAACAAGTGGGAGGTAAAAAAATGCTTTATAAATTTATATTTTCAAAGCACTTTACAAACTTGTAATTTAAACACTTTCGTTTTAGAAAAGGGTTTTGAGCACTCACCTTTTTCTAGATTAATTTCTTTCAAATCTTGTCAAGCACTCTAGATTCTCGTCGGATGCTCAAATCGCCTACACAATCCATACAAAGTACGAAAATGTCCTAAGTTCAACGTTTTAAACATAAAATATACACAGGGCTTTCAAAGCGACTATATCGAACGAACTTCGATTCTAACAAAACTTTACGTGCTAGTCTCATTCGATAAGTATATCGATAATATGATGTGAAATTGACCAAAATGTCCCTACACATTAAATGCCCCATAAAAACTATCTGTTTTAGCACACTTTTGATTCAAGGGATTTTCCATAGAGTCTAAAAACACCCGAAAACATTTCAGAAAATTCTGTCCGACCTGTCCGACTACAATCCTAAAATTTCAACCTGAACTGTCCAAAAACAATCCCGAAATTCAACCCGAACTGTCCGAACATAGTCCCAAAAATTCCTAAAAATTCCTAAACTCAATCTAAAAATTTGACTAAATTTACTTAACTTTCACAAGAGATCTAAGAAAATTTCGTGCTCATTATATAGCCTTTGGTACCAAATAACACAAATAGAAAATTTCCTACCTTGAAGGATCGAATGCTAAGCTTTTGGTATCTACGCTTAGCTCTCGTCACATAGACCAACTTTTCCTTCTGCTCCGATAAAAATCTACGGTCCGATTTCCATAGATCTGAGAAAGAAACAAAGAAAAAAATAAAAATAAAAAAACTCTCTCACGCCATTCACGCTCTGTCCGTCTTTCCCCTGCGGTTTGACTTTTATGTTTTTTTTTTTAAATCTTTTTAATTATTATTATTTGGATAAATAACTTGTATTGCCCCATTCGAGTCCGTTTTTGTCCCGAAAAATTTTGGCTTCTTTTCAGCCAATTATTTTAAATGAACTTTAACTTTGCCATTTTTCGACTCTCCGAGATTTTCAGTAAAATCTCGCCTCAAGTCATCGGCGATTTATCACCTGCAAATTAAAATATTCGATCGGCTCCCAAAATTCGACGAAACTTTTCCTCGCCACTCTCGACATGAGACGAATTTAACGAGGCAGTCTGCCTTGTCATCCGAGATTTAGAGAATTTTCAGTTTCCTCGAACCATTATGCTAATTTATTATTATTATTATCCTTTAAAATTCCATAATTGGAATTTCACCTCCCTCCACTTTCCTGATCTGCAAAGTGCCATACCCTTGAAAAAATTTTATAATTTCACCCTAAAACAACTTTCAAAAATTTATTATGGCACTAAAATAATTAAGGAAGCCTTTTAGCACATACGGTTACACATACCGTACACCCTCCCGGATTCGGCGCAACCTCCTCCTTTTAGAACATTTCATTCGAAATGAACAAAACTAACATAAAAAGCGGATACCTTAATCCGAAAACAATCGGCGATATTAATCACAAGATTCGAGCCTCCGACCTATGTAGCTCTTTTTAATCCCATGTTCCCCTATAAAACTTTGACTAAAGGAATAACCTTATTCGCAAACCGCTTCCTCTCGCGATCTACCATCGCATCGTCGCCTCCTTATAGGTCAAATTTATCCTTGCCCTACCTACTCGATCTCCGAGTACACGGGAGGGATCCGGAATATACTAAAGAGCATGGATACATGAAACACATTATGAACCTTAGACAACTCGAGGAAGGTCTAATTTATATGCCATCGGTCCCACTCGCAATAATCTCATATGGCCCTATGTATCGAGGCCTCAGCTTTCCGCGTCTTCCAAATATGAGGACACCTTTCCAAGGGGAAACTTTGAGGAAGACCCTATCGCCCACCTTAAACTGTAGATCCCTACGGCGTTTGTCCGCATAACTTTTCTGTTTGTCCCTGGCTATCTTGAGTCTGTCTCGGACAATTTGGATCTTATCCAAGGTAATATGTACTAACTCTGGGCCTATCAGTCTCCTCTCTCCTACTTCATCCCAACATACGGGAGTATGACACTTTCGGCCATACAATGCTTCAAATGGAGCCATGCCTGCGCCGGGATTGATAATCGTTGTTGTAGGGAGAACTCCATCGCGAGATAAATGCGTATCCCACTTCCCTTAAACTCTATCACGCATGCTCTAAGCATATCCTCTGGGCCAGTTCGAATAGTTCTCTCCTCTCGACCGACCATCAGTCTGAGGATGGAAAGTTATGATAAAGTGCAATCGAGTCCCCATGGGATCCTGTAAACTGGACCAAAATCTGAATGTAAATCTGGGGTCTCAGTCTGAGACTATCAATATAGGAACACCATGTAATCTAACTATCTCCTCCACATATAATTGATCCAACATGTCCAACGGGTCATCATTACTAACTGGGAGAAAATGCGATGATTTCATTAGTCTATCCACTATCACCCATATGGCATCGTGTTGTCTCCGAGTTCTCGGAAGTCCGGTAACAAAATCCACAAGAATTCATCCCACTTCCATACGTGAATCGGAAGGGGTCAGATCTTTCCCCCCGCCGGATTCGCGCTCGCCTTTACTCACGACAAGTTAGGCATTTGGATAATAAATCAGTAATTTCCTTTTTCTGGCTCTTCCACCAATAATGCTCCCTCAGAGTATGATACATCTTGTGCTACCAAGGTGCATGGCATATGCTGAAGAGTGAGCCTCTTCCATGATTTCCCTTTTAGTTCACCTATTTCGTAACATCCCACTCTCTAATCATTACACTATCATCTCCGGGACCGAACTCGTTTCTACCACCCTCAATCTCCGCCTCAACTTAATCATCTCCTAAACCCGCTTTCTCGACCTTCCTTGATCCGACCCATGAGAAGAGGACGAACATAAATATCGCCAACAAGAGTCCCCGCATCGCCTACCTACAACCGAACCCAAAGATCTCAACTCTATCAACAATGGAGATATAATTGGTCCACAGATACATAGGAACCCTCCGTTTTCTGGGCTACATCAACCACTACATCGCCTTCCCGATGGTACTCTATCGTGCAACCATAATCCTTAATCAACTCCAACCACCTAAGTGTCGCCTTCTTAAGTTAAGCTCTTCGAGTGAAGATATACTCGTTGTGCTCTTATGATCTGGTGAATATCCGACAGGAACACCAGAGTAGATAATGTCTCCGCATCTTTAGAGCAAAACCACTCATCGCTAGTTCTAAATCATTGGTCGGTAGTTCTGCTCGTGCTTCTTTAATTGACGAGAAGCATAAGCTATCACTCTACCATTCTCGCATCAAACACACCCTAACCTCATTCGAGGCATCACCGACACCACATAACCGTCCTTTCCCGATGGTAGTGTTAACACCAGAGCCGTCGTCAATCTCGCCGCCTCAAACTATGCTAGCAGGCATCCGACCACCGACTTTTTGAATCCTTTTTCAATAGATCGGGTCAACTGGGTTGCTATCTCTCGAAAAATCCCCCTCAACAAATTTCCTGTAATAACCTGCCAATCCAAGGAAACTACGAACTTCAGAAACATTCGTGGGCGGCTTCCAGTTCACTATAGCTTCGATCTTTTGAGGATCCACACTAATACCTTATGCCGAAATGACATGACCCAAGAAAGCTACTTTGTCCAACCAAAACTGGCACTTACTAAACTTAGCGTATAACTGACGCTCTCTAAGAATCTGCAATACTATCCGGAGATGCTCTGCATGTTCCTCTGGATTGCCCGAAACACCAGGAATGTCATCAATGAATACGATCACAAACTTATCTAAATACATACCGAATAATTCTCGCCATCGAATCCATGAACGCAGCTGCATTACCAATCCAAATGGCATCACTGGGGAACTCAGAGGACCGTGATCTTGTCCCGGGCGCGCCTTAGAAACATCATTCTCTGACCTCAATCGATGGTATCACCTAGGTCAATCTTAAATATACCCGAGATCCATGCAATTGGTCAAATAGCTCATCTATACAAGGAAGCGGATACTGGTGCGTATTATCGCTCGATTCAACTGTCTATAGTCTATACACAACCGTAAGCTTCCATCTTTCTTTTTTACAAAGAGAACTGGAGCTCCCCACGGTGAGGTACTAGGTCGGATAAAGCCCTTGCTTATCAATTCCTCCAATTGTGCCTTCAATTCTTTCAACTCACAAAGCATTCTGTAATGGAGGAATGGATATCTGGCCGGGCCCCCGAATCACTCACAATAACGAACTCAATTGCTCTATCCGAGGGTAAACTCAAATATCATCCGAAAGACATCCGAAACTCTTTTGACTATGGGATGTCTTCCAACCATGTCCTCTTTGGTCTCCTATCCACTACAAATTCCAAATAACCTCGCAACCTTTCAAGCATTTTCAAGGCGACTGGTGGCATTAATGAGACTAGTACATCTCTTCTCGATTCCCAAAATATCACGCCCGGCTCTCCGGGCCGAACCAATCTTACTTCTTTCTAGCAATCTACAGGTTCATGCCCGATAACCGGCCCATACCCAAGATTATATCAAATCATGGATACCTAGCACCATCAAGCCTCGCCGAAAATCCTTATTCCGATCAATTAACTGCTACCTAGAACTATCCTTCTGATATCATAGTATCCCCATCAAGTAACGCGGAAACCACTATGTAACACCATCTATAGTCGACTCTATCCGTGCCTCTCAAAGGAATGGTAATCGAAATAAATGAATGAGTGGTTTTTGTCCACCACGCATATGCGCATCATGATCAGAACTCCGAAATCATACCAAGACACGCTCAGACGATTCATTCCTGCTGTAGGATCAGAATACCCGAGTTCGAGCACGAGTACCATCAGATCTCGGTTAATCTGGCACCGTCACCTCCTCGCACTTACCGCGACCTACTGTGTGTCAGATCGCCACCTCACCGAACCACCCCTATACCCGACCGATTAACCGATGCCCGCATAAGCATCAGACCTACCTCGTGAGGTCTCGCAACTACTAATCGTGACGCCTCATAAAGTGACCTTCCCGCCCGCAATGGAAACATCCCGTCATGTTCGCCCCACTCTCCGAGATGCCTCCGACATGTAAAAATAATAGAAAAGATGATCCCGGCGATCTACCACCTCCTCGGCCAGCCGTGATCGAATCCGATCCTCGCTAGATGCTACCCGTCCCGAGCCGCCTCTACCGCCTGGCCCACTTCTTTCCTTTCTTTCTACTAGACTGACTGGGGTCTGGCTGACTAGTGCTAGGAGCACTCTCTCTTACCGCTGTCGCCCCGAAAGTTAGAATCGAAATCGCCCTTTCTACCTTAAATGCTAAAATTCTCACCAAATTTCCAAAGTTATTTTAAGATGCCCAGCTAGATGAACTTTAATTCGACGTCTGCTTACTATGAATCGCTACACTTATGTTCCTATTTTCCTTGTAGACATATGTACACTAATTTCACGAGCTCAAAACCTCTGTCAGATTCTCACACGTCGTGGATCGTCTAACCTCGAAGAATTCTTCTCTATTTTTGCATTCCGATAACTACGGTAAAATCGGCTCAGAATGTCACGTAACTAGTCCTAAGTGACTTCAGAGGTGTCTCTAATGGCCTCCTCCCCACTCCGCCTCCCGTCTGGCTGTCATCAAGAACCCTGAAAAGAGGACTTTCTGCTCATCTGAACACCCCATCACTGCATAAATTTCACTAACCCTATCTAGCCATAAGTACGTTGCCTCTGGGTCGCCGGTACCATCATAAGTTTTAGCCCCTAATTTGCAGCGTCTATCATGCCCTCCGTCTCGAGGCTCCATGTCTCGATGGGTACCAGAATAATTTCAGGGAGCACCTCGATCCATCACAAGGTAATTACCGCCACCTCGGGTCCTTACTGGCGAGTCTCCGGCCGAGGCTGATTCATCAAGCATTTTCCGATCGAGAGGTGTGCTCGATACACCGGTGGTGCCTCCGGCATAAGTCCTAGATCGACCTCTACGACCTCGCCCGCACATACGTCAGAATGTCAAGATTAAAAGATTCAGTGACACTTTTCAATATTTGATGCATGCAAGGATATAGTAAAACAATATAGGTTGCAATAGAAAATTCATTATAAAAAAACAATTCCATAGGAAATACTGTGGAAAACGCGTGAAAAACAAGCGAACTATCGCCTAAAACTGCTCTGATACCAACTTAACAGACCCCCTTCCTAGTGACGTGAGGGTCCGTCAAGAACTCCACGCGAACCTCCCAGCCAAGCCGTCGATCACAAGTTACCATGAAGCAAGCCGCTAAAACCGCTGAAACCGGCATTCCGAAAACGGGTTATAAATTTTTCACTTTTCTATCAAAACTCACCTTTAAATTTAACGAAAATTCAGCAGCATAACGACTACACGGTGGTCAAGCCCAAAATACAAAATTCACCAGAGTAAAAATACACCCTAATGTTCCAAACGTCCAACTACGCAATAGCGACCTCCTGGCCCCATCAAAATATAAGATGATCAATCCAACATAATTTTGTCGCAACCTCGTTTTTCTCACAACCATGCACATATTTTACAAAAAATATTTACTTTACCATATACAAAATGTGCATTACTTTTACTATTTTTAATTTACACCTTATACTTATATATAATCCGCGACCTGATACCAGGCGGGGATCTTGCGGAAGAATCTTTGCGACCAGCACCCTACACACGAAAAAATTGTTTGTGCATGGCGACAGGCGGCCGGAACCGGTGGGTATAAGTTCTAAATCGTATTTGTCTGACGCCATGGCGCACCTCAGTATGAAAATACTGTACTAAATGGTTGTGCATTGTTTATAGAAAGCTGAGTTTTTTCTGTGAAGCAGACTACAGCGTCTTTAAGAAACTATTTTATCTTCTTAACTGTTGTTTTGAGTGGTGGTTAATATCTAAGTATTATCTTGCAAATCAGTACCAACCAACGTGACCATTTGGCATTGAAGGAAACTGTTTCTCTTTGCTGAAGCTGTTTTGAGTGGTGGTTAATATCGAAAGTGATATCTTTGTAAATCAAGTACCCGGCAGCGCATGGCCCATTTTTGAAATACCCTAGGCGGCTGATGTTACGGAACCTCGGAACTGGCATAGGTGATGAACTTCAGCATACAGGAGTTACCTACTGAAGGCTAAGATGGTCTCAGAGTGAGCAGCGGGATCTCTATAAACATAATGGAACACCGGAACGAGAAATGCCGGTGAGTGGGACTGCGGAACGACACATCGCCGCCATGTACTAAGTCAGATGGCATTAGCTGTCTTGAGAATGTGTAAAGGCGACTCAGCATATAAATATATACTAGTCCCAACCTGATTATGCGATAGGGAACTTCGGCCTATGGTCAATCATAATATCCTAACCTTGCCATGCACGAGGAAATCAGAAATAATCGGCCAGGAAGCGAGATGTGTAAATACAGGGTTTTGCTAGAAGCCCTGGGAGCCAGAGACGTTTCTTGCAAATCTTTAGAGATGGAGCTTTTACATTTGTGAGTATAACAGGTGGGAGAGAGTAAAAAAATGCTTTATAAATTTATATTTTCAAAAGACTTTACAAACTTGGGAATTTAAAGCTGCTTTTCGTTTAAGAGGATTTTGAGTACTCATCTTTTTTCTCGATTAATTTTAAATCTTGTCGAAGCACTCTGGAACTATAGATGGGTTAACCCCCCAATTTTTCTATTCTACACAATCTGCATCTGTCAAAAATATCGGTTCGCGTTTGCCACCAAAAGCAATGGGGGCTTTGAAAGTGACTGTCGAGAAACAGGAACTTCGATTAACGAGAAACTTCTTGTCAGCGGAGTCGTTAGATGCAGGACATGCGATGTGTGAGTGTGAAGTGACAAATATCACTACACATTAAAGTACTTGCATAAAACTATCTTGTTTTAGCGCGCTTTTGACTAGAAGGGATACATGTGAAAGTCTGAAGCTGGCAGAAAGCAATTCTGCAGAAAGTGCAGAGCACATCATTCTGATCCTAAAATTTCAACACACGAGCTGTCCTAAATTCAACCAGAAATGTCCGAACACGATCCCAAAAATTCCACAAAAAGGATTCTGGCAACTCCGATCTAAAGGATTTTGGGGTGAAATTTACGACACTCGAGGTAGTACCAAGAAAATTTGAGCCATTACACTTAGCCTTTAGGCTCAAAATAAAATGGGAGAAAGTTTTCCATAACATGTTTTGGAGGTGTGACGAAATGCTAAGCTTTTGAGTACTACTTGTGTGAGGCTACTCGTGTGAACCAGCTTGCATCTTACTAAACGAAAATCCATGATCTAGATTTAAATGAGAGGAAATACGAAAGGAAACAAATAAAAAAAATAGGAGTAAAGGCTTTATATCTTTTTGTACACATTCACACTCACAAATAGAGTCTTTTCCCTCGCAGAGTTAGCTTTTTAATAATTTTTATCTTTTTAAGTAATGTGTCTAGTATTTGGATAAGTAACTTATGTTATGTTGATTAGTTTTTGTCGAATTTTATTCACCAGTTCAATTATTTTAAATCAGACTAATAAGGTCATTTTTGGAAACCAGAGTTTTAGTGAAAATCTCTCGATCATTGTGATTTATCATACGAAGTAAGTGAAATCTGGTGTCTCGGGTGTGGCTTTTCTGGGCCACTACAGATTTATGGGGCAGATTTATGCAGCAGATCAGTTTCATGCATCCTAAGAGATGCAGAAGAAGAGGAATTTTGAAACTAACGAACGCATTGCATAGTAATTTACATTATTATTGTTATCAGCACTAAAAATTCCAGGTGGATTTCTTTATCATAAAACCTAATTACTGGTCGCACTAATTCTTTTGAAGTACACATGGTACCTCTGCCCCATCAAAACCTTTCAAAATTATATTCCCAGCAGCACTAAAATAATTAAGAGAAGCCCTTTATCTTGCTTATCTGGTTACACATACCGTACACCCTCTCGAGACGGGGCGTTACAACTCTAGAAAAGTTTGGGGTTTTGCTTTGAAAACAAAAGATCAGGTGCTAGACGCCTTTAAAGAACTCCATGCCAGATTAGAAAGAGAAAGCGGGAAGAAGTTAAAGGATTTGTCGGAAAGCGAGTGTGGTGGTGAATAGGAGGTGATTTACAGAAAATTATTGCAAACTTCATGGCATTCGACTTGAGAAAAAAATGTACACAAGGCTCTCAAAACTGAGAATGGATTGGCCAGCTAGAGAATGAGCAGAGCCATTAAGAAGAAAGAGTTAGGTGAAAATGTTTCTCGTTCTGAAGCTACTAAGTCCTTTTTGAGGAGAAATTTGTGAGGCGCATCAGGTGACTATGAAACCTTTTCTGCGCCGGTTCCTTTCATAAGGGTGATGTACTTGAAGATTGACGGGCGGGGAGAGAAGATGTTTTTAATACTTGACAAATTTGAGAGTGTTTGGTTGTAAGAATTTGTTCACTTATCCCAGATGAGAGGTGGCATGATGTCGAGAGCGAAACCATGTATTTTCTTGGGGGTATATAGTCATGAAAAATTTGGGTATGCTAGGATCCATTAGTAGGAAGATTGTTGCGGCTTGGAGATGTTGTGTTTAACGAGAACAGCTTCTGATAGATCGTATTAAGGTTGAGAGGAAATCCTGGTTCAACTACTGTGAAATTCCAATTAGAATCGATCGGTGTTCCCTACGGTGTATGCTAATCATGGGGGAGAGTTACAGGAAGGTGATGGTGTCATTGAAAATGAAGATGACCCTATAGTTGATGATGTTGAGTCAACTGAACAAGTTGATGGAGAACTTCCACTACCACCATATGAACCACCATTGAGAAGATCTACTAGAGAGCATCAACCTTCTACAAGATATCCTCCTAATGAAGTAGGTGGTAACTGCCGACGGAGGAGAAACGAGAAACTTACAAGAAAGCTATTTTACATGAGAGTAAGAGAAAAAGTGGAGTTAGAATCATACAAGGAAGCAAGTGAGATCCTTGCTTGAGAACCACACCTATGACTTGGTGAAGTTACCACGAGGAAGAAGAAACCATAGGAAACAAATGGGTGTACAAATTGAAAGCGAAAAAATGAGCTCCTGAAACTCAGTCTGAGAGCACGATTAGTTTTGTGAAGGGTTTGATAGGGAAAGAAAGAACTTGTTGATTTTGCACAGGAAGAGGAAATATTGTTCTCTCTAGTCGTGAGAGTGTTCCTCTGTTAAGTGTTGCTTATGGTCTTCTTTGCTCGCTTGAATTTAAGTTGAGCAACTTGATGTGACACGCATTTCTTCATGGTGATTTGGAGAGAAAGATTTACATGCAACAACTTTGAAGGGTTTGAAGTAAAAGGAAAAGAAAATGTATGTGCAGAAGTTAAAGAGAAAGAGCTTGTATGGACTCAAGAAAGCACCAAGGCAGTGGTATAAGAAGTTTGACTCTTTCATGATGAGTCATGGGTACAACAGAACTTCATCTGATCATTGCGTGTTCACTAGAAAGTTCTCTGGTGATGATTTTATTATCCTCCTCCTGTATGTTGATGACATGTTGATAATTGGTCATGATTCTAGCAAGATTGACAGGTTGAAGAGAGAGCTTAGCAAGTCTTTTGCCATGAAAGGCTTAGGATCGGCGAAACAGATACTTGGTATGAAGATCTCCCGTGATAGGAAGAATAGGATGCTTTGGTTATCTCAAGAAAGCTGTTAGAAAGGTTCTTGAAAAGATTTAACATGAAGCGAGAGCTAAGTTAATTTGTTCTGCCACGAGGCCACTTAAGTGGCTCGAAGCGATGTCCCTCTAGTGAGAAATATATGAAAAAAGATGGGCAAAGTTCATACGCATCTGGCATTGGTAGTTTGATGTATCTTATGTAGATACGTACTAGGCGGACAGCCGGCTCATCCGGTTAGAGTTGTTAGCGGAATTTCTTACTAATCTTGGGAATGAGCAACGTGAAACGGTGAAATGGATCTTGAATATCGAGGCACTTCAAGGTGTGCTTGTGTTTTGCGTGGTGAGCACATGCTAGATGGATACACGAGATTTAGACATGGCGGGTGTTGGTTCAAGAAGTCCATTTCAGGGTTCTTGATGACTTTGCAGAGGGAGTTGTCTCTTGGCAATCCAAGCTATAGAAATGTGTTGAATTATCCACCACAGAAGCTGAGTACATTGCTATTACTGAGGGTTGTAAAGAAGCTTTATGGATGAGAAAATTCTTAGAAGAATTGGGGTTGAAACAAAGTATGTTGTTTACAGTGATAGCAGTGTCATTCACCTCTCGAGAATTCGATGTTTCATTGAATTGGAAGCATATTGATGTTAGATATCATGAGATTCGTGATGTGCTTGAGTGAAAGCAATTGTATTTGGAGAAAAAAACATACCGGTGAGAATGGATCAAAGCATGTTATTTAAGTGTTTCTTTTAAGGAGAAGTTAGAAGCTTGTAGGCGGAGAGGCGGGTGGTTGAGCCCGCGACATGAGTGGAGGGAGATTTGTTGGGCTAGCCTTTATTGGTACAGGCGATGGGCCAAAGCCCCATTGTTTAATTGAAAAAAAATACAAAAAGGAGAACTCTTTGTGTGGTTCGAATTTAGCAGCAAAGGTGAGAGAAAAATGAGGGGAAAAGGGTTTTGAGAAGGAGGAAGAAAGGGGTTAGGGTTTTCATTATTTTACAAGATGGAAGGTTAAACAATGTCGGTTTTGGCTCAAATTTGACGTGGTGACTCCTTGCAAGGTGATCTTCAATCCTAGTTGTTTCGATCTTTGATTAGCTCTCCACAATACCCATTTGGCCATTCCACCATTTGGTGAGATTTTTCCTCTTTTCTCTTGTTTTATCCATCCTTGAGATGATGTTTGTTGGTTTGGTGTTAAAGAGAGGTGATATTCTTGATATTATTGTTTGTTGTGAGCCTTTAAATTTCTTGTTAGAGAAGAATTTGGTGTAACCCATTATTGTCATTGTTGAAATAGTTGACGTTTGGTGACTCACGGGTCCATGGTTTCTGCTTTTATTTGGGGTTCGCGTAAAAATTATTGCCTCATTGGTTGATTTATTGTTGTTTGGTTGAACTTTGTTTTGGCTCAATTGTTTGTTGAAATTTATTTGACACCTGAGGAAAGGTCATTTTTAGAACAATTGCATTTGGTAGTCTTTCCCAACAGGGTACCTCTGTACAAGTATAAGCTCTGTAGTACCTACAGGTACCTCTGTACAAGTATAAGCTCTGTAATTCCTACGGAAGATCTAAACAAGTATAAGTCTGCTATAAGTACAAGTATGTGTATAAGTTTATTATATGAATTCATGAAAAATTCTAATATGCAACTCTTGTATATACATTCTTTGGTAGATGCTTATATAATGAGTATTAGTGCATATGTATACGTATAAGTCATATGTTTCCTTTAAAGCGTTAAGCTTAGCACGAGTTTTTATCACTTGCAGGTACGGAGGGGATGTCAGCGATCTTACGTCTTGTTGGGCTGACAAACTGATGAGGTCATCACATTAGTTCACATCTGATGTATAAATGTAAATATCTGAGTTTTGTATATGTATATGTAAATGGGACTCGGGGCTGTATGTTTGACACTTTATGTCTCGCTACGGTGGTAGTTTTATTTTGTATCTTTATATATGATATTTTGATTTAGTTGTAAGACTTTTGGCCTGATGTTTGAAAAAGCAAGTAAAGAATTAAAGTATAGTTTAAATGGCTCCCTTACGTCCATAAGCGAGGGGATTGGGGTGTGACATTTTCTTTACTACTTTATTCAACCGTGCGACTCTGTTGGACGTTGTCCCATTTAATCGAGCTCACCCAATCAAACACCAAACACAGTGTCAATTCATTAACCATGCACTCTACTCATTTTAATGCGATATCCATATATATGTAATACAATATGTCATTGCATGTATATCATGTCATATGCATAATGAATGCTACATGGGCAACCACAATCCACCGCCGCTTCTAGAAGTGTCATGGGCGAAACCATCACTGCATCTGACTTCCATGTATCATTTCATTCATGCCCAACATATCATCTGAAGCATATATCCCAACATTCACATGCAACATGTCATTTTATGTTAAACAATGACACACACACAATCAAGCCAATTCATCACATGTCAATACATTTGAGTACTCATGTTGACATCCAAACAGGTCACTACATTGTCAAGTAGGGACACACTCATAATCGAGCCATATCATGGCCATTTGCACTTATAAACTCATTACATGTCAATACATTTGAACACACATATTGACATCCAAACATGTCACTCTTAGTCAAGCAATGACACTCTCGATCAAGTCGCCTGATGGCCTTAGAAGCAAACCACCGACAATCACAAGCTAGGGTCTTGAAATGCGGAATACAACAGGTATAACATGCATGATGTGAGTCGAGGGCTCCACTGGAAAGAAGCCCTCCCTTCACTGGCGAGTGGTGCTAGGCGGCGAAGCCTCGCTCTTTGCTTACAGGCGGACGGTGACTGAATTTCGACCTCGAGGCTCGCTGAGCCCTTGGCCACTGTAGGTGGGCCTTCCGTAGCCTAAGCGAGAATAACGATCTTCCGCTCGGAAGATTCACGCCTACGCTAGGCGGCTGGGGTTCACCTAGGCGAAGAAGTATCGATCAGGAGCAAAAAAACCCATTTTTCTTGTAGGCAAACCCCTTAACGAAAAACCCTCCTTTCTAGGCTAGATGGAAAGTAGCGAGGTAGGAAGAGTCCTTGCTTCTTGGAGCGTGATAGACACACAGTGAAGCCTCCCAAGCAGGCAGCTTCAATCTCTCGAAATCTCCTCTTAGATCATGAAACTGAAAATCATGCTTTAGGTACTACGTGGCACCCCTCGGTAATCTCTGTGAACTTTCGTTCTTGGCACATGACGAAAAACCGACCTCTGAACTCATTGTATCTTGGAAGGAAGCCCAGCTGGCTCTCCATTCTCTCTTATCTTCTCTCTCTCGAATTGAGCAGGGAAAATGGGCTCTTTTCCTAATTCCTCTTTTGTCCCAACTTAAGCAGATGGATGGCATTACGATGGTACCACATGTCCACCCTCGTTAAGCAGGTGGATTTGGCTCAGAAGCTACTCATTTAAGATCTCACTTTTGAGTTAAAATCATATCATCAAACTTAAGCTGGTCTTTCATTCACAGTTTTCATAAGTAATCATCCTTGGGGTCCTTTGGACACCCATCGCCTTAAAAAATGTGAAAGTCCGACAGTCTCGGAATTCGACAAAATTTGTTTGGGTAACTAGATTTTGCGAAACAAATCCAACGGCAAAGTCTGTTTCGTCATCCGAGATTTAGAAAATTTCTATGTTTTTAACTTGTACTATTCCAACAATTTACTGTTTTGCCATTATTTAAAAAAATTTGATTTTTCTCGGGTTTTACACCATCAATATTTCATTCATTAATTCCTTTGGAATTATACATAGACCTTAAAGGAAATCTTTCTTCATATTGAAGATCTGGAGGAGTAGGTCTAGGATAATAGTTTTTGGTTCCTTATTAATATGCATTTTGGTATTTTATTCTATTTATTTGGTCTTCTTCTTCTTCTTCTGAATTGTCAGTTTGCTCCTCATTATATGAGGATCCTGTTTCAGAACCACTTAAAAAATTAAGTTGTTGTTTTGAAGAAGAGAGGATATTGAGTTTAAATTCAACGGCTGGTTTTTTGACAAGTATTTTATAAATTTATTTATTTTATTCTTTGAATGCAATGGTTTGTTAATTTCAAGGGGTTATTTGGCAAATGTAATTTTATTATGTAGCTTTTATTAATGTTGTTTTATTTTCTAATGTAATATGATGCTCTATGATATAATATTTATTAGTTTAAAATGTATTTTTAGGTTTTTAATATATTCTTATTTATTTAATATAGATTTGAAGAATGAATAGTGATTGTTGATTGGAGTTGAACACCATCATTTCCAAATATGAAGAAGATGACAATTTAGAGTTGAAAATGAAGATTTGTGATTAGAGTTTCTCTTAAATGTTTTCTTTGGCTGAGGTACAAAGTGATGAGATCTTTTCTTTGGATGATTCCAAGAGACAATTTTATATAATTTACCTTGCCAAGCCCTGACATTTAAACTTGTTTAAGGTTCCATGCGGCAGGATTTACCCACGACCCTCAAAGCTAGAGAAAATCAGAAAATTAAGATTATAAAAAATTAGGCTTCAAGAGTTTATTGTAGCAGCCACGAAAATATCACTGCGGTTTATAAGCATGTTTGGGGTATAAAATGAGTTAAAATTGTATTCGGATTCGAAAAAATGACATTTTATGAAAAATGGCAACGGTATTTTATCGACTTGGGAAAAATTACGGAAAATTTCTAGATCTCGGATGAGGAAGCGGGACATCTAGTTGGAATCGTGCCATTAATCCCAAGCCTCTGTCGATTCGTTGAATGAAGACGGTCGGAATATTTCTGAATTTACAGGTGACGGGTGTAAGTGAGCGCAACGGGATTTTAAGAAAAATCTTGAAAAATATGAAATATTTAAGAATATTCGATTAAGATAAATGAAATTGAAATCGAGGACGAAAATAATTTGTTTGGATCTAAAAGCAGACAAAGTGAAAGAAAAAGGGAATGTGGGTCATTTAAATAAAATAAATAAAATAAATAAAGAAAGAAAGAGAAAAGAGGTGTAGGAGAGAAAATGGCAGTGGGAAATGTTTTTATTTTTTTATATGTTCTCTTGATATGGGTTTAGGCCAGTCCCAGATTAGGTCGGTAGAGCGAGTTAAATCTAACTGACGAGGGTTACGTGGAAAGCCGCAACGGGATTTATGCGAGTTTTGATTAAAAATTCGGAAAATCACATGTTTGGTTTTTTACTACCGGATCTATGACGTTCGACCGGTCATGGTGGTGGAACCGAGAGAATGAGGATTGATCGCCAGCGTCGTGAAATTTCTGTGGGTCTGCGAGGATACTGGGTTTAAATCGAAGCTGCGAGGGTGTAGTTTTCGATGCGAATGCGTAAAAGTAAATCGTATATGAATGGTGGATGAGATAGTAAAATCTGTGAATGAATCGATATGTATGAATAATGAATAGTAAATAGTGAATAATGAATACGTAAATGAATAGTGTAATAAATAGTAAATACGTAAATGAATAATGAATAAATGATATGAATAGATGAATATAGGAATATAGGAATATAGGAATATATGAAATGAATATATGATAGAAATGCATGAGATTAGGAAATATACGATTAGACAACACATGCTAGAAATGCACAAATGATAGGAAAATAGTTACATGTTTGGTAAAGAATTATGAATACGAGTAAATTGAAGTTAAAAAGATATATGAAAATCTTGAATCACAAAATATATGGTTGTAAATATAAATATGATTAGAATAATATGTGGTATTCGGGAATATGAATATTTCTTTTAGATATAAAATACAATGGATTATTCTCTTTAGAGGCACTGGTGAAAGGATGAATGAAACTTGTGTCTATAGGGACCTGATCTTTGCCGCGTCACAGTTTATAGATATCGAGGCCAGTTTGGTCAGTAAGCATGGGCTCCGTTTAGATCGTTATAAGCGGCCAGTTTAGGTCCACATATTACATGGCATAAGTCATTTGTCTCGTCTGATGATACCATCAATTATATACGAGATAAAGAGACTCATTGTGCCGTCGGTGATAATGCGTCCAGTGCAATACGATTATTCTATTATCACATTGGTATTTGCGAGACATGAAGCACAAAGAAAATGACAAGTTTATGAGAAAATGAAATGTATAGAATATATGACATGATATGAAGCATGCTTAGCTGTATGCGGATGATGAGTACTATCTGATTCTGAAACAAGTAAAGTCTGAAGATGATAGTATATGAAAAGTTACATGGTACATGGTATATGAGCAAGTACCAGTATATGAAGAAGAGTATATGACTTGATATATAAGTACAAAGAAATAAAGGAGTGTCAATGACCTGCATAATGTATCTGACAAATAATATGAAAGTACAGTATATGAAAAATACGGTATATGAAAATCATAGGAAAGTATAGTACATGAAAATGTCAAGATGAAAATATAGGGAAGTACAAGAATATAGATGAAAGCATATGACAAAATATTGAGTACGTGAAGCGCATTCTTCTTGAATAATGAAAAGGACGAGATTATAGTCATCGTGAATGTCAATTCACATGATCAAAGTGGCTACATCTTATTAAATGTAAAATCGCATTCTTCTTGGTATGAAACGGACGAGATTACTTACCAGTCTGTCGTGAATGTGGTCACATAGTCAAAGTGACTCTATCTTGTCATCTTAAAATCACATTCTTCTTGTGAATGGCTTGGGACGAGATTCCTCTGAATCTGTGTGAATGTCGATTATAGTCGAAGTGGCTTCATGCATTAAATGTGAAAGCACATTCTTCTTTGAATGACAGGAAATGGGGCTGAGATTCCTCTCGAATGCGTCGTGAATGTCGGTCCCCCATAGTCGAGTGAATCATGCAGTTAAATGTGAAATAACGTGAGCTCTTGGATAATAAAACGTGTGAGATTATATGAATCGTCATGAATGTGTGATCTATGTCGAGTGAAAAGCAAATGCAAAGTATATGACAATATAAAGATCGTATAAGAAAATATATGATAAAAGCGATATGTAAGAAATGAATAGCATGCTTTGTGGGCGTGTAGCCACTACATGAAGAAAGGAGACATGATATAGATGCAGATAACAAATGATATATGTAATAACTACATAGAATGTAATAAGTCATAGAGCTTGAAAGATGAAAAGAGCTAGAAGCAGATTGAAAGACGTATGAAAGCATACAAAAGTGCGAGTATATGAAAAGTATAAGAATGTAGATAAAGTATAGGACGGTATAAGATAGGTTATATGAAAGTATTTGAGATATGAAAGTATATGATACGTACACGGTATACGAAGACATGAAAGTGAACATGAAAAGTATAGGAAACTGCGAAGAGCATGATCTGAGAAATATGAAATAGATCAGTATACGATGTAAGAAAATGAGAAATAGAGCGAAAGTATGTGATAGATAAGGAATGATATACTATATGTACATGTTTTGAACCATGAAAGGCATTAGATAAGATGATGAGTGTTAAGGCCCAGTAAGTATATGATGCGTATGAGTATAGAATGTATTCAACAGCTGCGACGATCAATGTTATTGATTAGATGCATGTATATGTTTTCATTGGCGTAAAAAGCATGCGGGTTTTAATCAGGTGTAGGTGCAGCGAAACATGAGGATAGGGGCAGAGCGTGCGCGTAATGGCGTAGAGGCGTCTGAGGAGATGAGTCTTCATGCAGCAATTCCCAGTAATCTCTTATTTTATATGTATAGTTTTGTAATAGTGAAATTGTAATAATGGTAAAGGGACTTCAAATATATGTGTATAGAATATAATGAATCTTGTATTTATGGTGGTATATTATAATGTATATGTAAAAGAATTTTGTTAAATACGAATTGTGCGTATGAATGAACGAGGGCAGTGTCAGAGCTCACGAGAAGAAAAGGTTAAAGAGTGGAGTCAGAAGTGCGGCCTTTTCGTGACACCCCAGTCGGGTGCTTAGGGTTGGGCGTCGCGATTATGATCAAGATACAATCATAGGCTTTGGGCTTGAGGGTGAGATGATTGGTGGACTCCCAAGCAATTCTCTCAGCCCCTCCTGAGGAGTTATCTACTGTTCCTATGGATCCCTCAACTGTTTCAAGCTTGATAGGCCAAGTTCTATGTCGAGTTTGCCAAAACAAGAACAACTAGATCATGATCATCTTTCCTTGTTAAATCTTTTTTTTTGCCAACGACGAAGGAGGTACTTTTGAACAATCTCCCTCTCACTGTAACACCTAGCAAGAATTATTTTGAATAACTCAGTCTTCCCATGATTTTCAATATTCATTTAAAAATTATCTTTAAATAAAATCAAATTACTATGTCATAACATAATTTTTCATAAAATTAATCTCTTTTTGCAAATATTATTAAGGATAATCCTTTAAAAGCTCTTAAATCCCAAATTGAAACTATATTACAAATATTATTTATTTTGCTACTTACTTTGATTTTATTTGATTAGTTTTTTTCTTCTTTTTCTTTTAAGAAGGTGTTTGATACTTTTCCTTTTAGGGTTTAAGTTAGTTTATCTAAAAGTTAATATATTAAAGACACGACCAAGAGGAAGGGGGACCATCAGATAGGGGGACTGAAGGAGGATCGTTTCCTTGAGAGCGTGAGCAGCTATGGATGAGAAGGCTAGAGGAGAGACAAAGGACGACAATAGTGTTTTCTTTTGACTGCTGAGCTTCATATATTGTTCCAAAGGTAGGACATCTCATTTCAGATATTATTTCGAGTGGGACATCTTATTTCCTATATTTGCTCTTATTCTTAGCATTTTGAGTGTTGACTGTTAATTCTTGTTTTTACTTTAATGTTTGAGGGTAAAAGTGTCTATAGTGGAATTTTTTTTTTTATTGATTATTATATCTCTTGTCTGAGTGGTAGAGATGCAATGCACATTTAAATGAAGGGTATTTAAGCTTTGTTGATGTGATGTGGGAGACTTTGACTTTTTATTTTAATTTTCCTGTTATTCTTTGGTTCGCATAATAATTTATACTAATTGTTTTGGAACTGTGAATTTACTGTCTTGATTTCCTTCCTTAACCACTTTTGATTCCTATGGTTGTGTGTTCCACTTTGTGCCTTGATTTCATACTTGTGTGAGAATGTCTCAATATGGCATGCCCCAAAGGTTTCACTTGGCCTATTTTCTCACCAATCAATCCAATTTTCCTTTTTTTTTTCTTGAATGCTAGGACTTAATTTGTTAAGAATAATTTTACCAATTCCCAAACATAAAGCTAAAACCCAAGCTTGCATTCAATAGAAACATGTGTAAATCACTTTATTATAGGGTTATTTATTGTTTGGATATATTTTAAGCATTTTATACATCATTTAAGGTGTTTTGGATGCATTATTCTTTATTATTTTTATAATAGTGAAATTATTTGAAAAACTATTATAGAACTTATAAAGAATTAAGTGTTTGAATAAATAAGTGTTTATAATAGTAGTTTCAGTAACAAAACAAAAAAGTTGTGATCTGCACATGGAGCAGATAAGGTTTTTTTGAGTTTATATATTAAAACTAGATTTAGCAGACTTGTACGTGATGAGAAGGGGGCCTCGTTAAATAAGAAATGAATCCATAGATCATGAAATCACAGTAAATTCTGGGTTTATTTTGATTGAATTACAACAATTAAGTTTAAGATTTAATTCCATAATGATTGAACAATTACTTTCCAATTAAGTTTGCATTAATTAAGTAACGTTTGAGTGAATTCTTATGAATTAAAAGTTTGAATTAATTCTTACAAATTAAGTTTGAATTAGTCGTAGCGTTTCAAATTAATTCTGCAATTGAGTGAGCAATTTTCTTATAAAATACAAGCGGGTCACGTGTTACGAAAAGCGGTTTTCCTGCTTTCTTTTACTGACTTGGAATATATCTTCATCAGCACATTGTTCTGCTCAGGAGTTGGAGTCCTGACTCTGAAGGCACATTGTATCTGGGAATTCAATTCCCTAAGGACCGGTGTTTACACACGCCTCGGTTGAGTTTGTTTTCTTGCTTCTTTGCTCGTTTTACGGGGACATACCGGTCTCGACTGCTTAGTCCGGTGATGCCCCGCTTTCTGTTCTTACACTCATTTGTTGTTGTTAGAGTATTCGGAAGCGCCTACAGTGCAACTCACAAACAAATCTTAGAAGTGAACATGGACACCAATGCAGCGACAACGATGGTGACTGGCATCATGATATGTTTGTGGATAATGCGACTATCCAGAGCAAACCGATTAGGACTTCCTCTGCCAGGGACTAAATATATATCTAACTTGGATTTTGGCGTCTTGAATGAGGATATCAAGGTAATTGACATATCCGCTTGATTTATTTATTTTTCGGTTGATAGCTTCTTTCAAGATTTTGTTCATTTCATATTATCTGAAATCTTTAATATTTGATTAATCATTCTCTGAAATAATAAGTAGTTTTTACTGTGTTTGGATCTATTATACTGGTTTGGTACCCAGTTGTTCATGCATCCATAGAAGATAAAACCATTATTCATGAGGATCACAGGTGATGATTTTGAGGAAAATGGTTTCAGGGCTCTTGGGGGAATTTGGGGTACTCTATGGCACAAGTTCTGGAAGGATGAATTTTCCTGTTATCTTTGTTTCTGATAACTTGGGGATAAGGGTAAAGCTTGACTTGGTCGAAAGAGATGACATAATAGTTGTTGTTGTATACGCAGCTAATATAGACCCAATTCGAGGCAGGTGGTAGACTTTGGTGCGACAAAGGCATATTTGTGCAAACGAGAGATGCTCACCTCCTACACTCAATAGGATGGCAGAAGGGTTGTCTACCTTAATTGGCTCTCACTATCTTTCGGGTTTTAGAGAGAAAAAGCAAGAAATCATGGATTGGCAGCAGGGGACTTATGGCGCGAGGTGATTGTTGTTTGATGTTACGATGACAGACAGTTATAGTTTGAGGTACTCTATTGAAATGTGGGTTAAAGTGTCATTTGAATCTTATAGGATTGTGTTAGGCCAAATAAATAAATAAATAATGTCAAATATGTGTCTTACAAAAATTTGGCAAAAGACATGTAGCTCGTTGACTAGAGAAACAAAGTTATTGGAGCTTATTCTGTTACGATCCTAAGATTTTAAAACAAACCATGACTAGGGAGGTAAGAAATTCTATATAAGTCTTTATTGATGATTATTCTAGGTTTCTAGAATTTACTTACTTAGAAGTAAGGATGAAGCATTTGACATGTTCTTAGTATAAAGTTTGAAGTAAAAATCAACTTGATAGAAAAATCAAAAAAGGGTTGGAGTCGATAGAGGGTGGCGAATACATCCCTTTTAAATGATTATTGTGAAAAGGAGAATAGTTGTAGTGGCTCTCCTTATTCACCAGGAGTCAAATGGGTTGTTGAAAGAAAAAATAGGACTCTTAAAGAGATGATGAATTCTCTACTTGTTGGTGCTTGACACTGGCTGTCACATTGGGGTGAGAAACACACTCTCACTGTCATCTAAACAATTTCCTTACAAGAAAGCGGTAAAACACCACATAGGTTATGGAAAGGTGTGAACTGTATGATATTTGAAGTGTGGGGTTTCTTGCCAAAGGTTATGTTACTGATCCTAAAAAAAAAAAAAAAGGAAAATAGGGTCAGACTTGATTGCATGTTTATTAAAGTATGCTAGTAATAGTGCGACTTATAGATTTCTAGTTTTGAAAAGTGATGTTCTAGAAAGCAACACTATTATTAGGATAAATGCGAATTTTGAACACATTTTCCACTTCACGAACAAATTGCTCATACACGACAATTATTGGATGCTGTAAAATCATAAGATGAGCATTTGCCCACTAGTGTGGATATGGAAACTCTCATGATGAGTTGAAGGGTAAGAGGCAGAAAGAAGAGGTTTCCTTTGGAGATGAGGTTTTTATCTTTACTTAATTGAAAAAATGAGCGAGTCATCTTATTTTGAAGCGATTTCGTCACGACGCATTACCTTGGAAAAGCCATTAGAATTAAGCTAGACTCTATTTAAAGAATCCAAACATGGGAGTTAGTTGATTTTCCTTCGGGAAGCGAAACCCATTGGTTACAAGTGGATTTTTCAAAGAAAATACTTTCGAGATGGTTCAGTGAAAATAAGCTAGGTTAGTAGCCAGGGTTTTTCCACAAACAAAATATTGACTTTTTTGATACTTTTGCTCTGTTATAGGATCTCTTCCATTCGTATTTTTAATTGCTTTGGCTTCAATTCATAAACTTTTATCCATCAAATGGATGTTAAACTGACCTTTTAAATGGGGACTTGGATGAATAAATTTACATGTTACAACACAGAAAGGTCATTACACAGAAAGAACATAAAGAAGTTTGCAAATTAAACAGTCTTATATGGTTTAAAGCAGGCACCTAAACGATTAAGGAATGAAATTTGATAATGCTTTGTTAAGCAGGATTTTTATACAGTGAGTGGATAAATGTGTATATCTGAGAATGCGGGGGAAGAATGTGTAATCATTGCATTGTGTAGATGATATATTTGAGTTTTGGCACTATTTGGTATGGTACATAGTACCAAGAGATTTCTTCCACCCAGTTTGACATGAAAGATATGGGTGATAGGTCATTTTGGGCGTGAAAATCTAAGGATGGAGTGATAGTATAATGCTATCACAAGAACATCATGTTGAAAATACTCAAGAGGTTGGACATTTGATGCCAAACACAGTGAGTGCAAAACTATGATACAAACAATCATTTAATGAAAAATAGAGGTGATCCTGTGGGTCGAGCTGAGTATGCACATATTATTGGGAGTCTTATGCATTTAATGAACTTTCTAGACTGACACCAGCATATACGGTGGAGTGAAGTAGATATACACATAATCCCAAATATGATCATTGGAGTGCATTAGCTAGACTATTAGAGAAATACTTAAGAATGTGACTATAATTTATCTATGTAGTGAATTTCATTGTGTTGGAAGGATACAACGATATACTGGATCTACGTTCCAGATGAGATAAAATCCCACGGTTATGTCTTTCTTTGGGAGGTGGTGTTATGGCAGGAAATCATGCAAAACTCTCATTGCTTCTTCTGTGAATGAGTTTATAGCTCATGAATATCAGGTGGCGTGGATTAAAGGCATCTTATCATGAATTCGCACGGAATGAAACCCCGACACATGGTGTCTATGCATTGTGATTGCTGACGGCAATATCGATCGCAGCAAAGAATAAGGCGTTTAATGGGAAAAACAGACTTATGTCGTCCCAAGACATGAGGTGGTCGAAACAAGCTTGTTAAAAGATGGAATCATTTCCATTGATTGTAAAGTCATAAGTGAATTTAGTAGATCCTCGACTAGCGCTGGAAGAAAGTGTATTTTGGAAACATCGAGTGGAATGGGACTTAAGCGAGAATGAGATTGCCGAGTGAAGTGGAAACCCCTGACCTTGTGATTGGAGATCCCGGCGAAGAAGGTTCATATGGTATGAAGTCCTTGTTAATCCTAACTAGCACCAACAAATTGTCTATGGTGTCATAATTATGGTGCTAGAATGCATAATTTGAGAGGTTGATTAATGTGCTTGTGATTTCATATCACTTATGGGTGATACATATAAATGCGGTATGTGTTGATGGAAATGCTATAAGTGTGGGCGGGGCGCTCTGTGAGTGAACATGCAGACTCTGGGCGCTTATGGTGTCGAGGCACGCGCATGGCTAATCGCACAACGGCGTTGAGCAGCAAGAATCGTGATGTGGTCTTGATGATAAGATCTCTAATTTACAATTAAAATTGCTACGGTTCATAGAGTTATAAGCTTCACCAAAAGCTGCGTAAGTTAAACCTTATTCATCATGTTTGATTCATGGATTCGTGCTGAGCAATGAAAACTTAAGCGTGCTGCAGCAACCATATTCCAAACAATATGTTTTAATCTGAAGTTTTCTTTCTTTTGAAAAATGTGGGATTGTTGCAACAATAGGTTTTAAATAAAAACAAAAACAAAAGTTATTAATACATGGAACAAAACGAGGTTTTTGAGTTTATATATTAAAAGCGAATTTATGAACTGTACATGACTTGAGAAGGGGGCCCTCGGCGTGCGTAAGGAAATGGGGAACTGATAGAAATCATGATAAATTCTAAAATGGGTTTATTTGAATTCAAATTCTAACCATTAAGTTTGCATTTAATTCATAATGATTCGAATTAATTCTTTCAATTAAGTTTGCATTAATTCGTAACGTTTTGAATTAATTCTTATGAATTAAGTTTGAATTAATTCGTAATGTTTCAAATTAATTCTTAAGAATTAATTCAAACCAATTCCTTACTATATAAATATAAAGATACGTGTTACGAAAACGGTTTTTTTCCTTACACTCTTTGCAACTTGGAATATCTATCTTTCATCTTTGTTGTTTCTGGCTCAGAGTTCGTCTGAAGCTACGAGAAGAAGCTGATATCTGAAATTCAAATTCTAGGGCAGGTGTTCATACCTTTCCAGTTGAGTTTGTTTTATAGCTTCTTTGCTGTTTATAGGGACTGTCGGTCTCGAACTTGCCGTCCGTGTCTTCAAACTGCTTGTTCTTTCTTTCCCATTTCTTTGTTGTTGTCTTGTCTTGTTTCAACCTTCTGAAACACCTTCACAACAATAGCACTTGTCATATGTTTAAAATTAGAAAAACTAAGAACTAAGAACTATATATATATATATATATATATATATATATATATCATGTAACCATGATAAAAAATTAAAATAAAGTAAAGATTCACTATATACTGAAAATATTTATTATTCACTTGCAATCGATAATATAAAAAATAACTAATGAACTATACTCTTCTTTTCAATTTTGTTTCATATGCATCAAAGAGATTATAAAAAGTAAAATATTCTATGTTTTTTTTCTTCATTAAAATCTTTAATTTGGATGTTTTCTATAAATTGGAACGTGTTGTCTGATATCTTCGTAGTTATTTAAGAGGCGCGAGAACTGTCTGAGAGCCTTAGCAGGAGCACTGAATGAAAGATAAGCAGCAAACTTTTTTTAAGTGATATCTGTACTGCAGAATATAAATAAAATTATATATCTACATTAAGCTATTGTACATGGTTTATCTGACAATAAAACTCTAATAAAGAAAATACATCAAACATAAAAATCAAACATCACTATTGTTTCCCATCATCAAAAACATTTTCAAAACAAAATAACAAACACCATTAGTGTTTTCCATCACCACAAAAATTCTAAGTTCCAAAACAAAATAAACATTTGTGGATCTGTATCAAATTATAAATAAAAAAAATCATCATCAATATCATTATTCTCATCATCAATAGATTTTTTCTTTTTCTATTTTTTAATTATATGTCAAAAAAATTTCAAATTTTTTTCAAAAATTTTACCTATTTTTCCATAAATTTTCGGAAGTTGTTTTATATTTTTCAGATTTTTACATAATTTTTTTCAAAAAAATTTACCCAATTTTACATAAATGTTGAATTATTTCGTTATTTTCAAATTTTCTTTTTTATATAATTTTCATAAATTTTACCTATTTTCATAAGTTGTTTCTATTTTTTCATTATTTTCATAAGAACATTTTGTCATTAAGATGACCAATTTTAGTGATAATATAAAATTATTTTGAGTTTTTATAAGAACTTTTCGATTATTGTGAAATAAAAATTTAAAAATAGACATAAGGGGATATAATATATTTTTATAAAATTTCTTACGACTTACATTCTGATTTTTATGAAAGTGCTTAATGGAAGATGAACGAATGGTATCAGATGAGCTCCTGAACTAGCTTGCCTCAGGAATGGAATGGATCCACCATTATTGATTGTTTATTTATAGATTTAGTGGGTGTTTTATTGATTCCCATGTACCATTGAGTGGATTTCATAAGTGACCTTTCAGATAAATGTGTAGTGTGTGTTTTTGACACTGAATTATCAATTCTGTACTGGATTGAGTACTTCTGACCTGCAAGTTTCAGGACAGTATTTGACTGAATTACAGTTGTTGGCGCAGGAGTTGATTGTTTTCTTTGTTATCAGACATCAGAATCATTTCTTCTAATTTCAAAGTGTTAAATTACAACCTAAAATGTTAAAAGTAGAATTAAAATCACATTTTCCCATAAATTTGATAAATATCTTAATAATGTAGTCTAAATCTCCAAAATTTGATCTCATTCTTTCAAAAGTGATATTCTTATTTTCTAAATCCCAAACCAAATTTTCATTTTTCAAAATTACCCTTTTTAACCTGATTTCAAAATTCCAAAAGCACGATTTACTCTATAATTCCAATAAAATTGAATTATATGGAGTCAGCTCGCGTGCTAAATAAGTGGGTCTTGGTGGGAACCCGACATATCATGTATCACTTCATTAAATGATTTGACGCTTAGTTTATAACCCGATCTTCTAATTTAACCGTAAATGTTTTTATATATGTTATCGGACGGCGCATTTTACTACATTGATACTTGACTGCAGTTAATAATAAGGTATATATTCCTCTTTTTGGCTTTCTTTATTTGTATATATGCGATGTCTTCTTGCTGTAGGATCGTGTCTTTCTTTATATCGGTAATACGATTAGTCATCCTACTTGTCTTAACTTGATTATTAGAGACTCAATTTTCACCGTATCTTTCTTATAGGTAACCTAACTCTCGGACTTAGACTCGATTTTTCTTAGGCTAGTTTTAAATATTAATAGTCGCGTTTAGGGTTTCTTTCACATTTGTTTCTTAAAAACAAAAGTTGCGACTCCAAAACCGTTTTCAAAAATACAAAAACGAGTCTCAATTTTGAATGGGAAACGCATCATAGTTAAAATGCGGTGTCTATAAAAGCACAAATCCAAAAGTTATTTATAAAATTAACCGGATTCTTTAAAATCTAAAGAGATACCAAAAGACACCATTCAGAATAAAAATACCACTAAGTATATGGTTATAATGTGATGGATTTATCTTTACATTTTAAAGGGCATTTTTGTTGGAAAAGAGTAACATTTTTTAGGTTACTTTTGTAGGAGGTTAGATTTGTAAATAATTTTTGGATTTGTCCACGTTCTAAGCATTCTCTTTTATTAAAGGACGGAAGTGGCCGTTGAGGCCTAACTCAGGTGATAAAAGGATAGGAAATGGTTAGAGGAAATCAAAGTTCAAATCCTTATAAGAATAAGTTACTATACCCTAATATACAAAATGACTAGATATAATAAAAAAAAAAAAGGGGAGGGGAGTGAAACTAGTCTCTATTGAATTCCATATAAAATAATAATAATTATTGTTAATACTTATCTAATAAGATATATGTTTGATGGAATGTGAAATGTTTTTAAATATATTTCAAAATACTTTCCCATGAATAACACTTAATATTTAATAAGGATTTTTGTCTATTTTTATTCAAAAATAGCCCTTTTAAATATTTTCTCCATATTTAGTCAAAATTAGCCTTTTTACTTATTTTCTCCAATTTTCCTTTTTAAGAATGACACTTTTTACACCTTAAATGACAAACCATAACATCCAACTACCAATACAAGTAAATGCAGCTAGTGGAAGGAAAGCTAGAGAAATCTTGACTAATGTCAACAGATGGTGGGGAGGGAAAGTGACAAGTGTGGTTGCTTACATACTAATTAATGGATAATAATGATAGTCATGCGGTGCAGTGTTTCCTAAAATTTGGTCATCATAATTCATAATTGTACTTACTACTTCTTGTAGGTAAGTAATTCTTAGGAACAAGAAAGTAGGTTTTCCATATGTACATGCAAAAAATATGAATATTTGTATATTCAAGAAAGCAAAATAGGGTCATCTTCAAAAATAAATAAAAAAATCCTTAATAAATTAATCATTTATGATAATAGCGGTAATATAGTAAGTTAATAAACAAAGTATTACTATAACATGTTTTATTTATTATCATAATATATTGTATCTATTATCATAATATATTGTATTTATTATTGTAACTATTTTATCTATTATCATATCATATGGTAGGGGATTTTTTTTGGAGCATATTTGACTTTTAAATCAAAGTATAATTATTTTTTGAAAACATGTACTGGTCATCCAATTTTGTTTTCTTGATCTCTTATATATAAATATTTTTGTATGGAAGTAAAAAAACTTAGTTTTCTCTAATTCTTATCGGATGATTTTCACATACTTACCTATCTTCTGCTCCTGCTTCCAACATGGAAATATGTTATAAAAAATGGATAATCATTTAAAAAGTATGAATGTAAATATATTATAAAAAATGGATAATCACTTAAAAGGTATGAATGTAATTATAATGTAGGATGTTACAAAATTCTTCCAGAGGGATCACTTTATGAGGTTTTTTTTTTCGATGATATTTTTAAAGTTATTTTTGTAAAAGGTTAATTTAGGAAATGCATTTTGGATAATTGGATCTATCTCTTTTAAATCAAATTCTCTATTAAAAAAAAGCCTATTTTAAGAATAATTTATAAAAAAATAATTTAATTATTTATATTGGAATGTCGTTTTAGAATATTTAATTATAGTAAAAAGGTGCCAAATTCTTGTAAGATATGAAAATTTTTGAACACGTATTGATTGTGGTAAGCATGGAAGACTGACAGCTGCAGCATCTGAATAGACCTGAATCTGGTGCCTGAAAAAAATGGCTGATTGCCTGTTTGTTTTCCAATCGATGAAGGCAAAAAGATGGAAAGAAGAAAAGGATATAGAAGACTTTTCAGCCCTAATCTAGGCTACTCAAAAAAGGCAGGTGACCTTCAAGCTTTGGATGCAGGTGTGAGCTGGGGGGCACGGGGATGAGGTCGGATTGATGGGTGAAACAAGAACGGCCGGACAGACAGCAAGGAATGAGGTTGCCTTGGGCCTGCTGTGGGTTTATAACAAATATACTCTCTCTCTGCCTCTTCATACATTGTTATCGGTTTGGCTGCCGGAGCAGGCCTTGTTCCAAACCCCATGGTTAAAACAATTAATTTTAGTTTCCTTTTATTTTCCCAATCCATGGATTCATTTTTCCAATTATTGATCCTGTAAATTCTTTCAATTTTCCTTGTTCTGGAGACCCCCACACATCATTTTCCTTTCTGGGTTTCTCTCAATTCTAGTTTTATTCCCATGGTTTACTCCATTCTCTGTATTAAACATTGTATATAGCCTTTTTCTTCTCTAGTCCTGGGAGTTCGAAGGAGGTATTATTCCATGGCCATTGCTTTACAAGCCATGGCATCGGTTACTAAGTTTCCGGTTGGTTTGCTAATTTTGTGCTCAACTCAGTGTATAAGTCTAGGAATCCAGCACAAATTCAGTGTTTAGCGGCTCCTGATTCGTCTATTGTGTCTTCTGATTCTGTTGTTGTAAATGGTGCTTCTGTTGTTGGAGATAAGGCCAGAATTGAGCCTTTGATCACTGAGGAGAATCGGAGGTTAGGGTCTTATTTTGAGGAGGAGAAGAACACTGTGATAGATGATGGCGATGAACACTTGGAAGTGTTGTGGGATGATGGAGTGGGGACTGTTGCTGTCAAGATTACATGAGATGATTAGATGGACGGCGGGCCGCCCCAGTGGTTTGCCCGGTGTCCTGTGGGCGTATTGAAGGATTCCCCTGTTCTTTTGTTTTGCCATGTAAGGAGTATGGGAGAGACCCTTTAGTAGGTTTAATGTTTGTGATTGTTCTAGAAATAATGGGCACAAGCAGATGGCTCTGGTTATGTTGTTTTGTTTCTTCAGCCTCTCAAAGGTTCTCGAATTCTTTTGGCTTTTCCTAGCTAAGTGGGTTTTCTTAAACTCTCAAGTGGTTAGTCAATTGGCCATTACATTAATAATATGGGCACATGTAGACTCTTCAATTTATATATATTTTACTGGGTCTTTGAAAGGTCTTCTGTTCTTTTGTTTAGGCCTGTTAATCTATGTTCTTTGAAAATATATATCTTAGTTTTGAAACAGAGTGCTTTGTTTTTCAAATTGTCTATTCACTGAGAAAGTTGAGATTTAAAATTAAAAATTGATGTACATTTAATGGTTCTTGGCCTCTTTAAAATGATGCCTTCATAAAACTAAGTTAATATTTATCTTGGCCGCTGATTAGAGTTTTCTGTTTCTCTTGTCACTTGGTGAAAAGTTTAAGTTCGAACTCGTACTTTTTCTTTCAGGCTACTTGGAACTTTTGTTTTGTGTTGATTTTTTTTTTTTGAGGTAAAATTTTATAGATTTAATCATTATTACTGGGTTGACTGGGTTTTGAATCTCAAGTGACTGATATACTTTTGTTTTAATGTATGTAGGTATCGATGGTGTGGGATTGGGTCTCATTTCTCACCATAAGGCTCTTGGAAAGTAAGTCATAGTGTTCTTATTCTATCCTTAATCATGTATGGGCAAATAAGTGCTCTATGGATGTTATTTTAGGCACAATGATTATCTGTTCTTCCTGTAGCTCTGTAGTTTATTTGATAAATTAATAAATGAATCAGTTCAGGTGTTCCCTTGACATTGAGGATCTGAAAACTGGTAGTTACATCCTTATATGATAGTCCTAGTTTTTATGAATTACTTGGTCTCTTTTTTGGCCTTGAAGGTAATGTTCCAGCTAAAACTTTACCTTTATTACTCTAGCTTCCATTCATTCATTTTACTTTAAGTGACTTCTTAATTGTTTGGTCTACTTCTTTTTTGGTTTTGTTCCTTCTTTTCCATCTATAGGAGAGAAATTAGAAAGATAGTATAAATAGAATAAATGAGGTCTTACTAGAGGAAGCATTTGCCATCCTTCAAACTGATACGTAAATATAATCTTTGTGCTACTTGGTTATCAAACTAGAAATCAAACAAAGGTATCATACCTTTGAGTTGTAATCTTAAAGTCCCAACAATCTACTTTGTATTTACCATTTGACTTACCTGAGGAAATTCCCTGTACCAAACTATGACACCCATGAGACCCTCTATCAACTGCTTCAGTAGAACTAGGATTTCTGCCTCATCGTCAAATCATGGCTAGTTGATATCTTCTCGAATACATTTGTTATCCTTAATCACTTTGCCGTTCTCCTTATCTATGTTTTACAAGCGTGAAATTGTCAGAATTAAGTTTAAGGTGATAGATGGCATTGTCCATTTAATGTCTCACTCCTGCATGAAGTTCCTTATAATACCTGTGTACTCCTCTCATATTCAGCATAGTTTCAGTGACGGTAATGGGCACACCCCAAAAGCTCTAGCTGCATATTTCCAAACTGAGGGAAGGTAGTACATGGAATTCTAGAGGACATTTAGCGTCCACCACCTATCTTCTCTTAATCCATATCCTCCAATAGTTCTCACTTAGAAAGCACTTGTCTCTGGGTTTTAAAACCATGGCTTAGTACCATATGGTCTAAATTGTCGGAAGCCAGGAAAATATTTGCAATTAATTTCAGCTCTTGAGAATACTTGCTGCCTTTTCCTTGCCATGGTCATGAAGGATTGTTTCTGCAGATTTTCCACATGAACAGTAGAAGTAATCAAACTTATGGAACAGATTGGGAACATATGAACAATTTCTTCACATTTATGGCACCATTCTGAGAAACCTTAACCCTCTCTCTAGTGTCCCTCTTAGATAAATTCCTATTATAGAGCAAAGTGCCCTCATTTGGACTCATTGCTAACTGCCTTGTGTGTACTCGTTTTCTCTCCTGCAGATATAAAATCAAATTGATAGAGCAGCCAGAGAAATTATGATTACGTTACACTTGGGAAACTCTCTGATACTTGGAAAGTGTATATGTTCTTGTAGTTGTTTGTTGGTTGAGAAAGCATGATTGTTTTGAAGCTTTTAATGAGGTTGCTTTTGTTTTTCCTTATTTTCCATGATGGGCACTACCATCCATTTTAGAATTGAAGTCGTATTGACAATGTCATAGTCGTACAAATGTATTGAATTCATAGTCTTCTTCGCATTTCTTCTCTTGTAACTTAGCAAGTGTATGCGTGTTTCAAATTTATGTGTGATTCAAAATAATGACTCATATCCACTCTTAGAATTGCACTTCTCTGTTTAGGAAAATCCTCACGGGCTTTAATTACATGGGTGGGTTAATTTAAAGTAACTTTTGATTTTGAATTGTTCAATTTCGGGGTTTTGAAGTTCGGTGCATGCATATTCTGTTTATGATGAAACGCCATTTGGTCGAATGAAAAAGCTTCTAAATAAAGTATTTTTATTGAGTTAGTTATAGAGTTTCAATTTATTGAGTTAGTATATATTATATATATATATATATATATATATATATATATATATATATATATATATATATTATTTCCCTTAGTTTTGAAATTGATTACGGTATATTATATTTATATGTAAAGTCTCTTGGAATTAGTATTTATTGAGAGATTTTTGGGAGTTTCCTTTGTTGGATTTGTAGTTTTAGATTTTAGGGGGAATAAAGCTTGATGGAAATTTGTTTTCTTCTTTTTCTGATATGAAGGGCTGGTGAAACTTGTGGAAAAAACTGTGAGGCTTGAGCATGCTTCATCTCCAAATAAACCCATTTATTTGTTGGGAGAGTCATTTGGAGGATGCCTTGTGCTTGCTGTTGCTGCTCGTAATCCTACCATCGACCTGGTAGTGATATTAGTAAACCCAGGTCAGTTTCCAGATTTACTGTTTTATGTGTCTTGTTGAACAACTCTCTTCACTGATACATGTTAGTATTTTTTAGTGATGTCTTTGGTTGTCCATTTAGCAACATCATTTGAGGTCCTTTGCCTTGCTCCCTATATTGGAGTCTTTGCCCAGATGGACTTGATTTCTGAGTATATACCTATTCAGCTGTATGGGGTATGTGATTTGAAATTCTATATAGATTTTCTTTATTTTTTATTTTTGCAAATTAGATGGAAATAGTATGAAGTAGACATTCGTAAGACTATTACTGTTTTTATGAAACAAACATTTGCTGTTGATGCTATGTGCTCTTCTCCAAAGTGTGGTGCAAATTGTACTAAGTTTTGGCTACCTTATGGAAAGCATGATAAGGAATTGTATTTCTTTCTCATTCATTTGATGAATTTTGTTTCATTTGCAATCTTGAACTCAACCTGAACTGTTGACAAAAAATTGACATTGTTGGCACAATCCATACACACAGATCATGAACCTAATCCTACAAGCTCAAACTTTAGTGGCCTATAATATGGTAAAGGCCTCAGGAGGTGATGTGTTTGACCCTCAACATCTCTTTATTTCCCTAATTTGTTGAGCTAATGCGTGAGCCCGAAAAAGACTTTTTTCTGTTTCTTTGCCCTATAAATTGTTTGTCTTTCCATCCTCAGTATCATTATTTTATGAAAGGTATTTCTTACGAAGATTGGTGATAACGAAATACCTTAAACTACTTTTATAAAATTTATGAATTTGCCGGTAGTGTTAAAATCCTTTATTGAGCCAAAAGTAGAGACTTAAGTCTTGTCAATGTAGTCATATTATTGTTTGGTCCTCAATAATTTTATCCATGGGATAATGTGGTAAATCCACTTTCATGCTGTGGATTCATGGATTGCAGCAGTTCCACCAAATTCATGGATTGAAATCTTTTTGGGTGCTGGATTTTATTAAATATGATAGCTTAAAATTATTCCTAATTGTCATGACTTCTCATTGAAACCTGCGACGGATGAAATGAAACTTTTTACTTAGCTTTCTGTCATATGGCAATCATGGTTTGAGTTATACTTGCCATTTGTGTGGCTGGAATTCCTATGCATATTTAATCATATAGATATGCATGTGAACACTTATCAAAATATATATATATATATATATATATATATATATATATATATATATATATATATATATATAGATAGATATATATATAGATATGCATGTGAACTAAACATATATGTAGGCTTGGGTATATTTTCAAAGACATAAATGGAAATATCTACAATTAATGTTGAGGTTCAGAAGATATGGAGAGATACTTGAAGGAAAATCTGATGAAAAATTTGACCTTGTAAGATATTCTGACATCAATCTAAAATCTAATTGATGGAGATATTAATAACATGCTTTTTATTGATGATCTAAGCACATTTAAGTTAGTAAAGATATGCTAGTCAATGGTTTTGAAACTATGTATGCATCATTATGCATGTTTATACCTTCTGAAGAAATATGGTTCACATCTCTTGCCTTCCCACTTATATTCGTCCGTCACTCTCTTGGTTCTTGATCACATGTTGCATTGCTTTTTTGCTAGTTACTTCAATTGCACCGCCAAAGTGTATTTAGTTTTTTGATGGTTAAAAGTCTGTATTTAGTATTTTGAAAATAAAACTACAAAACACCAATTTTCCCTTTAATGTTGCATCATTTTCCCTCTCAATGAGGGTTAATTTCTGTTGTCAACAACATCATTATCTCCCATACCGACGTCAATAATTACAAATCTTTTGTGTGCCTATGGCAATTGCCCCTTTGGGATTTTCTAATGATGTTACGTTTAAATGTCTGTATGCGCGTGTTGATGTATTTGCACCCATTTTGAACTTGTATTATCTTAACATATCATGTTTGGTGTGGAGAGGAGGCGTTGTGTTCTATTTACCCCTCCCTTTTCGAATTTGAGACTTTGAATAAAGGAGTCGTAGTTTGCGGACATCGGGATCGGGGTGAATCTTGATCTGAAACCTTCTAGATCTCAATGTGGAGATATGAAGAAGGTGGAAGGTCTCCTGGCTCTTTGCGATCAAAATTTCTGCACCCTTGGTGGACAAGTTCTTTGTTGAAGGATGTCGAGGAAAAGGGTTCTCGGCAAGATCATGTATAAAGTAGATCCTCACGACCGTTGATTTCCCTATCGCTTGATGTGGAATCGGTGTGGAATGAACTGCGAATCGATGTTTTGCGTGTGGCGGGGAGGGCGGGGAGACCACGGACATTTGTTGATCCATTGTAAAAGTGCTCCGTGTTGTGATTTTTGTCAATTATTTGGCAATTTGGGTTTTCGTAACGATCCTTCCACCCGTACCTTTGTGCTGTGACTCTTTGGCAGCCTTCAAAGGAATAGGTTGGTGTTCAGAATGAGGTCACTATGCGCGAAAGTTAAACTAACTGTCGATTTATTGGGCATTAACATGTCGTTGATGACTATTTGTTTTGGACTCCATGCCAGTTGAGGGTAGGTGGTGTTGATTAAGCTAAATACATGCATAATAACGATTGGGGCACAAATAGCGATGTTTGGTCTAGCTGGCGCAGCTGGGACCAATCCGCCTAAGCCAAATGGCTCACGAAATTGTCCTAGCTAGATGGCTAGGGACAATTCATGTCGATTGTGAAGCGGCTTTTTGTTTAAATCGATGGTGGTCGTTATGTATTTCGTGGAAATTTTAAATTGAATAGTCGGCGTTGTGAACGTAGGCCTTTGTGAACTATTAAAATATTAGTTGTAGCGACTAATTCTTGATATTAATGAAATAAGGTGTTGGGCATGGATTTGTAGAAGCGTTAAGTTTTTGAAAATCGTGTCGCTAATAAGTGAAGGAGATTATTTGATGATGATGATGTGGTGGAAGGTTTTGATTTTAGTATCTTAGTTAGAGAAGATAATAGAATGGTGGGATATTGTGTTTGAAGGTAGATTATCCCGACAAGTTGCTAGAAAAAATCAAAGATACATAATGAGGTATGATAAGATTAAATTGGCTTTGTTATGTTGTAATCAGAGGAAAATAGATAATGTATTTAATTATATTTAAATAAAGAAATTTGTTATGAAATTTGTGTTTATTGAAAATAATTGAAAAAAAAAGAATGCTCCCCATTCATGGCGCTAGAGGCATGCCTCCATACAGTGTCCATAGCTATTTAGTGGAGGATACTTCAGTCGTTAAGGCTTTTCAGAAATATATGTTTTACTCTTTGTATTTAGCTGAGTTTTACTGAAACTGGCAGTCTTGCAGCGTGGCGAAACTGCTTTGGCGCGGCGCCACGGTAGTGGAAATCATCACGTGCAATCGCATGCATGAAATGTGTCTCTTGATAGGGTGACAAGCGGTATAATGAAGGTGTATTGATTAAATTGGCTGTTGTGTGTTGTATTAAGAGGAGAATGAATAATGTATTTGATTACATATTTAAATAAAAGAAATTTGATTATAGAAATTTGTGTATATGACGAGCGCGTATGACTCTTCCATCGATAATTTGGCATAGTTTATAGCGTTTAATGGTTGACCTCGATGCCAGGATGGTTCTCTTGCGGTTTGTGATTGACCACGGCCGTAGGGATGTAGTTTATATCTTGGTTTTAGTTATTTGTCTTTTTAATAATAAATTAGGAGATTGTTGTGATCAGATAGTGTAATTGGGGGAAGGTTTTTTTATTTTAAGTATTGGGCATTTTGAGAAGATAATGAAGGAATGGACTGAGATATTGTGTTTTGAGAGAATGGGTAAATATCAAAACCATTATGAAAATCAGAAGAATACTATATTGAAAGGTATGATAAGATTAAATTATTTGTTGTGTTGTATTAAGAGAGATGAATAATGTGTTCGATTCTGTATTTAAATAAGAAATTTGATTATAAGAAGAAATTGTGTTTTATTGAAAATAATTGAAATATATATATATATGTATTCCTGAAATAATCTCTCTTGGACACTATTGGGACATGATTCACAAAAACTTAACGATTTCTTACAAATCCATATACAACAAAATCTTATTTTAAATTAATATTATTACCTTCATTCATCATAACCTTTGTCTTATGTCTTTACGTAAAAAGAACTTGAAACTTTAACTTGATGAAATAAGCTTATGTATACCATAACTATATGCAAATATTGTAAGTTTAACGATAATATCATGTTTAATGAAACTTGGCAGCTCAATCTTCTGTAGCTTATGAGTTTTAATATAATTTATCTTGGAAATCATCATAAATCGAATTTAATATTAAAATTTGACTTAGATATGACAAATGATGAAGTTAAAGTGAAGTTTGGTGATGAGTAGTAATTGTTAAGTGAGATGAAGTATGATTGGCGTTTGTTGGTGGAGTGAATTTTGGTTGAGTTTGATTGTGAGGAATAGACAGTGTAAGTCGAGAGGAGAGGTTTAAAGTGCGTAGACTGTTGTGACAGATCAGTGTTTAAGTCTTTTAATTGAGAAAGAGCTGTGATATTAAAGAGCGATGTGTTTAATGATGGAGAAGTTATAGAAGAGGTGGATAACATTAAATCTTTGATTAAAGGCGGAGTCACTATCAGGAGGGTGAGGTGAAGTGTTGTTTGTGAGGAAGGCGTAATGGAGTATTTTTGTTGAGCGTCGTTTGTAGGCTGATGGTACAGAATCGTGTCCTAATAAAGGTACGAAGAAGGTAATTGTGAATACGAATATTCTTAATTGGGGATGGGTTTTATTTTAGAAGTATTGAGTTTAGAAGATAATGAAGAGATAATTTTAAGGATAATGTGTTTTGGAGATGGAATAGAAATATCTGTAGTTATAGAAAAATCGAATACTGTAATGAAAGGTATGATAAGATTAAATTTGAAGGATCCCTAGGTGGGATTAGCATCGATAACCAGAGGCATAAATGACTCAGTGATATAGAAACTTTTCCTCAAGCAAATCGAATAAAATCATGGAAATGAAATATTTCTGATCAGCAATATATCTTTGAAAATAATGTGATCAGTAAATTTTTTAAACAACCAGATTTTCAGAAAATCGGTGAGTTCTGTTTTTCAGACTTCATTGCAAACGATAAACATTCAGCAACCACAAACTGGTACCGAATTTATCGTATTGGACTCTCGTCTGACTCAGTCGGCAAATATCTGTCACGTATCGTTTATTTCGCGAGTCGTAGCGATTCAGCTTCGCGATTGTCTGGCGTTTTATCAAAGTGGGCCAGTCGATTCAGCGGGCCTTCTCGTGCCTAGATCGCGGATCAAAGCCGCGTGGTTCCTTTTGATATATCACGTATATACATATATACATAACAAAATCTTCACTTGTGCTCTGATATCTGAAAATGTTTATCTGATGCGGTTCTGGGCGTTGTGCCGATGGCTGGGCTTCGGCGCGAGGATGCTCTGCCAAGCTGGTCCACGAAAATGTTTTGAAACATGGAAAGAATGGTAAAGGGCTGGTGGTGTCTTATTTTGTTGGTCTTTGTTACGATTATGTGATAATCTTATCTGATTAAAATCAGTTTATCGTAACTTTATTTATTTCTTTCTTCTTTTCTTTCTTATGGAACGGGGATCATATGTGAACGATTAGATCTTAATGGTGAGGGCGATCGCGTGTCATCATGGTCTGTTGTGACTAACGTACTGCATAAGGTTGGTCTTTATCGCGTGTGGATGTTACTCTAACATATTTCCTCCTTAGTTGTGAAACATAAACTTGCTGAAATCGCTAGTTTAAAATTACGCTTGGAAAAAGATATCGGTCATGTAACGGTCATGGGTTGGGGTAACCATCGATCAAACATTTATCAATCACGATTTATAAATCGTTTAAATTAACTCTTTATCATTAAAACACATATACAAATCTTTACACATTTTATTATTATCATTAGTAACGTCAATCTGGATATAATATATATATATATATATATATATATATATATATATATATATATATATATATATATCATATATCTATATATATATATGTATATATATATATATATATTGATGAAGATAAGAAATGACTATTATCTTTAGCGTTTATATAAGCGTTTAGTTAAAAATGATTTAGCATTCAGGTAATTTCATTTTTTAAAAACGATTGCCGAAATGTCGTTTTTGCTCCGTGGGTTGTATTTCGATCTAACGCGTCAGATTCGGGTTCGTCCGGGTGATGTGCATTTTCCGCCGCGATACGTATTGTCATGTTGTTAATCCCATATAAATTAGTTTAATGAATGATAAATTACGTGATGTCCGCCGTATCATTATGTATTTCATAATCTTCTATGACTTTATATTAAAAAATGATTCAGCGGTCTTGAATTATGGCTAACGGTCGATCGTACATATATCCGATGTGTCTGCTGAATTTTGATTTGAAATTCATTTATACAAAGTCTGCGTACATATATGTGATTACAGCGTGTTTTTATCTGAAACGGTTCTTCATTCATCGCGTTATTATCGCGGTTATGGGATCTTAAATATAATTTGGAAATGGTTTCTTCGCTCATTTTGAAGCTATAGTTTATAGTTCTCTCGTTGGAATCGCGTTGGATCGCGAACTCAGTTATTGTATTCTGTCTAGATATTCAATTGTGACGAATCTGCCGTATTATTAACATTCCGACCGACGGGTTCTGATTCAATCTTAATCGGATAAATTCACTGTCGTCTATTCTTTGCCGATTCGGATAATGTTAATTTGGATGGTCATTAATATAATGATCTTCTGTTGTCGTGAAAGCGAAGCGAAATCGGTGAGGCTCGAGGCTCCGGCTGGAGTTCGTGGTAGGGCGCCGTGCAATTTGCTCTTGGTCGCTATATCGTTGTGGCCTGTCTCTTTATGGTTCTTTCTGGATTGAATCGGTCGTTGGGATTCAGCTTGTCATAGTCAGCAAAACGGGGGTTCTGGTTTTAACGACGGTCGAAACTTTCTCTTTCTGTGATCTTGTGCCTCGATTCCGTCATTTTCTTTTCTGACGATTCGTCGTTATCTGCCAGATTGTAATCTGTAATTGACATGTCATCTGAAATTGACATCCGTACTGGTATTTCGTGACGATTTTCATTGCAGCACAATCATTTATTTATAATTTCTATCCAAATTATTAATGATTAACCATCACGTTCTACATCCACTCTGTCAGCGTTAGTATGACGTCAATCATTTCAGTAATTACTTCTTTGTTATGGTTTCGTAGCTCTTCTCTCTTGATTCGCGAATCAACAAGAGCTTGAATCAAAAAATCCATCTGTCTGTAACCTCCTTTCTTCTTAACTCTCCTCTCTCCTTTCTTTTCTCCTTTTCTTATGCTCCAGTGGCTCTGGTTGAGAGACGAAGTGAGATGTTAAGTTTGTCTCGTCTAGTATTTATTCTTTGACTTTTCATTTCAATTAACATTTGATTGCCGTATAACTTTAATATTGCAGACAACTCTTGTTGTTCTGTTGTCTACCTTTCAGTTTTAACTTTTTCGTATCCATAGCGATTACAATTTAGTCTCAGCACTTTGATATTGCAAATCAGCTTCCAAATTCTTTCTTTCTTGAAAAGATCTCATTGGTCCATTCTGTAGGTCTTCTTCTTAGCCTTAAAAAATTTTATTAGAAATTATTGTGCAGAATCTCATTTAATTAATTCTGTGATATTTTAATCATAAGCTTATGATTAAGAAAGGTTTTAGATTAGTTTCTCATGATAAAATATCTCTATATAGCGAGCTTTGTCTCGATTTAGCTATCTTTATTATCTGGAATTAAACATCCAAAATATTCTATGTTCGTCTAAACTTCATTGACCATGAAATATTCTAATTAAATCATGGCGGTGGATTTCGAGCTGCGAAATCGTACGTCGATTCGTCATTGAATCGTAAATCAGGTGATATTGTTAATAACTTCGAGATTGCGCGTTCGGATGCGAACTATCCAGCGGACTCCGTTCCTTTCAGTTGAGTTCGTTAGACTCATGATTGTTTCGGACATTTGGTATTACCGACCGATTACAAAAATTTATTGTTCAGAATTTGATCAAATAATGTTATTAATCTGATTAATACAAATATTGGTTGAGTGTGGGTATTATTAAGAATGGCTGATGATGAAATGAAGTTAGAATTTAGAATCTTTCCGATGGACGTCCGTTTGGGCGTAAAGTGAGAATTTTTCGAAAATTTTCATGTGCCTGGGGTGTGATGTTTCTTTGCCCTTATCGGTTGAGGGACTGCGAGAAGGAACTGAAATTACCTAGTTCTTTTGTGACGGCGATATTTAGAGAGTGGAGAATTTAGTGAATAGTATTCGAGACTAAGAGTGAGCATCAGTTGGTACAGTGACGGCCTCAGTAATAGGAAATATCATGAAGTCTAACAGCTTGAGTAACAAATTTGGATAGTTTTGAGTGATCGAAGGCTGTAATTCGGATAATAATACATTGTTGGTTCGACTGTATTTTTAAGCTCGTTTCGTGACTGGCTTTGAAGCTCCCGCTTGTGGCAGACTGGTAGAGCTGACCGTGGTAAATGTTGAAAGATTTAAACATTTTCGCCACGATGTTTAGCTCGACCTGTAAACTGGAAGTAGCTGGGCAAAAGCTAACGCATAAAAGGAAGATATTTGTGTGACGGCTCGAAACTTGCTTGTGGCTTCGTTCTGTTAAATATCGTGAAATGGGCGTAATTGGCGTAAGCAATCGTTTGCAAAATAAAGTGGTAGTCTTCGTAGAATGGGCGACCAGCTAACTTTTGAGGCCCGAAAAGAGCGGTGCGGAAGTTATTTCTGTGTCAAAGTGTTTGAAGAGCTGAAATATGTTTATATGAATGGTTAGGCTCAGTAGAGAAGATGGCATGTAAAATAGCGAGTTGTGCTAGCATGACAAAGAGATGAGGCTTGAAATGTTGAGTAAAGGAAGTTGGCTAAATAGAGATGAGACCCAAACAACATGCAGCATTCTGCCAACAGAACTTCGATTTGGAAGAAAGGAAGAAAAGGAGAAGAGAGGAGAGAAAGGAAAGAGTGGGACGGTGATTTTGGTGGCTCTTCCAGGTGATATACAGAGGCGGAATCGAGAAAGAGGCAGGAAAACGAAGAGCAATTAAGACACAGTGGTGAAGGAAAGGTGAACGACTGTTTTCCATGCTAATCAGCGTTTTATAATATTTAGGAGCCAGAATGACTAGGACGAATGTATGTTGATAGTGAGAAAATAGTTGGGTTGAGGCTGAAAAGCTCGAGACGGTGTGTTAGGGACTGATGTTAATTTTGTATGATATGTAAGTGATTTAGAGATTTATGAGAGCAGTATATGCGTTGGAGAAAGCTGAACAGAAAAAGAAAGGAATTTGAAATGAAGAGTTAAAAATAAATGTTGTAAGCGCAAAGGAAATCTTTGTCAAAAACTGCAGTAAAACCCTGTTTGTTTGGTATAAATTAAGTTAGAATCGTATTGATTGATGATGACGCAAGGTATTCTGTCTTGCTGCTCAGAGACGAAGGCAAACAATTCTAAGAGCTCCCAGTACGGTGAAGGTGAGGCTGGAGTGTGGCTTTATTTCAACTGCTGTTTAAGTATGGTGCTAACAATGTTTTGGCGTAAGTGAGTTTCCTTCGTTAGTGGTGATTGAAGTACGGGCAAGCTGGAAGCTACAGGGAAGGGCTATTTGAAGGAGATGCGTGCGGCCTGTAACGCAAGAGATGCACATGGAAAAGCTGTCCGGGAGTGGGCATGGATTACTTGTTCTATAGTGGTGCGTAAAATAATAGGCTCACGACCAACTGATTTTATTGTCCCAAGTAGTACGACGGAAGAAGCTTGCCTGGCGTAGGCTTCAGTAGTGAAGAAACGTTTCCAAGTATGGATTTAGATATCGTAAATAAAGGATAACCAGTAGGTGATTGGAGTGGTTAACGAGTTGGCGTCACGCGTGTTGTAACTTGTGACCCTTCGGCCGAGAAACTTGAAGGAATTTTAAGTAATTTAAAGAGATGACAAGTGGTCTCTCAGAGGCTGATCTGGAAGAGTTTCGTAATTACGGGCCGTTTAGTCATTTTTTGAGTCGTAAGCCATGGTATTGTTGGAAAAGGTGCGGCGAAAATGGTCGGTTTCAGTGTTTCGATGTGTTGACATTTCGTTTAAATAATTGTGTATGAGCAGACCCAAATGAAAAATTATGACCAATGTGTGGTGTGATTTTAACTAAGCGAGGACTATCAGGCTTTGGAAAAGCGATCGGCAATGACAGCGAAGATTGGCGGTGGCTAACAGTGAAATGTGACGTTAATTTTAAAAAATGAATGGTATGTTAAGCTGTTTAATGAAATAACTATATAATATTAACACTATGAAAGAGTTTTATCTTTGCATCGATATATTTATATTAAGTATATATGTATGCGTGTGTTGGCATCGTGAGTTTAAAAAATATTGTAAGAATGCGTATATGTTTAATGATAAGTAAAAATTTAAATAAAATTTACTAAGCTCTTCATTTTGACAAATGTTTTTCTTGTGATTTACCTAACCTATTATTTGTTATGGCGACTGTATGAAATGCACAGCGTGTGAGTTTGGGGGTAAAGTTATAGGTGCTGCGAGGAGAAATCATTGTTTAGAGTAATATCCTGCAGTATTAAGTGCCATGACTGGAACTATGAGCATTTCACAGCATGTGTTATGACTTGAATCATGAACTGTCCCTCACCGTCGGCTGGCTTTGTTCGATGTGTTGCTCCTGGAGTTCCATCGAAAAGAAGAAAGAAGTTTAAGGCATATTAAGACACATTAATATTTATTACTTTACTACTAAATGTTATCTATTTAAAAATGTGCACTCACTAGCTCACTTTGCTCATTCTTTCCATAGGTATTTAAGTAATATCACTTACACGTGATAAAGTGCTTTATGACTGGAACCTATGCAAGGCGTGAGTTTCTCCGTGACGTAGTGGTTATGGCTGAATCTTCTCTCAGTCGATTACCAGTGTTCGTGTGTTTATCCCTAGATTAATCGAAGAAAGTTTAAGGCGTAAATGGATTTTAATTGTATAAGTATTTATTCTTTCATATATCTTGAATGTTATCTAATTAAAAATGTCTGTCATTATTTCATTTGGCTCAATTCTTATATCTTTCAAAAACATTTTTAGGAATTCTGAAGACAGTCTTGTGGGTGGTATCGCCATAACGCGCGATGAAATCGAGCCATCGAGGAACAGCGTCGTATTGCATTGTATAATCTTTGCGTATTGTATATATTGAAGATTTTATCGTGTATATATGTATATATGTATATATTTGGAGCTAATCAGACTGATCCTCGATGGGCGAATGCGTGACGTCGTGCTTCGACTGACAATTTTGATAAAAATATTGCATGGAATTGAAGAAGGTTTGAATGTTTGATGATTTGAAGTAAATAATGTATATGTATGTGTTTGATTGGGTTGTGAACGGTCTAATGATGGTGAAGTTTAGAGGTGTTTTAAATGCTTTGCGTCAGGTTTTGTAATTTGGGAAAGTCCCAGAAGCGTGAGAGCTGTTAGATTTTACGAAAATCTAATTGTTTAAAAAAAAAAATTTTACCACTTCACTTCCTCATTATTTTCTAAAGATATGTTAATGATTGTAAGAGGTTCGCTCCATAGTTTTATTGGTTGTTTGAGAAAAGTTTCTATATCCGTTGGGTGCCGGATGAATCTCTCAGGTTTCTGAGGTTAATCGGGTCGGTCCTTCAACATTAATTATCAGAGCCAAGGTTTTGAAAATGTTATAAAGATTTGAAAAATTTTCCCCTAAAAGTATTTTACCCAGAATTTTAAATCACTCAATTTGGATGAGTGAAACTCATATGGTCAAACACTGCAACCATGCAAAACACTTAGCAAAATCATTGAGCTACACGAGCTCACCTTTCAGTCCATGTTGGAGCTTTAAACTACAATTTATATAGTCCCTTATATACATTTGTAGCCCTATCTCTTATGGTTCTTTACCAATTGGAATCAATTCATTTGGATGATTCTAACTTAATCTATAGCCAAAACAAAAACAGGGGTTTTACAGAAATTTTTGACAGTATTCCCTTTACTTGACAACATGATCTTAATGCCCTCAATTCAAATCCTTTTCTTTTCTAACCAATTCCAATGCATTATACCTCAATTTCATAAATCCCTAACCAATTTCAACATATCATACAAAATTCAACATCAAACCCTAACCATTAACTCACTTGATTTTTCAAACCCTAACCTAATCAATTTCTTTCTCAATTTCTATCAAATTCATCATGATTCAACCTTAAATACGCAAATTCTACCATACATACAAGAAAATCAAAGCATTAGGTATGGAAAACATCAAAATCCAACTTTCCCACCATTAAAAACTTACTTGTTCTTGGTTTTCCTTGGCTCCTCTCTCTTGATTCCACTTGTAGATCACTTGAAGAGCTTGAATGAGGAGAAAAAATCACATCTCATACCTTGACCCTACACTTTTCTTCTTCTTTCTCCTTTCTCTCCTTTCTTTTCTCTCCTTTTCTCCCTTCTCCAACCATGAAGCTCTAGTTTGAGAGACCAAAAGTGAGATGTTAAGTTTGTCTCATCTCCTATTTAGTCTCAACTTTCCTTCAATTAACATTTGGTTCCCCATCTCTTTAATATTGCAAGACAACTCTTGTTATTTCTATTATGGCCCATCTCTACTTTGATTTTAACTTTCATATCCATTGCAATTACAATTCTACCCTCAAACACCTGGATATTGCAAATCAACTTCCAAAATCAGCTCTTGAACCAAAGAACATTGGTCCATTCTCATGAGTCACAACCCAATTTAGCCCTAAAAAATTCTTGATTGTCTCTCAGGCTCAAGAATCTCATCTGGCCCATTCCCTACGATATTTTAATCATAACTTTAAATACAAGCAGCGTTTCGACGGGACTCACAATAAAATATCCCTTATGCTAGCCTTTTATCTCGCTTCACCTTATAATGTGCTTATTATACCGATTAAACATCAAATATTCTAATGTCTTCTAACCTACATCAATTACGAAATATTATAATTAAATCATTCACGCGGATTTCAGGCTCAAATCACCGAACGGATGAATCATTAAAATCAGAACCTATTAATACAGATATTATCCGAATACGCTTCGATCTTCTCGAAAACGATCCAAACTGACTGCTTCACTCCATTTCGGGGCCGTTAGACTCTACGATTATTTTCTATTACTCTCGTATTTTCTCGCCCAATTTCCAAAAATTTCAAATAAGCAGTTCGAATTTTTAGCCTGAAATCACTATTCACTTAAATCTCTAATTCTTCTAATACCGCTCAAACATAGGAACTAAAATTTCTTAAAATTCCTTTGCAAACCCTCAATCCGATATAATAAGAAAACATCACTATTCCTGCAAGATTCAAAGGGAAAATTTTCAAAAATCTCCCACTTTAAGGCCCAAACGACGTCCTGAGATTCTAAATTTTTAATCTACCCTCATTTCATCATCGGACCTCTAATTAGTTCAAAACTACTATTATAATATTCTAATCAGCCGCATTTACAAATCGACTTCTCATATGTTTAGACAAGAGGGGAGAAATGAATAATGGCTTCAATTACATATTTAAATAAAGAAAATTTCAATTATAGAAGAATTTGTGTTTCATTAAAAAAAAAAGGTAAAGATACCGTTTAGCTTATGGGGTTTATGCTGCATCAAGCCTATTAATGAAATAAGGTATTTTGTCAAGTATGATTTGTATGAACTGTTTTTAGAATCATGTCCTAATGTAGGTCTCGAAGGAGAGGTTTATTTGTGAATACAGATGATGATGTAATTGGGAAGGGTTTTTTGATTTTAAGTATCAAGTTAGAGAAGACACGAAGGAAATGGACTGATATTGTGTTTTGGGAGAATGGAATAGAAATATCCCAGCAAATTATAGAAAAATCAAGAATACCTATAATGAAAGGTATGATAAGATTAAATTGACTTTGTTGTGTTGTATTAAGAGGGAGAATGAATAATGTATTTCAATTACATATTTAAATAAAGAAATTTCAATTATAGAAGAATTTGTGTTTATTGAAAATAATTGAAAAAAGTTAAGATGTCATGGCGTATAAGCGAGGCGACCAAGCTATTAATGAAATAAGGTATTTTGTCAAGTATGGATTTAGCAAGAACTGTTATTTTTAGATTCATGTCCTAATGTAGGTCTGGAAGGAGAGATTATTCATAATACGTAATGATGATGACCGTGAAGCTGGTTTTTTATTTTAAGTATTGAAGTTAGAGGAAATAAATTTTAAGGAACGGATCGGGATATTGTGTTTTGGGAGAATGGAAATAGAAATATCCTAAGAAGTTATTTAAAAATCAAGAATACCTATAATGAAAGTTAAAAGGATAAGATTAAATTGACTTTGTTGTGTTGTATTAAGAGGGAGAATGAATAATGTATTTCAATTACATATTTAACTAAAGAAATTTCAATTATAGAAGAATTTGTGTTTATTGAAAATAATTGAAATAATGAAAGGTATGATAAGATTAAATTGACTTTGTTGTGTTGTATTAAAAGGGAGAATGAATAATGTTTTTAATCATTTAATCTCAGCTCGTAAACTCATCCTCTTCGATTAAAACATTAGAGCCTCACTCACGTTCGTCTTTTTTTTTAAACTATAGTCCAATATTCTTTTTTTTTTTCAATTATTTTCAATAAACACAAATTCTTCTATAATTGAAATTTCTTTATTTAATATGTAATTGAAATAAATTATTCATTCTCCTCTTAATACACAACACAACAAAGTCAATTTAATCTTATCATACCTTTCATTATAGGTATTCTTGATTTTTTCTATAACTTGCTGGGATATTTCTATTCCATTCTCCCAAAACACAATATCCCAGTCCATTCCTTCATTATCTTCTCTAAACGCCCAATACTTAAAATCAAAAAACCCTTCCCCAATTACATCATCATCTGTATTCACAAATAATCTCCTTCGTATTCTCTATTAGGACACGATTCTAAAACTTAGTCAGCTTCAACTACGCCCAACAAAATACCTTATTTCATTAATAGCTTCATTACGCCTCCTTCCCTCATAAACAACATCTTCACCTTCTAATCTTCCATAAAAGAACTTCTCCAGCTTTAACCAGCATGAAATAAGCTTATCCACCTTCTCTATAACTTCTCCATCACAAATATTATCAAGTTTCTTGATAATATCATATTGAGCTTCAACCCAAAGACGCTTGAAGCACTCCATCTTACACAAAACTTATATTCATTTCTTTTTTTACAGATAAGCTTGTTCCTACACACCAACTAGCTTATTGTCTAGTTGCACAGGAGTCTCATCAGACTCGAAACCCATATTCATGTTATCCTCCAAAGGCAAAAATTCAAACTAATTGGCCCTAGATTCTTTCGATTCATTAAGCCAACCATGCCTCCTTATGAACCCAGGTTCACAAATTTCCCGAGGCTACCTAACCCATTATCCCAATGGGTCAATGATAATATTCTATAATTGAAATTTCTTTATTTAAATATGTAATTGAAATACATTATTCATTCTCCCTCTAATACTAAATACAACAAAGTCAATTTAATCTTTACCATACCTTCTAATATGTGTATTCTTAATTTTTTCTATAACTTGCCGGGATATTTCTATTCCATTCTCCCAAAACACAATATCCCAGTCCATTCCTTCATTATCTTCTCTAAACGCCCAATACTTAAAATCAAAAAACCCTTCCCCAATTACATCATCATCTGTATTCACAAATAATCTCTCCTTCAGACCTCTATTAGGACATGATTCTAAAAACTTAACAGTTCTTACAAATCCATGCCCAACAAAATACCTTATTTCATTAATAGCTTCAGTACGCCTCCTTCCCTCATAAACAACATCTTCACCTTCTAATCTTCCATAAAAGAACTTCTCCAGCTTTAACCAGCATGAAATAAGCTTATCCATTTTTTTTTCAATTATTTTCAATAAACACAAATTCTTCTATAATTGAAATTTCTTTATTTAAATATGTAATTGAAATATATTATTCAGTCTCCTTCTTAATACAACACAACAAAGTCAATTTAATCTTATCATACCTTTCACTATAGGTATTCTTGATTTTTTCTATAACTTACTGGGATATTTCTATTCCATTCTCCCAAAACACAATATCCCAGTCCATTCCTTCATTATCTTCTCTAAACGCCCAATACTTAAAATAAAAAAATCCTTCCCCAATTACATCATCATCTATATTCACAAATAATCTCTCCTTCAGACCTCTATTAGAACATGATTCTAAAAACTTAACAGTTCTTACAAATCCATGCCCAACAAAATACCTTATTTCATTAATAGCTTCAGTACGCCTCCTTCCCTCATAAACAACATCTTCACCTTCTAATCTTCCATAAAAGAACTTCTTCAGCTTTAACCAGCATGAAATAAGCTTATCCACCTTCTCTATAACTTCTCCATCACAAATATTATCAAGTTTCTTGATAATATCATATCGAGCTTCAACCCAAAGACGCTGAGGCACTCCATCCACACAAAACTTATGCGTTTAACCCCCCACTTCCCTCCGAATTTTATACCAATCTATCCTCAATCAAATTTAATTAAAATTTGACTTCAAGCAATAAATAAATGTCACATCTATATTTATCATGTACTTAACAATTAAGTTTCATTTCATTTCAATTAAATTTACTTTAATTTACATTTCATTTAACAAACTTTATTTGTATTCTAAAACCACAACGAAAATGACATATTATACTCCAACATCTCGTATATTTTTCAATTATTTTCAATAAACACAAATTCTTCTATAATTGAAATTTCTTTATTTAAATATGTAATTGAAATACATTATTCATTCTCCCTCTTAATACAACACAACAAAGTCAATTTTAATCTTTATCATACCTTTCATTATAGGTAATTCTCTTAGATTTTTTCTATAACTTGGTCGATATTTCTATTCCATTCTCCCAAAACACAATATCCCAGTCCACCATCGTATAGGAGAAGCATGAAAATGCACTTATAATATTTTAGTGGTATTTGTTGTTTTTAAGATTAAAATTTTGATTTTGATTTATTCTATTTTCAATTCCTTCATAATTGAAGTATTCCATAACCATTTTTATTATAAGATACACTCTGTACTCCTATCTAGTATATTATTGTTTAATATAGTTATAATAACAATATATTTTTGTTCTTTATGGAATATTTTTTGTTAATATTTCCCAAAAAATAGTATAAGGAGCAATTTAAAAAAAAAAAGAGTATTGAAGAAACTCTAACCCTGTTCACTCGAAGAGCACTCCATCTTTCAAGTGAGAATGCTATAACATTTCCTTCACAAAGAAGAGACGGATACATTTGAGTTGTGAAACTCATAGGCACGGAAAGAGAGAAAAGGCTTCTGATGCTATCATTCTTCTCATCGTTGCATATAATATTATCCTTCAATTCCATTATTTTTAGTTCTTCAATTTTCTCCAACAACTTTCTCATTCCATTCCTTAGAAGTAAGCTTCCGTCACCACCTTTGAACCTTAATGTTTTTGATCTTTCATATCTTATTTCCCAAAAATTGAAATTTCCTATAAATATTACAAAACTTGTTAAGTACCGAAAGAACTTGTCTTCTTTTGGTACCATCTCCACATTTGGTATTTCTATCTCTATCATCCTCAAATGATCCAAATGATTCAATTCCAATAGACAAGCACTATTGCTTTCTCCACCACTAACTTCAACAGCTTCCCATTTAGAAAAACTAGATCCCATGAACAAACATTCTAATCCAGACAGCTCTGATAAGATATTTTGAGGAATTACTTTAAGCCCCCTGCAATAATTCAAATTCAACAGCCTTAAATTGGTCAATTGCCCCATTTCTTTAGGCAATTGTTCAATATTGGAGTTCACTATGCTAAGAACTTGTAGTTTCTTTAGCTCTCCAATTCCAATTATGTCTCTCAACTTATAGCACGAGTCCAAACATAATGTTCTAAGATTTGCAAGGGATTGAAGTGTTGAAGGTAGTGTCTCGAAATCCATTCTAAACAAGTATAAAACTTTGAGTTGGTTCATCCCTTCAACAAACGTGTTTGGGATATTAATATTCATATTGGACCGCAATAGCAAAAATTGAAGTTTCGGACATACTAGCCTCTGAGGTAGCTCGCGTACGCCATGTGTGGCGGCTTGTACCATCACCGACCGCCTTCCTAACCACAAATCGATGATCCTTGGATGCAATAAGCCAAGCAACGCCACGAACAACATCATGCATCCTAACACACTTGTTATCATCGTCTACCTAAAGCAATGTCAGTCTCTTTCTCCAAAATGACGGGTCTATAATCAATTCCTCAAGTAATAAGCTTGAGGTTTTGAGGGTTGTCAACAATGCAACTAGTTTATTTCTTGCTTTCTCCAATGATTTGATGCGGTCAAACGAATCCAAACCCATAGCATAAATTAACAAGTCATCCACCAAAATATCACCATAACTCAACATACCACAAAGTAAGAACGACTTAAGTGCATTACTTCTTCTCAAAACGATTGTACCAACTCCGTACATGCGTGATACCTTTCCCTCCACTCCGATGTTATCGGGCTCGCTACTCCCGAGTTCTTCCAAGGTATTCTTCCATAGGGCCATGTTTTTACCTTTTAACTTTCAGAATTTGCTTACAATTGCAACCGGTATCTTGGCATTCTTTAACTACCTCCCTCGCCGTGGGTAGCACCATGATCATTCTCCACTGAACCACCCGTCAGAGATCTCAAATAACCCACAAGCTTCCTTCCTGAGGTAAATCTTGAACTGAAAACATTCTTGTGCGCACATGTCTTGAAAGAATGGTGCCTTATCTCTAAGCCAACACTATTTTGCAACTCGATCATCGTCTTTACAATAAGGAATTCCGACTTCCTCCAAATTAACTGCCTTCCAAATGTCATCTAAGACAATAAGGATCTTCTCCTTCTTTAGTCTCTCCTTGAGTTTATCTGCTCTGGCGGGTATAGTCACCTCCTCAAGTTTCAACCCTAACATGTCTGCAATATGTTGTTGAATATTTGAAATTCTTTGCTGCAATTGTTCCCTTCTTCAACCAAGATACATCTATATGTATGGTGCTTAACATGAGTTCCTTCGCTTAGCCTCTCTCTCTGCTTCAACCACTAAGTTTCACCATAGTGGCTTCAAGCCACGCCGCCCATCCCCATACCCCAATCATCTTCGCCTTATCATCTCTAACGCATCCATATTTTCGCTCAAAGCGCAGGCTCTTTAACCAAAAGGTTCATATTCTCTGGGTCATAATCGCGGAGCAGACGATACGCATACGCCCATCGTGTGGAAATCGCGAGCTTCGGATTCCAACAATAATACGCGCCTTCAGATGCTTCTCTCGCCAAGCCGGTAACGTGATTCTGAGACCGAAATGAAATTGATCTTGTTGTTTTCATCTTTCATCATCACCTTCCTCGCTCCCTTGTGATCGATTCCACCCGACCAAATTTTGGGGCCTTGAACAATAGGTCTGATTTCATCCCCTCTTGAAGAGTCGTATTACCGCTATCTCCAAGTCATCCTCGCTCCCTGTGTCTCTGAACATCACATGAGTTGATGAGTAAGGGTACCGTAGCAAAAACATGAACTGCTTCCGGCGACCAATCGAGCTACCAAGTACTGGAACTTTTCCAACAACGATAATAATAACGATCTCTGGTCATTTCGCCTTAGTCGATTTGTTTTTTCTTCATGTGTTTTTGGGGAAAAGGAAGGAAATGGAAGAAAAACCAAAACAAACTAATCGGGAACAAGAGGAAACTTAGAATAAGAGAGTGGAAGAAATGGAAGGAGAAGAGTATATATTCCAAGCGTAAAGAGCGGTGACCGAGATTATGAGAAAAACGATGTGTAATGGAGAAACCTCAAGGAATTGCAATTTGATTCAGATAAGTATGGAGATTACGAGATCTCGCTTCTATGAAAACAAATGGGAAGCCATAAAGGCAGGAATAAGAAGAAACTAAAGAAGAGAGCCAAGAAACGAAAGGAGAATGAGTATTAGTTCCAAGCGTAGGATATAGTAGGAAAATGGAAAGGAGTTAAGAATGGTTGATAAAATGGCAAAAGGGTAAGAGAGTCCAGAGATGGAGAAATTAAGCTCAAGGAATTCTTATAAGAGAAATTCTATTTACACTCCATTTATTTATCTATACACCCCATTAAAATATACCCATGTGAGGAAAAAATACAAATACAACTAAAAGTAATAGATATTACGCTGTGATATTAACCTCTCTTCTTATAACTGCTTTCAAGATTATTTACCAAAACCAAAATGTGCTTAAAGTTCATTGCTTTGGGCGATGAGTGATTAGAGCATCTCCAATCACACACAATAAAATAGCTACTCAAAATATATTTAAATAGTTAATTCACTACTTTACGTAATATCCTTTAAAATTCATCTAACCACATTCTCTATTTTACACCCAATTTTCACTAATTTCTAATAATTTAAAAAGAAATATATATATTGAGATAGAGAGAAAAAATGCAGAGATAATTTAGAATTAAACTGGTCACCACATTCATGAAATATTCAAGTTAATTACAGGAAAACAGAGAAATTTAATGTAGAAATGTATCGAGACCATGTTTGACTAAATCTAAAAGAAATGTTATAAGAATAGCAAGAATATGGTCAGAGACGCCTTACCAAACTAATACGTATGGATTTTTTTTTTAATTTATTTTCTTGTTTGAAACATATGAAATGAGAAACAACATAAGCGAAGGAAACAAACAGAATAAGAAGAAACTAAAAGAAGAGAAAGAGAGAAAGAAAACAAAGGAGAAGAGAGTATTTGTTCAAACAGATGGAGGAGGAGGGAGGGATGGTGATCAGAGTAGGACAATGGAATCTGTGGTTTTGGCTTAACAGTTGAGGAAACGAAAGTAAACAAGGAAGAATAGAGAGTTAAGAGTTTGTCTTGTCTCCAAATGTGAGATCGAGGAGACGTAAGGAACAGAGTCAAAAGAGTGAACTTCAAAGAAAAAAAATGAAAATAATTTTACAAATCATATTGGATGATCTGTTTTTACTTTTTGATTTTTAAATTTGGTAACAGAAATTTTAAAAATAAACATGTAATTTTTATTTTTAGATTTTAAAAATTAAAATATAAAATTAAAACACACCATCATTTTATGTTATTATAAGTTGATTAAAATTTTGAGAGAAATGTAAGGGAAATAAAATAAGAAAAATAAGAAAAAAAAAAGTCACAAATAGGATAAATTTTAATATATTATTTTATTTACATTATTTTAACTTATTAATATAAAAATTAAATAATATATAATTTTTTTATTAATTTTATTTATAATTGATTTTCTTTTATATTCTTCGTTAAACATTCAAATTTTAAAAAAAAAATAGTATTTTTTTTATTACTTTGTGATAATCAAACATAAACCTTAAATTTTCAAATAAAAAAAAAAACAAAAATGAGGTGTATCATAAATATATTTTTTTTCTGGAAATTTTTAACACTAATCATTTAAAAACAATTTTCCAACTATAATTAAAATATATATAAGCATCTCATCTTAAGTTAAATTTGTTCAAATAAAAGTGTCTATGTTCAAAACAAAAAAAAGAAAAAAAGAAAATAGAGTTAATAATAACATATTATTATTACTTATTATTTTAAACTCATTTTTTTATTTTAGATAATTTAAAAATATGAGATTTTAAATTATTTTATTTATATTTAATTTTGTAAGGTTTCTATGAAAATTATTTTTATATAATTTTTCAATAAGCAAAAACAGTCAAAATCTTCAACATCTTTTTCACGAATTCCCATCCTTAAATTATTGTTGTTGTGGAGCCCTTCCCATGTGCAGGTCTAAAAGAGACTTCCATTAGTAATGTCATTACTGGGAAACAGCTGGCATTGATAGTAGAAAAAGTAAAAATTTGAAACATGATGTGATGTGCATGGAAAATAGAAAGGGACAAAGACACATAACTCGAGGAATGTGGTTAGTGTTATGAATGCGATTAAACAGTCACGAATAACGTGACTATACAGTTCCCCAACATAAATTAACGACAAGAGTAACAGAATCGTTACGACTTGACTCGCGGCCCGACAGAATGCGACGAAACGCGACGAGGAGTGCTATGTCACGGGCGCCGCACGCAAACAGATGCATCGGGCGAGATATCATACCGCGGCGCGGCGCGTCGCGCCGGTGGCTCGTAGCGCAAGGCGCATGAGTTGCCTACAGTGACGCCGAGTCGCGCACGCCTACCCTGAGAGTGCCAGAACGCGAGAGCGAGTTTGTCGCAATGGTGACTCGACAATCAAGCATAGGTCGTCTACTCCACGCAAACCTGTCTAAGCCTGAGTCGCTCCGACGAGCTCAGCAGGCAAAACCAACAAGACGAGCATTTAATACGGGAGGCACATGGTCGGCCCTCGACAGTGGTGTCGTGAGGCCGCCGCACGGCCATGTCACGTGAAAATGGAACCATGATAATACCAGATCGAGCAAGGCGTAAGCGAGAACAAGGAGTGTGTTCTACTCGCAGATCTGTGCCTATCTCTCCACAAGAAGATGTAAGAATCGTCGGGGCTTCAAAGATGGTACCACATCTGGGCTGGGACCCACTGGAAGAATATGTGTTCTTAACTGGTGCTCGAGCCGTGGTTCAGCAGAGCCAAGAGAGACCGCCTTACTGTGTGGGACGGGAGCCGAGTGCGGAGGCGCACACTCTGGGTGCCAGAGCACGGCCGTGGCGGTCGTCTTTTCCCATCACATGACGCCCCTACGCTTAACGAAGATCACGGACAGCAGAAAAGGCTCAGGAGGAGCTAGCGCCTCAAGGGTGACACCCTATGAAATGCCTGCGACCTAGGCGCAAGATTTTGCTGGGAGAGTTTGTTACGGATTCTTTGACTCATGGTCCCGGACAAAGAAGGGATCTAGCGCACGAGGAGTGCTATGTCAGTCGGCGTGCACGCAGTCGCATATCAAGGAGATATCAGTAGTCTCGCGCGCGCGTGTCGAGTTGGGGCGCGCTTCGTAGGTGCGCAAGAAAGAGTGCTTCGGGCAGACGCCAGAGTCAAGGCATGCCACCGGAGGAGCGCAATGCGAGCGGAGCTTGGCTCGCTACCGGCGACTCGCCAATCAAGAAGCGGTGTCAGCCTACCTCAGCGCGAACCGGCCTGCCGGAGCCGCTCGACGGCTCCCAGCGCGGCGCGAAACCGGGCCGCCACAGCATTTAATACGGCGCTACGCGGGCGTCGGCCCTCGGCTGCGTTGGCCGCGAGGCCGCCACACGCTACGCCACGTGAAAATTAAAGCCCGTGGATAAGAACTATATTGATTATAAATAAAGCCTCAATTCCTTACGAATATATCATCTGAAATCAAGAAAATAATCTCCGAAATCTCTCTTTCTTTCGTCTCCAAATTCTCTCTCTTAAATTCTAACTCTTATTATGCAGAAGTTTATAATACGTTATCAGCACGAATCTGCTCTAGAAAAGGTAACATTATTTTATTTTGTGCAAAAACCTTTTTCAATTTATCATATAGAGTTTACCAAAAATGTCAAAAATTTCATCTCTCAGTTTTGTTTCACTTGACATTTCTGGTAAAAACTATCTATCTTAGATCCTAAATGCTGAGATAAATTTGGAGGTTGGAAATCTTGGAGAAACCATTAAAGAAGGAAATCAAAGGTCCCCGGCAGTGACCGCCAAGAAGATTAATTTTCCTTCGACACCATCTCCATGGCGATCTTAAAATCGAAGTATTTAACTCAGAAAAGATCCTCTTATTTTACTGAACAATCAAGAGATTTGACCACCAAAAGATCGCGATTTTACCAAAACTCGCTTATGACCTGGACGCACTGGCGTCAGAAGACTTTAAATCAAGCAATGGAATATAACTCCGTTTTTATTTAAAATAAGTTCTCCCAGCTTGAAGCTATGAGAAAAATATCACGTGTTAAGACATGCTGTAAAAACGCTTATTAACGCTTCACGCCGACGCCGCTTCTCCCGCAGCAAAGAATATCAAGAGCCGCATTACGCACATTCTCAATTAATATCATGCCTTCTAATTAACAAAATAACGAAGCACATTTAGTAAATCACCGGCCCCGCCCCACTGACCGGGGCATTCTTGCCAATGCGCAATATCATCCCAAAATTACGAGCGTGGAAAAGGACGCTGGTCGCGTCGGTCGATAATAATTCCCGACAATATAACAATTCTTCTTCTTATCGAAAAGAGCTCCGCTTTCACCACCGTAAGTTTCAACAATAACGAAATCTTTTTGCATGTTAAAACTGGTAGCGATGTTAAAAATCCAAGGGCTCCTCAAGACATGTTATAGATTTGCGGTGGCGAAGGACATCGGGTCTCTGCGACTACCGTGACGGCCAAACATCTAAATGATCTCAGACGCGATCATTGTTTAAAGTACGAAAGAAAATGGTAAAATGAATTTACAGATAGCAATGGAATGGACCTATCATATTTTTGATACCCATTTTCTGCGCCCAAGCCGAAAATTTCGATTATTCGATGATTTAAAATGACAATGTTAAATAAGTATATGTATTTCGTACGTATATTATTTCATTAATTTATTTTTTAGTGTTTTAATGTAATTTTATATTTTCGTATTTTTCTAAATATGAGTGTTCTCAATTTCAAGATGATTGCGACAGATGTTCATTGACATAAGAATCCACACATACAATACTCGAAAAAAATATATTTTCTAATTTAATAATGAAATTAAACACCTCAAGTTAAGTATTAAATATCTCAGACATCAATTTAATTGAAGGCTCCTAAGAAGAAACATAAGACTACTAAATGCAACTGTATTTCATAAATGATGATTATATTTGGAAGAATCCATAAAAATTTGTTTAGTTTTAAAGATATCCGTAGAACTGATATCATATCAATTCATGAACGGAGCGCATTAAAAATCGCGATATATTACCTCTATAATTTCGAAAAGATTGGCCATGAAGTTCTCTCAACATTCTCCTCTTGCTATATCATACGACCATAAAGCCCATAGTCGGACCGAATGTCACGCAACTAAGTTTCAACGACCCAAAGATTTTAATCTTTGGCATGACGTGACTGGTCATCTTGGATCTTCACCCATACTCGAATCATGTAACACCAAACTGCAAGATCCATTAAAGAACCGTAATATTCTTTTCGTTTAAATGAACTTCTTGTATACTTGCTCACGTGATGCTTTTAATTGTCGACCATCTATTAATAAAATCACGTCTTCGAAATAACGGCCTTTTAAAGAATACATGCATGCGACTTGTCTATCCACCATGCGACCTTTTCGTTATTTTGTATCTCATTGGGATGCTTCCACTAGACGGTCACACGCCATTGCCTTCTTTCTACACGCAACGTTGTCTTTGGTTAGGCTCTCGCGCAAATAATTAAATTACATAATATTTTCCATACTATCCAATTAATTCATTGGGGACTGATATCGCTTCGCGAATTTACATCCCAAACTTTCAATAATTCTTGTATGTCAATCGATAAACGTCAACATTATGTTGCCTATGAAACCATACCCAAAACGGTTAACAGAATCCTTAATTAAACGCTCCAATTACTGGGCTAGACCATTATCATTTAAACCAAATTACTGGAAGATCTACCCGTGACATGCCATTATGCACGCTATGTAGCCCACGTTAATTGCACTAACATCTTACCATGAGTACTCCTTCACTAACTTCAGACAGACACAACCAACATTTCTCATTTACTTAATTTTGGTCAAGCAATTTCCATGCACTAATCGCGACCTACACAACGCACTGGCGACGGGTCCCCAACGTAGACCGAGATTTACGTAGCCCTGACTCGCCTATCATAAATATTTCAAACCCGCGACGGCGAGATGCTTTAGAAAGACGATTTGTCAGACCGGTCATTTTAATCGAAACAAATGCTCCCACAATTGTGTGAAAGCTCCATCCCGTATGACGCATAATAAATCACTTAACGCATCTACATTATCCCATCTCGATCAACGTATTTCAATCAATGCGCGAACCTGAAGCTCAAAATGATCATTCATTTGCAAATCTTGCAAATCAATTACCGGGGATGATTGTTTGATATGTTGAAAGCCGACAGCCATATCCTCGCCGCAAATGTTCCAAAGACGGCCGATATCACCTGGGCCGACAAAAAGATATTAGCCTAAAACACGCTGAACGCTGAGACGACGTGGCCAGCACATAACTCTCGAAAGCTGAGAACAAATGGAAAGAAATGACCAGCAAGAGTCAAATATTGAAAATCAAATCCTCAAGAGATACAAAATACAAATAGTCCCAAGAGGTACGCGACTAAAATACCTAGATCTCAATAAGTTACGCAGATTACTTCAAAAATGGGATCGAACACTTTACGCGAATAATATTTTTGCTGCCTAAGCGCTTCAGACATCATACAAAACGACGATGATCCGCAGCCCACAAAATACGAATCGAATGTACAAAGAAATGATCGCCTAAATGGAAAGAGGCAATGCGTGCAGACTACATTTATCGATAAAACGATGTTTTTAGACCAGAAATTCAAACACCCCGCAAGTATAAACCCAAGGGGGAATAAACGTAGATTGTGACGAGTCGTTAGAATGAGAATAATGATATCATAAGGTATATACATGACAGAAGACGTTTCTCACAAAACCCCATGATCACTAATATAAACATATTCAATTCCGCATGACACAATCACATTTCGCTGATGTTTTAACAGATTGGTTACTGATATTGTCTGATTTGACAGACACAGATATTTATAATGATCCATTGTGACAATGATATACACACGAAAATCCCCGAAGGATTTAACCGCTTAAAGTGAAGCAAGACAAAACCCTCGTAGCATGTTCTCAATTAAGCTACAAAGATCTTCAGATGATTAAAACAATCCTGACGCACGCAGACAATCGCCTTTAAATGAATATTTACTAAAAGCAAGGGCATGTGAATAACCCTATATGTCCATGCCATTAAGAAATCGAAACTAATTTGCAATATTGCTTATGCGATCGATGAATCTTTTATTGAACTCCCGGGCAGCTCACAAAATGTTAGACATTTAAAGAAAGAATTTAAATGAAAAGATCTTAAAACAAAATTCGTGATCGCCCTGCAGATCGTGAAAGATTTTCCAAATTCGGGAAAGGCTGTTCATCAATCAACATATATTGCTAAGATTCAAGCGCTTTAATATGGATAAAGCACATCTATTAAGCTCCCCTAATGGTTGTTAGATCATTTGATGTGAAAAAGCGACCCATTTCACATCGCGGAAAGGCGAGTAATCATCGCATCCTCAAGACCATCTTAAATATTATCACAAAGACTGCATGTGATTCGCTAATTGTACACGACTGATATCACTCACTTATTACCGCGCACAGCCCGCTCCAACCAAGCATATCGGAAATGCATCCAATATATTACGCTATCTCAATGGAATTCATTACAGATACGGAAATTTTTATTTTATTCAAATAAGTCAAAAGAAAAACTACTCGGATATGCAGATGCAGGATATCTTTCAGATCCGCATAAAGCTAGATCACAAACCGGGTATGTTTTTAACTACAATGGAACCGGTTATCCTACAGACCGTCAAGCAGACAACCATGCATTTACATCATCAAATCATTCAAAATTATCGCAATCCACGCAAGAAATGCTTAACATACGACTCTGCATCGACGATCCACCATATTCAGCTAATCACACGCCTCCTCACAAAGACAGTTCCAACAATATTATTCAAGACACGCCGCACGCATTGCACAACCGTGCCGAAAGTTACATCAGCCAGATAATCAAACACATTTCAATTCAAAATTTTTCTATACACATGAGCCTCGTAAGAACGGTGAAATCGACACCCAAGAAATACGATCGTCGAGCACTCAGATCTTTTCACAAAGGCATTATCACTTCAACGCTCAAGAAATTAATTTACAAGGTTGGAACGCGAAAAGTAAATGATGTTGACATGAGGGAGCATGACGTAAAAATTAGCGCATCGCGACTCTTTTTTTCCTTTCGCCCAAGCTTTGTCCCACTCGGCGACTCAAGCAGCGCTTTTTAATCTATGTAATTCACATTTTTTTATAACTATCATTCAAGGGGGAGTGCTATGGATGTGATTAAACAATACTATCAACGACTATACAATTCCCCAAAGATAAGAAATGATAGCTATAAATAGTAACCATATTGATTACAATAAATAGGTCTCAATTCCTTATGAAATATATCATTGGAAATCAGAAGAAAATAATTCTCTGAAATCTCTCTTTTCTCTGTCTGAAATTCTCTCTCTTAAATTCTAGCTCTTATTCTACAGAAGTTTATAACAGTTAGGAATTTATTTTACATTCATGGTTACATTCTTAAAAAAAGAATTGTTATTTGTAAAAAAATAAATGATTATAAAAAATAACCCTAAATTATCCCTCTTACTGAGTCTTACAACAACCTATGCCCAACTACCCCTGCAGTAAAACAAGTAAATATATATATATATATATATATATATATATATATATATATATATATATATAAACAATGATGAAGTCAACAAATATAATCTGGGACATAAATATTTTTAGAAAACATGATAGTTAAAATAATTTTTTTTCTCAATTTTTAGGAGAGGCATTTACTCCCTTAAGTCTTACGTAACTCCTGCCTTGTATATGAATTCTAATGTCTTCTCCTCCCCACCCCACCCCCTCTTATATATATATATATATATATATATATATATATATATATATATATATATATATATATATATATATATATATAAACAATGATGAAGTCGCAAGAAATATAACTGGGACATAAATATTTTAGAAACATGATAGTTAAAATAATTTTTTTCTCAATTTTTAGGAGGTACTTACTCTCTAAGTCTTACGAACTCCCGGCCTTTGTATATGAATACCCTAATGCCCTCTCCTCCCCACCCCCTCCTCCCCCCTCCCCTCCCGACTCTTTATCTTTCCCTCTCTTTTATTGTTTGATCGACTTATTACTCATTTCACATTATACGTGAAATAAAAATTTAAGAGGAAATGTAAGTGAAGAAAATAAAAATAAATAAAATAAAAAAACAAAATATAAATAAAATAGGGTAAATTTTAATATATTATTTTTTATTTGCTACCATTTTAACTCATCAATATAAAAATTAAATAATATATAAGTTTTCAAGTAATTTTATTTATGATTTTTTTTCTTTTAGATTCTTCATTAAACAATCAAATTCTAAAAAGAATTAGTATTTTTTTTTTTATTACTTTCCGATAACCAAACATAACCCTTAAATTTTCAAATAATAAAACAAAAGTGAGGTGTATCATAAATATAAATTTTTTTCTAGAAAATTTTTAACTCTAATCATTTAAAACATTTTTCCAACTATAATTACATAGTATATAAGCATCCTATTTTAATGTTATCAAATTTGCTTAAGCATAAGAATTCATGCTTCAAAACAAAAAACAAAAGGCTATACTTGGTATATTATTGAAAGAAAATGTAAATGAAAAAAAAATTAGAGAGAAAAAGTAAAAATAAAAAATAAAAAAATAAAAAGAAGAAAATAGAGTTAATTTTTAACATATTATTATTATTTATTATTTTAAACTCATTTTTATAACGCTGCTTTCAGACTCATTCTTCTGCGCTTAATCAATTCTCATGCAAATTCCAGATTTCATATCAAATTTAAAAATCGGCTGCGATTATAAATCCTTTTCAATTAAGTCCTTTTTATTGCACGATATCTAATCCATTGTAAGACTTTATTCAAGGGTTTATAATTTATCACTAACCTTGGAGTTCCTCTTTCAATTTCAGAGGACTTTTTGGACATAAAAAGCTGCACAACTCTAGGGAGAATGACTTGGTCTTATCAATTTTTTGCTCAATAAATCATTAATCTCTTTTTTGCAATATTTAAGGAGTTCTGGACTCATTTGAATAGTCTCGCTTTGCTGACTCTGCTCTTTCATTAAATTCTTTTTCATAAGCAGAATGAAAACCATATATTGTTTTCTATTCCAAAATGCATTTGGTTTAGAAGAACAAAGATTTTCTTTCTATTTTTTTTTTAATATTATTTTTAATTTTTTTAATTATTTTACTTTTAAATTTTCTTCATTTTTTTTAGACAGATATTTCTTTTTTAAGAAATTTAACTTGTTGGTTAATGAAAGAAATTTATAAAATTCAACCCACGATTTCTTTAACTTCTATTCCTCTAATAAATTCAAAAAGAATTTTTGATTATTATATTTTATTTGTAAACTTGATTATCTATTTGGAAGGTAAAGTTAGGTTAGGGAAAGGGTTCCTAAAACAATTTGATGGTTTATGTTTTGACTAAGAAGAATGAAGTTTTAATACAAATACCATTTTTGCAAATATTTAATTCGCTAGATTTTTTGTATCAACCTTCAAAGGATCATTACTAGCCGTCAAAGTTTTCGAGAGGTTTTTACAAAATATACGTGATGAATTAATTCTTCCTCAGATATTAATTAAATCGCCTCCTCGAATCAATCGTATATGAAATACTGATAATCGGATTGATTTGGTTATCTTGTATACCATCTTTGTTTTTGTACAATAGTCATACTATGCACAAATGTTTCTAATTCTTCATTTGTTTCACTTGTTAAGACTTCTTTTTTATTTTCCAGATTTGTTAATCTGAAATCTATGTTTTGTGTAAAAGATTTTATTTCCTCTATTTGAGTTTTTATTTGTTTTATTTCTTCCCCGCAAATTCAAGAAAGAAGAAAGTTCTCGTTTTTTTTTATAGTATTGAAATATATCTTTCTATTTTATAAGAATTTATAGATTTGATCTAGTTTTTGTTTTGAATTTCATGGTTCTAAGATTTTCTTATATATTTCATTTCTTACTTTCTTATCTTCAATTTGATCTATCATTTCTACTAACAATTCTTGTTCAGTTGTTAACATGTTTACTTGACATAAACAGTTTTCTATTTTTTCTATTTCTTTTTCTGTATCATTTTGAGATTTATCAGTGTCAGAAGATGAACTATTATTCTCAGAATAATATTCTTCATTATCTGGAGCAAACATTTACTTGCTTTTACACTCAAAAATTATACGACTTTTCGACCACACTCAAACATCTAACTTCTTTTTTATGTTGTTTTTTATGAAATTTTTGTTTTTGATCATTTTCTTTTTGTTTATTCTTCTAAAATTTTTAAATGTTTTGTTTTATAAGGTATTTCCTATGTTTTTTGTTTTTTTTACCAACTTGGAGAGGGTGCAATTGGTACTGAAATGCCATATTGAGCAATGTAAGTTAACCTAAATCTTTCCTGTAAGCTTATGCCTTTTTAACTCGATATCGGTGCCCAAGCTTGGGTACACAATTTAAGACCTCTTTTTGACTTCACTTATGAGATCTCCATAAGAAGATCTTCTCATAAAGAATTTGCTCCATTAGCTGCCCATGACATTAAACTTTTTCATTAAGAAATAATGCAGTCCATATGAATTTTTTTCTTAAAGAAGCTCTAGCATCTTCTCTGGACATAAGTTTTGCTAAGAACACATCATGATACCATTTGAAGTCACTAAGTGTTCTACATCTTAAGTTTTGTAAAATTTCAGAATTTCTTTCTGTAAAAACATTTGAATCTCCTATAAAATGTTTTGTTATAGCATAAACTAGTTTTAGAACAACATCTTGTTCTCCATTTTTATTTATGCTAGTACTGACATAAAATCTTTCTTTTTCAGTGAGAAAGTTTTCCCACCAAAATTTTAATTACAACGAACCCTCAAGAAAAGAATTTGACAAAGATTATGATCATCATTTTCAATCAAATAAAAATACGCTGTATTTGCATTTGATGAAGGACAATCAAGATTATATTCGTAAAGGCCATCTATATTCCATGAATAGATGTCAGCGCTTATTGTAACCGCTTTGTTTCTTTGTTGTTTTTCTCTTCAAATTGTAAAATTCGGTGGAGTTGGTCTTTGCAAAAATTTTTTGATCTTTATGCCAAGTTTTAACTTATTTTATTTGTTCTTCCTCTTGTTTAGAAGTTTCTAATTTTGTGTATATGTTTCTCAAAATGCATGCCTGCTTTCCACTCCACTTAAAAATTTTACTTGATCTTTTGAAGAAGAGGGATCTTTAGCTTCCATTTTATTTAATGAGCTTAAATTTCTTTTATTAAATCTTCATTACCATTTCCTCCTAGTTTTAGGGGTTTTATTGGTTTAAAAAAGATTTTCAGATTTTTATCTTTTCTTCATGTTCACTTTTTATAATTGTTAGCATTTTCCTTCAATTCGCGACTGGTATGAAATCGTTCCTAACATTTGATTTGTAAAATTATTCTGTTGTTGGATTCCTTTAATATCTTTTAATTTTGTAACTCTATTTTCATCTTTATTTGAACTTATATGTCTGAAAGGTGAGGCTATAATTTTTACACTTTGAGCTTTGATTTTAATTTCTTCCAAAGGAGGATGAGTTGATACTATCTTCTTTTTAGAAGTAGTATTTGACTTCCATTCCTTTTGGAACATATTTATTTATGCAAAAGGATATTTAATTTGATTATTTCAGAAGATAAATATCAAAATACGTAAAACATCGACTATTCATTTCCATCGCTTCCACGCTTTGATACCATTGATTTTTAAATTTTTCTTTAATTTTGTTAATTTCCTATAAACCATTTGCTTTTTTTCTAATGCCTTTGATTTCGTTTATTTCTAAGATTCTTTTGCCTTATTTCAACACACTACTGCCATCATCACTGTACCGAAAGAGCCATCATTTCAGCACACCATTTGAGAAAATGTCGGCACCTATCTCTGGCACTTCAATATTTCTGTCAGCCAGATACCTTAAATCCTAATCTGGTAAATACCAATTTCTTCTGTGACGGTTCGACCTGACATTTGATTTTCTCATTACTTAATTTCTAAAAGAATTGAAGATCTCGTTAATACGACCATAAATTCCTCTTTCTGGCTCAAAAATTTATTCGAACATTGCTCATCTTCATTATGGATGTAAGTTTCGTATTGTCTAACAAGTGCCGTGTACTAAGAGTCAAGCCAAGCTCCATTCCTGCATTGTGTTAAACATTCTACACCGGGTTTAATTACGACCGCTGAGCTCTTTTCATTCGCTTGCCAAATTAACGCTCTGATCTTTCGTGGTACACAAAATAAGAATTTTATCGACCATCGAAGCTATTACTTACAAGATACTCAGATAATTATGCGATATTCCCTGGACGGCATTCATATCATACTAGCTAATATTTAGAAATAGCTTACTTAACGCTTCTTATCATTCATACAAAGCCTAACTCTAGATTTGGATAACAAGTAAAATACACCTAATTGTGAAAGAATGTGATTATTATATTAACCCTGGGTGAATTGACCGGCGCATGCTCAGATCAATGTATGATATACATATGGTGTCATCTAACCCTAATCCTGCTAGCGCTTCACGCTACCCTGATACCCTATACGTAGGATTAACTTTTCTTTAAAGCCGTCAGATCCTTGAGATTTGTAAGCTCAATAGCTCGTCTCGTGATCCTATCGAATGAAAGATTTTCGCAGATTTCGATTCTATAATCTTTTCAATTCAAGCTCCTATTTTCAGATAATTCTTCGACGCTTTCTGTTGCGCATTTCCCAATTTTTTATATGCATCAAGTTATCAATCTTCTATTAAACGCATAATTTGTTTTCAAATCATTGCTTTCCTCAGGATTATGTCGCCCATCAATCCTCGATTTAACTAGTATCAACTAAGATTTCCACAAATTTTCGATGAAATTTGTCATTTCTACCCTTTCTACAAGAACGATTCTAATATTTCGTATGGACCACCACCGACCACCTACCCATCCACAGCACATGGGCCGAATTAACTGATACATCACGACCAACACTAACTGTGGGAATCACAATTATTTTGAAAGAGTTTAAATTACAAATTTAATCAAAAAATTTCAGAAGAACTCGTCTCCGATACCAATTCTACGCATGATTCGAAACAAAATTCTAAATTTGAACGTGAGTAATACTTCTTCAATGCACGACTACATTGTGATCGCTATGCTTCCTATTTAAACCCACTCCAGAACGCAGAGCGCTTCAGCCTGCTTAACATACCATTCGTTTCAAAACGCTTCAACACGCAGACGGATACAAAAACAACTAAATAAGCATTACGCCAACTATTCAATCAAAATCGAAACTTTGACACTGAATCTTAGACTTACAAGATAGAGCATAAAACAAGAAAGTGTCGATAATCTCTCTCACTACAATTTTCTCTCTCTAAGCTTTGTCTAAATCTTATCATTTAACAAAGCATATCCTCCTTTTATAGAAATTACCTGACTTCAAAGATTTAATCCGTGACTAGAATAAAAATTGGAAATTCACACAAAGAACAAAGATTAACTTGGAAAAGCAGCGACCTTATCCTACTTTTTAAAAAAGAAACTATACGAATTTTTACTTGGTTTTTCTCTCGCAGTTTCGAGATCTCGTTGAAAATCCATTCAACCTTGCCAAGTTTTCTTTTCTTCTGTAGTTTTGGCTCATCACATCGTCACTGCCTCGCTCAGAAGACACCATTCAGGATGCACTAATTTTTTTCTATTCTTCCTCAAATCTACCGCAGAGTAGCAGTAAAATTTGATCTCGAATTTTCAACCCGCGCATTCTCCGGCGCAGCGCGTTTTCAATACGCAGTGCCCCATTACTCGCTTGTTGCGACGAGATCGCGAAGACACGCTCTTCATTTTTCGTATTGCCAAGCAGAGGATGCCAGAAGATTCTTCCATCCGAATCAACCCGCGTTTCGAGTTGTCTCACCTGCCATTGTAAGCCTTAAGATAGCCCGACAAGCGTAGCCACGAAAATGTGTTGACGTGCTGCTGTCAGTCAGAAAAGGCCTTGACCTCAAATTAAGACTTGACTTTCGGCATCACGTGCCGCTTTGATTTCATTCAATCCATTTTTCGACACTTCAAATGACGCTTTGAGAGACTCAGTCTACCACCATTTAATTTTAAATTCCTCAAACAACACTTCAGCACGCCGTATTAGAAACGTAATTAAAATCCCAAACATGAATCCGCTGATTCTAAATGGAAGATAAAAGAAGTTTCAATAAATATATCCGTATTTTGGAAGGTTTTCTACTATTTCCGATTGGAGAATCAAGCATTTTTTCGATCCAGATGAAAATCTCGGCGTAGCCCCATTGTGCTCACTTATCTCATTTAAACCAATTCGAAACACTTTGTATTTTTTCATCCCATTAAAAACTGCGAATTTAGAATCACTACACAAAGAGATGTAAACCAAAGATTTTCAGAATATAAAAACTGTGTTGCCGCATCAAAATTTCGGTAAAATCTTTTACGTAAAGGATTTCGATCCCATTCCTTTTCATTTAAAACCTTTAATTTCAGATTAATACGCACGCCAATCCCCGCTGGAGCACGCGAGATTCAACAGATTCCTCGTGATCTACAAAGATAAACTCATGGGACTTATTTGGCTGAAAGATTTCGCTTTGAAACGAAATATCATTACTCAAAAATTTTCTCTCATGTAGAATCGATCCGCAGGTCGATAAACGACGCCTTCAATCTCTAAGATTAATTCTGACCTTCTACAAGTAAACTTTAAGATCGTGACCTCATTGGTAATCCTACACCCCTAAGCTCCCTTATAATTAGAGATGCACGCCTCCAACATGCGATACGCTTATTTTAAAACAAAGATTTTCAAATAGATTTAATCACACATTCCAATTGTTGCTTCGTGGAGCGACTCTCAAATCAATTATTCAATCCGCTAAAATGAAATTTTAACCATTGCTTTACGCATTCAAAATTTCAAAGTCGATGTATTTAACAAAAATTCCTTTTAAGAAATGGATCGCAAAATAAGAAAATAAATATCAGAAAAAGACGTTCAAAATTTATTTAAAACAGATTGCTAGATTAAGTAAAGAATTTTATCTATATTCGATTTTAAATCTAATTTATCAGTTTAATCTCAAATATTTTACTCCGATTCCTTCACGAATTTTTACAAATGAGATTAAGAAGCAAGGCCCTATCAAACTAATTATTAAAAGTTAGTTTTACGCTTATACGCCATCAAACCAAATCGCTTCGCATCGGGACATTTGTCCACGAACACCCCAAACACTTCAAAACCCATTTACTTCACCAAAGAAGCCCAAATTAACGCTCCAGCTCGTTCGATCATTTATCGCCTCCTGATCAATTCTCATGTAAAATTTTCAAAACGATGCGATTTCTATTTCAAACTTAAATACTCAAAACCCGTAAATTCTATGAGTTTATACTTGTAGATACGGAGTCTGTTCAAATCTCGCATGTCAAAAACCCTGAGGGGACTGACATTGCATATTCAAAATGCAAAATTCAAAAGGTTTTAAATGAAAAGGAATGGGATCAAAATCCTTTTACCCATAAAAGATTTTCTCAAAATTTTGATCCCCAAACCTTTGATTTTTATATTTAAAAATCTTGGTTTATCTTTTGTGTAGTAGAGTTAAATTCGCAGTTTTTAAGCGCAGTGAAAAAAAATCTGAAATTGTTTTTCGGTGGTTTGAGGAATGGGTGGGCAATAGAGCTACCGGTACGTCACGAAATCGAAAATCTTTGATTGCTTCAAATCCCGAATAGTGGCTTCATACGGATATATTTGTTCGAGCCGTTTTTGTCTTCGTTTAGAATGTTGGATTACATGTTGAGATTTTGTTCTCATGGGTACTAATGAAACGAATTCACTCAAGTATTTATTGAGAGATTTAAAATTAAATGGTGAGAACAACTCAAATTATCTCAAACCCGATCCTTTAGTATCAAAAAATGGATTGAAGCGCAGAATCGAAATGAGCGCGATCTGAGAGTCAAAGTGCAAATTTGGTCGGCCTTTCTATTGACTTCTTGGCCCCGTCCATCTCTTTTCATTGGCTACGCTTTATAGAGCTTTTTATCTTGAGGTTCTATTACGGCGGTGAATAATTTCGACAGGTTTGGATTCGGATGGAAGAATCTTCTTGTGTAGTAATGAAAATGAAGGCATGTCTTCACGAGTCTCGTCTGTTTCATGAGTAATGGGAGGCACTGCGTATTAGCGCTGCTTCGAGGAGAATGCGCGGAGTTCAGATATTAAAGATCGAATTTTCTACTCTCTACTGATAGATTTGAGAAATAATGGAAAAATTGGTCATCCCTGAGTGGTGTCAACTACAGACTTGAGAGCCAGTGACGTGATGTGATAGAGTTTGTATAAAGCCAAAGAAGAAAGAGCAGCCAGTTGAATGATTTTGCGAGATCTTTCCCGAGCTTGCGAGAAAAAAGACAAAAAAGCGAGCCGTATGAGTTGCTTTAAAAAAAAGAGTAGGATAAGATTCGCTTGCACTGAAGTTATCTTATTGCTGTGTGAATTTCCGAAATTTTAATTCTGAATCGCGGATTAAATCTTTGAAGTCGAGTCAAATTTTCTACACATAAAAAAGGAGGATGTACAACTTTGTTAGTGACCCAAGATTTAGGCCAAGCTTAGAAAGAAGATTGTAGTGAAGAAAGATACCGACCTGCATTTGCAACATATTTGGTCTCGTTGAAACCGGAAATAAGTTTGTTACGACCAGTGGTTGCATCTTGTTTTTGCTGACCGATCTGCGTGCTGGCATTTTGACTGAAATAGTATATTGGCTGAGCTAATGAGCGCATGCAGTGGAGACTGCGCCTGAAGGCTTTCTTTGTCTGGCAGCTATCTGACAACTATACTCTTTTCAAATTTAGGTTGTTTAAAAAAGAGATTTTAAATCATTTTATTTATATTTAATTTTATAAGGTTTCTATGAAAATTAAATTTATATAATTTTTCAATAAGCAAAAACAACCAAAATCTTCATCATCCTTTACTGAATCCCTATTCTAAACATTATTGTTGTCGTGAAGCCCTTGCATGCGGAGTCTTAAAAGCTTCCATTATTAATGCAAATAGGTGAAAAGTAGAAAAAGTAGAAATTTGAAAATGATGTGATGGGCATGGAAAATAGAAAAGGACAAAAACTCGAGGAATATGGCTAGGAAATTTATTTCCCTAGACTATAAAATGGGAAAACTGTATGGGAACAGAATTTATTTTACATTGATCATTACATTCTTAAAAAAATATTTGTTATTTGCAAAAAAAAGTAACGATTATAGAAAATAACCCTAAATTATCCCTATTACAAGAACTATAATCCTGGAGTATAAATGTTTTCAGAGGCATAGTAATATAATGATTAAGTATCTTACCTTTTAAATAAGAGAGTTAAAGGTTTAAACCCTTTTATAAATATTTTTATTCCCAATTTTAGAAAGGCATTTGCTCATCTAAGTCCTGTAGCTCTGCCACTATATATGAATATCTAATGTCACTCTCTCCACCCCTCCCTTGACTCCTTCATCTTTCCCTTCTCTTTTAATTGTTTAACGATTCAGTGCTCATTTCATATTATAAATTGGAATAAAAATTTGAGAAATGTAAAGAAAATAAAAAAAAATAAAAAAATAAAGAAAAATAAAAATAGGGTCAAATTCAATATATTATTTTATTTGTTACCATTTAACTCAACAATATAAGTGCAATAATATATAAGTTTTCAATTAATTTATTTATAATTGATTTTCTTTTATATTCTTCACTAAACAATCAAATTTTTAAAAAAATTAGTATTTGTTTTTCTTATTACTTTTTCGATAACTAAACATAGCCCTTAAATTTTCAAATAATAAAACAAAAGTGAGGTGTATCATAAATATAAAATCAATACGGAAAAAACTCGGAACTATTTTTAATATACCAAAGATAAAAATTAAAAATTCTAGAAATAAACTGAAAACCTACCGATTTCTAGGAAAGCAAACAGAAAGAAAAAATCAAATGAATTAAAAAGTTACCTAGAAGAACACAGCACCCAGGGACTTTGCCTCCGAAATCTTGATTAACGCTAATTAATATCAACTTGGTCAGTAAATACCACCACCACCCACTTTCCAGTCTAAGCTCCCAAAACACCAATACTAATGCACACCGATCAATAATAGAAAATCATCCACTTCCATTAATATAATCCCAGCTAGCCAGAATCAGAAAACATGGCTTTCCCCCGACCTCATAAAATAATTGAAACCAATTCCAAACCAGGCGTTCGGAGAAGAAGAGTTGAATAAATGGCAGCAAAAGAAAAGAAAGCTGTACTAATCCAACAAGAAGAAGAGGAAGAAAGAATGGGTTTCAAGATTTGCTCTCACTCACCCTCCATTTCCCTCTTCCCCCTCCTCCCCTTTTATAGTCTCCTTGGATGGAAGAAAAAAAAATGGAGAAAAAAACACTTGGGAGGGGGAGAGAGAAGCAGATGTAGGAGCTTGGTTCGTTTCATGTAAATATCTCTCCGGTTATCATCGCTCATTTCTCCACGTGGATATCTAATTTTTGACCGATCATTTTCATCTAAATTGATGAAAATGATTTTAGATGTTTATAAAATTAAATTTTGACTCAAAATAAAAATAATTTTCATTCGTCATTAAGTAATTTAAAAAAAAAAAAAAACAGAAATAGATTGTTTGATGAATGTTTTCGAAATATGTTTTTGAAAATAGTTTTGTTTGATTCTTTTATTTTGTGAAACAAAATCTTTTTAAATATATTTTAAAAATAAAAATGATGTTTAGTGAGTTTGTTTCATCATCTTATTTAATTTAAAAATATTTTTTTAATTCTAAATTTGTGTTTATATAAAATACATTATTTTATGAAACACAGATATTTTTCATGAAATAGAAATATTTAAAATAATTAGTTAGATTTTTTTTTGGTTTGAAAAAATAAAAAGGTGTTTCAAAAAACAAAGTTGAATATAATATATATAGATACGAAATTCTATATATATATATATATATATATACTTTAAATGCATAGATTCCAGCGCAGAGAGGAAATGGGGCCGGGGGGGAGTTTGAAGTGGGGCCCACTAGTTTTTACGTGAAGAGAACCTGGACGCTCTCTCTCCTCCCCCTCACTGTCAGAACCGATCTTTTCTCGAAAAGAAATTTGAAATATGATTCTGTGTATGTCAGGTACATACATCGAACCCGTGCTCCCCTACCTCACTTCCGCCACGTGGACTCCTAAAAGCGTTTGCAATTAATGACGTCACGTAAATATGTTGTGGCATCCCTTGACGTTACCCCCTCGCGTTTACATTTGCGGTTATCCGTTCACTCGAATTCGGGCGAGGCCCATGCAAGGTTTTTGGGTCAAGTGCCCTCTTTTATTAAATATATATATATATATATATATATTTAGTTTAAAAGACCTTTAAATTTGAAAATCTAACTGTCAAAAATGTCTTTTACTATTTTTAGTATTTACATTGAGCAGTAAAAATCTAAGAAACTAAGTGAGACAAGTAGGTTGATCAAATTGATGGATTCATTTTGGTTTTGTTTAAAAAATATTAGTTCGATTTAAAATATAGAAAATGATGGTTTTAGCTAATCAATCGAAATATTAAAATTATAAAATATAATATATATATATATATATATATATATATATATATATATATATATATATATATATATATATATATATATATAGTATATAATATTATTATAATATATAATATTATTTTCATATTATATATTATATGTAAAATATAATATATATAATATATAATATTAGTATTATAATATATATAATATATCAATTTTTTGGTTAATTGATATATGATCAATCGAAAGATTTGATTAGTCATTTTAATAGTTAGGTTTTTATTTATATAAAAACAAAATCGAATCATGCTCACCCCTATATTTATATATGAATTTGAAAAAAAAAATTGTTATTTTTATAAAAAAATTATAAGAGTATTTTTATCAAAATAAGATCAAAATTTGATAAAATATTAGATTTTTATAAATCTTTTAATCAAATCATCCTTATTAAAACAAATAATTGTTTTTAGCCCCTTTCCAAATTTCTTAGGTTCAATCTATCATCTTTATATTTTATATGATAACTGTAGTTTCCTTTTTGAATTAAAATTGCAATTAACAATTTAAAACGATTTTAATTCAAATATAAAGTTACAATTATGATATGTAACTTTAACTTTAACCACAGTTGTCATTTACAACTTTATTTCACATTTCAAATGTAAAGATGTTTGAATAAATATATGTTCAGAAGAGGTATTAACTTGAATATAAATTTTAAAATTGGGTTAAAAAGTAATTATTATTTTTAATAAATGGTACTGGTCACGTGATGCACGTGATGCCTTGCATTAATTTTATATTTTTTATATTTTTATTTATTACAAGTTGTGCATTAATTTCATCTGGCCTGGATATGGATTTCTGTGTACGTGATAGAGGAAGGAGGCAGATTGCCAGATTCTGTCCTATGAGAATCAATCAAATTTTGTTATTTTATTAATAAAATAATTTCGGAAAAAACTTGGGTTCTGTTTATTTATAATGTTGAAAACTGTTTTTTATTCTTTAAAAATGAGAAAAAAGAAAACACATTTTGTCCTCATTTTTTTTAATTCTAAAAAATATAAAAATGTAAAATTTAGAGAATAAAAAACATCAAAATGGTGTCTTATATATTTTAAAAAATTATTCTCTTAAAAAAAATATGAATCTAACATGCTTTTCTTTTTTTGGGAAATACAAAATTAATTAATTTTTGAAAGAAGAATCATTTAGGATATGATAGGTGGTAGGTAGGTGAAATTAGGTATGAAATTAGGGTGGACTTTCCTATTAAGTTCACTAATAAGCCACTCATTGGGCTTAAGGCCTACCAAACACACAAAAAAAAACTCCAAATTTAATTTCATTAAACAATCAAATTCTAAAAAGAATTAGTATTTTTTTCTTATTACTTTCCGATAACCAAACATAACCCTTAAATTTTCAAATAATAAAACAAAAGTGAGGTGTATCATAAATATAAATTTTTTTCTAGAAAATTTTAACACTAATCATTTAAAAACATTTTTCCAACTATAATTAAATAATATATAAGCATCCTATCTTAATGTTATCAAATTTGCTCAAGTATAAGAATCCATGCTTCAAAACAAAAAACAAAAGGCTATACTTGGTATATTATTCAAAGAAAATGTAAATGAAAAAAAATTAGAGAGAAAAAGTAAAAAAAATAAAAAGAAGAAAATAGAGTTAATTTTTAACATATTATTATTATTTATTATTTTAAACTCATTTTTTTATATTAGATAATTTTAAAAAAAAGAGATTTTAAATCATTTTATTTATATTTAATTTTGTAAGGTTTCTATGAAAATTAAATTTATATAATTTTTCAATAAGCAAAAACAACCAAAATCTTCATCATCCTTTACACGAATCCCTATTCTAAACATTATTGTTGTTGTGGAGGCCCTTCATGTGTGCATCGTATTGATTCGGTCAGTTGATTACGAATCAGCAGTGGAGATATTAGTGGATGTCAGTTACGGCGTCGCTCGTAGAAAATCGGGGCGAGTCTCCTGTGCGTTTCTGCCAAATACAACACATTATATAACTTTGTCGATATCTGTGATAATGTGGTCTCATATCTGGCCTCTACCAGAGTAAAATGGCCTCTTGTGCACGTTATACTCGCGACATATCCCACGACTATCGATATAATCCATCATGAGTAAAGCATTGCGGCGGGCATGTCATCTCGTAAAGCGTCCACGTATATATCATAGTTCACAAGAGTTAATGATCTGCTCTTATCTGACCACGTATATTAAAATGAAAAACATTCTAATACATGCAAAACCATCAACCACATTCGGCTTTCCCCAACTACAGCGGCCTACAGCTGATGAAGGCGTCTCCTCGCACGCTCCGCATGCACATGTAAAATAGTATCACGCCGACAAGGTGAGTTAATGCTCGATGGTGGAATCACCACTAAAGTGAGAACACTCTCGCTGAATGCATATGCGTCTTTCGAGCAGCGCGTTGGTAAATCGTAGTCCACTGCTTGAGATATGCACGGCAAACTCATACCCAGGAGTCTCACTGACTCTACCGCGAAACTGCTGGGTCGTATGAGAATCATTATTTTCAAACAAGATTTTTTTTTTATAGTGGACTACCCTCCGAAATTAGTAGTGGACTAAGCTCAGATGTTATATTTGAGTGGGCTGCTCAGATTAATATCGATTGGACATTTCAGGCGATTGATATTTTGTATGGACTACCCTCAGATATAAGTAATGGACCCGACTAGATATTTATTATTATTAGTCGACCCTAAAAACCGCTCTCTCGATGAATCATCTCATGCAGCTCATTTCACTATCATTTCACAAAGATTTTCCAGTGCATATGGAATCTCGTGATCTTCGGTCGATATAATTATATAACACACTTAAATATATAATCATGAATATATTCGCATAATTTAAATCACCTGAAAGCAATGTCATGTAATTTCCTGATTCATTACACGAAAATTAGATTCATTTGGCTAATCATCAAATATAAGCAATTCGACTTGAATTACTCAACCAAACACATTATTTCACAAAAATATTTTGTGAACACTATTCCTATGAACAGTAAAACCCTTGGGTTACTGTTCCCAGCAAATCACCAATCATCGGTTTACTTTGTGAACCCGAATTTCACGGCCATTTCCGGCCTCATACAAACCAATACATGATTTATAGTATAAATTTCATAATTAACAACCCAAACAACCCATAAAACTGTTACGGGCTGCTCCATGGCTCCCAAAAATTTCAATAATTCGATTACAGTTTGAGGCCGTCAAGCAGCCGTTCGAGCTAAATCTCATTGAAACATCATATAACACTTAAATAAAGTGTAAAACAAAGTAGGATAAATCCCCCACCTCACGGAGTTTGTCAAAAACTCCCAAAACTGGAACCCACGCGTAGGCCTCTCTACGTAGAACAACTTTCCTTCTTGCTCCGTCGGAATCCGACGGTTGGATCTCCCATAAATCTAGAGAGAAGGAGGTCCTTCTCTCTCTAAAAAATCAAAAACTCCATTTCCAGCAATGCATCTCCAGCCCCCTGTTCTAGCCCCTTTTTGGTCTCTTTTAATTTGGGGAAGAAGATGAGCACTATTGGCTCTTTTGTCATTTAGCTTATTTAAGAATTTAAATAATGACCATTATATCCTTAAGCTTGGATTTTCGACATTTGGCACTATCTCGGCCGTCCATTTCCATCATTTCTCTACTCATGCTACTTATGGCACATGAGTACGTGTTATATGTGACTTTTGTCACATTGAATATCGTTTTACGGCACCCGAACGCAATGCCTCGAAAAACGTGTAAATTTCGACTGTCTTGGAATTCGACGAAATTCGACGTGCTAGCTAGATTTCGCAAGACGATTCCAACGGTGAAATCGGTTTTGTCATCCAAGATCTAGAGAATAAATTTTGGATTTTTGAACGAAATGATGATTTTACCATTTTTTCAAAAATTGAAATTTCTCGGGTCTTACATGCAAGTCTGAAAAAGACTTCCATTATTAATGCAAATAGGTGAAAAATAGAAAAAGTAGAAATTTGAAAATGATGTGATGGGCTTGGAAAGTAGAAAAGGACAAAAACTCGAGGAATATGGCTAGGAAATTTATTTCCCTTGACTATAAAATGGGAAAATGTATGGGAACATTGATCATTACATTCTCAAAAAAATATTTGTTATTTGCAAAAAAAAAGTAACGATTATAGAAAATAACCCTAAATTATCCCTATTACAAGAACTATAATCTGGAGTATAAATATTTTCAGGGGCATGATAATATAATGGTTAAGTATCATACCTTTTAAATAAGAGGTTAAAGGTTTTAACCTTATAAATATTTTTCCCAATTTTAGAAAAGGCATTTGCTCATCCCAAGTCCTACACATCATGGCTCTCTTCGTATATATGAATATCCTAATGTCCTCTCTCCTCCCCTCCCCTTGACTCTTCATCTTTCCCTTCTCTCTTTTAATTGTTTAACGATTCATTACTCATTTCATATTATAAGTGGAATAAAAATTTGAGGAGAAATGTAAAGAAAAGAAAATAAGAAAAATAAATAAAATAAAATAAAAATAAGAAAATAAAAATAGGGTAAAATTCAATATCTTTAATTTTTATTTGTTACATTTTAACTCATCAATATAAGAATTAAATAATATATAAGTTTTCAATTATTTATTTATAATTGATTTTCTTTTAGATTCTTCATTAAACAATCAAAATTTTTAAAAATTAGTATTTGTTTTCTTATTACTTTTACGATAACTAAACATAGCCCTTAAATTTTCAAATAATAAAACAAAAGTGAGGTGTATCATAAGTATAAATTTTTTTCTAGAAAAAATTTCTTTTAATCATTTAAAACATTTTTCCAACTATAATTAAATAATATATAAGCATCCTATGTTAATGTTATCAAATTTGCTTAGTAAGTTTATGCTTCAAAACAAAAAATAAAAAGCTATACTTGGTATATTGTTGCAAGAAAATGTGAATGAAAAAAATAGAGAGAAAAAGTTAAAAAATAAAAAGAAGAAAATAGAGTTAATTTTAACATATTATTATTATTTATTATTTTAAACTTGTTTTTATATTAGATAATTTAAAAATATGAGATTTTAAATCATTTGTTATATTTAATTTTTGTAAGGTTTAACTTTTGAAAATTGACACATATAAGGTACCGATAATAACGGTCAAAGAAATGTTATTATCTATAAAGATGTCAGTTAACATTATTGGTGATGTTGTTGTGGAGCCCTTGCCATGTGCACGTCGGCTTCCATTATTAATATAATAAAGGTGGAAACAGCTGTCTTGGTGGCATTCAAAGTGAAAAAGTAAATTTGAAACATGAAGTGATGTGCATGGAATGTGGCTTGGAAATTTATTTCCCGTGGCCGGGACTATAAAATGGAAAAACTGTATTTATGTGTGTGAATAGCAAATATTATAAATATCGAAAATCGAAGAATTTATTTCACATTGATCATTACATTCATAAAAAATAATTATTATAAAAAAATAATTATAAAAAAAATAACCCTAAATGATCCCTAGTAGTACAACCTATGCCCAATTACCCTTAAGTTAAACAAGTAAAAAAAAAAAAGCGAATGCCCTAATTTCCTTCTTCCTTCTCCTGACTCTTTATTTTCTGTAATCCCCTTCTAATTGTTTGACAACTCGTTATTCCTTTTTTATTGTAAAAAGCATTTTTTCCATTTTACTATTTTACCTCAGACTGTAAGACAAAGAAAATAAAGCCTTTTTCCCCACGACCTAATATTTTTCCATACTCTTCCTTATCTCGGCCTTAAGAAAATAAGATTACTGTCGTTGATAACATTTTTTTCGTGATTCTTTATCTTATCTCAATTCGGCTATGAGTTTGTATTGTAAGTTTTATTATAAGCTTCGTTTGCTATTTTTATTGTTCTTTCTTTGTTTTGTAAATATCTTCGTTTTGTATTTTGACTTATCTTTCTTCATTTTTTTAAATATAAGCAGTTTTGGCATTTTGGGTGTTCTTTGCTACCATTTTAACTCATCAATATATAAATTAAATAATATATAAGTTTTAAATAGTTTTATTTATAATTAAATTTCTTTTAAATTCTTCATTAAACAATCAAAATTAAGAAGCCTGTTATTTTTTTAACCTTGTCTTTCTCATGCTTAAACATAACCCTTAAATTTTCAAATAATAAAACAAAGATGGGGTCTTCAACTCATAAATATAATTTTTCTAGAATTTTTACATCACTAATTATTTAAATATTTTTTCCAACTATAATTAAATAATATATAAGCATCCAATCTTAATGTTATCAAATTTGCTTAGGTATAAAAAGTTCATGCTTCAAAATAAAAAACAAAAGGCTATACTTGGTATATTGTTGAAAAAAAAATGTAAATGAAAAAAATAAATGGTGTAACAACGCCATAGTACTATTGAAGAAATTTGTTGTTTTGGGATGACATAGGTGCGTGTATCAGGCGATGTTCTTTCAAATTTGCGATGATATAATACTATATACTCCTATTATTTTGTTGTGATTCCCAAGTTAGTGTTGGTCAGCCCTTGTGTCAGTTGGTGGTAGCCAAAATTCCCACATGTAGTGATGGTGGGGTGGTCCCAATGATTGGTCCAGTCACAAGTGTTGAATCGATTACTATAAATGAGGTAAATGGTAAATTTTATCAAAAAACTTATAAGACGAGAAGTCAAATCACTAGGTCAATCAAGGTTGATGACAACGCCCAAACCAAAGTCGAGGGAAAACACACAAGATGTAAAAATATAGTGCCACATTCTGCCAGTTCAGGAACGTTACATCAAAAAATTAGGGAAATACCAAACAAAAACATCAAGCGTGCAAAATGAAGTTTGAACAGATTTAAAAGAGATTACATAATTAAAATCTCTGAGAATACTCATTCAATAGGATCTGAAACAGAAACTATTGAACTTCTAGACATAAGAGATTTAGAACAGTTACAAAGGGAAAAATTCAAAATTCTACATATAGGAGCTATCTAAGTAGCAGCCAAACCTTTAACCAAGTTAGGGTTAGATAAACCTATATGTATATGTCTTCGTGATGCAAGACATAACCAATTCCAAGATTCCCTCTTAGAGTTAATGCAAGCAAATACATCCTTTGGACCGATGTATTTTACTTGTTATCCAAATATAGAGTTAAACATGAATGGTGAGCATTCATAAAACCTTCCCAAATATCACGGCTTCTGTATGATATGGACCTAGATCGAAGTATGCTCATGGTATCGAAGTACATACTATAAGGTTGACCTGTGGTCAGTATTATCTTTGTCATCCCAAAGATCAAGCGTTAATTTAGCAAAGCGTAGAAAAACTCTACAGTCATATCTGGCTTATTGTAGAATGTTTAACTCAATCTAAAGAATGGAATTTCAAACAACTCTTAGCCCCAAAACCAATTGAACAACCAAAACTAATGTCTATCATTGAAGATGGACAAGTAAATGTTCAAATTAATTTTGAACCTAGAAAGGACCATCCTAGAAGATCATACTCTGCAAGTTCTTCTAGTTCATTTTTAGATATTAGAACTCCTTCAAGAAGGTCAAATGTTCATTCAAATTTAAATTTGGAAGAAGTAGACTATTCATCTACAATTCCAGATTTAAAATATACAATAACAGATCAAAATATGCAAAATCCCCCAGATAGTCCAACCTATTCTCAAATGATGTGAATGAAATGATGAGCGGCCTGACTCATGATGATGGCGGAGAATATGTTTGAAATAGACAAAGTATGTCACAGAAAGAGCAAGAAATCAAAGAGAAACATGTTGAGAAAAACCAAATGGTTTTCTACGTATAACAAATAGACATAAGAAAAATTTAAGAAGCAATGGTATCAAACAGCATGGAAACAATGGAAATGAATATTGTGTTTGCACCCATTTTGACTCATCTACCAGCAAATAATCAAATAGTTTACCTTTTAGAGATAACATCTTCAAGGAATGGATTCCAAATACTCTTGAGAAAGTAGTATCTACTATCCTCTTTTGGAAAGAAATAAAAATTATAACTGAAGTAGAAATTATAGCTTCACCTTCAAATATAAATGCAGAAAGATGGAAACCAAGGCTATAAGGGTAAAGATATGAGAGGAATCCAACAGCAAAATACACAAAACCAAATATTAGGAACTATTTCTTCTCAATTAGATAGAATTGAGACAAGTACTCCTAAAATAAAAGAAATTGAAAAAGAAAGACCTTTGTTTAAACCTTCAGATTGCAAAAAATCTTTAAGATTAGGAGGAAACAAAAATAATGGTCTAGTAAAAATTCTAACTCAGAAATTAGAATTTATGAATATAAAAGACCCCTCAACATCAAAAGATCAAATAAATTTTTTAAGTGGTTCAGAAACAGGCTCTTCTACATCTGAATTATTAATAAATTCAGAACCAAGAACTACAGTGCACGATAAATAACTAAAAACACGGCATAAAGATCAAAAAATTTAGCTCGAGACCAACTCCACTCAATTTACAATTTGAAGAAAAACAACCGAAAAATTATGTATAGTAATGATTTCATCTATGACTGGAACATAGATGGACTCTCTGAACATGAGATCTTTGTTATGCTTCGTCAAATGCAAATGGCATCAACAGCTTATTTGACAGATGGCGATGATCATAATTGTGACGCCTCAGTCTGAGTCGGGTTGGCTACCCGTCGACCACATGAAACTTCGTGAATGTCGGGTGATGACATCTCTTTTCATGAAAATCGGTGATCTCATTTGTAAGGGCTCTACCTCATCATCACTGATACATCGGCGATGCATGGTAAAAAACGGCCTCTTGGGCCTAAACTAATACTCATCTAATATATATGTATCCAACTATATCCAATAGTTTCAAGTTAATAAATGACTCTTATCTGACATATATTAAAATTCTAAAATTCCTATATGTATACATCACAAAGCAACCAATCCGACTTCTTACAGCGGCGCCACATGTGGGTAGCAGTGCCTGATGGCTCACATTGCTGAAAATATGTTCCCTCTACAGGGTGAGCTAATGCTCAATAGTGGAATGCTTTTTAAATGGGCTACTCTCCACTAAGTGCATATGCAATGCTCCAAAAGTAAACAAACGTTCAAGTAAATGTTATCTACTTGAATGTCTGCATGTCAACTCATATCTGGGGTCTGGCAGACTCCATACACTTGCCTAAATGCGTATGAGAAGCATTTTATTTTTGTTTGTTATTATTTTTGGACTACCCTCAGATATAGTAATTACAGTTTGTTTCACGATGTTATATTTAATTGTACTACCCTCCGATGTATATCAATTGGGCCGATCACGACGTTGATATTTTATATATGGACTACCCTCGTATTATAATGGACACACTCCGATAATTCTATTTATTAGTCAACCCTCAGAAATCATTCTCAGAATCCTCATGCGCTCGTTCTACATGCGTTGCAGGATCTTTTGGTGCGTATGAATGTGATGCTAATTCAATTCAAATCTAACACATATAATATATAATCATGCATATATTCACATAATTTAAATCACCTGGCAAACACTGTCCTAGCTGTTCATATTTCATACACCACAAAATTAGCTCACGTGAAACAATGATCAGAAACCTGAAATAATTCCACTTGAATTACTCGACCAAAAACACCAGTTTCACAAAAATTGGTTCGATGTCTGCTATTCCTTATGAAACCGGTAAAACCCTCGGAGTTTCACCCCCGTTCGAATCCCTCATCAAATCATCGGTTTACTTTTGTGAACTTCCGAATTTCCATGGCCATTCACCAAGGCCTTTATACACATCAAAGCATGCATTAACACATAAATCACCAAACTAGCAGCAGAAAAGCCAGTGGACGGGTCACGGGTATCCCTGCATGGAACTCTAAAATTTTCCACCTCGGTTCAGACTTTGGAGCAAGATCCAATAAACCCCTCAGCTGTCAACTCAAACATTGTAAATACACACTTAAGCCAAAGTGTAAAACCCAGTAGGGAAGAAACACACCTCATGGAGTTTATTGAAACTCCTGGCTAAATCCAGTGTCTTCCCACCCATTGACATAATCGTAAAGCAATATGTCCTTCCTTGTCACAGCCCAGTGACAGTCGGATCTCTCCCTTAATCTAGAGAGAAGCTGATACTCTCCTCCAGCCTCCATTTCCACACTCTCTGCATCTCTCCCTTCAATTCACGTTTTTCTGATGCCTTTTTAATTGTGGGAGACAATAGCAATTCACTAATTTGTATTTTCTAACTTAAGAATTTAAATAGTGACCATTGCATATTCCCTTCTTTCCCCGGTTTGACACTCGAGCCTATCTTGGTAATCCATTTCGTCATTTCTCTCGTACACTGGAACATGAGTACGTGTTATATGTGTCTTTTTTTCCGCCGAATATTGTTTCGTCACGAAGCGCGTTATAAAAGCGTGCAGAAATTAGTTGTGGAATTAGCCGAGTGACGTCTTTATTGAATTTTGCGAGCCGATTCAGCAGTGAAATCCGTTTAAATCATAAGATCTGAAATAAATTTGATTTTTAACCGAAATTATAAGATTTTGCCATTTTCGGTAAAATTTCTCGGGTCTTCTGATAATCTTGTCACGCCCCGAGAAACCCACCACACAGGGCATGGCCGTCAGAATCACCCTCAAGCCTTCAGCCGAAGGTTTGAAGTGTAACGACACTAACCTTTCTTATGCTTCAGTTTTTGTCCAATTACAGTACGTATTCAGGAAGTAAATACGCAACTTCCTAAATCCTTAAATATCAACTTTAAAGAAAACAATACATCAACCCAAGTATACTTATCCAACCGCTTCAAACTCAAATATTCCCAAGCATAACTAAACTTTAACGTAAACAATGTCCCCGAGAAGTTTTAAACAAATATTCTAATAAAACCATTTTCCCATCTCTGTGTCCTCCCTCGCCGAACTACGAATTGCACCGAAAATAATAATAAGCGAATGGGAAGTAAAAAGCTACAAAAGCTGTAAAATAATAACCTGATTCATGGATCAAAAAAGTTTTCAATCATATAACAAATAGGAGATGTTTGTGTCAAAACTTTTGATTCAAAAATAAGTGGAACATTAACAAAATATACTTCCAAAACCTACATCCATTTTAAATCCCGGTTTAATATCAAATGTGATCCAACAATCTCATATCATTAGTTTAACACTTTCATATCAAATCAAAATCCAAATACATTTCAAATATATTTTTCTCTGAATTATCAAATATCAAATGGTGCCAGTTATATGGGACTTTCAAATGGGTGGCTAAATGACAAATTGTTCCTTTTCATGGACGGAACCAAACACTACTAGTACTAGCTTTCTAACCACAAATCCTAGAAAATGGGTTGAAATCGATTACATTACGTCAAGAAAATATAAGGTCAACTATTATATCCGTTGACAAGGGCCGAATAGTGTCAACTATTATATCAGTTGACAGGGCGAATAGTGTCGCTATATTCAGTTAACCAGGGGCGGGTAACCAGTCAAATATTTCATTCAAAGTTCAAATTACAAAACATCATATCTCCACATTTTCTTTGTAAAACAAAACAAATCTCGAAAGTACAATCACACAAAACTACTTTTCAATCCATGGATAATCATATAATAAAAACTAAAACTTTTCATAAACCAAGATTATATATAATTCAATTAAACAAATTTCATCCTCAAATAGTAAAAACAAACAATTTTCTTCTTAAAAATCTGCATTAATATCCCTTACACGTGCATTTACATAAGAAATAATAATTTTGAAAGGCGTGAAAGTCCCTTACCTCGAAAGTCATAAGCTTTGAAGAGCTAATCGAAGAATTCATCTCAATGAAATATTTCTCCTAAAATAATAAGGAAGAAAACTATCATCATTACTTATGTATTCTTAAAACTTTAATTTGGTCCTAATAAAATATTTGTTTGCCAAATATATCTTTAAATATTATCAAATACATATATTTATAAATTTAGTCTTTTTCAAATTTATCTTATTTGATTTATCATTATTTTCTTTCAAATTATACTCAAATATTTGTTTTCATATTTTCTAAAATAAATCTTTGAATATCTAACATTATTCATTTTTTTTTCAAGCATCGGAGTCATGAATCAAATTTCCTAGATTTCTTATACCCAAATTTTCAAGACTTATTTCATAACAAGAACTTTTTGGTTTTACCACATTCCCCTTTGTCTTTTGCCTTAATATAAAATCATGCAAACCTCTCATTTTGACTTTCGACTACTTTCCATATACTCTTTGTTCATCTCTACGATTACCCATGTTTTTTTTTTCTTTTACTTTTCATTCATGCTCTAAGCAATTGATGCGATATCACCAATTCTTATTTTATTTCATTTCTAAAGAACAAAATTAATAATCTAAATCCTAACTTCAGCTGGGGTTGATCTAAACTGAAGAAGATTAAGAATGTCTACGATCGAAGAAATACAGAAAATAAATGAAGGAAGATCTTACCTAAGAAATTTGTTCTTGAGCCACAGAATCCACAGCGGGTCGTCTACGGAATTTCTACGCCCAGGAGAGAAATTCAAAGAAGAATAGAAACTATTTTCTTTTCTTACTCTAATTTATACCTGAGGTATCTATTAAGAAGTTACCTTTTTACCCCTCTTTCATTAATTTATACCTATTATGATTTGTCATTATACCTCTTTCATGTCATTAAATTAATTGATACCTATTATGATTTGTCGTATACCTATTTTCATGTCATTATACCTATTTTATTTCCATTTTAGACCTCTTTCATGTCATTAAATTAATTGATACCTATTATGATTTGTCATTATACCTTTTTCATGTCATTATACCTATTTTATTTCCAATTTATACTTCTTTCATGTCATTATTATTTTCCTTAATTTATACCTATAAAAATTCCTATCATTATTATTTTCCCTAACTTATACTTATACAAATTCCTGTGTGTTACATTCTCCCCTCCTTTATAAAAGTTTAGTCCTCTAAACTTGACTTACCAGAGTCTTGAAATAATTGAGGATGTTTTTCTCTCATCTCTTCTTCTAACTCCCAAGTGGCCTCTTGGATACTATGATTGCTCCATTGGACTTTTACCAACTTGACAACAACACGTCGTAGAACCTTATTCATCACATCCACAATTTGAACGGGCACCTCTTCATAGGTCAAGTCCTCAAAAATCTAAATAGGCTCCAACTCCACAACATGAAGCATGTCAAAACATATTTCCTCGAGGTCGAAATATAAAACACATTATGAATCTTAGACGGGTATGGGGGGCAGGCTATACTTTATATGCTAAGGTACTACTCTCTCCTAATATTTCAAACAGGCCCACCGTCAAGGGCCGAGTTTTCCTTTTCTCAACATATTTCAAACTTCCAAATATCTCGATTCAACTGACTCGCGACTTTAGATACCTGATCACCAAATTCAAATCATAGGAATATTGCTTGGGATTATTAATATAACACTTTTGTGTACCTTGATTTTCTTCAAATTCTCTTCAATCAGGATTATCCTTGCGGTAGTCAATTACAGTTCATGTGTTAATTATTTTATTTTTTCTCAATATGATCATAACACGGAGATCATGAAAACTTCTACCATAAACCTTTTTGAAGGTCTAATCTCATTGCTAACTTAAAAACTATTCTACAAGAAATTTAACCAAAGAGTAAGAACTCATTTTTGATTACTTTTCAAGTCTAAAACAATATATCTCAACTAAATATTTCCAACTTTCGATTACTTTCCTCAATTAGTCATTAGATGATATGAGCTAATATCAAAACTAACTTAGTACTTGATTTTTTTTTTTTTTGACGAAGTCAAAATCTAAAAGTAAAATAAGAATTCTTATTACATACCATAGAATCAAATATTTCATACATTATCAAAATCTCCTTAATATCGAGAAACAATTAAGTAAAAATTATTAGACTTTATCCATAAACAAACCATCATAATGAAACATTTAACACTTGACTAAGGTTCTTGTAACCCTATCATAAAACCATTGGTAATAAAGTTTTACACTCATTTTTAGAAATATAAAGTAGTTGCAAAGTACTATTGGGTCTTTAATGTAAGCTCCGCTATGATCACTCTTAAGTCTTACAATAATGCAGCACCTACTTCATATATGACCATCAAAATTAAGCTCTTAGATATTTATACTTTTGCATCCTTTTAGGGTGATCGTAAACATAGGAATCAAACCTCCTTCAAATTTGTCTCTTTATATGCTCCAGTAACAATACATTAAGTCTAAATCCCAAAATTTAAAGATCTTATTGTCTTATTAAACATCATTGTTCTAAAAGTTCAACTAGTTTCAAATAATTCCTTACTAAAGTCTTATTCTCCAACAGAATTTAGTTTGCACTATAATATCAACATAGACTCTAAATCCAAGGTATGATATAGACTTGTAACATCTAAATCATATAATAATGTTTAACAACCTTAAATAATTTCTGAGTCAATTATATTCTAATGAGGCACCAAATCACAAGATTCTCATTGTTTAATTGAGAATTAACCCCGAAGATAATGTAAAAATATGGTCCTTAAGTAATTGTATCAATATCTTCTATTTCTGTAAAATCATTTTAAGAAAGTAAAGACTTCAAACTCTCATAATCTATGAGTAGAATCATAATAAGAAAATGTCTTCTATATCTTAAGTGTAAAAATCATTTTACCCAACACAAATCATAACAAGGTAGTTTTCTCTATCTTAAAATTTCAAATGTCTATAAGTATATATTAATTTTTTCCATATTTATAAGAATACAACATAAATCTAATGAAAGGCATCATTATGCAAAAACAATCTTTATGAACCGTAAGAATAACAATAAAGTTGCTACCAATTTTCTCTTCAACTCTATGAAGCTATCATCATAGTTATAAAGACCAATCAAACTTAACTTCCTTTCTATATCCAGCCCTGAAAATATGAATAATCTTAAGAATCTCTTAATCATTCTTACAACAAAATACTCAATAAATCCTAAAAACTTCAAACTTTAATAACATCTTAGATCCTTTCAATTTTCAAATTTGTTTTATCATAAATATTGACTTAAAACTTAACAACATTTCTAAGCAAATAACTACCTTGAAGGAAACAGCTTATGAGTAACAGATTTATCCACATCATTCCATAACAATAATCAAGATAACTAGAATATGGAAGGAATATTTGCCTAACAAAACAATAAGCAAATAAAGGTGTAATAGCTCTTAATTTATTCTGAAATCAAGCAAAACCTTAATGTTTAAGGAGTATTAAATCAATTCAATATCCTTCTTACCAATCATCATAAAATAATTTCAAACCACCATATTGTCCATAATGACATGTCCCATAGAAGTGACAAATTCAAAGCATAATTCATATTGATAAAAGTATATTCACTAAACCAACAAACAAAACAAAGGCAAAAGAGTGTAGTAAACTTTAACTAGTCACCAAGAAATCATTTATCTAACATACCTTTGTACATAATGCTAAGAATACTCAAACGGATATGAACTATCAACTATCCCCATACACAAACTTAAACAAGTTCCCGTTAAGATAATAAATCTGGCTCTGATTCCACTTGGAGCTAACTTTTAAATGCTTGGTACCATGAGCACCATCACTCCTATTCCTCTTCCTTTATTTGTTTCCTATCTTGGTGAAGCTCTTCATTATACTTCTCTGCAATAAGGAGCTCTTGTCTACCACCTCTAAATAAACACCCAACTTGAATTGATATCTTATTCTTCAAATAAAGGCTTTAGTCCATCTAAAACTTTAATGCTTTTCCTCCTCTGTGTAATGTTGTAGAGTGGCAGTGATAGTTCGGTGGCATAGCCTCATGTTGGGCCCACTATCAAATCTCTTTGTTCCAAATGGACAAACTCTCCACCTTTGTGATCGAACACTATCGGGGAAAGTACTTCTTATAAAATGCCTCCATAACTGTCTCCCAGACAATAGGCCCCCTAATCCTCTAAAAACCTCTTAGTCATGAGCCTGATGATCCGCCTCTTTGTCTAACATAAATGTTGCATAAGAGGTTTTTTTGCTCCTCAAAACAATCCAATGACAATAAAGGAATTTTTCTATCATCATAATGTCAAGCCTGCGCCTGTTGGATTTGAGGTATGTCGGAGGAAAAATAAAGGGGACTCAACTTCTTAAAGTCGTGAGGAGCTACCCACTAGATGAGGATTGTCCTTGATATTGCACAGTAGATCTGGCACATCTCTCAACCAATCTGACCCAGAAGTCCACTAGTATCTATAAAGCCCCTTCGGTACTCATAGGGGCAAAGCCTCGGAGTGGAGGAGGTATATCATCTGATAGCGACTATTTAGGAAGATACGGGTCTCATAGCGGCATGGTGTTCTATAAAGCAAAGGTATAACTAATTTAGTCATTAAAGCCAAGTAAGCAGATTAAAATTGTAGAATTAAAGGAATAAGACTAGATGAAGTTGAAACTAAGCTAATGCATCACTCATCTATTCCCAGGTAAACTAAGCGGTTCCCATCGAAGATCATAACCTATAGCTACGATACCACTCTGTCACGCGAAACCCACCCTAAGGGGCATGTTGTCAATTCACACCCTCAAGCCTTCGAATCAAGCGTTTGACGTGTGAAACGACACTAACCTTCCTCAGAATCGGATTTTCAGCCAATTACCAATCACTTGCTCGCAGTAAATGCGCAACTTTCTATATCCTCAAATATCAACTTTAAGAAAACAATACATCAACCCAAGTACACTTATCCAAATAACTTCAAACTCAAAATATTCCAACATAACTAAACTTAACATCTAAACAACGTCTCAAGAGAAGTTTCAAACAAATATTCTAATAAAACCATTTTCCCGTCTCTAAATCACACTTCTCGCCCGAACTACGTACCGAAAAATATGTCAACGAATAGAGTTGAGCTAAAAGCTCAATAAGAAATACTAATACGCCAACATCAAAAGTTTTCAATCATATAACAAATAGGAGATGTTTTTCATCAAAACTTTTGATTCAAAAATAAGTTTGAACATTAACAAAATATACTTCAAAACATTCTCACATCCATTTCAAATCGGTTTCATATCAAATGTGATCCAAACACTTTCATATCAAATTTCGATTCAAACACTTTCATATCAAATCCAAAATCAAACAAATACATTTCAAATATATTTTCTCTGACATCAACATCAACGCGCCCATTATACGACTTTCTAAATGGGTACACCGCAAATTATTCCTTTTGCAGCATCGAACCAAACACTACTAGTAATTAGTAACCCCAACCAAACCCCTGTATGCTAGTATTCAACCAATTCATATTCCCACCAAGAAAATGTAAAGGTCAACTATTATATCCCGTTGACAAGGGCCGAATAGTGTCAACTATTATTCCCGTTGACAGGGCCGAATTAACCAGAGTCAAATATTTCATTCAAAAGTTCAAATTACAAAACATCATATCACACAAAACTACTTTTTTGATCCATGAATAATCAAATAAATAAAAAGTAAAACTTTTCATAAACCAAGATTATATATAATTCAATTAAAACAATTTTCATCCTCAAATGAAGTAAAAACAAACAATTTTCTTCTTAAAAATTTGCATTAATATCCCTTACACGTACATTTACATAAAAATAATAATTTTTCGAAAAGCTGTATTAGAATCTCACTCCCAAAGGAGCACTCAAGTTCGGAAAGAGCCTAATCCGAAGAACTCAAACGAAATATTTCTCCAAAATAATAAATAATAAAACTATCATCATTACTTACGTATTCTTAAAACTTCCTAATTTGGTCTTCCTAATAAAATATTGCCGCTAAAATACATATCTTAAATATTTATCAAATACATATATTTATAAAAATTTAGCCTTTTCAAATTTATCTTATTTTTTTATCATTATTTTCTTTCAAAAATTATACTCAAATATTTGTTTTTCCTTTTCTAAAATAAATCTTGAATATCTAACATTATTCATTTTTTTTTTCAAGCATCCGTCATGAATCAAATTTCCTAGATTTCTTATACCCAAATTTTCAAGACTTATTTCATAACAAGAACTTTTTGGTTTTTACCACATTCCCCTTTTGTCTTTTTACTTATACCAATATCAAAATCATGCAAATATATCATTTCGACTTTCGACCTACTTTCCATATATACTACTGCTTCATCTCTACACCCTAATTTATGTTTTTTTTTTTACTTTTTCATTCTCATACTCTAAGCAATTCAAGACGATATCACCAATTCTATTTTATTTCATTTCTAAAGAACAAAGCCAGAATCTAAATTTAACTTTCAGTATTGATCTAAACTAAAGAAGATTGTTAATCTACACTGTTAAATCTAAAATAAAATGAGAAGATCTTACCTGGTAAATTTGTTCTTCAAACCCTAGATCCCAAGTCGTACATCCTCCTAATTCTACTCACGAGAGAAATTCAAATAAGCACTGTAAATTATTTTCTTCTTACTCTACTTATACCCGAGGTATCTAAGAAGTTACCTTTTACTCCCTCTTTCATTAATTTATACCTATTATGATTTGTCATTATACCCTCTTTCGTGTCATTAAATTAATTGATACCTATTATGATTTGTCATTATAATTCCTTTCATGTCATTATACCTATTCTTTATTTCCATTTTATACCTCTTTCACGCTATTAAAATTAATCGATACCTATTATGATTTGTCATTATACCTCTACGCCATTATACCTATTTTATTTCCAATTTATACCTCTTCATGTCATTATTATTTCCTTAATTTATACCTATACAAATTTCTTTATTATTTTCCGTAACTTATACCTATACAAATTCCTATCATTATTATTTTCCTAACTTATACCTATACAAATTCCCTATGCATAAATGTTGTCCAACTAACTTAGCAGATTTTCTAGCACATTAAAATATTATGGACAACTTCTCAATGAGAAAGAAAGATTTTATGCTCAAACCAAGTAAATGAAGAAGGAGAATAAGATGCAGCCTCTTAAGACTCGTTATATGCTATAACCAAACATTTTACGTGTAGTCCAGAGTCTTTGAAGTTGAACTTCGTAGATTCTTCAAAATATAAGACGCAATACTTCACGATTTAAATGGTATTCGATGTGTTTCTAGCAAAACTCATGATGAGAGCTGATGCAAGAGCTTCTTTTTGGAAAGAAAAATTCCTTTATGGTCTCCTGCCTTAAATCTAAAGAGTTCAAGAGTTCTCAGAGAAAAAAAAAAACATAAATTAACAATTCCTTACAAGCATCTTATGTATGAGATCTTACAGAGAAATAGTAAATCTAAGGTCTCAAGTCGTACTCTCAACTTAGACTTCAACATCAAAGTTAAAAGAGATCTAAAGCTTCTGCAAGCAAAGATTTATGATCTTGCGCCACTACGAATTGAATGCCATTCCACCTTCCCAAAAACTCAAAAAACAAAAACAATATAAGAAAAAGCCTTATAAAAAATACAAAAAATTCAAATCCCATAAAAAAGATAACCAAAAACAAACTCCTCATAAAAAACATAAACGGTAGTTGGGATGCTTTAAACGCTGACAAAAGGACACATCGCCCAAACTCGTAAAACAAAGGTCAATGTTTTATCAGATAATGAAGATGAATATTATTATGATACTTCAAATAATAATTCATCCTCTGAAACTGATAATTCTAAACAAAACATACCATCAGAAAAAGAAATAGAAAAAATAGAAAATTGTCTATGCCAAGTGTAAGATCCGAGAAAAATTCAATTTTTCAAAAAAGTAGAAATTATGAATTTCATTAAAATTGGAAATTTAGATCTCTGATGATCAAACGGATCGCACCGTTAAATTGCCTCGCAAAATCTGTTAATTTAAAAGTTTAATGACCGGTGACCGTCGTAATATTTACAAATTTCTCAGCTGATAAATCGCCAGCGATTCTTCACAGATTTTTACGAAAAATCTCTAAGTCGTGAACATCGATTTAAGCTTCATTTACAATAAAGCCGAACTCGAAGAATAAAATTTATAAACGACCCGACCGACAATAGAAATCGTTTATTCAAATGGTAATAATAATAATAATAATAATATAATAATATTATAATAATATTAAAAAGGGAAAATCGTGCAATGAAGAGAAAAAAAAGAGGGTGGCGTCAATCTTCTCAGTGAAGATGCTCTTCAGAACATTCTCTCTAGGCTCCCTGCCTTATCCTACGCATCCGCGGCATGCGTTAGCCGCTCCTGGTGTCGCGTCACTATTGCCGTTCTCTCTCGCCCTAAGATCGCCTCTGCAATCTCTCTCAATCCTTCTTGTGAGGATGCTGTAAAGGAGGTTGTTGATTCGGTTCTCTCAAGGCCTATTCGTCCTCATTTCGCTTATGCTGCTTGCTTTGGAGAGTTCAGCGATCTGGAACTTACTCAGAAACTCATTACTAAAAATTGGGCTCTACTACTCCAGTGGTTACTTCTTTTACTCATGGAACCATTGATAGTGATGCCATTAGAGAGGAATTCACGGAGGTGAACCGGAATTTCGACTTTGAAGATTGTGATGATCTTGATGATTTTGATTTAACCACGATTAGAGATCAAGGAATTGTTATGATTGTTGGTTTTGTGCCGGGATTGAAAGTTGATGCAATCCCTCTGTTGTGAGAATCGGAAGAACCTTACATTCCCCTCATCGACAAGTTTGTGATGGATATTAGGGATTATTCAGCTGCTGTTTCTGGTTGCACATCTCCAACTGGAAATGTAATGTTTGTGGGTACCGGTGCTGACATGGAACATGTTCTTGATGAGATGGATTATGCCATGTCTACGGAAACTGCCATGTTGTGTGGAAGGATCGGACGTTTCATGTATAGAAGTGGGGATGATTCAAGAAATATAAGTGGGAGTCTAAAGTATTATGCTGAAGTTGTTGCTCTTGTATTTGCTAGAGACAATGAGAAGCCTCAAGGTGTAGGGAAACTCAATTCCATGTTGCTTTATCAACTGGTCTAGAACCTGTTGGTCCCACACACAAGGCAGTTTCTGTTAAACTGGTATTCAACATATCCAAGGTTCTGCTACTACCAACGCTAAGAAGAACATCAACGGCGCCCTTACACATGTAATTCTAAACATATTTATGACGAGCTTCTTTTCTCGTATCTACTAAAATCTGACCGCTGCGCTGGGTTCGATCACGCAAAGTTTCGATCTACATTAATAGTACTTTCTACGACTCGACACCAAAATGGAAGCCACAACTCCGCGGCGTGAGTGATTTATCTCATTTCGCTTACACTTTATTGCTGTTTATATCGTTAAATGATTGGAGCTCAACGACAGCTGATCGGGTCCCAAAACTCGACCGACCGTTTGAATTTACGAATTGTTTGAATTTATTGAATCCAATATGTGCAGTTCGTAATCGTGAGGGGTTGTTTGGGTTGTTAATGGCATAAATTATGTTTTAAATCGTATTGTGATGTGCATAGGGTCGGAAATGGCCGTGAAATTCGGGTTCACCAAGAGTGAGCCCAGATGATTGAAATGATTTGCAGAAACGGTAACAGGGTTTCTCGCTATTCATAGGAATAGTGTTCTAAAATATTTTGTGAAATAGTAATGTTTAGTTGAGTAATTCAAGTTGAATTGCTCGTGTTTAATAATTAGCCCAAGTGAGCTAATTTTTGGTGTAATGAATTGTGAAATCACATTACATGTTTGTGTGATTTAAGAATATAATATTCATGATTATATATTTGCATGTGTTATAGTATATATTGGAATTGGCATCATGCATTCCATATGCCTTTGGGGCACCCAGAGCGATAGGTGAGTGCATGAGATAGTTCATTGAGAGAGTGGTTTCGGAGGATTGACTAATAATAATAAATATCGGAGTGAGTCCATTACTTATATCGGAGGTAGTCATACAAAATATCAATCGTCGAATTAATTTGAATTGATATACATCGGAGGGTAGTCCACTAAATATAACATCGAAGTCAGTCCACTACTAATATCGGAGGGTAGTCCACTATTAAAAACAACATCTTTGTTTTGAAAAATAATGATTCTCATACTTGGCTTAGGCAAGTGTGAGGGAGTCGGTGAGGACTCGGGGTATGAGTTGTTCAGGTAGACATTCAAGTAGGATCATGCATTTACTTGAATGTGTGTTTTTCTTTAATTGCATATGCACTTAGGTGGAGTAGCCCATGTAGGGTGATTCCACTGCGAGCATTAGCTCGTGCGTCGAGAGATGTCGTTTTTCGGTGCGAGGGAGCGTGCGGGAGACGGCTTATCATAGAGGTCGAATTTGAGAAGAAAGCCGATTGGCTTTGGTTTAATTATGTATACATGTATTAGAATGTTTTTCATTTTAATATATGTTTGTATAAGGATAATTTTATTACCTCTTGAAACTATTGGAATATAGTTGGGATATTTATTTTGTGAGTATTGATGCAGGGACCCAAGTGGCCATTATTTTTACTCATTTTGATTGGATATGGGCAGTGTGGTCATAAGTTGATTGTTGGGACCACGTGTGGCCATATTGGCCCCAGGACCAGGGTTTGTATTTGGGTAGAGAGCTCCCGTACAAAGAAGACTATCCACATCCACGAGTATTCCGCTGTAGTCAGATCGTCACAAATCCGACACCTTGATTCGAGATGTCACGCCTGATATCGCATCATGTGTATATGGCTACCTAGTGGCTCGAGGGGATTTAGGTTTAGCCATAATCTGAGGTGTGCTAGAACATCATCAGGTGGTTCAATGTTGCTTTAGGTATGAGATTACCTAGAAATCACGACGAAACTGTAACACCGCATTTACGCGTTTGCAGGTTTTTGTGATGATTTGATAAATTTGTTGTGTGAAAAATATACATAACATAAAAATTTTATGTGATGTGAACAGTGCTTAGTGATTGAAGACTTAGTGTTGAAAATTTTGGTGAGTTTACAAAGGTGTAAATCAAACAAAGAAAATATAAATGAAATAAATTTTTAATCAATTTATTAGGTTTAGTGGATAATAAAATAAAAATTTTAATTAATTTTAAGGTTGAACACTAGGTTTAGTTTTGGGATCATGAGATTTGAGGAAATTTTGGACAAATGTCCAAAATTAAATTAAAAAAAGGTGAAGAAGATTTTCTTAGGTTTTACGCTTGTAAAACTAAAGAAAATCAATTAAAATAAATTTTTTTAAATTTATTTTGAGTCTTCCGGAAATGGAAAATATATATATATATATATATATAAGTATTTTTTTGCATTTTCCAAGAGTCGAAATTAATGTGTGAAAAATAAAATTTAATAAAATAAAATAAAATCAAATCAAATCAAATAAAATGAGACAAAATTTTGGAAAAAAAATGAAATTGTTGAAAATAAAATTTTTGTTGACAAAAATGGTTTACTATGGAACGGGTCTTATAAAGTGACTTGGTATATACACCGATTTCGTGTATGAATAGTGTCTCTGGCCGTGTTTATGCCTTAGAGATACCGTGTGATTTTATTTAATTGCCATTTGAACTCCATGGGTGATGGCTAATGAGGACGAGGACGAGGCATCCACGGTGCACCGGTCAGCACCACGCATTCGGCACTACCCACCAATGCTCACCAAGACTTTGCCGAGGCGCCAGGTATCATGGCAACGCTATCGCACGCATTCACGCAACAAGTAACGTGGAGTCCCGCACTTCCAGAGGTTTAGCGCCATCATCCTCGACATTCACATGGGAGTAATCGATATAAAAGTGCACCATCGGCTCACGCAGTCGGTACGCTGCTGGGAGGCTACAGAGACAATTCTCCGACATGATTCAGATTAGACCAGCCAAGGCTCCGCCAGAGGTGAGGCCCCACATGGCTGAAATGCGCGACCTCAGAGACCTGTAGGCAATGACACGGGCAGAGTCAGCAGGAGATGTCTGCGGGTAAGCATTTTCCAGACATCGCTGAGATGGGCTACCGTGAGTTCCTGCAGTCAAGAAAGGGGGACAACGAATGCGATGGAGTACGCCATCAGATTCACGCAGCCAGCCCGTTTTGTCGACATGACACGCAGCGCCTACCTGACACGGCCAAGGTTAGAGATTCAAGAATGGGTCAAGTTGTCCATTAAGTGATCGTAGGACTGGCCACGGGACATGGACTCCGTGGTCGGGACGGCCCTGACCATAGAAAGAAAGATCTAGGATGCTCGGAGCACTAGGGATGCGAGTGTTAGTGTCAAGAGGGAGGATCAGTGACAGGCGGAAATCGCGGTGTATAAAATATACGCCTATATGCGCAAGTGCACGCTTCGCCCCAAGTAGTATAGTGTACTCGTGGTAATGTATATCGATCCACGTATCGTGTATCACCACAAAGGTTCTCGCTTTTTTATTAATATCTCGAAAGATGACTCTAGGAGGGAATTCAACATGTAAAGATTACCTAAACTATTGATTCAATTAAAGTATTACTTCAAGCCTAAGGTTATACCCTCCCTCACGCTCAATAGATTAATCTCTAAATATGCTATTATTCAGCATATTTACAATATGTCAACATGCAGGTGATCTTTTCTACAAGGTATCCTCTCAAGGTATATCCGCCATTTCGCGAATAGAATCGGGTAGCATTCTATCCCGACTCGCATTCAAATGCATTAATGTCCTAACCCCAATCACACCTTCAGTTCGAATATCTCTATTTACGTAATCGATCAAGTCTACTCTACCTGCATCCTCGAATAATTCTCATCTCTAACTTGACCTCCAAAGGTAATTATGCCACCGTTAGCCAGACATCAACATACCGATTAAATCATAGGCATAGAATAGTTACAACATATCAGAAATAACCGAATAATATAAAGTTTCAAACTTTAATCCATGAACATACGACAAGGTCAATATAACCCAGAATGGGACCTGTAACACAAGCTTAATGAAAAGAAGAAAATGTTTAGTAGTAAAAACATGACTTAATATCCGAAAATAAGAAATGCATAACCCGCACTTCTCGGTCCGCGCCACTACTTCCGAATTGTTTTGTTCGTACGCCTCCCGATCCTCCGATTTATGAGCCCTAATTTGCTTTTAATGATGAGGGCAAATCTCGTAGTCGATCGTCAGCGATTAGTAAACGTCATGACGCTGAGACGTCGCGACACGATTTGTCGACTTCGCATTGTCGAATCTCGACGTCGCGACATCACGCCGCGACGTGGGACGCCGCGACGCGATGCCTTACTTTCTTGGCCTTGGTCTCCCATTGCTCCAAAAATGCCTTCCAAGAGCCATCTTTTCGCCTAATGTACCTGCATCCAAACCACACCAAATCAAGAGTCTGAAATGCACAAAACAATAAACAATTTTAAAATAAACAGGAAATGAAGACTGACACAGTATAATATGAGTGTTTTAGGAACTCATCATTAATTTCAAACTTAGCTTTCTTGCTTGTCCTTAAGAAAGAACTGACTCGAAACAGGACACACACACACACACAACCTAATGCAACTAACACTACATTGTTGTAATATGTCAGAAATAGGGATCAACTGATCACCTCACACTCCACCGTGTTGCTCGGTTCACAAATGCATGTACAAGTGTTCGACTCTCGAAAACCCGCTGAAATAGGTAGAAGTGACTAGCATCAAATCCCATGGTACTCAATAGCCTTTCCAAAACCCCTATGTTTATAATGAATGACCTCCAAGATATGCCTAGGTTCACCCCAAACTTAAGCCCAACTCACCTATTCGAAGAAGCTAACTAGAAAAGGATAGAACGCACCCAATTTATTCACCACCACCTAGAAACTCCTATGTACTTAAAATAATGTAAGAAAACCTAGTTAAGAAGTTTTAGCCGAAAGTGTCTCGTAGCGGGATCCATCAAGTGACTCCCCACCCGCCTGGTTAAGGGCACCAGCATTAAATTCCCCTTCAACCACCCCGAACACTCAACCAAACCTCAGGGCCCTAGGTTGCGTGAATGATCCATCTTCTATCCCATGTAGCGTGGTGAGCGGAGTCACTGACTCCCCGCTTGGCTCGTGGCATTAGTTTTGACAAGCCCTTCAGACTGTGTCTTGATTCCGCTGATTGATGATCTCGCTTTATTCTTATGCAGATACCTATTTTTGTCATTTGTCTTTCTTTTTCACTTTTTCTATTGTTTTTGTATTTTCTCTTTTGGTCAGCTCGATGGCAACTCTCTTTTATCGAGTGTCCCATCACTAAACACCCAATCTCCCAAGGTTAGTCAAACTACGTAGTCGGGTCTCGGCGCCTATGCATGCTCGGTCATTAGTGAGCGTGATGTGGTTCGAGAACCGGTGTCTCGACTACTCGTGATTGGTTCACTAACCCTTTCCATCTATCAACCTAATTACCAGCATCAAACATTGTATGCATTTGAACATTCATGTTAATCGTGAATTCACCAAAAGGATCCTCACTTTAACATGGCACACAACACGCAATTATTACATATAAGATCACCTAACACAAACGCAAACGAATCCACATGACTCCGATAAGTCGACTAAACATGAACCAAATAAACACAACTATGTCGAACAAATAAAAGCACTATAAAACACTAAAACAAAGTACATAACTAAACAAACAGAAGCACATCACCACCCCAAATAAAATAGGGCCGTGTCCCCACGGGCAAGAAAGGAATAGTAGAGGAAGGGGACTCCCCGATCACCAAGCAGGCAGTGTGGAGGCTGATGAAAAGCAAGGAGCTGGGCGATCTGGGCCTGCAAGGACTCCTGCTGCTGAAGAATGACGGCCTGATTGGCCAGGACAGTGCGCATATCAGCACGGAGGGCCTCCAAATCCTGTGAGACGAGGACGCGGTGGTTTCGGGTCTCATCCTGCACGTCAAAGCGCCTCAAAGTGAGGGAGAGCACCGGTCCTCAAGGTCCGGGAAGGATCGGAGGGAGCCGCCGCCTGCGGGTCAGCGAGGTGGTGGAGGTGCCCGACGACCGTCACTCTCCCTGGGATCGCCCCAGGATCCATAACAAGCCCGACACTCATAAAGCTCATCCGCCCGAGGGCTCATGACCCAATCGTAGGTCTCGTGCCGCGGGACACCAGTGCGTCCCGCTGACAAAGATATTGCCTCGATGGGATGAAGCCAGCCTCATTGTCGCCTAGGCACCCCGAATTCTGTTTGCACAAGCCAAAGATCAGGAAGGGGTGTCCTGTGTTCATCTGTGATCCCGGTTAAGGAGGATGGCATCCTCGATAACCCGCCCAACATCAAGGGTATACCCTCAGAGATATGGCGTAATTGAGCACGGCCCACCGGTAGTCATCACACATTCGCGCTCTAATGAGACGTGATGTGATGAAGCGGTGCCATAATTGGGAATGAAGGCCAAATGCTCGTTTCAAATCGACCGCACGTATCCTCACTATTGATTCTCCACTCACCCTGACCATTGGTCAATACGTGTATAATCTCAGGGTAGTCAGGGTGCTCGCGGAGCCGATCGAACGGCTCCGAAGGGACATGCTCTAGACTATAATAACTATTGATCGACTCCGTGACCGGTCGTAATTAACACGCCCGCACCTAACTTTCAAGACACGGGCTGCGAGATTACGGAACCGCGCACCACACTCATCGCTCGTCGATGAGGTGGCTGGGCACAAGGCACGCCATCCCTAGCCGCAATGGTCTTGCTGAAGAAATCATCTAGGGCAGGAAACCTCTCCTTGATTTAAGGATCGGTTTTCGCAAATGATGCCAAACCGATCAGCGCACTCGACCACAAATCGCTGACATCGTGGAGCGGGAGCTGGTCTCGCCGGGCCGACTCCGCTTGGCGTACCGCCCTCAAACATCGAGCCGCCAGGTGTAGACAAAACCAACCAAAGATCACCATCAATTCAAACAAACACAACACCTAATGTGCTTTATAAAAAAAATCGAACTAAATAACTACCTAATGACTCAAAAATCCTAAATGGGACTCAGAGACCCTAAGGTAACCTAGCTGACCCGAACCTGGACATTAAGACCTCTAGACCACTAAGTGTAGAGTACACAGTGGTCTACTGTACCCAAGCTAGAGTCGAGTACACAGTGGTGGAAATGCCACTATGACCCAAAATCGGCTGAAGAGGGTGGACCCAAAGAGGCATACCTTAGTGGTCGGTGAGCAAAGGGTATTCCGACCAGGCGAAGGGAGCCCGTAAGGTATGAGACTGATGGTGCACGAGGGTGCTAGGTTTCGTGAGAGGTGTGCAGGAAGGGGCCAAAATGAACAATTTTGGGCCTTGAACTGCATGACGCTGCGACGCGCGGTCACGCCAGCGACGCGGATGTAGAGCTTCATTTGCCACGCCGCGACGTTGAGGCAACGCCGCGACGCGATGCAGAGGGATTTAATCCACGCCGCGACGCTGGAACCTCTCGCGACGCGACGTAGACATAAAAATGACGCGATGACAGAGAGCATAGGAAAACGACGTCAAGGACGCGACGTAGATGATAAGAACGGACGCCGCTGACGTTGAGAGGTCCACGCCGCGATCGCGACGCAGGATCTATGAACTCGATAAATTCAGCACATCGATGACTTCGATCTTCCACCTGCACTCTGTGACTCATGGACTTGTAACCTTGAACTAATCTTCCCACCAGCCGCATTCAAGTGGTTCCAAATTTAACAAACAAGTAGAAACACAGACATTTGAGAGTTAGAACCCTATATTGTCAAAATAAACAATAGAATTGAAACTAAGAAAAAGGAAAAGTTTAAGAAACACTGGGTTGCCTCCCAAGAAGCGCTATGTTTAATGTCATCAGCTCGACGACCCGGAGTCGCAATATGCTCGGGAACCCGAACTCATATGATAATCAAGCATCGTGGTTCGCCATTAAAAGAGTGTTTTGTTTGCCTACAGAAACTCGCTCCATACGGCTTCACCTCGGTCGTGGTGGATCAGAATGTGCCTTCAGATGTGCACCGCCCACCGTGTGACAAGACCTTGGTTATCGCGGAAAGGCCCGACCATCGCGGACTTCAATTTCCTCGGAAAAAGCTTTAGCGGAATTGAATAGAAGAATTTCATTGTCCTGTAAATGCGGAACCCTTTCCGTGATGTGCTCGTCAGGTCGCCTTAGTCTTTTCCTTATAAATGCGGGCGTTTCATAAGCTTCGCTCGACCATGCGCTTCATCAGTTAGAGCAAATAAGCCGCCGCCTAATGTACTATCCATAGTTTGCCGAAAGGGCCCAATATGCCCGATGCTCCAATTCCACCGAAGATGACATGCTTTACCATAAACGACTCGAATCCGCGACATACCCAGTTGAGTTTAAACGCCGTGACGGTATGCCCGTGAGTGCATCAGCCCATCTTTAGACCAATCCTTCCTGAGCTGCGAATCGCCTTCTCGAGAATGTATTTGATTTCGATTTGATACCCGCTTGTCCGTTCGACCGGGGGTGGCGTGCGACGTACGATGACGTACCCCATACTTTTGCAAAACCTTATCAATTACCTTATTGCAGAAATGGGTACCATTATCTGTGATCAAGGCTCGAGGAGTTCCAAAACGTGAGAATATATTGTCACAAGCAGGAATCGGAAAGCCACAACCTTGGCATCATCAAAGTAGGAATCGCTTCTACCCACTTCGAGACATACTACTACCAACAAGATGTACAAGTTGTCAGATGATGCGTGAAATGGTCCCATAGCCCATCCCCCATAAATCAAACAGTTTACCTCCAAAATGGATGCATGGGTGGCCTGGCCCTTTCTAGAGATGTTCCTCATCTGCTGACATTTGTCACAAGTGGAAATGAATTGACGAAAGCATCTTTAAACAAGGAAGGCCAAGAAAAACCAGATCAAGCACCTTAGTTATCGTTCTCGCCACCAAAGTGTCCACCACACGGTAGAGTGTGACAATGGTTTAGGAATGCTCAGATTTCATCTTCTACACACTCTTGCGACTTGATCAAGAAGAACTGTAAAGAATTGGCCTCCCAATAGTAGTGTTTAAGGTGTGCGAAACCCTTTTTCACGCCGACAGTTAAATCAAGGGACTACTTTAGCTACCAAATAATTCACATAATCGCGAACCATGGAACCGCCCCTCTTTTCCTCAATAACTAGGAGTTTCGTCCTGGAAATTGGCCATTCAATGGGACATCGCCTCTCGCCCTCTTCCAAATGCGGAAAGATGGTCTCCGCCACTCAGGTTCTCGCCTTTCTTGTCTTTAATTTCACATCAAATTCTTGCAACAAGAGAGACCCAATCGAATTAGCTCTGGGGTTTTGCATCTTTCTTGGTCATCAAGTACTTAATGGCAGCACGATCAAGCAGGTGCACCAATTTTACTTTGTTGCCAATCAAATATGGCCCCGAGCTTATCAAAAGCAAACACAATGGCTACCAAATTCTTTTCTCGTGAGTGGCATAATTCAGCCGAGCATCATTCAAGGCTCTACTAGCATAATATCACCCGAAGATTTTCCCTGCTTTCGCCCGTAACCGCCTTCCAATCGCGGCTACCGGGCGGCCACACATGAGTTCAAACTGAAAAGACCAACTGGGTGCCACAACAATAGGAGCTGGAAACCAACTTGTCCTTCAACACCGAGAATGCATGCAAACATTGCGGAATCAAATTCAAATGGGATCCTCGACTAGTAGGTTAGACAAATGGGGTTTTGCAACTGCGGAAAAATCCTTGATGAACCGCCTATAGAATCCAAATATGGAGCCCAGGAAAACTTCTCGAACCCTTTTTACTCGACGAGGGTGGAGGTAACTTCTCGATTGCTTCAATCTTCGCCCTATCTACCTCTATCCCTCTTGTTGAGATCCGATGTCCAAGGACAATACCCTCTTGTACCATGAAATGGCACTTTTCCCAATTGAGTACTAAGTTGGTCTCTTCACATCTTGCCAGTACATGTTCTTCAAGTTCTCTAAACAGCTTATCGAATGAATTTCCCATTATCGAGAAATCATTCCATGAAGATTTCAATTGTCTTTTTCCACCATGTCGGAGAATATGGCCATCATACACGCCGAAAGTACCCTAAGTGCATTGCATTACCCAAAGGGCATCCGCCTAATGCACTACCATAAGGACAAGTGAATGTTGTCTTCTCCCGATCTTCGTGAGCCATGGCAATTTGATTGTAACCGGAGTAGCCATCCGTAAAGCAATAGTATTCATAACCGCCTAATCGATCGAGACCGATCTGTAACGACAATGGAAAGTGATCTTTTCGAGTGGCCTTGTTCGCTCCGATAATCAATAATACAAATTCTCCAATTCCTGGTGAATCGCTCTAGACTACAGAAGATGTTGTTTTCAGTCCTTATGACCGTTGTTCCTCCCTTCTTCAGCACTACTTGAACTGGGTTGATCCATGCACTGTCTGAAATGGGGTAAATCACCCCAGTGTCTAGCCATTTTAAAACCCTTCCTACTACCTCCTTCATCACGGTTTAACCTCCTACCGCTTCCACTCGAAGGTTTATGTCCATCTTCTAGTAAAATACGACATGCACATAGAAGGATCGAATCCCTTTTACATCGCCAGAGACCATCCGAGTGCATGTTTGTGGATCTCGAAGGACCCTCAATAACTTCTCTTCTCTAGCGGCAAATAAAGATGCCGAGGATAATCACGGTAGCGTAGGATTCTACCCCCAAGGTATGCATACTTCCAAATGACTAGGTAGGTTTTGTTCCATCTCGGGGCGGTTGCTCAATCGATGGACTGGCGTGCTTTAACTCCCTTCCTCGCCCGCAGGTTCGAAGCATTTCCGTCTATCAGGTCCGAAAGAGTCCATCCATTTGACATATCTCTTCCGCGCCTCGTGCCCTCGCACTCATTCCACTAGGCTAGTTCCAAAGGGTCGCTGAGACCACTTTGCTAGACACTATAGCCTCAACCATTTCTACCATGAAGCAAGTATCACTTTCTCATTGGTGTCTCACTCGTCAAACACGCTGAACTTACTTCCTCTTCTTGTACTTCCCGCCGCCCGCCTTGTACATCAATTAATCATCGCCTCGCCGCTGCAAGAAATGGTCTTCCCAAGATTATTGGCATTTCTTTATCTTCCTCCATATCCAAAACAATGAAATCTGCTGGAAAGATAAATTTGTCGACCTTTACTAAGACATCTTCTAATATCCCTGATGCTTCAAAGATCTCTGTCAAGTAAGCCGAAGAGTGATCGTAGCCGGGCGGGCTTCCTAATCCCAAACGCTAAATGGATAAGGGCATAAGATTAATGGCTGCACTCCAAATCACATGCTGCTTTTCAAAAATGTGATTTCCAATCTGCGGCAAGGGATAGTGAAACTGCACAGGGTCCTTAAGCTTCTCGTGGCGCCTTCCTCCTCAAGGATGGCACCGCATTCCTCGCTTAAGTTCACATCGCTTCAAATCACGACCGCCTCTACGGGATAAGATGTCTTTCATGAATTTTACATAATCGGGCATCCGCTCTAGTGGCACGCAAATGGATATTGATATGCAAATTTTTTGAACACATCCATGAATTCCCGTGAATTGCTTATCCAGCTTTTATGCTTCTGAGACGCCGTGGGGTAAGGAACCGGTATAGCCGGCTCGGGCTTCGCAGTTCTCTCGACGACCGCTTTCTCCCGAGGTCATTCTTTATCTCGCAGATCATCTTTTGCTCCGGGTTTCGACACCTTCTCATTCTAATCGTTTTACGACGGTTGTAATCGTATTTCCAATTCTTTTCCCGCTTCAAAGATGACGCTTTAACATGCTCATTCTATCTCTTCTCGGGCGTTTACCTCGAATTGCTCGTAAAGAACCCGCTTGTCTTTCTGGTCAAGAATTTGCCATTCGCCCATTTCAGGCTCTCCAAATTTCTCACCGCGGCCGCTTTGATTGTTCAACTGGGTTGCTTGCTGCTGCATGTTTGCTTTAGTCTCATTCATAAAGGCAGAGTGGGAAGTTAACATCTGTGCAAGAGCTTGTTCTAAATCCAACTTTTTCTCAGAGGTTGGTTCACTATTTCGATTCGATGGCATATTGTTCTGATTATTCCGCCACCCATATCCTTGATTGTTCGACTATTCGGTTCGACTATTACGCCCACCCCTCGGGTCCCGATTCCTCGCCTGATAAATGTTTCCATACCTGGCCCTTGCCGTCAGGATTGATCTCCGATTAAACCCGGACACGCACCGGGCTTGCTCACCGTAGGGTTTCTCCTAATCGACATTCCGTGTCGCAGCGGTCCACCACAGAATCTCACATAACCCCATGGGTCAGCCTCGATCGCGCTTTAAGGCTCCTTTGCCGCCTATTTAATTGTTTAGTCACCGTACATGATTCACCATTGCTGAGGACCTCATTATTCGTGCCACCCATCGCAAGTATCGGTGTAGCTTTCTCTCTAGGCCACTGGACAGTGTTAGTCACAGATCTTCTCTAAGATTTCATAAGCTCGGTCCTGCGGTTTTCTTCACGTTGCTCCTCCACCAAGCATCAATAATTGTTCTAGTTGCATTTCGCACCATTATGGCTGGTGTGGACTTGCATCCATCCGGTCACGGCAGGGCACTTCCGCAATACCCGTGAAATTCGTCCCATGCTTCGCTGTGTTCTCCTCTAATTGTCCAAACGTATTGATCTCTTGCACAAGCCGCAATTTTCGAAGGTGGGAAGAACTCGTCAGAATTTTCAGACCAAATCATTCCACGAGGTAACGTGAATCGTGGCGATCAAGTTAGCCAATGTTTGGCCTTTATCCCCGAAAGTGAAAGTGGAACAACCGCACCTTAGAGCTTCTTCGCAACTCCGCTGTATTTGATAGTATCGCAAAACTTCGAGGAAGTTAGTCAAATGCATGTTCGGTTCTGCCGGGTAGGGTCCATGGAACAAGATATTCTGAAGCATCTGTACTGTGACTGACTTCAATTCAAAATTGTTTGCTTGAATAGGTGGTCGTCTGATAGCTGTCTGAACAACAGTTGGAGGTAATACGAACTCATCTAATAGCATGAAAGGATCATCTGGCTGTATAAACGGTCTGGGTGCTTGATTCTTCCATGATTCCTATTTCAGCTCGTGGTTCAGCTCGTTCAATGCCAAGATTTGTTCTTCCGTGTTTTCCATGACTATTGGATTTCTAACTGCTCTGCTCTTCTGCTTCGCGCACCGTAAGTCTTTCTCGCTCAGATCAAATACCAGTGTTGGTTATTTTGATCTCGATGACGCATGTACTTACCGAAACCTATACTGCAATAACACACGAGCCAACAAAACCAAAGTACCAAAGACTTGTAAAATAAACAAAAGTAAAGAAAATTTCAGAGTAATATCTATTTGCTTAATTCTCTATATCAATCTAAACCTGTCCCCGGCAACGGCGCCAAAAACTTGACAGGCGGAAATCGCGGTGTATAAAATATACGCCTATATGCGCAAGTGCACGCTTCGCCCCAAGAAGATAAATGCATCACAGATGCATATCGATCCACGCGACAGTGTATTGACTACAAAGGTTCTGCTTTTTTAGATAATATTTGAAAGATGACTCTAGGAGGGAATTCAAATATGTAAAGATTACCTAAACTATTGATTCAATTAAAGTATTGGTTTTGAAGCCTAGGGTTATATCTCCCCCTGTCACGTTCAATAGATTAATCTCTAAATATAAGCTATTATTCAAGATATTTACAATATGTCAATGGCGAGGTGGATCTTTTCTACAAGGTATCCTCTCTCAAGGTATATCCGCCTATTTCGAGAATAGAATCGGGTATATCTCTTATCCCGACCAAGATTCAAATGCATTAATGTCCTAACCCTAATTGCCACCTTCAGTTCGAATATCTTTCTATTTACCGAATCGATCGAAGTCTACTTACCCGTGATCCCTCGATCACCTCATCTCGAACTCGGATCTCCAAAGCAGTAATTATGCCAATGTTGGCCGTGACATCAACATGTACGATTAAACTACAGGCATAGAATAACAGTTACAACATATGAGAAATAACCGAATAATATAAAGTTTCAAACTTTAATCCATGAACATATGACAAGGTTCAATATAACCCAGAAATAGATCTAGAACATCTATGAATGAAAAGAAGAAATGTTTAGTAGTAAAACATGATTCTAATATCCAAAAAATAAGAAATTGCACAAACTCGCACTTCCTCAAGTCGTGTCACTCCTCGTCCGAATTCGTACTTTGTTCGTATCGCTCCCGATCTCTCCTTGATTTCGAGCCCCAATTTGCTTTTAATGATGAGGGCGATCTCGTGGCCGACGTCGCGACGCTGAGACGCCGCGACGCTTCCATTTGTCGACTTCTACATTGTCGCACCCGACGCCGCGGACATCACGCCGCGACGCGGGGGACGTCACGACGCGACGTTCCACTTTCGCTTCTCGTCTCCATTGCTCCAAAATGCTTCCAAGAGTCGCCTTTTCGCCTAATGTACTAAGATCCAAACCCGCATACACCAAATCAGGAGTCTAGCCACAAAAACTATAAAATTACTCTAAAATAAACAGGAAAATGGAAGACTGACGCGAGTATAATATGAGTGTTTTAGGCACTCATCAATCAGCCTTCTTCTAGTTCGGGGAAGAGGCAGAAGACTTCTGCTTCACAAGAGTTTCAGGATTAGGGCCAGGATTGGGCATGTGAGATGGGATCATTTCCTAGAGATGTGTGGATCCGGTGACTCAGGGACGGCCAAGTAGCCCCAAGAATGTAGAACAGAGGAGTATGATCGTTCATTCCCCACACTCCCACCGGTCGAGGAACCAGCCATTTCGGGTGCTATACAAGCACTTCCCAAAGAACACAACAGCCGAGGCCAGAGAGTGTGGGCTCTAAGTCGTGACAGATCGTTGTCAAGCAAATGCGTAGGGTGGACCTTAGGGTGGTAAACATATTGGTTGTTGATGTTAGGCTTGACATGGATGAGTCGACAAACCATCGGGGTTGTTAGTATCAGGACTCCAAACGGTTGTCATACCGCATACCCACCTTGGATTCAGCTTTACAGATTAAGGCCTTAGAGTAGCCAGTATAGATGTTCCTTCCCCTGTGTGACGAGGGTGAGAGTCGACTGATAAGCCTGGGATTATGAGCGAGACTTCCGAGATTCGCCATGGTGGACCCTGCAGATTGGGTGTCACAAAGATGACATCATTGCGTTTGTGTGCACGAACATCGCTGCCGAAGCCCGTGTGGGTGCATGGTACCGTCATTCACCACTCTTGGTGAGTGTGGGTTGAGTTTGTCTTTGGGACTACGTCCAATGAAGACTTATAGTTCGATTCAGGAAATGAAGAGTAATTAAAGTGTGTGGGGCAAAGCAAAAAAGGGGCCGTTAATCCCCTAAGGTGAGAACCCAGGAGTTAGGGTGTAAGAGACCACGGAGAATCCCCGAATTTCGTAGGGTGTAAGAGACCTTCGTGGAGATATCTGAAATTTCTCGTATGAATGTAAGAGGCCTCGGCGTGTGTCGAAGAGTTATGTCGCTCGAGATGAAAACACACGGTCATATTATCACGTAGACTTAGAGTTGGAGGATAGAGTCGAGAGTGACTCAGAGAGACGAAAAACATTACTGCCAAAGATATCACGTAGGACTTAGAGTTGAGTGATAGGAATCGGGAGTGACTCGAGATTTGGATACCCCTTCGGGAATTGTATCAGTGTCATTGAGCCGCAGGCGGTCTCTGTGACATGGATGTCGCTCATGACATTCTGACAATAAAGTCGGGACGATCCATTGATCACACGATTATGACCTTGGAAGGTCAACGCTTACATACCAAGTGTGGTTGTGTAGGGTTACATGCTGTGTGGATTATATATAAGTGTTAGAGGACACGTCGCGAAAGCATGCGCTCTTGGATCATATGTAGCCGGGAGGAGTACTTCTGGAATTTGGCCTTACAATAATAGTTATCGCGAGTATACAAATGGCACCATATGAGACATTGTATGGGGAGGCCATGTAGATTATCGCAGTGTTGGACCAGAGAGCTCCATCACGGGTCCCGATCTCGATTAAAGACACCTCCCAGAAGGTGAGCTTGATATTTACAACTCACGCTCAGCCTAAGAGCTATGTTGATGTGCGACGCCGACCCCAGAGTTCCGAGGTCAGGATCACGCTTTTCAAGGTGATGCCTAAGAGAGGATGGTCGTTCGAAGCGAGGGAAGCGACATCGCGAGGTTTATCGGGTTTTCGAGATATTCGCTGGAAGTGGATAGGCATCGTAGCAGACGGCTGGGTTTACTCGCCTAAAGATGTCGTGTCCACGAGGTATTTCACGTCTCCATGCTCTAGAAGTATATGCTAGATCCAAATTTCATGTGCTGATTAGGGACAAGATTGAGGCTCCATTACCAAATGGGACTTTCGAGGAGTGACCGCGTGCATTGATAGTCGCGATCAAAGCCTTATGATGCAAGACCATGAGGCTAGTGAGGGTGCTATGGCAAGATTCATGGAGTGGAGGAGTCAATGTGGGAGCGCGAGGACACGATTCGGGCCACCTATCCTCCTTCTTGTTTAGGGATGAAGGTACGTGGTTTAGTCGTTTAATATTTAAATGACGAGTTTACATGCATGGTATAGTGCACGTTGCATATGCATGTGTTGTGATTGTCCATAATTTCGGGACGAAATTCTTTTTAAGGGGGGAGAATGTAAGACCCGAGAAAAATTCAATTTTTTTGAAAAATGGTAAAATGGTAATTTCGGTTGAAAATCGAAAATTCTCTAGATCTCGGATGACTAAATGAATTGCACTCTAATTCTCTCGCTAAACGCCCAGTGACCCGTAAAAGTTTCGCCGACTCGGCATCGTCGAATATTTTACGAATTCTGGTGATAAACGCCGATTCGGCATAGATTTTACTTAAAAATCTCGAAGTCGTGAAATTGCTCGACGAAGTTCATTTTACAATAAAAAGTGAAATCGAAAAGAAATAAAATTTTTCGGGGCAGAAATGGACTCGAATGGGACAATAGAAATTGTTTATCCAAATGGTAATAATAATAATAATAATAATAATAATATAATAATATTATAATAATAAAAAGGGAAAATCGTGCAATGAAGAGAAGAGGGTGGCTCAATCTTCTTAGTGAAGATGTTCTCTCGTAACATTCTCTAGGCCTTGCCTTATCCTAATACGCATCCGTCACTGCTGCTAGCCACTCCCCCGTGCCGCGCCGGCCGCCGCTCTCTCGCCCTAAGATGGCCTCTCCACTTCTCAATCCTTCTTGTGAGGATGTCAGAAAGGAGGTTGTTGGATTCGTTCTCATTTCGCTATGTCGCTGCTTTGGAGAGTTCAACGATCTAGAACTTCTACTCGTAAACTCATTACTAAGAAATTGGGCTCGCTTACTCCAAGGGTTACTTTACTGTGGAACAATTGATAGTGATGCCATTGGGAGAGGAATTCACGGAGGTGAACCGGAATTTCGACTTCTAAGATTGTGATGATCTTGATGATTTTGATTTAACCACGATTAGAGATCAAGGAATTGTTATGATTGTTGGTTTTGTACCGGGATTGAAAGTTGATGCAATCCCTCTGTCATGAATCTAAGAACCTTTACATTCCCTTACCGACAAGTTTGTGATGGATATTAGGATTATTCACCGTTGTTTCTCGGTCGCACATCTCTAACCTGGAATTGTAATGTTTGTGGGTATTTGCGTGGGTCGACATGGAATCATGTTCTGATGAGATGGATTATGCCATGTCTACTTAAACCCGCCATGTCGTGCGTGGAAGGATCTGATGTTTCATGTATAGAAGTGGGGATGATCCAAGAAATATAAGCGGGAGTCTAAAGTATTATGCCGGTCGTTGTTTCAGATTTGCTAGAGACAATGAGAAGCCCAAGGTGTAGGGGGAACTCAATTCCATGTTGCTTTGTCAACCTGTCTAGAACCCGTGGTCCCACACACACAAGGCGCTCGTTAAACTCGGTATTCAACATATCCGAGTGTTCTACATGGCCTAATGTTAGTAAAGAAGGCATCAATGAGGTCCTTGATGGTCATAGAATTCTAAATGATATTTATGACAGTTTCTTTCTCATCTACGAAAATCGGACCGTTGGTGCTTTTCGGGCGAGACCGGCTGCTAAAGCTGATCTACGCGATGAGAGCCACGCGCGACACCAAAAAGTTGGAGTTTCGACAAACTCCTCGGCGTAGTGATTTATCCTACGCTTTACACTTTATTTAAGTCATATAATGTTTCGATTGATTGAGGCTCAACTGCCGCTTCGACGGCCCCAAAACTGTGGGACCGAATTGTTTGAATTTATTGAATCCAATATGTGCGTCGTAATCGTGGAGGGGTCGCTTTGAGTTTCTTTAATTTGGCATAAATTATGTTTTAAATCGTGACAGATGTGCATAGGGCCTAAATGCCGTGAAATTCGTTCACCAAGTGAACCGATGATCGGGTGATTTGTCGGCACAAGAACCCGGTGGTTTCACTGCTTCATAGAATGTTCACAAAATATTTTTATGAAATAATGGTTTGGTTGAAAGAATTCAAGTCAATTGCCGCTTAATAATTGAATTTCAAGCCAGCTAATTTTTTACATCGAACAGGAAATCACATTACATGCTTGTGTGATTTAAATTATGTGAATATATCATGATTATATTTGCATGTGTTGTATAATTATATCGAATTGGCATCATGCATTCATATGCATCGGGGGCACCCTAGATGCATGGGAGTGAGTGCATGAGGATGGTTCATTGAGAGAGTGGTTTCGGAGGGTCGACTCAATAATAATAACATCTGAGTCGATCCATTACTTATATCGAGGGTAGTCCATACAAATATCAATCGTTTAGCCACCAATCGATATACATCTGAGAGAGTCCACTAATATAACATCTGAGTCGGTCCACTACCAATACTCCGAGGGTAGTCCACTCATTAAAAACATCTTTGTTTTCAAAATAACGACAATATTCGCTTAGGCAAGCGTGAGGAGCCGATAATTTACACGACTGTTTTCAGTGTGACATTCAAGCAGACCACGCATTTACTTGAATGCGTGTTTTCTTTCTGGAGCATCGTATACGCACTTAGGTGGAGTGTAGCCCATGTAGGGTGATTCTACTACTGAGCATTAGCTCACCCAGTCGAGGGATATCATTTTTCAGGTGCAGGGAGCATACGTGTAAGACCCGAGAAAATTCCAATTTTCTTAAAAATGGGTAAAATCGTAATTTCGGTAAAAATCCGAAATTTTCTAGATCTCGGATGACGAAACGGACTTCTCCGTTGAAATCATCTCACGAATACCTCTAGCTACCACGTCGACCCCTCAAGGGGATTCGAAATGGTCGATTTCACGCTGGAGTATTAAGTGGTGCCCATTTATCACACGGCAAGCAGGAGGGGATGCCACATGGCACCATAGAAGTGTGACACTTGGCATAAAAAGGAGTGGCTCACAATTAGCCACGTGTGAGATCGATTCCACTACCACATCGTTCCACGTAGCTGACGATGTCATAAAGTGAAATTGCAAATAGTTAAATCGCACGAAAAAGTGGGAGAGCCATACAACCTGGCTCGATGGGGTGGGGAGGCATTCCTCCTTGACCGTAAGGTGAGGTGTTCTCCAAATTGGAGGAGAGAAAGAAAAAGAGAAAGGAGAAAATGAAGAGAAAGTGAAAGAGAAATGAGAATAAAGAAACAGAAAGAAAATAAAGGCAAACGTGGGAGAGGGAAAGAAATAAAGTGGCTGCTGTGGCTTGTTCTCCCATTTTTGAGAGAGAGTCCTCCTTCTCTCTAGGTTTGTAGGAGATCCTACATGATTCCTTCAAGACAAGAAGGAAGCTGTTCTAGCACCTGAGACACAACGCTGCGACCCGGCTGGAGTTTCTTCAACTTCCAAGAGTGTAGATATTTCTTCCTACTTGGTTTACTCAAATTTAAAAGGCTTTATAAATTCGTAGGGTCAAGCATGGAGGCCATGAGAGGCCATGAATACTCCAAGCCTGTAATTAAGGTGGCATGATTTCATGACCGGCCGCATGACTCCGTGGAGTTAGAGCCTTACTAGGGAACCCGAAAGCTTGCACGCTAGATTACTGAAGAGACGACAACGACTGAACCAATATGGTTCAGTGTTTCGCGGCAGGTCATGAGACTCGTCGAATCGTCCCAAGTCAGTGACCTACTGCGTGTCGACGCATGCTATTTGATGTATCGATATGTTTCACTTTGCGCAGGCTATACGTATAAATTATAATTTACCACATGAATGTGTCACGTGAAATACTCATTCATGATAACATGAGGAAAAATGTGACAAGATCATGCATTTCATACGCACCTCACATCACAAGGCCGCACTGCGCTACAGTGTAGCGCTTATTCATCAAATATGGCGAAAGTGAAGTCGTGAGTCGGAAAAACGGGACAGTTCGCGTAGATTCACGAAATACAGAACGATCAAATGATAAATTGCTACAAGCCTCGGCTTTATAAGTCAAGTAGATCCCCCCCAGTGGTGAGAAGTCCCACCCAAGCATTCACTAGACATGAACACGATGCAAGTTCGTGAAAATGTTGAAAAGGCGCAAGGGGGCTGGCCCCACTGTAAACCCTAAAATCCGTGGGCCCACAAAATAAAGGAAAATACTGTGTTTTGATAACAAAATTGAGGGTTGTCCAATGGTTAGTCGTGGTATAATACACATATGACTTGGTTTAGTCACACACTCAAGGATTCATGTGAGGAGTCTGTGACTCGTGCCAGGAGCATGAGGGGTCAGATCTCACGCACTTATATGACATTTCATATGTAAAATAATTGTACTAATGCGATTGATTGTTTATATATGCCATCAGACATGATTTTGCTTTTATAACCTCGTGAGGAAAATCTCACCGGGCTACCACTCCCGGGCCGTAGGACCCCCTTTCGTGCACGTAGACTATCCAGTGAGATGGCAATGCCAAGAGAGGTATTTGAGAAGAAAGCCAACATGTGGCTTTAATAAAATTTTTGTACTTATGTATAAATCTTTTTGTAGAACAAACATGAAAACAATGAAAATATAGTTGAGATATGTGTTTTATGAGTATGGATGTATGGGCCCCATGTGCTGGTTTTAATTACGTGTGCGTCTCGAAAAACGAGACATATAGAATTTTCACAGGTTGACGAGTAGTCAACGGGACACCCCGGATTTGGGGCGTCACAATACGAGGAGATGGCTCGTCCTAAAGGCCGAATTTGAGAAGAAAGCCGGGTTGTGGCTTTGGTTTAATTATGTATACATGTATTAGAATGTTTTTCATTTTAATATATGTTTGTATAAGGATAATTTTATTACCTTCAAACTATCAATATAGCTGGGATATTTATTTTGCGAGTATCAATGCAAAGGCCCAAGGGCCATTATTTTTACTCATTTTGACGATATAAACCCGACATGTCATAAGTTGATTGTCGGGACCCTGTGGCCATATTGAACCGCTTTCGCATGCGCCAGATTTCCGCAGCTCCCCGTACGGCATCGCCCGAGCTCGGCGGTCGCTATCCGACATCCACGAGTATTCCGCGGGTAGACGGATTGTCAACGGACACCCCGGATTTGGGGTGTCACACCAAGTCAACATGTTAACAGCTGATCAAGAATTATTCATAGAAATGATAGATCAAATTGAAGACAAAGAGACTAAAACTAAATATATATAAGAAAAGTTTTAGAACAAAATACTAAAACCAAAATTTTAAAACAATTTAGCAAATTCTTATAAAATGAAAGATATTATTCAGTATTATAAGAATCAAGAACCAACAACATTACAAGATTTGCAAATAGAGATAAAAAACATAAAAACCCAAATTGAAGAACTAAAACTTTTTACTCAAAATATAGATACCCGAATTACAAATTTAGAAAGTCAAGAAGAAACCTTAAACAATCAAACTTCTGAAGAATTAGAAACTTTTGTTAACAGCATGACAATTGTACAAAAACAAAGATGGTATACAAAAATCATATTAAAAATCAATCCTGATTTCCAGTCAACATTTATAGCTTTGATTGACTCAGGAGCTGATTTAAATTGTATACAGGAAGGATTAATTCATACTGTATATTTTGTTAAAACTTCTCAAAGACTTTCAATAGCTAGTAATGATCCATTGAAAGTTCAATACAAAATACCACAAGGTCATATTTGCAAAAAGGGTATTTGTATTAAAACTTCATTTTTACTAGTAAAAAATATGTCATCAAATTGTTTTAGGAACCCCTTTCCTAACACAACTATAACCTTTTTGTATAGATAGTCAAGGTTTAGGAACAAAATATAACAATCAAGAAATTTTATTTGAATTAATAAAAGGAATAGAAATAAAAGAAATCAATCAAGTGCAAGATTTTATAAATTTACTCCAGCAAAAACAACAACATGTAAAATTTCTTAAAAAAGAAATACAATACAAAAAGACTGAAAAAAATTTAAAATCTAAACAAATACAAGATAGGATAAACAAATTCAGCAACAAATAGAGAAAAATTTTGTTATTCTATACCAAATGCATTTTTTGAATAGAAAACAAAGACATGGCCTCAATACCACATGAAAAGATTTTAATGAAAAACAAATTCTACAAAGCAAGACCTATTCAAATGAATCCGTAACTTTTAGAATATTGCAAAAAAAGATCACCGATCTTTTTGAGCAAAAAATTGATAAGCACTCAAGTCATTCTCTTGAGTTATGCAAATTCTTTATGTACAAAAGGCCTCAGAAGTAGAAAGAGGAACTCCACATTTGGTAATAAATTATAAACCATTGAATAAGGTCTTACAGTGGATTAGGTATCCAATACCTAATAAAAAAGACTTAATCCAAAGGATTTATAATGCAACAATTTTTTCAAAATTTGACATGAAATCTGGATTTTGGCAAATTCAGATTCAACCAAAAGATAGGTACAAAAAAGCATTTACAGTTCCATTTGGACATTATGAATGGAATGTAATGCCTTTTGATCTAAAAAATGCTCCCTCTGAATTTCAAAATATGATGAATGATATCTTCAATGATTATACTAAGTTTTCTATAGTATACATTGATGATGTTCTTATATTTTCAAATTCCCTAGAAGATCATTTCAAACATCTAAAATTTTTTCAAAAAATTGTAAGAGATAATGGATTAGTTATCTCTGCAACAAAAATTAAAATCTTCCAAACAAATATTAGGTTTTTAGGATTTGATATTTATCAAGGTCAAATAAAACCTATACATAGAGCAATTGAATTTGCTAACAAATTTCATGATGAAATAAAAGACAAAACTCAGCTGCAAAGATTTTTAGGAAGCTTAAATTATGTAGCTGACTTTTATCCAAATCTTAGGATTTTAATTAAACCTTTATTTCAAAGGTTAAAGAAAAATCCTGCTCCTTGGTCAAAAGAGCATACCCAAGTTGTCAAATAGGTTAAGTCCCAAGTCAAGGAACTTCCCTGCTTAGGAATCCTACACCCAGAAATCTTTCCTATAATAGAGACAGATGCTTCAAACATAGGATATGGTGGGATATTAAAACAAGATTTTGAAAACAAAATTTCAATTGTTATATTTCACTCTGGTATATGGAGTGATCCTCAAATGAATTACTCAACGGTTAAAAAGAAATTTTAACCATTGTTTTATGTATTCAAAAATTTCAAAGTGATGTTTTTAACAAAAAATTCCTTTTAAGAGTTGATTGCAAAAGTGCAAAAGAAATTTTGCAAAAAGATGTTCAAAATTTGGTTTCAAAACAAATCTTTGCTAGATGGAAAGCAATTTTATCTGTTTTTGATTTTGAAATTGAATTTATCAAAGGATCTTCAAATGTTTTACCTAATTTCCTTTCAAGGGAATTTTTACAGGGAAAATGAGCAAACAAGACCCTATCAAACCAACTACCAAAGAATCCTATGCAATGTCCAAAGGCCAAACTTCAAATTGTTTTGAAGTATTAGGAAAATCCAAACCCAAAGTGCCAGCCTCTTCAAATCCAGTCTATATGTCAAAAGAATCAAAATTGTTGATTCGTGGATCAGAAGCGGATCATAACCGTTTCAGCGCTCATTTGAGTATCAAAAAATTTTTTCAAAAAGATAAATTTTTCATTTCAAATGATATTTCCAAAACCCGTAGATTCTATGAGTTTATACTTGTAGATACAGAATCAATCCAAGTATCTCATGTCAAGAACCCTGGGTACTGACATAGCATACTCCAAATGCAAAATTTTAAAAATCATTTCTGAAAAGGATTGGAAACAAAGTCCTTTCATTCACAAACGATTTTCTCAAAATTTTGTTCCTCAAACTTTTGATTACATTGATTACAGAGATGCATGATTTAACACTTTCTATGTTAGACCTGTTGGGTTATGGGCAGAATATCCAATCTGATTGGAACATAAATGCAGCGGAATTTAAAAAATTTTATCCCTTAACCCACCAAGGATCACATGCTTCATAAAACCAAAGGAAGGGTACTGAAACTTCTCACTCCTCTTGTAGATCGATTGGTGGTTTCCAAAGTCCGCTGCCTTGGTTTATTCGATCTTCAAAGGTGCCGCTTCTTCCTCGAAAAGCCACCACCCTCTACAAGTATCCACACACGAACAAATAATAAACGATCTTGTTGAATGCTAGTTCAAAGTTCGCTCTCTCAAAAAACGAAATTAGGTTTTCTTTCTTTCTCCGCTTTCGTTGTTCTCGCAGTAAAAGACGATTACTACAAATATATATGTCTCACATATATATATCTATATAAGTCCTGCTTAGGTTTAAGTTACAAAACTAATTTTTTATATTATTATATATTTAAAACTTTTTAAATAATAACAATTTAAATTCACAAAACATAACCGCTCAAGACATAACTGCTTTACCTAATGCAACTTTCTCAAAATTAAATTCAAATTTAAATAACAATTTAAATTCACAAAACATAACTGTTCAAGACATAACCGTTTCACAAATTTAAACTTTCTCAAAATTAAATTTGAATTTAAATAACAATTTGAACCACTAAACATAATCGTTCAAGACATAAATCGCTTTCACAAATTTAAACTTTCTCAAAATTAAATTCCGACTTAAATAACAATTAGACTGTTATTTGTAATTTAATATAATCTCATCATTTTAAATTACTACAGAGAGTGAAAGACCATAAATCAAGTATTATTCGTTTTAATAAGTGACTTATAGGTTCAATTAACATTAGCAAAGAGGCCTAAATCATATTTTGATCCTACAAGTCATAAGTAGCCTCTAGCAAGACATTATGACTACCCAAGCAAATGAAAAGCTCATGATCCGAGACAACCTTTAATATAGCTAATGACATATTCCTTTGTCTCATGATATCTTGATACAATATAAGGCATGGATAAAGCTCAACCTTATATCGCTCTATCTTCGATTACCAAACCCAATTAAACTGACTAAACAAATGACATTGATCTCCATCAACTCATTTGTTAATCGCCATGCACTTTCTCGCCTCAATTGTCGAGGGATCTGTGAGATATCTCTTATAATAAGTAGGACAAATTTCCATTTTAATCGGCTCATATCTCACTTCATAATTCTTATTATGTTTAAGTATAACCTTATAGTCATACGACAAAGACAACGTTTTGATTATATCAAACACAATATTCTTATGTTGAGAACTATAGCCATCTCAGTCAAAGGATTTAATGACACAACTATTAGAGATTAACTTATGACTTCGATCCACAGATAATCTCAAGCATGTGTCTATCCAATATTTGTTTTCACAAATAGATATAAACTTGATTTGTATCTCATACACATATTCATCCCATGAATATCAATCAAATCCTTTATACTATCTTAATTCATTGTTATTCCCATAACAATAACCGATTAGGACATTTGTAATAATTAATAATATTATTCAAGGACATTATATATAATAAACATGCAAATCATCATAATAATTAATTCTCATAAATAGTCAAAATACCATGTCCATACGATAGGCCTAGAGCACCATTACTAACAAGACCTTCTTCCCATTCATGGTTTTTTAACTGGGGAGAAAAAACTCAAAAATCTTTTCCAAACTGGTTTCAGGAATGGTGGCTCTTTTTAGGAGCTACTCAAAACATTTTTTGTCCTGAAATTAGAAAATCATTAGATTATTTCAAAGCAAACTATGAAAGCTTTTTCCTTTCAGGAAATAGTTATTCACTGTCCTTCTGCTCCCAATTTAGAATCCCTTGGATTCTTTGTTGGGATTTCACTTCCCATAATTTCCTGCCTGCTCCATTTCCCCAGCATTTGGCTAGGGATTTTAAGATAAAATGGTGGGCAGCCTTCAAAATTTCTCCAGCCCAATCTTTTGAGTCCGTTAAAGACTGGCTTGACTCTCAAAAGTCTAAGTCCAAAAAGCCCACAAAGACAAAGGTTCCTGTTTGGTCCCAACCTTTGTCAGGCCCAATCCCTTGGCCTAATACTCCGTCCAAAAAATCCTTTCCTTCAAATTCTGATTACAAAGCCTATCTCAGAAGGGCCCAAGAGCAAATTGCAGAAACCATGTCCCAACTTGCAGACTCGATGATGAGGAAGAAGACACAAACTCTCTCCGCCGTGATTTCAACAAAATGAAGACACGCTGCATAATTCCATACACCCCATACACTCCCCTCGAGCAACGGGACATCACCCAGGTCAAGCCTTTTATTTCAAAGAACTCAAAGGCTCAAAAATCTCCAAATTAAAAACTCTTCAAATTACTATTGATCGATTCATTAAAGCTTCAAAGGAAGAGATTAAACAGGGTTCCAAATGGACAGATGACTCCAAGTTTGACAAATTGACACGGCTCTCCAAGTTGATGTGATGCCCTGTCTCCCACTGCCAAAAGCAAACAAAAGAAGAAAAGAAGATTTGACAAAAGCAACCTCGCTGAAGTAGGGATGCTTCATCATCGCGCACACAACAACCGACTAAAAGGTTTCTTTTCAAAAAGCAAGATAAAATCAAGACTAAAGAGAATCTTGGTTTTCTTTCAAAGTTCACATGACTTACCGCATGACGTCAAAGCTTCTTTATTTCAAATCCACGGATTTCAAAGCTTTGGAATCCATCAAAATTCCTTTATAAGAAGGATGCTCTCGCAAATTGTGCTGTTTCTAAGAGTTATAAAATCGTATAATTTTCTCGGTAGCCTATCAACTCAGAACCCGCTCAAAGTGGGCATCGGTGGCAATCTTTCCTAAGCTCAAATCTTTCAAATATCAGAAATAATTTTCAAATAAGCTTCATTTAATCTCAAATCTCTATAATCGCTTATTTGTTTTTCTATTCAATCTTCTTTATATATTCAAAAACTTCGCAAGATATTGTACGAAACCGCAACCTCCCGAACACACAAGCTAAGTGGAGTTTAAATTGCGAAACCTCCTTTCACAACAACGCCATCGTACTATTGAAGAAATCTTGGACTGTTTTTAAGATCCTGCATAAAATTGGTATCAGAGCCATGTTCTTTCAAATTTTTGATGATATATGCTATTATACTCTATTATTTTATCACTAATTATTTAAAAACATATTTCCAACTATAATTAAATAATATATAAGCATCCAATCTTAATGTTATCAAATTTGCTTAGGTATAAAAAGTCTACGCTTCAAAATAAAAAACAAAGCGCTATACTTGTGATATTGTCAAAAAAAATGTAAACGAAAAATATGTATATAAAAGTAAAAAGAAAATAGAGTTAGTTTTAATATATAATTATTATTTATTATTTTAAACTCATTTTTTTATATTAGATAATTTTAAAAAATGAGATTTTAAATCATTTTATTTATATTTAATTTTGTAAGGTTTCTATGAAAATTATTTTTATATAATTTTTCAATAAGTAAAAACAGCCAAAATTTTCGACATCCTTTCCACGAATTCCCATTCTAAACATTATTGTTGGTGTGGAGCCCTTGCCATGTGCAAATCTGAAAAAGGCTTTCATTATTAATGCCAATAGGTGGAATAAGTTGGCATTGAAAGTAGAAAAAGTAGAAATTTGAAAATGATGTGATGTGCATGGAAAATAGAAAAGGACAAAGACTCATAACTCGAGGAATGTGGTTAGGAAATTTATTTCTTTGACTATAAATAGGGAAAACAGTATGGGAAGAGAATTTATTTTACATTGGTCATTACATTCTTAAAAAAAAATTGTTATTTTAAAAAAAAAAGAATGATTATAGAAAATAACCCTAAATTATCCCAATTACAACAAACTATGCCCAACTACCATTACAGTTAAACAAGTAAATATATATATATATATAAACAGTGATAGAACCAGAAAATAAATATAATCTAAGACAAATATTTTCAGGGGACATGGTAATAATAGCACGATGGTTAAGTATCATGTTATCTAAATAAGAGGTAAAGGGGTTGAACCATTTTATAAATATTTATTTTCTCAATTTATAAGAAAGGCATTTGCCCATTATGCCCTATGTAGCTCCGTCCCTATATATGATTGCCCTAATGTCTTCTCCCTTCCCTTCAACTCATCATCTTTCCTTTCTCTTCTAATTGTTTGATGACTCTTTACTCATTTCACGTTATAAGTGGAATACAAATTTGAGAGGGAAATATGTTAAAAATAAAATTAACTCATCAATAATATATTATTTTTTATTTACTACTATTTTTTAACTCATTAATATAAAAAATTAAATAATATATAAGTTTTCAAGAATTTTATTTATAATTAATTTTCTTTTAGATTCTTCATTAAACAATCAAATTTTAAAAAAAATTAATATTTTTTTCTTATTACTTTCCGATAACCAAATATAACCCTTAAATTTTCAAATAATAAAACAAAAATAAGGTGTATCATAAATATAAATTTTTTTCTAGAAAAATTTCAACACTAATCATTTAAAAACATTTTTCCAATTATAATTAAAGAATATGCATATAAGCATTCTATCTTAATGTTATCAAATCCTTGCTTAAAAACAAACAAAAGATTATACTTGATATATTGTTGAAAGAAAATGTAAATGAAAAAAAATAGAGAGAAAAAATAAATAAATTAATAGAAAAGGACGTGCAGGTATAAGAAGTTCATCCTATCTTTAGCATTATTATTGTTGTGTGGAGCCTTGGCATAATGGCATGTGCAGGTCGGCTTCCATTATTAATGTCAATAGGGAATAATGCTGTGGCTTTGCATTGAAAGTATAAAAAGTTGAGATTTGAAACATGATGTGATGTGCATGGAAAATAAAAAAGGACGTACACACATAACGCGAGGGATGTGGCTAGGAAATTTATTTCCCCGAACTATAAAATGGGAAAACCGTATTTGCGTGTCCATTCTCCATACTCAATAAACAAATATTATTAATATCGAAAATCGAAAGAGAATTTATTTTACATTGATCATTATACTTAGAGTTGGGAATATGGTTACAGTTCAATGAATCGACTCGAATTGACTTGATATTTTGAAAGATCGGATCATGAAATTAAGAATTATCAGTTCGCCCCGTGCATTCACGCTACTATTTCATTTGATAAGTAATTCGGCGTTTTTCGCACTTACAAAAAGCTCTTAAAAGATATTTTCACACAACGTATGTAAGTGCAACGCATTTAACGGAAAGATCCTGGAGTGATTACGACTTCATTTTTAATACTATTCTGGTGAAGAAATATAATGCTGGCCGACGCTACCAATCGAAACACTATGAAAGACTTGACAAGAATCTTCCCGAGAGTGGTATGTCGAGACCGCAGGACAAGCAAAGCATGATAACGACGTGCCTCAGGAGTGCTAGGAGTTTGGTAAGTTACGTCATCCCTACTGAAAGCAGGTGATTGAGGTCCCAATGACAAAGACGCAGAGATATCGGGCCCATCGTGACCGGCATCACGTACGGTGAGCAAGGTCATCATCCACATATGGTAGTCTTTAGTATATGACTAAGTATATTCCCTGATCGATTTGAGAGATCCCCGCGAAATCCATCATTTCGATTTGTTCAGATCTGCACGCAAGACGTAAGACAGATACTTCGACATTTGTCACAAGATACGAGCGGAATGAAGTGACTGTAGACCCCAAAAAGTAGTTTTTTTTTTTTTTTGAGCTATGGTAAAAATTCTAAATGTTATGTATACTCGTTATGGTGGAGTATGGTTCTCGGTCTAGAGAAGAGAATATTTGTTTGACGAAATCATTTTTTTTATTTATTATTATTAATTTAATTTTGGTGGAGATTGTTAAGATAAAATTGAAATAAAAAAAAATAGTCAAAAGTTGTGACATACCCCCACACACCCATTGATATGACAGCTCACTATCTTCACCTTCCTGCAATGCTGTGCCTTTAAAACACGGCGATAGCGTAGTGGGAGGTGCCCTTCGACAAGTAAGGGATTATTCTTGATAGAAAAGGGAGGAAAAAGAGAAAAAGAAAGAGGAGAAAAGAAGTAAAAAAAGGAAGGAAGAAGAGAAGGGAGGGGAGGAGATCCACAATTTGACGCCGATCACCTCATCAAACTTAATTCGACGACCTCAAATTTTGATATAACGCTTCATTCACACCAAACCATCAATGGTCTCCGGCGGAAATTTCAATGGTTGGATTCGTGAGTTCGGTTATTTTTGGAGATTTTGGAAATCGGTTTTAAAAGACGGCAGTTTCCGCTGGTAGCAGCTCTTTTTCATTGTTTACCATTGTGATCCTTCTATATTTTGGATATGTTTCAAATAATATATGAATCTAGGTCATGAATGGTGCAGATTATATTCAGAATGCATTTGAAAGTTATACTAGTTAACCAATAGTTGTTGATTTTGTTTCAATTTCGAACGATTTTAGTGTAAGATTTTGATCATTGTTTTTAACCGTCAGATTGAAATAATACATAGATCTAAGTCATGAACGGTGCAGATTATATTTGTAGATTCCATTTGAAAGTTATACTAGTTAGAACCAATAGTTGTTGATTTTGTTTCAATTTCAACGTGTAAGATTTGACTATTGTTTTTAACCGTCATATCGTTTCGAATTTGGGGTATGTTTATGATAAGACATAGATCTAGATTATAGACGGTGGAGATTGGATTTGAGTCCGAATAGTCATATTTGATGGAAGCGTAGCTATATTTCAGGGTTTTAAGATAGAAAATCGAGTTTTTATCTTCACTATCAGGATTTAAATGGTCAGATAAAACCGTGCATGGTGTGATCTATCCCGAAATTTGGAGGAGAGTTTCTTGAATTCATAAATCTTCATTATGAGCGAGTAGATTAAGTTTGATTTGAAACATTAGTGTTTTGGTCAGGGAGCAGGTTATTCGAACTAGGAGATTTTTATTTTGTTTTAGAAAATTTGTTCATTTAACGTATAGTTGATTTATACTCCTATTTTAGAAATTTGTGTAGTTAAGTTACTTAAGCCTAATAGGATCAATCTGGAGTATCATAATAAACTACCTTGGGTCCAACCCCTTGGGTCCCGACAGTAAACTTTAGAGTTGAACACAATGTCAAGCTTAAGCATATTTAGTTAGTGACTTAGGTTCAGGCAATTAATGCAAGCCCGTGAGTGAAGTGGAATTAAATTAGGCTCATTATAAATGCAGAGCGCTGTGAATTTGACCCGAGCTCACTACATGGAGTCTGTAAAATTAATTAGGTGGCAACAGTCAACTTAGGCCCATCCGCGTTTAGGACTCATCGATTAGGTCCGAATTAAGTATCAGTTAGACGTCGTTAGTTTATCTTGGCCATAGACACGTCGCATCTTGAAATTTCGTCGATTAGGTCGGTTGTGCTTAGACCGTATTTAGAAGCCCTAACATATTCAGGCTCAGCGTATTTAAATGAGTTCTAAGTGCACATTCCACTTTTAATTTTATTCATAATTTATCATTTTCTAAATAAAAAAAAAAACCAAAGTCTTCAAATCAATTTCTAAATTTTCATTTTTCCCCTAATTTTCAATTTCATTTTTTTATGTTTTTAATTTCAAAATATTTTTAATTTCTCAAAATTCAATAATCTAATTTCTAAGTCGTTTACTCATGTATTTTTATTTTATTTTTATTTATTTTTTATTTTTATTTTATTTTATTTATTTTATTATTTTATTTATTTATTATTATTTATTTTAATTTATTTTCTATTATTATTTTATTTTATTTATTTTATTTTATTTTTATTTATTTTCTCTCATTCTTCTTCAAGTTTTCAATTTTAAAATTCAATTATATAATTTTTGGAAATTTCGTTTTTAGTTTTCAATTTTCAATTTACAATTTCCCAATTTCAAAATTCAAAGTGTGTCACAATTTTCAAAATTAGAATAATACATTTTGATTTTCAATTTCTCAAAGATATAAAATATATAAGATTTACTTGAAATTCGAAACTTGTTTCAAAATATGATTCAAGAAAATTCAATGAGCTTAAGGTGTTTAGGAATTCTTGTTTCCGAGCTGTTTTTCAAATACCAGCTTCGAGGTACCGATTTGATAGGTTTTCAAAAATTGAACCGATGATTAATTATGATTGTCAAAGATCATTGCGAGGATTGTTTTGTGTGATATCCTATTCATTTTGGTGGACGGCTGGGATCTCATCTCATCAGTTCTTCAAATAATTTGATCATCATCGTCATTGATTAATATCAGATATTGCCATTGTTATTACCATTATTTATTATCTCTAAATAATGTGTTTTGGATATATGCCGAATGCTTTGTACCTCATGTTTTTATAATAAAGTATATTATTTGTTAAATCCCATTAGTTTCTACCATGCTGCGTATATTTAGCCCGCCGTGCCCGTATGGCTGTTTTTGCGCTCCCTCTTGACCGGTTAATTAAAGTATCTTTTCTAGCTATTGGCGAATCGTTTTATCAAAACCCAGATCCTCTGACTGCGTCTGCTCTGTAAATAAGTGCTTTGACCTCAGACCTGACTTTGTTTTCGAGCTTTGTCTTTGCTCGTTGAGTCATATTGGGGTTTTCTTTGTACGTTTTACTAAATAATACCAATCAGTGGAACTCAGTTTTAATGCGTTTTCTTTAACGATTGTAAATCAGTAAGTATATATTAAATATGAATAAAAATAACTCATTAGATTAGAACCGGCAAATCTGATGGGGAAAATAATGTTTTTCAGATAGTGAATGATGATCTGTACACATGTTTTTTATCTTGGTAATGTTGTTTGTGAGAGTTTGATTTTGTTTCTTTCATCTTAGTTGTTGTACCATTAATATTGGTTGGAGCGTGTGGTTGATTCTTCACATTAGCCAGTTATATGTTTGTTTCTCATGGATTCGTTATATATTCATCTTGTCCATCTTATATTTATGCTTAGATTGTGTGTAGATATGGATGATATGGCATCTTTGCATGATTTCTTGTTGCATATTTGCCACATCTCTTCTTGGCTGCATTTATGGACCCGCATTTTCACGTCGTCAGCTCGATGGCGAGACTCACTTTGTTGTTGAAAAGCCAATTTAAAAAAGCGGTTTGGAGTCGTGAAGCATTTGTGTTTTATTTTAAAGGGAAAAACAAAATAAGAAAGAAAAAAGCTACAAATATGACTCGATAAGAGAAAAATGATGCAGGGAAAATAAAGTGCAGGTTAGGATCAGGGTTACCTATCGGAAGGTACGGTAGTGGTAGCCAGCACTGCCACTTTAGTAGAGTATAAAACGTCCCATCTTAAGCGAGTTTAGGGAAAATCACGACTTTGGCTAATCGATCGATGAATCTCAAAACAAGTAATAACAATATAATAATACTTGTAGGCATATAGAAATAGATAGGCGAATAGTAAATATATGAATAAATTAGATGAGAAAAATGTATACGCGGGTGATATGTCAGCGTACTAATTAGAGACAATGTTAGTGTAATAACAAATGCCAAGTAATTGCATTTAATTGGAAATTGGTTGATTAGAGGTTAAATTGTTGTTAAAGGATACATGAGATATATCGAGGCCCTTTTAAGGCAGACATATGTCATGTAATTAGCTGTGAATCCATTTATAGGAACTATAGAATTAATCACGTGTTTGGAATTTTTTGAAAACTGATTTGAAATTAAAATTTTAAAGTTGGTAGTTTGAAATATTGAAGAATTAAAGAATTTTTAGAAAGCAATTTGGCTTGAAATTTTGAATTGAGATTTTGAAATTGGAAGCTTAAATTTTGTAAATTTGGTGGGAATTTAAAGGCTGAAATTTAGAAATTGGGATATTCGAATTTTGAAATTTGTGACACTTTAATTTTGAAATTGGGGAAATTGTAAATTTAAAATTAAAAACTAAAATGAAATTGAAAAATGAAACAGTGAATTTAAAATTGAAAACTTGAAGAAGAATGAAGAAAATAAAATAAAATAAAAGCCAAAAATAAAAATAAAATAATAAATAATAATAACAAATAAAAATAAAATAATAATAAATAAATAAAATAAAATAAAAATACATGAGAATGACTTTAGAAATTAGATTATTTGAATTTTGAATTAAAAAAAATTATTTTGAAATTAAAAACATAAAAAAATGAAATTGAAAATTGGGAAAATGAAAAAATTTAGAAATTGATTTTCTTGAAGACTTTAGTTTTTTTTTTTTTTTTTTTAAGAAAATGATAAATTATGAATAAATTAAAATTGGAGTGTGTGAATTAAGAACTTGGGCTACAAATATGTTGAGCTTTGCCATATTTGGGCTTCTAAATATGGGGTCGATTATGCAAATTGGGCCTGATGGATGGCCTTTCTAAGTATAGGATGCTTACTAAGTGGGTTGACGTAAAAGTAATATATTGGGCTAAATGGATGGGCCCCAGTCGATCCCCAGTGGATGAGTACCACAAGCTTATGGGATGATCCCCAAGGTAAATGGGTTGAATTTTGGTGATGGGTTGGACTGTGTAGTGAGAGCTTGGGTCGAATTTGGTGGGAACTACAGGTATGAGGTTGTTTCAATTTAATGGGCTGGTGATGGGCTTAGATGTGTGTTTGAACTAGTTGATGGGCTGCAAATAGCCAGTTGGAGACTTTTACAGTTAATGGGTTTGAGCGCAAGTAAATGGGTTGGACTGGGGGTTGGACCTAGGTAGTTTGTGACCTCCCGGTATTGATCATGAGCCAGGGCCAGTGGCAACTGCGCGAAATTTACAAATAGGGTATAGTGATGTATGTTAAATGTGAAATTTTCTTAGAAACAGTAAAAAACTCTCTAGTTCGAATAGCGTTCCGGACCCAAAAAACACTCTTTGTTTGAAATCAAATCCTAATCTCCACGGTTTCTGTGAAGATTGCGAACGAAGCTCTCATCTAATTTCAGGATAGATGCACCACGGGCGAGCGGGATCGGACCTCGGGTAAAAATACGGGCCGATGAAGATAAAAACTTCCGATTTTCTATCTTAAAACCGGAAGCCATAGCTCTTGTTTCCATCACCCGAAATAAGCGACTATTGGGACTCAAGAATCACGATCTCCACGGTTTCATAATCTGAATGCATGTCTTTATCGTAAGCATCACCACAGAAATTGGCAGAAACGATGTGGCCGGTTGCGCTGATCAAATCTTACACTAAATAGTTCGAAATTGAAACAAAATCAACAGCTTCTATTTAGTTCTAGCTTCAGTATAACTTTCAAATGGAATCTACAAATATAAATCTGCACCGTTCATGACTTGAATCATGTGGTATTCAATGCGCGGTTCAATAATGGTAGAAATACTTTTAGCTAAAGCCAGTTGAAATTATGAAACAAAATCAGCAACTATTGGTTCACAACTAGTATAACTTCGATGGAAACTACAAATATAATCTCTTGTGATTAAATGGCTACAAAATTTATATATTATTTCAGCATGTCAAAATATATAGAGGATCGCTTGGTTAAGCATTGAAAAGAACTCTTCTTATTGTAGACATGATGCAAGCAGATTTCAAAATGCTCCGAAAATATTTTGAACTACGAAAATCGCCATTGAAATTACCATGGAACCATTCAGTGTTTCTGGTGTTGAATAGAGGCGTTATATCAAAAATTTGAATGGGTGGCTCGGTGATCAATTAGTCGACGTGTTATTGAACTCCTGCTCCCTCCACTTATATTCTTGTTTTCACTTTTTTTATATTTTCTCTCTTATTTTTCTCTTTTTCCTCCCTTTTCTATCAAGAATCATCTCTTGCTTATCCAAGAGACTTACTCCCCTGCCTTCTCCATATGTTTAAGACTTAAGCATGGAGAAAATGGAAGAATCGAATTGCTGTATTGAAAATAATGGTGTGTGGGGACCCTATGTCCCCACTTTTTTTGTTTATTTTTATTTCAATTTTATCTTATGTCTCACCAAAATTAAAATAATAAACAATAATAATAGTAATAATAAATAAATAAAAATGATTTAGATCAAACAAATATTCTCTTCTCTAGACCGAGAACCATATACTCCATCATAACAAGTATACAAACCATTTTAAATTTTAGCAGTCCCCAAAAAAAAAAAAGCTGGCGTTTGGGGTCTACAAATATGCCCATCTTCGAAATTTTCATTTTTTTTCTTAATTTTCAATTTCATTTTTTTATGTTTTTAATTTCAAAATAATATTTTTTTAATTTCTCAAAATTCAAGTAATCTAATTTCTAAAGCCAATTTCCTCATGTATTATTTTATTTTATTTATTTATTTATTATTATTATTGTTTATTTATTTATTTTATTTATTATTATTTATTTTATTTTATTTTATTTTATTTTATTTTTCTCTCATTCTTCTTCAAAGTTTTCAATTTTTAAAATTCGATTGCCTCATTTTTCATTTTTAAAATTCAATTGCCCTCATTTTCAATTTCATTTTTTTAGTTTTCAATTTTAAATTTACATTTTTAATTTCACAAAATTCAAAGTGTCACAAATTTCAAGACCAGAACTATCTAATTTTAATTTCAATTTTCTAAATCTCAAATCTAGGTATAAAGTCGAGAACTTTACAATTTCAAAATCTCAATTCAAAATTCTTAAGCTTCAAATTCATTTCAGAATTCTTAATTTCCAAATATTTCAAACTACTAACTTTAAAATTTCAATTTCAATTCAGTTTTAAAAAATTCCAAACATGTGATTAATTCTATAGTTCCTATAAAATGGGATATTGTGGAGTTAGTTTGTGTGACATATAAATGGGCTTGGGTGGGGCCTGACATGTCATGTATCATTTTAAAAAATAATTTGACGTCTGTCACATGTAATTTCCAATTAGAAATGTGAATATTTCATTATTTGTTATTACATAACGTTATGCCACAGTGGTAGCTTTTGGATATATCACCCGGTACACATTTTCTCATCTATTTAAGCTTATTCATATATTTATTTATTCGATCTATTCATTTCATATGCACAGTGTGTTATTATATTGTTCATACTTTGTTTTGGTATCTGGGTTGATTAGCGAGTCGTATTTTTCTACAAAAACATTTGAGTTGAGATAATTTTTATGCGTGAGGGCAAAGAAGTCTTCTGACTCCTCTTGTACCTTTAGATAGGTAACACAGCCATCGAAACACAGGGGAAACTTGTTTTCCAGGACATCTTCTTATTAGGAGTCATATTTAGGGTTTTTCTTTCTTATTTTGCTTTCCTTTTTAAATAAAACCTGAATAAGTGACGGCTAAACCGTTTTTTAAATGGTTTGGCCTTGCCAGCGATCTGCCGTGGTGGGGCGCCGCGTGAAAATGCGGGTCCACAAATGGCGACTCATTGAGGATTGTGAGGTCGACTCGAATCTGGAGAATGGGGAAAATGTGAACGATTGGCGATTGATAGATACCTATTTTGTCATTTTTGTATGCCCGATTATTGGTGGCACATTTTGGGAGTTTTGATTCTTGGTGTACCTTTCATGCTTGGTTGTTGTACTAATTAATAATGGTTGGTTGGCGAGGTTGGTTTCTTACGTGTCAGTTATGTTACTTGTTTCTCATGGTTCGTTATATATTCATCTTGTCCATCTTATATTTCTGCTTAGATTGTGTGTAACGCCCCAAAAATACCCTAAAATTTTTTTATAATTATTTTATTTTATATTCGGGTATAAATTGAGCCAAACTTGGGTATTTAGGAAGTATTAAATGAATATTGATTGTTGATAAGTGATTTAAAAGAATGAACAGGAAATTTACCCGAAGTGTCAGCAAATCTGAAAATTTGTAAAAATAAGGACCTGAAAGGGTCCAAAGTAGAATGAGTTTTAAACAAGAGAATTAAATGTTAAATGATGGGAGCACGGGGAAATTTACCCCAGTGAAAAGGGCAAAATAGGAATTTTACAAAATCGGGACACAGAGTCATAAGTAATAAAGAATAATTGTTTAAGTGTGAATAATGGGAAGTGATAGTGCAAATAAGGGACTTAAGTCAAAAATGGATTAAAGACTAAAATGAATTGGAGCCAAACAAGGCCTTATGGGATTGAGTGACTTAAGTCACATTTGAGCATAGAAGAGCACATTTGTGCATTTTAACAAAACCGTATTTGAGAGCTTGGGAGAGGGGAAAACTAGGGCTTTAGAAAGAAGAAGAGAAATTGATGAGAATCTGCTTGCTCAAGTTCTAGCAAGGAATTGAAGAAAAGTGAGCCTAAGGCTCGGGAGCATCAAGGATTCAAGGTAAGAACACAAACCCTAGAATTTTCTTTTAATGATGTTTGAGTTGGGAAAACCTTAAATCATCCATGGGATTTGCTTGTGATTGGTTTAGGATGATATTAGGATGTTATTAGGAGTGATTGACATGATTTATTTTGAGTTTTGAGGTGTTTCTTGGAAGAAAATCACGAAGAGGAAATTATGGTGTTTCAGCGAGATGCTGTCAAAATTTTTCCAAACTCATGTTTTTGTTTTGGCCATAACTTGGTTACTTATTATCCTAATTGAGTGATTCAAATTGCTATACACTAGACTTATAGTAGAACAAACTCCCTGAAGTAAGTGGTACCCAATTTGATTCCAATTGACCCAGAAATTCGTTGAAGTGATGCTCTGTTTCCTGATAAATTTCTGGTTCAATTTAAAACAGTTATGTGTTTTGGAGTAGTTTTGGGTATTTAGGCCATAAGCCGAGTTTCACTCATCCTAATCGAAATGATTCCTCCAAATTTCAGAAACTGTGACTTGTGAGCACAATTTACTCAAGGAAGGTATACAAATTCAGGACGCCCCAATCCCTAAGGCCTCGCTGACTCGCCCACAACTCGCTGAATTCTACATGTCCACGCCACAGGCACGTATATGCAAAATGACCACTTGGGCCTACGCATCGTGCTCATAAAATGTATATTTTATACAAAAATGATTTTATTTACAATTGTGTTTAATTACAATTTATACAAAAATGGGTCTCTAGCCCATAATTTTATAAAATACAAGAGAGGGCCATTCGGGCCAAGCCGTTTCTAAAACCCTGATGCGTCCCATCCCTATCAAGGCCTTCCAATACCCAAAAAATGGTGTCCCACGACGTACGAGCAAAGCCCAAGAGTGGAATTTCCATCGTGGCATTCCCCACCTAAGTGCAATGCAATGGCACACCAAACATCCAACACATGCTAATATATATCACTCATGCATATATTAACAAATTTAAATTTCCATACATCATGTTATTCACTTTTATAATAATAATATAAACTTAGCCTACATGGGCTATATACAATCCGCGCTCGTCTGTAACAGCCCACACTTCACTCAAACATGTTATTTTCTCATTACAATAACACAACACCACACAAATCACACAAACAAATCATGGACTGGCCCAAAACCATTCCGTAGATGATTCACTCTGGCCCAAATCTTTGGAGTCCGAGACCACCTACCTCCAGCCCTCAACAACCTCATCCATTACAAAGCCCTTAAACAAAAGTAAAGCAAGTAGAGAAAACCCCCACTTTCTGAGTTTGCCGAAACTCCCACAACTTGGTGATTCACATCGCAGCTCTCGGTCGTGCAGACCAACTCTCACTTCATACGAATCGAGGCGACGGTCCGATCGTCATATCTTGTAGTATAGGTTTCGACTTTCTCTCTCTAAAACCAAACGAAAAATGGCTACCGGATATTTTATTTCCTTCCCCACGCTTTCTTTTTTTTCCTTTTCTTATTTCATTTCCCATTCGTTTTCTTTCTTTTTCTCTTACTTCTTCTCATCCTTCTTCTTTTTCTCTTTCATTTTCCCATTTCTCCTCCTTTTGGAGTATTCAATCAGATGGTCAAAGGAGGAAATTTCCTCCTCCTTCCTCAAGCCAAATGAGCGGCTCACCTTTTCCCTTTTTCTTTATTTCATAATTCCTTCTTTATGACATCACTCCCACTACTTCAACGCGAAACCCACGCGATCCATTTCCCACACATGGCTAATCAGGGAGCCATTCTTTCCATGCCAAGTGTCACTCTCTTGGTGTGGCATGTGGCATTCCCTAACCTTGCCATTTGTCATCCTACACCCCACGCCTCGAAAAACATGAAATCCCATCTGTCTCGGAATTCGACGAAATTCGACGTGGTAGCTAGATTTCGCGAGACGATTCCAACGGTGAAGTCCGTTTCGTCATCCGAGATCTAGAAAAATTCCGGATTTTTACCGAAATTACCATTTTACCCTCCTTTAGGGAATTTGGATTTTCTGAAGTCTCGTAACCCCAAAGCGCCCGTAAACCAAAGTGGGAGTTATGGTGCAAGAAAATCTCGCTTTCGCTTTCAGTACCAGAGCAGCTTCTCGAATGTGGCCCACTGGATCTCGAGTTTCAGATTCAAATTCGATTTATCTGTTCGTAGGAAATCTGTATAACCATAAAGAAGGGAACATTGTCAATTCCTGATGGAGCAAAGAGCCTTTTAGCCCGAGAAAAACGTAGGTACCGAGTGTTTGTCTGTTTCTGGGCTTTCATAAGATACATAATTTGTAAGCTTAAGATTCAAATGAGATTTATTCAAATTTCCTACAAATAGACTAAAGAGATATATTTTTGCAAGGATATGGTTAGGAAGATGATTGATTACAGCAGAGTACTTCTGGAAGTGAGGTGGGACCGACATCACCTCACCAAAATCTTAGTAGTCACAATGATTCCTTCTTGGTTGCCCTTCGACTGCAAACATGTGCATTGGATTGTGCCAACTATGAAGTATACTGAGTGCTCCAGATCTGCGATCAGGCTTATGTCTACTTCACTCATCAACCCTCATTCCCCCGTCTCAAAACTGCGCATACCTGCTCTGATATTCTTTCATTCCTCGTTTCAATACTTGAAATGCCTGTTCTAAATGCATGTTAGTCGTGAGCATTGAATTGAGCCTGAATGATTTCCGAAATATTTTATTGTGGGTCGTTTGCATATGAGTAATGCATGATCAGCTGAGTGCGGACCATTTATACAAATGCACATACGTGTCAGTACTTTCAGGTTATGCATTTTGAACGCTTTCATTGTAGTTAAGGCTTAGCTTCGTATTAAAAGTGATGCATCGCAGCTACACTGCAGTCACTAGCAGTAGCCGCGAACGACTGTTTTTGAGGCCCACCACAGCAGCTTCAGCCGGGACGCATCTAAATTATTTCCGACACATACCATCGCTGCCTGGGGGCCAGACCCGCATCGTGTCATGTGTCTGTTCTCAGTGTTTTGCAATCACTGTATATCTAAAGGCATTAAAGCCAGTCTCGTTGCAGCGAATCTGCATTTTGCATAATCTAGCTGAATTGCAGTACGCCTGTATCATATTTGAATTGACCAGACAGAAATATGAAAGCTGTATTTGATCCATCACCCAACCGTACCTACCTGTATATATAGCAAGAGTATATATATATAATAGCATATGTATTGGGTATTTCATTATCGATCGTTTGAAAAGTTTGACCAGTTAATTGCATTTATTTATAATGAGTCCTAAGAAACGGATTTGTATAGAATCATTGCATTTGAAATGCTTACGTACAGCTTTATTTAATGTACAGTATCAGGGATAGCATATAGTAAGTGAAGATCAGAAAGTGTTTCAGCAGTGCACTGAGATACTTCCTGCCATATATTAATATATTTGAGCATGACTTTATCTTGTATTTAAAATAGTAAAATACGAAACAATGTAGTATAATATTTTGAAAGGCATGATACCACTAAACTGTGACACCCAATTTTAAAACACATTTCATTCAAACCATTTCAAATATGCAGAAGCGTTTTTGTTCACTACGGTAGGCCCATAAACATTTAAACAATTCATTTACAAAATGGCATACCATGCCTTTCAAAATATTATACTACATTGTTTCGTATTTTACTATTTTAAAATACAAGATAAAGTCATGCTCAAAATGATATTAATGCATATGACGAAGCATACTCCTCAATTCTTTCTCAGTGACTCTGCGCTTCTCGATCTTGCCCCTTTCCTATTCACTATCTATCCCTCGGTACCTGCGCATTGGTAAAACAATACGCTAAGCATTTTCATGCTTAGTGGTTATATACAAATCCATTCTTCAGTTTCATTTAAAATAAATCATGCAATTTAACAATTCAAAACTTTCAAACCTTTATGGATGATCAATGTGAATACAATACATATACTTGTTATATATATATATATACAATCAGGTACAGTTCATTGATCATCCCAAAAATACACTTTCATATTCAATATTTCCCCACAATCTCAAATCAATTCAAATATGATCACAATTCAATTCAGCTTCAGAATTCAATCTCGCTTATGTAAATCGATTCAATATGCCCTAACGAATTTAACTCTATGTCTTCGATATACAGGATATTAGAGTTGCTTCTGCACGGCTCGCCGGCTGCAGCCTAAGATAAATGGTTTTATAACACAAGCATTTATCTGGCTAGGCTACCGACCGGTTATAAGAATTCAACATGGAACACTACTGACATACCTCCCACAGCGCTTAACGAGTGACATGACTAAAATAACTGACTTCAGAAGATCATAATTTGACTCCTTATTGGTATACCAATCTATCCTTAATACGAACTAAATCCAAGCATCCTTCTATTAAGGGCGCTCAAATCTTTTATAGCAAAGTACATAATATGTACATTTGTATAAATAGTTCACTTTCAATGGTCATGCAATTTTCATATGCAAACATTTTACAATCAAATTCTTCAAATCATTTAAAACAATTCAATATACATTTCTTATGCATTTAGAACAAGCATTTCAAATATTGAAACGAGAATAGGAAATATAGAACAAATATGCACAATTTTGAAACGAGGAATAAAAGTTAGTAGAACAAACTCAAAAAGATTGTCGTCCTTAATTCCCCGTCTCTAATCTCGACCTCAACTGACTTTCTCCCCCGTTAGCCCCTAATCCATCACACATATTTCTACAATCGAGAATAACCAAAGAAAAATCATTTGTGCATTCTAGAATTTTTGGTTAGGGTTGATGTCTACCCAATACACTTCACTTGCCAAATTTTCTTTTCTGGGGACAATTGAGTCATATTTTGCTCATACATCCTTCACGAAAATTATAGCTCTTTGAGTCTATTTTTGCAGGGAATTTTAATCATCTCATTTGAATCACCTTAAACACAAGTTATGGCATCTTTATGCCAAACTGGTCAGGTATGCCCAGCTCACTCGGGTTACCTACTGTTTTTCCTCACTTCATAGGGCTCTTAACTCCATAAATTGGTACTTGGTCCCTTCTACTAATTTGAAGCTATGGTTCTTAGGTTTCCCCTCCAATTTGAATCATCCAATTTGGATCACAAAAACTCAAGTTATGGAATTTTACATTCAGACTACTCTAATTTGCAAAACAGAAGCAGATTTTTTTCTTGCACATAGCTCCCTTTTTGAAGGATTTATGGGCACTTTGGGGTTACAATTTGTATACCCTTCCTTCAAGTAAATTATTCTCCTAGAAGTCTAGTTTACCTAGAAATTTGAACCACTTTAATTAGGGATGAGTGGAAACTCAACTTGGCGGCCTAAATACCAAAACTACTCCAAAACGCATAACTGTTTAAGAACTGGACCAGAAATTTTATCCGAAACAGAGCATCACTTCAACGAATTTCTGGGTCCACCTCGAATCCATATTTATACCCATACTTCAGGAGTTTGTTCTACTATAAGTCTAGTATACTTAGTAATTTGAATCACTCAATTAGGGATAAGAAATCTACTCAAGTTATAATAAAACAAAAACATGAGTTTGGAAAATTTTGGACAGCATCTCCTTTGAAACACCATAATTTCCTTTTCGTGATTTTCTTTCAAAACACCTCCAAACTCAAAATAAATCATGTCAATCACTCCTAATAACATCTTAATATCATCCTAAACCAATCACAAGAAAATCCCATGGATGATTTAGGTCTTCAACCTCAAACATCATTAAAAGAAAATTCTAGGGTTTGTGTTCTTACCTTGAATCACTTGTTCTCCAAGCCTTAGCCTCTTTCTTCTCTCCTTCCGCTAGAACTCGAAAGCAAACTCTCAAGATTTCTCATCAATTTCTCTTCTTCTCTAAAGCTCTAGTTTCTCTCCTCTCCCAAGCTCTCAAATATGGTTTTGTTAAAATGCACAAATGTGCTCTTCTATGCTCAAATGTGACTTAAGTCACTTAATCCCATAAGGCCTTGTTTGGCCTCCACCATTTGGTCTTTAATCCATTTTCGACTTGAGTCCCTTTATTTGCACTACTACTTCCTATCATTCACTTAAACAATTATTCTTATTACTTACGACTCTTAGGTCCCGATTTTGTAAAATTCCTATTTTGCCCCTTTTTCACTTGGTAAATTTCAGTTCTATCATTTAACATTTAATTCCCTTTCGCATTTAAAAACTCATTCTACTAATTTCTAGGTCTTTATTTTACAAATTTTCAGATTTGCCTCAACACTTGCAATTTTCTGTTCATTCTTTTTAAATCACTTATCAAATAATAATCATTATTCATTTAATACTTCCGAAATACCTAAGTTCGCTTAATTTATACCCGAATATAAATAAAAATAATTATAAAAAAATTTTAGGGTATTTCGGGGCGTTATATCGTAAGGTAGATATGATGATATTACTGGGCTTTATGATCGACCGTTGTGCATGACTACCCATCTCTTGCTTGACTGCATGTTGCTTGTCTCTATGGGACACACATTTATCCTCTTATCTCCAACTCCCTAGTCCTCTAATGACTATGTGTCTTTTGTCATAGGATTGATATTTGATCGAGACTCATTGCCTCACGCTCCGATTGAGATAATGATTAGAGGTATGTCTAATGATGTATTATTATACCTTATTTGAGATCATTCCAGAGGCGGTCGACGATTGATGCCGAGGAGTCCGATCTTGAAGTCTCAGGACAGCCTAGAGCTAGATTTCGTGATATTTGTATGGCCAAGCAGGTCGCTCTCTTTTCAGGTTGATTTAGTAGGTTTTTCTGGAGGCACCTACATATTCACTTATACACTTAGTTTATTCCTGAGTGCCGAGGAGTAAAGAGAGACTTCACCATAGCCGCCCTCGGGATGTCGAGAAGTGCATGCGAGGTGATGGCCACTCACATGGAAGCGCTCATTACTTAAGACGAGCAGGAGGCTGCGCACTCACTGGCTGCAATGACGTCCTAATAGTGGGACCCCTTCAAAACTCCATTTTAAGTACACCGACCTTATAGGTCGAGTTTAGATCTTATTGATTAGGACTCCCATCCTTCACGTGGGTGCATCCGTGAGCCTTTCAGCCTGCTTTTAATCATGATATGGATCAAAATTCTCCATCGTGGTTTCCTCTCGAGGTATACGTGAGATTGATCAGAGTAATGAAGTTTTGAAGTGGGGTAGTTTTTTGCACATACTGATGTATTTGCTTATTTCAATTTCATTATAATAACATTCTTTTTTGGGGTTCAACTCGACTCCACCTTATTTGTTTCCTTTAAGCATAATTTTTGTGATTCACCTTATACAAATTGAGACCACCTTTGTGGATCGTGCTGCGGCATTCAATTCCCACTTCCGGTGCATCTGGAGCTTTGAGGGGCCACTTTCACATGCTCGATCGAATCCTCTCTTCTTAGTCTTCTTTTCGGGAGTAATAAGAGGTTTTGCTTAAGTTTTTGATTTCGTGAAAGCGCTTAGACTTGTAATGTCTGGTTGTTTATCCTTACCGCCTTTAGTTTTTTTTTCCTCTCGTGGTCGTATCTTATCCAAATACCACGCTTTGATCACTTAAATTTTTAGATGAGAGGAGATTGAGAGCCATCGACCATGTTCAGCTCTATCGAGGAAGATGGCTCGTGCTTTCAATAGCTTGGTCAAACCTAGGCCACTACGTAGAGGGAGATCTGGCTCACAATCTTAGAGGATTAGCAGACCCCAGAGGTCTGCTCGACTGGAGTTCACCATATATCATTAGAGAGCCGACCCTGCAGGGAGCAAAGCATTTGCTGAGACGACTGGGATGGAAATCGCCCTCGTGAGCCGACTAATGTAGATCACCTAAAAGTATTACGTTCGAGACCATGGTCGTGAGGGATGGTGGCCATCAGGTTTGAAGGTTAGCCATACCTTTAGCACCCACGTTGATTTCTAGATCGCTGATGTAAACCCATCAGCCTCGCATGTGCATTATACCCTTTATTTTCGTAACCTTGCTTTACATTTTTTACACTCTGATAGAGGCCCTTGTAGGGTGTATATGTATGCTTTGCTAGGAAAGTCCAAGGTGTGAGCTGGGACTTTTAGACTCCGTCTTCTTTATCCTCAAGTATTGTCACCACATCACCTAATTCTATTATATTTCACTATCATCTCATTTTCATCTTTCTTTTATTTTCACTCATTATTTGTTTCCATTCCTCGCTTTTTCCTTACTGAGTGATGATTCTTCGCATTTTTTTTGGTACATAGAGAATAGTCATATCACCACCCCCCCCTCCCCTTTTCATTCCATCATTTGACATTGATCTCGTAGATTTTACCGAGAGTTTACCTTGGCGGGTGAGGATTCTGTTTATCCGTGCTGATCGAGGAGTTTTATTTATTTCTTATGACTTTCCCATTGGAGTTTGATTTATTGATGATCGGAGTATGCACTTTCATTCAAAACAAAAAAAAAAACAAAACAAAAAAACAAAAAGAAAAAAAAAAAGAAAAAAAAAAGGTGCAAAGATATGTTTGTCTCATATCTTACTCCATCGATTTTTTGTTGTTGGGTTCATCATTGGGGGTTTGAGTGAGATTTTTTATGAGAGATGAGTCACGTGAGAGTTCTTTGAGATCTTTTGTTCCCTGGATCATGACTGATATGTATCTGATATGAGAGTGGAGTAACCTTTTACTAGTGGTTTTCTGATCATTTGTTTTCTACCATTCTACCATCAGGATATGATCTTTCTTTATTCAGACCGATTCGTGGCCGATCATCATTCATTTTTTACTTTCTCACCGTCTTCCTTCGCTTTCTATCACATCTTCTTTCCACTTTTTGTTTTGTTTTGTTATACCCTTTATCATTTTCCAACATTGATACAGCTCGACCAGTTGTCATTTCTTTTCACCATTGACATTTCCTTTGGTTACTGTTAAGTCCATGGACTCATGGTATATTTCTCTATGCATCACATCTTATACACGAGGGTATGGGTTTGATCGTTGGGTATTTGAACCGAGTTTCCCTTCATTTCTTTCACCTTATAACCCCAACCTACGTTACGTCCCGTGTCATAAGACCACCTTGAGGTCATGAGGATCGTATGTTACCTTTCTGATAAATTCTACTTCTAGCCGGTGTCAGATTTGGTTGATATCTAGACGTCACCTTGTTTCCTCTTCTGGGTTATGCTTCTTTGATGATTGGAGGTGACTCAGTGATGGATGTAGTTGATCACCTAAATTTATGAAGGATATTTGATGCTATCTAGCTCCCTATTTTACTGTGCGCGAGCTACCATAGTGAAGCATATTTCCCCTATCATCGGGGTCCCCACCGCCTTCAGTACTATCATCGACTTACGCCTCACTCAGGATTACCGAGGCGCTTCGCATGTCAGATCAGCATATTTCCTATCATCTTTCTTTCGTGAGTCGAGATGAGTTCAGGGAAGGGTTACTTTCGAGATTGGACATCTATATTGACTAGAGCCATCACGATGGATGGTTTTCTTCTCGCGGTACCTTCTCAAGTGACTTTACATGAAGGCCGTACTAGTATATTCTCCAATTCTCGTTTGATGAGTCGGGTTTTATAAAGGAGCCTTTCCTTTCACCCTCATACGAGGATGTTTTAAGTCATCCATAGAGTATTTCGAGATGTCATTTATTTTGATAGGTGTTTTCTGGCTTGATAATTTGTGATGATGTGGTATTGCTTGATAAGATTGCACGACTCCTCAGACACGAGGCATATTTCCTACACAGACGTTGCTCATTTTGATTTCTACGATTCGTACATTTGCAGTCGTGTTCGCAGCATGCACGCTTGTAGTTACCATTGCTCAAGAGCTTATGATCGATCAAAGGTCAGGTATCACATTCTCCTTTACTACGATTATGCATATACCGGCTCAAATTTTTAGAGCATGACGCTCGTAGTCAAGATCTCGTGAGCAGAGTATGCCTCAGCCCATTATTTTTCGTAGCCACTGTCAGAGCATGTGACGCTCGTAGTCATTGCCTGCAGCTTATGATTGATCGTGGGTCGTGGTATCACATTCTCCTTTACGATCGACACATATATACCGATTCAACCTTTAAGAGCATCGACGCTCAGAGTCACATCTGCAGGCAGGTGCTCGCAGCCATTATTTTTCGTAGCCGCATTCGCGAGCATGTAGACGCCCGTAACTTTATGATCGGGACGTGGGCTCATAGGCGACGATCCCTCCTTCACTACGAATATGTGACGTCAGAGTCGCGCTCGCAGGCAGAACGCCAGTCGGCAGATTCAGTGCAGGCGCCCGTAGCCATTATTTTTCAGAGTCAACATTCAGAGCATAGACATTTAGAGTCAACGTTCAGAGCTTATGATTGATCAGGGGTTTGTGTATCACGTTCTCCTTCACGACCGACATTCAAAGTCAGCTCGTGAAAGATGTATCGCCCGTGAGTCGATCTGCAGCATGTATCGCTCGTGAGTCAAGATTCAGAGTGCAGGCGTTCGTAGCCATTATTTTTCTCGTGAGTCGCGATTCGGGAGCATAGACGCTCGCAGCCAGCCGCTCGCAGCTATGATCGATCGTGGCTCAGGTATCACATTCCTCCTCTCACCCACCGAATATAGACATTCCGTATCAGCCAAAGCATAGACGATCGCAGCCAAGATCTGCAGAAAGCATGAATGCTAGAGTCAATATCCAGAGTAAGAGGCGTCGTGAGCCACATTTTCGTAGTCGCATCTCGCAGCATGACGCTCAAAGTCGCCGCCGCTCGTGAGCCGTGATCGACCGTGCGGGCCTGTGTATCACATTCTCCTTCACTACCGATTATGACATCCGTAGTCACGTCAGAGCATGACGTCGTAGGCCGCATCTAGAGTATGTAAGCTTTCAGAGTCGCATTCGCAGCATAGACGCTCAAAGTCACCGTCAGAGCTTGTGATCGATCAAGGGCTCAGGTATCACATTATCCTTCACCTACCGACATGTATCGCCAGAGTCGGCTGCCAGTATAGACATTCAAAGCCGGCCGCTCAAAGCATGTAGACGGTCGTGAGTCGGCTGCCTGTGCCATAGACATAAAGAGTCAACGCTCAAAGCATAGAGATGTAGAGTCATTGCTCAAAGCATGTATTATCCGTGAGTCAACGCTCAGAGCATAAACGCTCGTAGTTAGCGCCCGCAGCATGTATATTCTCGCAGTCATCGATCCCCTTATCTGGGCTCATCTTCTTTGTTAGCTAGTTTCGTTGCTTTTAATTTGACCTATAGAATCGTTATTTCCCTAGTTTTGCTTCTATAACTTTTCTTTTAGGTTTAGTGTCTAGAATCTTTCCTCTTCCGCTACTTGGTATAGCCCTTTGAACCCATAACATATTTTGACTATATCAGGATACCTCTATGCTTCACGCGCCTCATTTCAGGTAAAGATGTGACCCTCGAGTGTTTGTTTTCATGCCTTTTGCGGTTCGACTCTTACTTGACTCTGACATTGGTTCTCGCCACTTTCGGGAGACCATTCGGGGGAGAGCCTGACTTTTACAAAGGTGACTTTCGTAGCCTGTGACATTTGCTTTTGTCGCTTGTTTTCAAGTGTTTTTGTATCCCTTCCTACTTTCTTTGGGTTTAACTGAAATGCTATTCTTTCGTGGACACTTTTACAACTTTATCTTCGATAGCCCATCTCGCACTCCACCGCTTACACTTCACTTCATTTCCTCATCGCATATCTGCTACACTCATAAACTCTATCGGTTATGATATACGGTGTAATTCCAAAGCAGCTTTTTTTTTGTTTTTTTGTTTCGGGGCTATGGTAAAAATTCTAAATGTCTCAGATAATTGCTATGGTGGAGCATAGTTCTCTGCCTGTAGAAGATAATATTTGTTTGACGAAATCATTTTTTATTTATTTATTATTATTATTATTATTATTTTAATTTTGGTGGAGATTGTTAATATAAAATTGAAATAAAAAAATACTGTGCTTAATATTAGGGTCCCCCACACACCCATCAGTTACCTAATTTTCACTTCCCAATGCTTTAAGCCTTAAAACATGCATGGAGAAGTGTAGGGAGGTGCCCTTCGATAAGTAAGGGATGATTCTCTGGAGAAAAGTGAGGAAAAAGAGTAAAAGAAAAGAGTGAGAAAAAGAAGAAAAAAAAAGCGAAGGAAGAAGAGAAGGGAGGGAGGAGATCCAAGGAATTTCCATGTCAATCTACCATCAAAACTGGAGCCGATCGATTCTTCAAATTTTGATATAACGGCTTCTATTCAACAATTTAAACACCGAACGGTTCCGGCTAAATTTCAATGGTTGGATTTTCGTAGTTCAAGTTATTTCGAGATTTTGAAATCGGGTTTTTAAGACGGCAAGTTCAAGGTAAGAGTTTGTTTTCACTTGTTTAACCTAGATCCTTCTTATATTTCAGATATGTTTGAAATAATATATGTATCTAGGCCATGAATCTATAGATTATATTCGTAGTTTCCATTTGAAAGTTATACTAGTTAGAACCAGTTGTTGATTTTGTTTCAATTTCGAACGATTTTAGTGTAAGGTGATTTTTGATCATTGTTTAAATCACAAATCGTTTCTATATTTTGGATATGTTTGAAATACAATACATGTATCTAGGTCATGAACGGTGCAGATTATATTTGTAGATTCCATTTGAAAGTTATACTAGTTGTGAACCAATAGTTGCTGATTTTGTTTCACTCTCGAATCCATTTTAGTGTAAGATTTTGATCATTGTTTCTACTGTTGTGATCGCTCAATTTTTGGGGTATGTTTATGATAAGGCATAGATCTAGATTATGAACGGTGGAGATTGATTTTGAGTCCCGAATATAATATTTCAGTATGGAACAAAGAGGGCTATATTTCCGGGTTTTAAGATAGAAAATCGAAGTTTTTCTCTTCACTGTCCAGATTTCATCAGAGGTCCAATTCCGCTTCGTTTGTGGTGTGATCTATCTGAAATTTGGAGGAGAGTTTCTTAATTCATAAATCTTCATTGTGAACGGTGGAGATTAGGATTTGATTTCAAAATAGTAGCGTTTTTGGTCCGGGAATAGTTATTCGAACTAGGAGATTTTTTTATTTTGTTTTAAGAAAATTTGTTACATTTAACATATGATTGATTTATACTCCTATTTAGAAATTTGTGTAGTTAAGTTACTTAAGCCTAATAGGATCAATACCGATAGCATAAACTACCTTAGGTCCAACCTCTTAGGTCCAACCCATTTACTTTAGGTTCAAACCTATTAATCAAAGCCCAACATATTTAGGTCCATCAACTTAGGTTCAAACCCATTAATATAAGCCCATCAAATTAGGCCCATTAAATTAGGCTCAACCTCATACCTAGAAGCCCACCAAATTTGACCCAAGCTCACTACATAGGTCAAACCCATTAACTTAGGCCCATCCCATATTTGCATTCATCCAATTTGGGGACGAATTGTGCCCATCCATTTGGAAAGTTTCACATTAGCCTTTACGCCCAACCCACTTGCATACATCCTATACTTGGGGAGGCCATCCACCAGCCAATTTATTAACTTGTAATTTATATTTGTAGTTCTTAACATAATAAGCCAACATATTTAAAAGTCCAAGTTCTTTAGCTGGTCACATTCCACTTTTAATTTATTCATAATTTATCATTTTCTAAAAAAAAAAAAAACCAAAGTCTTCAAAAATCAATTTCTAAATTTTCATTTTTTTCCTAATTTTCAATTTCATTTTTTTTTATGTTTTTAATTTCAAAATAATATTTTTTTAATTTCTCAAAATTCAAATAATCTAATTTCTAAAGCTTCTCATGTATTTTTTTATTTTATTTATTTATTTTATTTATTTGTTATTATTATTTTATTTTATTTTATTTTATTTTTATTTTCTCTCATTCTTCTTCAAGTTTTCAATTTTAAAATTCAATTGCCTCATTTTTCAAATTCATTTTTTTAGTTTCCAATTTTAAATTTATAATTTACCAATTTCAAAATTCAAAGTGTCACAAATTTCAAAATTCGAATATCCCAATTTCTAAATTTCAAATTTCTAAATCTCAAATCTCAAATTTACAAAATTCAAGCTTCCAATTTCAAAATCTCAATTCAAAATTCTTAAGCTTCAAATTCATTTCAGAATTCTTAATTTCCAATATTTCAAACTATTAACTTCAAAATTTCAATTTCAAATCAAGCCAAAAATTCCAAACACGCTGACACTGAGGCCTTATAAATGATTCAGAGCCAATTCACACAAAGGTTATAAACGCGCGGCCCGACATCTCATGCATCCTTAACAAATAATTCGAATTTAACTGCTACCAATTTCCAATTAAATGCGAACATTTCATACTATATTACACTAACATCAGTTCTGCACTGGGGCAAATGCTTGATATATATCACCCATGTACACATTTTTCTCATCTAATTTCGCTTATTCATATATTTATTTATTCGTCTATTCATTTCTATATGCCTAGTGTGTTATTATATTGTTATTACTTGTTTTTGGTATCTACTGATCGACAATTAAAAGTCGTGATTTTCCTAAACTTGTTTAGTGTAGATCGCTTTTATAAGGGCTTAAAGGGGTGCCAGTACGACTACCACCGTACCTTCCGATAGGTAACCCGACTCTCCGAACCTGTGACTTTGTTTTCCTGCATTTGTCTTTTCTTATCGTGAGTCATATTTGTGAGTTTTTTCTTTCTTTATTTTGTTTTTTCCTTTAAAATAAAACACAAATAAGTTTCGCGACTCCAAACGCTTTAAATGGTTTTTCAACAACAAAAAGCAAGTCTCACATCGGTCAGGACGCACGCGTGAAAATGCGAGTCCACAAATGACATCGCCGAGATTTCGGTTTGATGGTGTCTCAATGTGTCAGATAAAGGTCGAGCACTATAAGCTAAACAGGCTACTCCAGCCTTGAGGTAGCCGAGCGGAAGTGGAGCATGTCATGATGAATTCATGAATTCACTTGCCACCAACACATCGGAGGCATGATGCAAGATGAGTTATGGACCTGGCCACTAAGTCAACACACTTTCTTAGCTGCAAAATGACCTTCACACTGAGGAATTCTACTCCACTGTATATCTCGTGAGATCGTCTCTGGTTACATGGAGGTCAATTTCATCGTATCTGACAGTGGATCCTGTGTTTACAATACACTTTTGGAAGAGTTCCAAAAGGCTAAGGGGACACAGCTGACGATGAGCACAATGTTTCATCCCTAGACAGATAGTCAGTCGAAGAGGACCATACTGTGCTCTTAGAGACATGTCATGGTACGCGCCCTTGATCTTAAGGGTGGTCGGATGAGAACTTACCCCAGCTCTGACCGCCTACAACAACAACTAACAGCGAAGATCTCGACGACATCCCCATTGATGTCTTCTTATACTGGAGGCCAGCACTGATCCTGATTTGTTGACGCAGTGGGAGAGCACTCATCACCGGGGTCCGTGATCCGATTCGGCACACCTCTGAGAAGGTGCATTTGACTCAAAAGTGTCTTCTCACCGCTCAGATCCGACATAAGAGCTACACCGACAAACGACGTCGACCTCTAGAGTTCGAGGTGGGTGATCACGTCTTCTTGAAGGTGATGCCTAAGAGAGGAGTTGTCACACCCCGATTCCCGATCCGACCCGATTGGCGGATCCGAATCGAGTTCGGGGTGCGAGAACATAAACTGGGACTCTTTACTTGATTTTTTTAAAGTTCGACTCAGAATTGCGGTACGGCCCACATCTTATAAATGTAATCAAAATATCATATACATATCAAAAAGAACTACTAACGGAGTGGTGTCCATCAAAATCTATACATTTACCGAGTCCCATTTACAAATACAAAACTGCATTTTACATTTACAAATCGTAGCTACGAACCCACCGTGATGAACCCCTACTAGTATGCCGGGCCTACCTGTATGCAAAGCCACGGCCTTCACCTACACTCCGATTAAAAACCCGTGCTAAGTTTTATGCTTAGTGGGGAAACATATGTCTTATGCATATACAATATTTAAAAAGCATAAACAATAATGTATATCGTAATTTTCATGCATTCATATAATGAACTTATACAATTACTTATGCTTATACAGACTTATACTTATAGCATTCGAATCTTATACTTATAGCAGACTTATTCTTATTCGGAACTTATACTTATAACATTCTGATCTTATACTTACTCAGATCTTACACTCATGATTTAATTTGTTCTTATTCCTAATCCTCCTGTAGAATACATATTTATTCGCATTCCCTTATATACTGCACTCGATATTATACAGAAGGCTGGGACTTATACTTATCACGTACTCATACTTCATCTATCATATACCTGTCTGTAGCTCTCATAGGAGTTACTGTAGTTTATACTTATACGGCAGATACTTATACACGCTCCCGGGTACTTATATCTATCTCAGATCTCCCGAGGGAGCCAATGGTGAACTATGCTTTATGCAGGCATCTTCTTAGGTACTACAAAGCTTATACCGTGACGCCCCCAAAACTCCGTGGGTCCGTCGACTCCCGTCAACCTCATGAGTCACTGGGTGAATGCTCCGGGGTGGACCGACATTTCTCACGGTAACGGCAGTCTCCTCAGACGGAGCTCTACTCCAAATACAAAACCCGCATATACCGTCCCAAACAAGGCAATATATCCAATCACACAAGTAATACTCTACCACTGGGGCCTACAAATCCATACTCATAATACATACTAACTATGAATCCAACTATATACCAAATAGTTACAAGAGTTACAACATTTTCACTTATACAATACATATATTAAAAATTCAGACATTCTCAATACATGTATATACCATCAACCAAAGCCACAACCCGCTTCTTCTATCCTCAATCCCTGGGACGAGCCTCCCCGCACGCTCCCGTACCAGAAATAATATCCCGATTGCAGTGAGCTAATGCTCAAGAGTGGAATCGCCCTGCTCGGCCACTTCTCCACCCAAGTCAGCTGTTCCAAAATAAACATACATCTCAAGCAAATGCATGATCCTACCTAATGTCTACATGACTAACTCGCATCCCGAGTCCTCATCGACTTCTCTCTACACTCCTCGCCTAAGCCTCGTATGAGAATTATTGTTTTGTTAGTGGACAACCCTCCGATGTATATATATCAATCGGCTGCCTCCGACTGATTTATTATTTGTCTGCGGATCCACCTCCGATGAATATCAATCAGCCGCCTCCGACGACATATTTTTTAATTGACTACCTCCGATAATTAATATTTTTAGACAACCCTCCAAACCATTCACTTGGGACCACCTCATGCATTCACTCCTATCATCCTAGGCCCTGGAAATAAGATACTGGAATGCATGATGTCAATTCCATTACAGTCTATGTCACATGTAAATATATAAACATGCATATATTCACATAAAAATTAAATCACACAATCATGTTATGTAATTTCTCATTTCATCACATCAAAATTAGCTCACGTGGGCTAATGATCAAACACGAAAGAATTCTAATTAATTACTCCTACTAAACATATTAATTCACAAAAATTATTTTTAAGAACATCAGTTTCGGAATAGTGAAACCCTCCGCTACTATTCCCTAAAACTGACAAATCATCTGGGCTCACTTAGTGAACCCTGCTTCACCCGCCATTACCGTCCTATACATACCAAAACACCAATTAATACATAAATCAACACAATAATTAACCCAACAGCCTCACCCACTGACCGCGTAAATCCGGGCCTCTAAAAAATTACAATAATTCCGGCCCCAAGTTCAATCGATCAAACCGCCGTTCAAGGCCCCCAATCCAAACAACATTGAAAAACACTTAAATGAAGTGTAAAACCCAAGTAAAGGAGAAACCCCTTAACCCAAGGAGCTCATAAACTCCCTAAATCCTGGCATTCACGCTGCCCCCTCTCCACGTAGAGCAGCCTTCCTTCTGTCCCGAAGATCATTGACGGCCGGATCGTCCTCGAATTTTAGAGAGAAGTTTCTCTCTCTCTCTAAAAATATCACAAACCAGCTCAGATTTTTCTCTCCTCCCCGCCTACCGCCCATTTCACGCTTTGCTTCTATTTCACTTTGGAGAAGAAGAGTAATCGTAGCTCTGGCCCTTAGTTCATTTTAATCAATTTAATTCAATTAATTCCTTCTTTCTCCGCTTTGACATCTCATTTATCTCTACTGGCCCATTTCCATCATTTACTCATGCCACTTACGGCACATGAGTACGTGTTATACGTGACTTCCTCAGAAGATCGAAATGCTTACTTCACACTCGAAACGCGACGTCAAAACGTGTAAATCTGACCGTCTCTGACCGACAAAATTTTACGTGCTACCTTATATTTCATGGTGACGCATTCCAACTATGGAAATCCGTTTCATCATCCAAGATCTAGAGAATAAATTACAGATTTTTAACCGAAATTACAATTTTGTAACCGAAATTACGATTTTACCCTTTTCCTAGAAATTGGAATTTCTCGGGTCTTACATTCTCTCCTCCTTAAAAGGAATTTCACTCCCGAATCTCGTAGACAATTACAATCAATCACATGTGCATATAAACAATATTTAAATCTTAAACGACTAAATCACGACCTTCCATCCCTAAACAAGAAGGGATAGGTGGCCCGCACGTGTCCCGTCCCACGCGACCTCCACCCATGCTGGCCTCCATAAGACCCTCATTCACTCACCTGGCCTCAAGGCTGCAAACCCGATCACGGCTATCAACAATACACACCGGTCCCTCCTCAAGGTCACATTCAAGGCCAACCTCAATCCGGGTCCCCAATCCATACGAAATGATCTCGGGAGTATATTTCTCCTGAGCATGGAGACATGAAATACCTCGTGACACCTGACATGCTGGGTGGTAAAGCCAACCAAGACACTACTGCCTATCCTCCAAAGAGATCTCGAAAGGCCCAATAACTCTCGCAATAGCTTCCCGTCGAACCTCGACTCACTCCTCTCTTAGCATCACCTTCAAGAAGATACGATCCCCAACCTCGAACCCTGCGGCACGGCCGCACATCCGCATAACTCTTCGCCGACTCGAGCCGCGGAGAAGACGCCGTCAGATCGCTCACCTTCCTGAGGTGTCTCTAATCGATCGTGACTGTACGATGGAGCTCTCTCCCACCCTATCCAACATAATAAGGATTCACACGGCCTCCCATACAATGCCCCATACGGCACATCCGTATACTCCTCGTCGGTAACTATTGTTGCAGCGAATCCACTATGGCAAATGTGCTCCTCCCACCGCCCTTACGATCCAGACGCATGCCCTCGTAGCTTTGTCTCACCAGATATCCTCTCGTAATCGACCATCCGTCTCGAGGGTGGAACGCCGCACTCATCGTCACCGTGTGCCCACAAATTCGAAACTCTTCCAAAAGCGTTGCCGTGAACTCCGGGGTCCCTATCCGACACTATGGATACCGGGCACTCCATATAGCCTAATTACTTCGAATGTATAACCCAAGAAAATCTCCGCGCGGCGTCATCCGCACGGCTAAATGCGCCGACTTCGCGGAGCCGGCCCACCATCACCCATACCGTGTCATGCTTCACGCATCCGTGGCAAACGGGTCACAAAGTCCATCGTGACGCGCTCCCACTTCCACACCCACCTCCAATGGCCGGCGAAGCCCCGCTGGCTTCTCGTGCTCGCCCCACCTCACGACACGTGAGACATCGGCCGAACAAAGTCCCCTACGCGTCTCTTCATCCCACTCCACAGCATCGCAACGAAGATCCCGCGCGTCACCGTGCCACCGATTTGACGGCAAATCGAGAGCAAAGGAAACTCCCCGAATCTCCTCTCTCAAATCGGACACCGGGGGGGACCACTACCGTCCCCTACACGAAGACTACCGTGAATACCAGCCCCTCGTCACCCGTACTGACCGCACTCCTGGCCCCCGATGGACACTCATCTCCGTCCCGCCACTGGGGGGACTCAATCACTCGCTAAATGCAGACTTCCGCAGCCACTAAACTCCCAAGGTGCCCCGAGTCCGTCACAGATCAGCCCAAACCGTCCTACGCCCTCGAGGATCCGCCCCACTCCCGAGAAGCTATACTAGCTAACGCTCCTCATGACTTCCGACCGGTGCGCATCAGCCACTCATACTGGGCTTTACCGAGATGGTAATGCAAAGCGTAAGTCATAATCATCTAGAATCCCATCCATCTCAAGGCCGCCTCACAGGTCCCGGGCCGCTGAAAATATACTTCGGGCGATTTTCCGAGCACACCTCGAACTCCTCGCCATATAAGGCAAAGGGCTCAAATCTCAAGGCGAAGACTATGGCCGCCAACCCATGTCGCAAAGGGTAATCTCGGGTCGTGATTCTTCAACCGACGAGAACCATAAGCTACTACTCCTTCCTGACTACATCAAAACACATCCCAATCCGCCTCGAGGCATCAACACATCGTGTACCCCTGTCCCCCGTCCGGATTATCAAGATGGGAGCCGGCGTAAGTCTCCTTCAACTCCCCGGAATTCCTCAGACGGCCATCCCACTCAAACTCTCGACCTCCTTCCGGTCAACCTAGTCATAGCCGCGATCCCGGAGAAATCCCTCAATGAATCTCCCGTAATACCCAAACTAATCCCAAGAAAACTACGTATTCGAAGACCGACTTCCGGCCTTTCCCAACACATCACTACCCCTCTTGATGCCGAAGCACCACGCCAGTCTCTAAAAATCTCACCCTCAAGAAGTCAACCTCGCAAGACTTACATCGAGCTTCGCGCATGCTCGATGGTCTCTCAACAATCAGAACGATCCTCAAGGATAATTTATGTTCCCACTGACCGAGTAGATCAAGATCATCAACAAGACCACGAATAAAACCGCGACTAAATTAGGTCAGAATGTCATCGTCAATATCCTACGACGATCCATAATGTCAGCCGGGCACATCGGCCAATCCGAAGGGCATCACCGTGAACTCAAAGTACCCATAACGCTGGCCCTAAACGCCTAGTGGGATGATTCATCTCTAACCTCAACCGATGGTAATCAGCTGCAAGGTCTATCTTGAGTAGACTCGCGGCCTTCAACTGACAACAAATCGGTCAACTTTCTGCAATGTGGGTACCGATTCTTGATCGTGAACTCCCGTTCAACCCGTTTGGTGAATCAATGCACACAGTCGAAGGGTCTTGTCCTTCTTCTTCGCAAATAGAACCAGAGCGCCCCAGGGTGAAGTGCTCGCTTAATGAACCCTCATTCAATAGTCTCTGTGAATCGACTGAAGTTCCTCGCGAATCAATCAGGTGCCATCCTATGCGGAGTCATAGATGGGTGAAATACTAGGGCATAACTCGACATCGGCTCACACCTCTGAGGTAGTCCGTAGCTCATTCAGAAAACATCCATACCGCAGAATTACCCGAGGTAGACGGCATCAGGTCTCTCCGTCTCTAGCTGCAAGGCTCAAGCAACCTAATCCGTTAATCGCCTCTCGACACTGGATCAGAGATAATCGCCTAGGGCAAAATGTCATGTTTGTCCCTCTCGAATACCACACGAGTACTGGGCCTCATGTGGTAGCAGAACTTCCTACGCCATAATCGAGCACTAACCCCAGAGCCGTTTGCAAACAATCCATCCCTGTGATGAGACATCGAACTCTGACATGTCCATGATCCTCAGGTCCACTGTGAGTAGAGTCCCCAAGATCTCCAGCTCGCAACCTCGACATATCATCCTTATTCTCACCCTAATCTCTAGGGGAAAACTCACCTACAAAGGCTCCTCTAAGGCTCCTGTGAGGTCCTCGCCTACTTCCACCACAGATTTTAACACTCTCTAGCCGACCACACTGAACTGATCCCCAAGGAAATGCAGGTACTCTTATAACTCCTAAACATTCTTCTCTATTAATCAGATGAACCAATGGTCTACCACTAATTCTGATCTCCTCCCGTGAACGCCTGAGGATGATGCTCTAAACTTCCTCGGAGATTAATATCTCCTGCCCACCCGCTATACTAGCCTGCCGATAGCGTACCGCCGTAATATCAAGTAGCCCCGCAAAGCCGTCGATCAAACACTAGTGGTGCCTGACCAATACCCCGTGGACGCCCTCTATGTCCTCGCCCTCGACTGGCCATCTACACAGTTCAATGGCAAGTTAAATCTCAATACAGATTCTCAAGGCATAAACACAAATTTCACACACTATTCATACACATAAATCGCAGAGGTTTCCATTATCTCAGATTTAAGGCAGAATGCAAGGCAATCGACAGCGATTAAAGGCTTTATCAACAAAAATTTCATTTTTGAAAATTTTATTTTATTTTTTGAAAATTTTGTCTAAATTTTTTTTATTTGATTTTTTTTTTTCAAAAATAATATTTTATTTATTTATTTATTTATTTATTTATTTTTAAAAATTCCCAAAATTGACTCCAAGAATAAGATCGAGTAGAAACTCGGGTCAAACAGCTGATGCACTGAGCTACATCATCGGGGCTCCAGAGCACGCCTGTGCTCGCGCCCCAGCCCGCCCCTCACGCCGCGCCTACCGCTGGCAAGACTCCTGCACTCTGCCGCACCCGCACGCCCCTGCCGCCTGCGGGCCGCCGCGCCTAGCGTCGCCCCGCCTCGCAAGACTCGCCTGGGGGCATGTCCGGGCTTCGCCGCCCGCGCCCCACACTGGCGCCGGCACGCATGCCCGAGCGCCGTGCGCCACCGCAGCCCCGCCCAGCCGCTCAAATGGGCAAAGAGTCCATTTCGGGGCCAGATTTTTTTTCCCCTCATTTCCAAAGAGCCTCAGTTACTCCATACATGCGCTGTTTTTAAATAATGAATTTCTACACTAATAATTTTGCTGAGTTCACTTTAAATTTATTTAGAATTTTATTTCATTGTCCTTAAACCAAATAATTTTTGTAAAATTTATTTCTTTATTTCCTTAACTTTGACATTAATTAAATCTCCCTAACCCGTTGATCCAACACCAAACCCAATGTTTAACCTTAAAATTTTATTAAAATCTCATTATCCTACAAACCAAATAAATGGATTACAATTTATTTCATTTCTCCGGCTTGGCTAAGACCGTGGTAAACTCCGAAGATTTGTTTCACTGAGGTCAAAGGCGAATCACCCAAGCACCTAAACATCATAAACACATCACAAACCATGTTATAAACATCATTCGCATAACATACAACTCATGTTATTCACGTAATCACACATCAAACACTCATGCATGCAAAGGCTGTTCTATTCCTGATTTTTAGGTGATCTGCATCATTCTCAACATCGAACCACACTTTATGTGATGTTTTATACCAAAAAGATCATGGCCTAAAGCCCAATTCCTCAAGCCCTCAGGTAGAGTCAGATACCCAGGCTCAGGCTACCAAGTCGTGACGCCCCAAACCCTGGGTCCATCAACACCCTTCAATCTCTAGAAACACTCATGAATGCCTGGTGACCTGGATATTTCATCAAAATTCGGGGCAGTAGTCTCCTGTACTGGGAGCTTTACCCAAATACAAACTCCGTATATAATTGTCTCCAAATGCTGCAATATATCCAATATATCCACCACCAGAATAATGGCACCATCAAATACAAACGATATCATAATACATACTAACTATGAATCCAATCATATACCAAAATAGTTACAAGAGTTACAATATTTTCACTTTATACAACAGATATTAAAATAGACATTTCCACATATGTATATCATCATATCAACTGCCTACAACCCTGCTTTCTTTCTCTAATCCTCAATCCCTAGACGAGCCATCCGCACGTCCCGTACCGTGAAAAAGATCCTCTGCAGGCAGAGCCACTGCTCCGCAGTGAATCACCGCGGGGCTACCCACCCAAGCAATGTAATGTTCCAAAACAAACATACATCTGTGCCAAACGACGATCCTACTCGAACGCCTACACGACTCAACTCAAACCTAGTCCCTCACCGACTCTCCTCACACCTCGCCTGCCCCGTGAACAGAATTCATCAAGCCATAGCTGACAACCTCCTCACGATATATATCAATCAACGTCCCATCATCGATATATTATTTGTCTTGATCTACCCTCCGATGAATATCAATCAAGCCGCTCCACTACTGATGTATTTTTTAATTTGACTACCCTCCGATAATTAATATTTATAACCCTCCAAACCATTCACTCTAGACTCACCTCATGCATCTACCCTATCATCCTGGGGTGCTCCCAAGGCATATGGAAATCTATGAAGCCAACTAATACAGCCTACGTCATCAAATATATAAACATTTATATTTCCACATAAAATTAAATCACACAACTGTTATGTAATTTCATTTCATCACTGCACTAGTCACAATAATGATCAATACGTACACTTACTAATTATCATCAAACATATAATATTAATTCACAAAAATTATTTTGAGAATATCTGCTGGAACAGAAAACCCCTCTCTCTCTACTACGACTCAAAAATCACAAACTCATCTGCTCTAGTGAACCCGGCTCACATTACCGTGGCCCTATACAGCCAAAAACACGAGCATTTAATGATAACTGCACATACACTAACCAAACAGCCCCTACCGATCAAAAGTAAACGTCAAAACATATATCTGGGCCCAAGTTTTCGATCCCATCAAACTGCCTGTGCCTTCAATCCTACCGAAACATTGAAAACACTGAATAAAGTGTAAAGCCTAAGTAGAAACTCTACTGCGGAGCTGATAAACTCCCTGAATCAGCATCACAAGCTCCTCTCCGCTTAGAGCAGCTTCCTTCTTGTCCCGGTTATCGTTGACTACTGACGTCTAATTTTAGAGAGAAGTTTCTCTCTCTCTAAAAAAAATATCACAAAACCAGAGCTCAGATTTTTCTCCCCAGCTATTGCCCATTTCACGTTTTGCTTCTATTTCACTTTGGAGAAGAAGAGCACTGTAGCTCTTTTTGTCCTTTAGTTCATTTAATCAATTTAATTAATGACCTCTTTTCTCCAGCTGATATTCATTTATCTCGGCCGTCCATTTCCATCATTTTCTACTTTACGCCAATTTATGGTATATGAGCACATGTTATATGTGACTTGTTCAGATCGAAAATCGCTTTACTAAGACCGAAATGTGATGTGCCTCAAAACGTAAATTCCGCTGAATTGCCTCGAATTCGATCAAATTTACGTATATTAGATTTCATGAGACGATTCAACAGAAATCCGCTTCATCATCCAGATCTGAGAATAAATACTTTGATTTTTAAACCAAATTACACTTGTAACCAAACACATTTTAATTCTTTTCCCAATGAATTTTTGCCCTACATATACTCTCCATACCATAGGGCTTATACTTATACTACTGAGATTACATTTGTTTGAGGTCCTCGTAGTACTAATGAGTTATTACTAACGCTTCAACGGTACATTTAGATCCATCCTTATACCTAAGCACCGTGAGATACTATTGAGTTTATCCTTATCCGGAGCTTATACGGAGATACCCCTAGTTACTATAGAGATTAATCAGATACAGAAGTACCCGTAGGTACTACAGAAATTAATCGTATACGTACATCTTGCGCACTACAGAATTAATCAGACATGTATACCCATGTGCATCACATCCTATACTATTCTCATTTCTTATCTCAGATACGTGTGTTACGTAACATATACTGCCTTACCTGATTCAATTTATGTTACGTAACTTTATTCTCAGATTTCAGATCTTATACTTATTTTACCTGCACTGGATACCCGCCCGCATACTATTAACTTATACTTATTTTACCGATACGGAAGTACTCGTAGGTACTAAGAACTTATACTTATTTTACCGATACGGGAGTACCCGTAAGTACTATAGAACTTATACTATTTTATCGATACTCGAGTACCCAAGAGGTACTAATAGAACTATACTTTATTTTATCGATATGGAAGGTACCGTAGGTACATGTAATCCTATACTTATTTTATCGATAATGAGTACCTGTGAGGTACTACAAGAACTATACTTATTTTACTGATACTCTGAGTACCCGTAAGTACTACGCGTAGATTAATCGGGAGGCTGTGAGTACCCGTGAGGTACTACGTAACAAAAAGGAAGGTACATTCAGATCTTTATTCTTATTCTTATCTTTATTCGTAGTTCGACTTATATAACCATTTGACTACCACCAATCATATATACGAGTAGGACTCGGGAGCACAATAAGTATCCAAGACACAATACAATACGAGGTGCCGTAGCGCCAATGTGAGTACCGGTGAAGATATGAGTGCCGTAGCACTAATCAGAGTACCTATACGAACAGAGGCCGAGCATCACTGGTGGAGGCCAAGTACTAATCGTGACAGAGTGCCGGCACCTGAGTTCAGATGTAGAGGCCAAGCACTAACAGTGAGCATCAAGTACTAACTAACGCCTCATTCATTTTTTCGTCCTAGGTAATGCACATCATACGCCTTTCGTAACTCATAATGTATCTTACCTCACATTCCGTGGTTCACATATTGCTTTCATGTTCATGTACCCTTCGCCTAGTTTACATTTATATCCCATTCATGTCGCATGAGTACTACCTTACATATCGTACTTCCTATGTTTTCTCGCTTCATGCCTATTATATATGGCATTTCATGTGACTTATACAGAATACTTATACATGTACTTATCCTACCACAAACATATACTTTACAATGTGATGCTTCCATGTGATTCACACATCATTCATGTATTTTGTTCCTCACGATCCAAATTTTTACTTAGAAATTGGAATCATTCCAATTGAATCTTCCAAACTCAAGTTATTACATTTTCATGCCAAACTAGTCATTTTACCCGCTTTACACTGACAACTTGAATGATCATTTTCCAGCCTTGACTCTATATCACACTGGTTCTTTTGCACTTAAACTAAAAGCATGCCTCCTCCAACTAAATCACCCAAATCTGAGCACCGAAACTCAAGATAAACGTAACAACCCGATTACTCTATGTTCAAAACTAACTTAACGCTTGAACATAACCCTACTTTGAGTGAATTTTAGCCAATATAAATAATTTGTATAAAATTTATTTCATGATGTTTGGTTTTCTGACGCCTATTTTTAACTAGCAACTTGAATCACTCAAATCTGGAGCAAGCAACTAGTAGTGTTAGTGGCCAAAATACTAACTGGGGGTCAAAAAACAGGTGGCAATACTAACCGTATCTGGGCATGTGTCCGACTGCACCGGCAGATGTTCCTCTAAATGCCCGTGTAATAATTGTGGGTTTTTCTTCCATTTTCCTGCTATGTTGATACCCAAATCAACTAATGTTCAATACCCATCTCAAACCACTCCAAATTCATCTCTCAATGTGGTTTGTGAACTTCACAGCACCAAACCCAGGGCAGTCCAAGAACCCATACCAAAGTCTTAATTATTCTATACAAAAACATAGAATTAAGAGGAATTCACGCTATTTAATCTCAAGCTAGGTTTTTCAACTCCACCCTCATTCAAACATAGAGTTAGGATCATTCCTAACTAAACCCTAAAGTTCGGGGATCCCCAGAAATCTGCTACAAACCATAAGATCCTTGCTTCCACGTAAAATCCATACCTCAAAAATCATAGAACTAATAGCACCTGCCCTCCTTCCTTTCTTCCTCTTCCCACAGATGGTTTTCTGTCAGAGACAAAAATGAGTTATTTTGTCTCCCTCTCCCTTTTATAATTAACTTTATCTTATTTGCCTCTTCTTGGCTTCCATCCTTCATTAATCAGACTTCAATCATGTTATTTCTACTTCGTCTATAACCCATCAACTTATATCTTTTAGGCCCCTTTTTACAAATTCAATTTTGTCCTTAAGTATTTATACAATTTCCTGGGTTCTCAATTTCCATTTTTCGTATTTAATTTACTTAAAAATTCAATTTATGCCTACAAATACTTAAACAAGTCCTAAAAACTACTAGTATATTTCTGATGTTGTGAGTAGTCGATCTTGCAGTTTAGAGAACCCAGCTCCTAGGTATATTGTGCCCTTCGAGGTACTCCTCTCGAGAGGGTGGGGCAATAGCCAGACATCTACTTGGTGCTACCACCTCCAGTTTATATCGTGTCCATGAGGTGTTCCACGTTCACGCTTCCTGTAAGATACCCGCATCCATCTCATGTAGCTGATCGGGAGACTACTGTTGATACTGATGGGACCTTCGAGGAGGGACCGATGCGTATCTTGGATAGCCGGGATCAGGTTTTGTGACTCAAGACCGTGCGGTTAGTAAAAGTCACAAGCAGAACACCATGAGTTTCGAGAGCACGTGGGAACGAGAGACACGACGTTGTGCCATCTATCCTTCGTATTTGTGGACGAAGGTGTGTGGTCTAATATTTGACATTAGAATATTACTGCATATGCATGTGTTTGTGTGTGCTAGTATGTGTGAATTTCGGGGACGAAATTATGTTAAAGTGGGAAGAATGTAAAACCCGAGAAAAATTCAATTTTTCTGAAAAAGGTAAACGATAATTTTGGTTGAAAATAAGAAATTTTCTAAATCTCGGATGATGAAACGGACTTCATCGTTGAATTCCTCTCTCGAAATCTACACTGGGTCGAATTTTTGGCTCATTCCAGATACCAATTTTATGTTTTTCGAGGCATCGAGTGTCGGGTGACACATGATATGACATGTGGTGAATTTGTGTGAATGGTTCACATTGAGCCAAACATCAAATGGCGAAAATAATGGGAAAGATAAAACAAGAAAAAAAAAAGGAAAAGAAAAGAAAAAATAAATAAAATAAAAGAAAAGAAAAGGAAATGAGAAAAGTAAAAAATAAGGGGAAAATGCTATTTTTAGGAAGGCAAAAAAAGGGCAGAGAGGAAGAGCGAGAAGAGAGAGAGAGAGAGAGAAAATTTTTCTTCCATTTTTTATAAGATTTATGGAAATCGAATCTGCAGTTTTGTCTGAAAGAAAGTGTAAGTCGTCCACGTATCGAGAGCTACGTAGGGTACCAAATCTGAAGTTTCACAAACATCACAAGGTAAGGAATTTTCCTACTTTGAATATTTTTAACCTAAAGGCCATGTAATGACTTGGGGTTTTCTTTGAGGCCGTAAATTTCAGTCCTAAAATTTTGAGACTGGGTGTAAGAATTTTTAGGAATTTTGGACTCAAGTTTGACAGTCAGGGCTGAATTTTCTTCGGATCGTTTTTTACCAAATTGTGCTGAATTTTCGAGACTGTTTTTAGAAAGTCCGGATAGGATTTTCGGAATTGTTTTCGAGCAGTCCTGGATTGTGTTGAGGTTTGGTTTTGATCCGAGACTGATGTCTTCGGGTTTTATAGTGTGTTTTGATATCACAGTAATTCGGTGACGAACCGTGAAATGACCAAGAGGTTCCCTATTTTATATAGGTTCGAGATTTGGGTCATTTTGTGTGTTGTATATTGTTGGAAAAATAAATAATATGATGTTGTGTGTAAAAATCATGTTAATATGTGCTTGCGTGATGTATTAACATGGAAATTGTGATTTCCATAGAAATATAATTATCCGGAATTTATAATGTTGCATGTAGCATGATTACAACATGATTGTATCGCATTATGCACCGCGATAGTCTCATGACACGGGTATGAGTGCATGGTAAACGATTGACATTATGTTTGCTTGTTGATGGTGGGCTTGGGTGAATACGAGACGACGTCCAAAACGAAATACACTGCAGTTATCTGGAGACCGCTCAGCGCTTTTGAAATAAAACTATTGGAGACCGTCCATATTCAGAATAAAGCCGTTATCTGAGATCGTCCATACTTTAAAATGTCTACATTCCGAGATCGCCAAGGTCAGAGATTGTCTGGGATCGGAGATTGTCTAGGATTCGGAGATTGTCCAAGGTCGGAGACTATCCACTGTCGGAAATTGTCCAAGGGCTTTGAATGAAGCGGTTATCGGAGGTTGTCCGAAGGATTTGATTTATAAAAACAAAAAGCCTTTTGTTTTGGATAAATGGTCATTGGGTGAAACACCAATGACAAGTTTTCACATTTGTCATATGGATGTGTGAGGGAGCCTCGATGAGGATCGATATGTGATTAAAAGTATCACATTATCATCTATGACATGTATACATTTGAGTAGGAATGTGCATGTTTTTACCAATGCGTGGTGTGTCATTGCACGCGGGCACTTAAAAAGCGAGTAAAATTTCTGCAGTTAATATTTTATCTCATTTGGGCATTGCTCACCATATGGACCCTTTTCCAGTACAGGAGTTTATAGGGAGACGACGCTCGATTTATATTGACAGAAATAAGACTGACTTGTGGCATTGACAATACTTTGTACAAAGTATTTTATGTAAAAGAATTGTAATTAAATTTTTTTTTACTATTGTATAAATAGTCTGCATAATGGTGGTGTTATGTCAGATTCGATTCTTACCATGGACTGAGACTATGTTTTATTCTCATATTTTAGAATAAATGAATGAATGTGTCCCTTATGAAAAGGGATGAATATTGAGGATATGGCGTATGGACCTGTGCGGTCAATACTACTACGCTGAGACTCGATGAGTTATGATTATACGCTTATACAAGTTATATTGCCAGCAGGTTCTCCCCGAACAAAAAGTTACATCGGCCCGATTCAGAAAATATGGATCCCGATAAATGGGGCATAATAATGCAAGATTTGAGTCACCCGAAATCCACAAGTAATTCCACCCGTTGATTTGGTCACAATGTGACTTCTGGGATTTGGAGCCACAGGTGATTTCTGCACAAAAACCATCTTTCATCAAGTAATGAAAATGACTATAAGAGAAAAGTTTAAAAAACGAGACTAGTGGTTTTTACTTTTTTAATTTTATATATTTTAACACACCATTATTTTATGTTATTATAAGTGGAACAAAAATCTGAGAGGAAATGTAAGGAAAAGAAAATAAAAAAATTAAAATTTAAAAATTTAAAAATAAAGGAAAACAAAAAAAAGGTAAAATTCAACATATTATTTTTATTTGCTACCATTTTAACTTATTAATATAAAAATTAAATAATATATAAGTATTCAAGTAATTTTATTTATTATTGAATTTTTTTATATTCTTCATTAAACAATCAAATTTTGAAAAATTAATATTTTTCTTTTCTTATTACTCAATCAAATATAACCTTTAAATTTTTAAATAATAATAAAAAAAAAGTGAGGTGTATCATAAATATAATTTTTTTTTATAGAAAAATTTCAATACTAATCATTTTAAGACATTTTTCCAACTATAATTAAATAGTATATAAACATCATATCTTAATGTTATCAAATTTGCTTAAGTATAAGAAGATCATGCTTCAAAACAAAAAACAAAAGGCTATGCTTGATATATTGTTGAAAGAAAATGTAAATGAAAAAAAAATAAAGAGAAAAAGTAAAAAAAGAAAAAAGAAAATAGAGTTAATTTTAATATATTATTATTATTTATTATTTTAAACTCATTTTTTCATATTAGATAATTTAAAAAATATAAGATTTTAAATCATTTTTTTATATTTAATTTTGTAAGATTTTCTATGAAAAATGTTTTTGTATTATTTTTCAATAACCAAACACAACCAAAATCTTGGACATCCTTTAGACGAGTCCCCATTCTTAATTTTATTGTTGTGGAGCCCTTAATTTTTATTTATAATAGGTGGAAACAGCTATGGAGTAGAAAAAGTAGAAATTTGAAATGTGACTTGTGCATGGAAAATATAAAATGACGGAGACATATAGTTCGAGGAAAGTGGCTCGTAAAATTATTTGGAAAAAAAAAATGTAAAGTAGGTACGAAGAAACGAAAATCAGTATAATTGTAGATAAAATATTTATTGAGGATGAAGTTTCAAAAATACCCTTCCTACATATCCTAATCAGCAGCGTCCGACACGCTATAGCCTCTACCTAAGATATTTTTTATATTTTAAATTTTATTTATTTAAAATTTTCTAGAAACCTTTTGTTTGTTTGTTTGTTTTTTTTTTTTTTATCAAAGTGGAGGGTGGTAATCAGAAACGGGATTTTTAGACATTTAGTTTAAAAAAGAAAAAGTATTCGTTAAATAAAAAAGATTTAAATATTTTTAAATTTAAGATGGTGTTTTATTATATGGATTTAAAAGTGTTTTCTAAAAAAATACTCTCTAAAAATATCTTTTAAAAAGATATTTTTTAAATTGTTAAAATATTAAAATAAAAATGTTTTTTGAAGAAACATTTTTATGATTTAAAATTTGTTTATTTTATATACAATTTTCTAAAACTTCAAAATCGGAAAAGCTGCTGAACAAACACTTCTAAAATTATCAAACGTTATATTAAAAGACTGCTTTTAAAAAAGACACTTTCTAAAAAATTTAAAAATCAAAGTCAGTCTCTCGAAGTTAAACCTTCTAAATAGTTTTTTTTTTTTCTTTCAAAACTCATATTTTAAAGCTTTATCCCATGCATGTTTTATAAGCAATTAAATTACATTATACTTCAAATTAAGCCAAATCACACTTTTTTAAGAATTTTTGTTTAAATTTTTTATTATTTTTGGAAAACATCGGTGGAGAGACCCATCTCTTGACTTCGCTGTTTGTGAATTCCGGATAAGTTCTCCGATGCTTATATCTTCCATCTGAAATATTGTCCAATTTCTATAATGTCATAGCCACCACAGTCATATGCCGAAGAGGTCTTTTCAAGTTCTGTCAAGAACTATTTTGTTAACAACACTTTTATTACCTATTAAATAAAATATTAATTATTTTTAATATTTGATGTCTAAAATTTTATTAGTCATGATTCATGGAATAATCTTTTTTATATTTACTTTAATTTATTTAATAATTAAAATTATGTAAAATAATTTTATATTACTTAATTAATTTTATTTTATATTTTAAAATGAAATTTATATCTTTAATATTTTAAAATTTTGAACATATAAACATAAAATTATAATACTTTTTTAAAATAATATTAATAAATAAAATTATAATAAATTTCATGTTAAAATTATAAAATATTTAAAAACATTCAATAATTGGATTAAAGCTTTGCTGAACATACGACGCCACATGAGTCAAATCAAGCTATAAACAATAATCGAAATATCGCTTAAACAATGGATATTTGATTTCACATAAATATATAAAAACGAAAATATAAAATAATATCCAAAATATCTAGATAGATATTTTAACAAAAATATCTATAAAATAAAAATGGTTCAAAAATAAAAAATCATAAAATTATCCATAAAATTATTATTTATTTTTAATATTTCATTTAAAAAATTTTATCACTGGATAACCTTTTGATATTTCTTTAATTTATTTAAATAATTAAATTATTAAAATTATGTTAATAATTTATTTATTGAATGAATTTTATTTTATATTTTAAAATAAAATATTAAAATTAAACAAAATTAAAAGGGGATAATATAAATAAAATAAATGTGAAGTGTATTAATTCTTTAAAATAATATTAACAAATAAACTAATATTACTAACATATAACTCGAACCCATAAGTATTTAATCTATATAAAGGACACAAATGATAATTGATATTATTTAATATGGTCGTATTCTAGTTAATCGCTAGCATTTAAGATTCGTAGCCATTGCCATAGCACTCGACTATATAGTTTCAAGATCTAAACTCAAATGATGTTAATCATTGAGTTTCGATTATGCATTAAACTACACACATTTCCATGTCAAAATATGCATAGATGTCACAAAACTTTTAATGTTTTTCCATAAGAGAGGACCTCATCTATACATCAAACTATGAATTCCTACAATATCCCCTAAGTACTTAATACGGTCCACTAATGTGGGGTATGCTATAGTTTCTACCTTTATCACATAAAAATGAAATATGAACTACTTAATAGTCATGTATGTAAGGGGAAAAAGAGCTATTGACACTATTTATTATGATAGTACCTATGACTATTAAGATAGTACTTATAGTTTATTAAGGTAGTAACTCAAGTATATTAAGCTCGTAGCTAAGTTTCAATGAAGCTATCCATTAAAGTTCAATTTGTGTATTGAGCTAAAAACACTCTCACACACCAAAACATGGTTAAAGATCACAAATTAATAATTTTAATTATTTGAATAAATTAAAGGAAATATCGAAAAGGTTATCCCATTAGTAAAAAATTATTGAAATGAAATATTTAAAATAATTAAAATTTTATTTAAAATATAATAAAACAGTTTTAACAAAAAACTGTTTTTAAAATTTTAAAATAAATAAATAAAAGATATTGAAAGAATTTGAGATATATATATTTTAAATTATTTATCATAATCATACCTACCTTAATTACATTTATAAAATATTTTTATATGTGTTTTGTTCTTAATTTTATCAAATTTTAAATGTTTAAAATATTTTTATGAATTTTGATTTTTGAATGATTTATATTTTATGAATATTTTTTAAAAATATCCATCAAGATATTTTTGATTTTTGTATATATCTCATTTTTTGATATTTCTATAAAATCAAAATATATTTATCGATATTTTGATCATTATTTGAGTGATATGAGATGTCCATGTATGCAACAAATAAAGCTTCAATTGCTTTTTAATAGTTTAAATTTTAATTTTAATTTAATTAAAAATAGAATAAAAGCTAACTTTAGTTTTAAAAAATTTCAAATTTGACGAAGCTTAATTTAATTTTAAAAAGTGTGACACCCCACCCCGATGGTCATTTTTTTTTTTTTTTGAATAGTGCCCCATGAAGCAAAGAGCTGCGGAATTAACGACACAAACAAGGCACAATACGCTGCACTATCGCAGTTCACAGCGTGCACAAATACGTAGTTGCATGCCTCGACACGCTTCAACCCCTGTGCCCCGCTGGCCATCGCAGGCCATTTGTCGCGGCGCGACGCCGTTCGCCAGGCGCGCACGCCTGCCTGGCTCGGTGGGCAAGCCGCGCATGCATCGCCGTCTATCGCGGCGTCATCGCACGCACCGCACCCGCCATGCGCCGTGCACGCCGGCCGCGCTCTAATTCGTCACGACCAATTTCTATGTCGCAGAACACGCGCCTCCTCGGGCCTTGGCCACCCCGTCACGACACAATCCACCTGCCGAGACACAAGGCCACAAGGACTCCGTCAGCTACTGTGGGAAACCCGCCATGACTCAGTCACTCGCCCCGTACCCCAAGCTCCCGCCACGACACGTAATCTCTCGGCTGCGACACGTGGCCGAAAGCAATCTCTATCGCGATACGAATTCTTCCGCTATGATGTGAGGAGTTGTGCGCCCGGTCACGACATGGATTTTTCGTCGCTACAGTTCTTCCGCTTCGCCACGCTCGCTAAGACTCGATCGCAGACGCGGGATCTCGGGGCCGAAGGCGCACACGCACACTTGTCGGCATGCCGCTACAGACAGAACGCCTATCGCGCGCGCGCGTGCGCCACGCCGCAAGAGGATTGGTGCCACTGCCATGACACTGGGACCCGATCGCGACATCGTTGTCAGAATGGACAAGAGCCCACTCCGGGTCTCCTCGCACCCAATCTTCCTTTATATCCTTTCCTTCCAAAACACCCTAAATTCAATATACCTGTCTTTTATTACAAAAGATACTGCGAAGCCAGAAAATCCTGCCAAAATGTATTTATCATACAAAAACGAGTTTAATTACAACTTGTTCTATAATACAAAACTTTTCTACCCATATTTTACAAAATACAAAACAAAGCCAAATTTGACCTTTTCACAATGCGTACTCTTCGTCACACCCCACCCCTACTAGCAGTATGGGTAGGTTTGGCCACCTCTGCCGTAATCTTCACTGCTACTTCCAACGACTAGAGAGATCCTTTGAAGCGAAGCCGTGTTGCTTGTTGAAAACCCGTATAAATTTTTTTTTTTATTTTCTAAACTTGTGATTTTATAAAATTTCGACAGCATAACAGCCGCATATAGGACATATCCCAAAACTTGTATATACAATTTACACTTATAAAACATGGCAACCAACAACACTTCTTCAAAAGAGCCTTAGGCTCATCACATTTTTATAAACCAAAACTATGTACATACATATACACAACTATACAAGTTCCAAGTATTTTCTTACAAAAGTTAGTTAATACAATACTTATACTAGAAGTCATGAGAATCCTAATATGTCCCAGCGTCTGGCGTGCCTGTATCTGGAAAATAGTTTTTAAAACAGGAAAATAATGAGCTAAATGAGCTCAGTGAGTGTATGCTTTGAAAATACTTGTTTTTTCTGTAAAATGTCTCAAAACTATAAAACTATCCTTTACAAAAATTTTCTGCATCCTTTCCTGCTTCGCTATAAGTTTCTAAAACTTTTCATCATATGCTTGTTATTTTTGCTTTAAAAGTTTCATAAAACTTTTCATCATATGCTTGTTGTTTTTATATATAAGTTTCATAAACCATCATATGTTTGCTGTTTTGCTATAAAAGTTTCATAAAAACTTTCATAATATGCTGCCATACTGCTGGTTGATTTTAAATCGTACGAAAATGCTGATCAATCAAGATCAACCACTAGAGGCCTTTCCTGCTTGCTGTACCCTGGTAAACACGGGAGTCTGGGCTTCAACTGTGCCGATGGAAGGACCTGGGTCCACATCACCTAGGTGGAAGGGCCTCGCCCATCACCTTTTTTCCGATAACATATGGGGCGAAATACCTCATGTCTATATCACCATATAATAGTTACCGCTTAACCCTATATACTCAAAGACGCAAGCCACGTAACTTTCTTTAATATGCCATGATGCATGAACTAAGTTTTCCGATCAGGCATATCTAAAATCCATGAAATGATGTCCTAACTTCACCGTGCACGTACAAAGTACCTCTGACCGGTATGCTTGCTTAGTACTAAGGATTTCTTAAGGCTTGTTTTACAAAATAAACTTTGCTTGCTTGCTTTTAAAATCACATTGCTTGCTTGCTTTTCAAATATGGTTTACAATAAAAAACATTGCTTACTTGAAATATGATTTAATACTTTAAAACCATTGTTTGCTTGAAATATGGTTTAATACTTTAAAACCATTGCTTGCTTTAAATATGGTTTAATAAATCAAAACCATTGTATACCAGCGTAAAACTATTTATACTATACACTAGTATTGAAAAATAAAGTTTAGAACACTCACATTTCCGGTTACAAAACTTGAGCACGACTTCAAAATTCTCCGCCTCCGCTACCCCTACACACTCAAGAGAATATGGCGAAACATTAGTCAGTCAAGGTAACGTGTAAAACTTAACGTAGGCTGCAAGGCTAATTATATTGAAACGGATTCTGATTTTAACGAAACTTCACACGCAAGTCACATTAGGGTCACACAACATTCATATAAAGCCAAATGAACAAATTATCCTTGAGCACAAAAATCCCCTAAAAAAAACCACTCATTTTGGCAAATTTTTTTTTTCCAACAGTACTCTCTGGACTTTATTACCTAAAAATTATTCAAATGGTCTTCAAAAATTATGAAACTCTCCATATCAGTCCTTTACATATCCAATGACATCTCTTTAAATTTTCAATTTAAAATTCCTTCTCTAAGGCCCTCAACCACATAACACAAGTTACAGCATTTTTGATACCAAATTGGTTAGCTCACTGGATCACTTACTGTTATTCTTGATTTCTAGGGTCTTAACTCCATAAATTGGAAATGGTTTCACTCATTTGAAGCTATGGTTTTAAGGTTTCTTCTCCAATTGGAATCACCCAATTTGGATCACTAAAACTCAGGTTATTGTATTTTACATCTAGATTACTCAATTAAGGGTAACAGAATCTGCACATAGCCCACTTTGACAGATTTCAAGGCACTTTGGGATTATAATTTGCATACAATTCCTTCAAGTAAATTATTCCCCTAGAAGTCTATTTTACCCAGAATTTTGAATCACCACTCCATGAGTGAAATTCAACTTATGGCCAAAACACTATAACAATACTCAAAGCAGAGCATAACCCGTGAGCTACACGAGCTCACATTTAAGTCCATATTTAGGAGCCTTAGAGCTACAATTTGCTCTTGGTCCCTTATATACATTTGTAGCCCTATCTCTTATGGTTCTTTACCAATTGGAATCACTTCATTTGAATGATTATAACTTAATCTATAGCCAAAAAAAGAATAGGGTTTTTACAAAATTTTGACAGCATTTCCTTTGAAAACCCAACATTCTCCTTTTTTTTTTTACAACCATTCCTCAAAACCAATCCAACAAGACAATACAAAACAACCACAAACCTTAGCTCTAGGAACTAGATCAAGAACCCAAGAACCATAGAAATCCATATAAAGGTCCAAAAGTCCAATAATCTAAACCAAAATCCAAAATACAAATGATTCCATACAAAACCATAGAATTAGCAAAGTTTTCATGTTTATCTGATTCCAACTAGGGTTTTACCCATACAACTTCAACAAATCTAGGGTTAGGATAATCTCCCAACAAAACCCTAGAATGGAGCAACTAATACCCATGAAAATCCATACTAAAAACCCTAGAAATCCAAAATACACATGATTCCAAACAAAACCACACCTGAATTTCTTCTCCTTCTTCTTCTTCCTCTTCCTCGTCTCTTCTTCTTCTCTTCTCTCCCTTTTCTTCTCCCAAAACGTGGAGCCCTAAATTTGTGAGACCAAATGAGCTATTTGTTTGTCTCACCCCTTTTTACACTTTAATTTTTCCTTTAATTGCAATTAGGTCCTTCATCTTCATCTTATTTGCACCATAAATTTGCTATTTCTATAATGACATACTCCTTCTTATTATGACCTTTCACATCCTTGTTGGCAATTTACTATTTTACCATTGTTCTAGCATAAAAAATTCGGGTTCAATCAATTTATCATTTCGCACACAACTTCCAAAAAATGCTACAATAACACTTGGTGCACATATGCGCCCCTACGGTTACACGTACCGTACACCCTCTCGGGACGGGGCGTTACATTTAGTACCTGAAATTGTTTCCCATGACGGGGTGAGCAATGCCCAGTAGTTAAATTTTCCTACAAGGGTTACTCCCCACCTAAATGCGCATGCAATGACACACAAACATCCATTCACATTCCCTATAAATGCAATTCTTACATGGAATGATTTCATGATACGCATGAGATGTGACCTCTCATGCCCACAACCTGAGTCCCGACCGACTCCCTCACACTGGCAACGCCAAGTGTGAAAAACTAGTCATTGATGTTTCACCCAATGACTTAATTCACTTGACCGACATTTTTACGGACTTTCACCGCCGGTGATCATGTCTAACCCCATGTAAATTTGGGTCTTTCACCCTAGGGGGGATCTACCCCAACTTGTTATGCCCAACACACGTGATTTTTTATTTATTTATTTTTGTTTTTATACAATCGTGAGTCTCGACCTTGGACATTGTCCAATTTCCGAGCTCTCCACACATTCACCAAGAATGGTGAATTTAACATCTCCATGCACCCACATCCGACTCGACGCGATGCTACAGTGCATATGAATGCAATCATGCCAATTCATATACTTTCATGATTCATAAACAATTATATTTTTCTACAATATAATTTCATAAAATTCAAACAACCATGTTAACACATCAACTTAGCATGCATTAACAATATCATTCTTTACACCACAATCATGTTATTCATTTTCGCAATACACACAAAACTGTACGCATAGACGCCTAAAATTCGCCACACCACCGATTGTCCAAAAACGCCCCGAATTTTTGTTTATGGTCATTTAAAACAACCCGTATTCAACACATGGATTCATCCAAAGGTAGTCCAAAGGTCTGTACATTCGCCCCCAAACCATCGACTGGAACGCATTGTAAGACCCGAGAAATTTCCAATTTATGGAAAAATGACAAAATCGTAATTTCGGTCAAAACTCAAAATTTTTATAGATCTTGGATGACGAAACAGATTTCACTGTTAGAATTGTCTCGCGAAATCTAGCTAACCCATCGAATTTCATCAAATTCAGATAAGTAGAATTGACACGCTGAGGCATCGAAGCCGGTGTCAGAAAGCGATAGTGATGTGATCAAAGTCACTATAACACGTACCTGCGCACACATATTGCATGAGTAGAGATATGATGAAAATGGGCGGCCGAGATAGTGCCAAATGTCGAAAATCCAAGATTTGAAGGCATTAGGTGAATAATTAAATGATAATAAGATGAAATAGCAAATAGTGTCATCTTCCTCCTTTAAACCAAAGACCAAAACGTGAGAAGATGGGATGAAATCTTGGCAGCTTTTAGGGTTACGCTTGCAGAGAGAGTGTAGCTTCTCTCTAGGTTTACGGGCGATCCGACCGTCGGAATTCTTCGAGACAAGAGGAAGGTCGCTCTACGTGGTGAGGCCTAATACGAGTGGATTCAGCTTTGGGTGAGTTTTGACAAACTCCGCGGTAAAGTGCTTCATCCACTTCAGTTTTACACTTCATGGCGTATTTATGATGTTTGAGCTGATTAAGGCCGTAGTGTCGCTTGATCGGTCCCAAACTGAACCGAATTGTTAGAAAAATTATGAAACTTCATTATGTCTGCGATCGCTCCACTGGCCGTTGGTTAGCACTGTATATTTAGAACAAATTGTATTATGATGTGCGCAAGGCCCTGAATGTATTATAAAATCTCGAACACAACGTGGAAACCGATATTTCCAGGATTAGCCGAATTAAAGAACCCGAGGATCGCTCACATGAATAGCACAACAAAATAAAATTTTTGTGTGAAAATGTTTGGTCGAGCACCAAATCGATTTGCTCTCGTGTTTGATAATTAGTCTGCTTAGGTAATTTTTGTGTAATGACTGGGTGAAATTACATAACACGTTGTGTGATTTAAATATGTAAATATATGCATTATTGATGATATATTTGCATGTGTTATATAAATTGTATCGAATTGGTATCATGCATTCCATATGCACCTGCAAGACCCTGAACGATAGGAGCGAAAAAATGAAAGGTTTATCGAGAGTAAGGGTTTCTGAGGTCGACCAATAATAATAATTATCTGAGTGCGCCCATTACATCAAGGTAGTCCATATAAAATATCAATCAGTCTGAGTCTACCAATTGATATACATCGGAGGTTGTCCACTAAATAGATCATCTAGCCTGGCCCACTACTTATATCTAGAGGGTTGTTCACAATTAAAAACAAATATCTTTTGCAAAATAATATTTCTCATACGCAGTGCGTGGAGGAGTCGCCGAGGACCTCGGTGGTCCGGTTGGTCATGTAGACATTCAAGTAGAATCACGCATTTACTTGAATGTGTGTTTTCATCGAGACAGATATGCACTATATTGAGAGTAACCCATTTGGGTGATTTCACTACTGAACATTAACTCACCCTATCGAGGGAATTTATTATTTAAGGTACGTGAGTGTACGTGAGACGACTAACATGAGCCGCTTTGTGGGGTTAAAACCCTGTCATGCATATTGGTTTTACGATTAATACATGTATTAGAATTTAGATTTTAATATATGTTGTAGAAGAAAATTTTAACTTTGTAACTACAGATATAGTCTATGATATGCATGAAGTATCGCTGCATCAAGCTACCGCTTTTACCATATATATATCTTTTGAGTCAGATGATTGAGATAGGAGCCTGCAGAGCTCCCCGTGGAAGGCGGGGAGACTTCACCGATTTTCGCTAGTCAGGTTTCAAGTTATCCGACATTCACGAAAAGATTCCCGCGGCCTGACGTTGTTTACCTGATTCTCGAAACGGGTAGCTACACGCATGGCTATTTCCGGCCCCAAAACACTAAAACCATTTGTATGGATTTTAAACGAGAATTAACCCAAGTAGGAGAAAGACCCCTACCTCTTGGAGTTTACCAAAACTATATTCGTTGATGCTCTACCGCTACACTTTCTCTCTTGATCCTTACAAAACCAGCTTACTCCAATCACTTCTAAATCTGCAGAGGCGTAGTAGAAATATCTCTATTTTCTCCTTCTCCCCTCCTCTTTTTCCTTCTTTATTTCTTCTTCTCTTCCAATCCAACAATCCAAAAACGGCCGCTGAGGTGTCATTCAGTCATAAAATATCCAGCTGTTCCTCTATTTCTATGTCTGATTCATGGTGTTTGATTTTCTCCTTCTGAAGGGTGGGAAATATTAAGGATTTTTATCATTTGGATATTGAATTAGCTTCCATTTGACACGTGGTTTCCACGCAGCCACCCCCATTACTTACAGCGCCCTGCAGGACCATGTTTAAAATATAATTTTGTTGTTCCTGAGTTCGACGTGATAATCTAGATTTTGTAAGAAGATTAACGTAAGCTATTTCACTATCCTAAATCTAGAAAATTCGATTTTCAACCGAATATCGTTTTTTAATTCTTTTCTCTTTAAAAATTGAATTTTTCAGGTTTTATAGTGTTCAATTTTTTTAAATTTTATGAAAATAATAATATTTACTTGAAATGAATGTAAAGAAAAATATTTCTATTAGGAATAATTTATTGAAAATTCAAAATAAAAAAATTAATAGTTGTTATTTAATAATGTTTTAATTTTAATTTTTTTGGTAAAATCTCACTTAAAAGTTTTAAATTAATTGAATGAAATTAGAAATAAATAATTGTAAAATTCTTAGTTTAAAATTGAAGTTGATATTTATTTTTATAAGAATATTTAATTTTAATTATATGTTACAGAAAGCTGCAGATTTGTATTTAGACAAGCGAGAGAGGCCATGAGAGAGAGGCGTGAGCTGGTAAAGGGTGGGAGAGGAGAGTTGAGGTGGGAGGAAGGTGGGTAAGAAAGAGAGAAATTATGAGGTAACATGAGGGTATTTTGGGATCTTTCTTGCAATCACAGGCTTTAACTTGGATTTACAAATATTTTTCCTCGTCATAAACTCCTTTGCCAACTATAGAAAAGAAATCTTCACACTTTATGCCATCAATTTCATTTCAACAACCTGAACTACTTTTCCCACCTACTCGTGACTATAAAATGGGAAAACTGCGTTTATCTACGCTAATAGATAACATATAAAATTTAAAGAAAATTTTATTTTGCATTACCAATATATTCTACAAAAAGTAATCAGTCATTGAAGAATGAGAGAAAAACAACCCCAAACTACCCAGTATCCATAACCTAAGCTCCAACTACCTTTACCAAACAAGTGAAAAATACAATAATATAAACGGATTTTTTTGAATTCTAGTTTATTAAACAGTTGTTGGAAATGAGAAACAAATAGAAGTGAAGGAAACAAAGAGGAACGAAAAAAGAACTTAAAAGAAGAAAGTGAGAGAAAGAAAATGGAAACGAGAAGAGAGGTACTTGTTCGAAACAGAGGGAGCAGAGTTTATTTGTCTTGTTCAAACAGGATCGAGGAGATGCAGGAAACAAAGGTAAAAAGTGAACTTTAAAAAAAAAATGAAATAATTTTCTTGAGCATATCTATTTGATGATCTGTTTTTACTTTTGATTTTTAAATTGAATAGAAATTTTGAAAATTAACATGTAATTTTTATTTTTAGATTTTTAAAATTGAAATACAAAAATTAAACACACTACTGTTTATGTTATTATAAGTGAATAAAATTTGAGAGGAAATGGTATGGAAAGAAAATAAGAAATAAAAAAAAATATAAATGGGGTAAAATTCAACATATTATTTTTATTTGTTGTAATTTTAACTCATCAATGTAAAAAATAATAGATAAAGCCAAATAATTTAATTTATAATATTTTCAGATTCTTTCAGCAAATAATCAAATTTAAAAATACTTTATATTTTTATTACTCTTCAGAAAGTAGATCTTCAAATATAACCCTCTTAAATTTTCAAATAATAAAACAAAAGTGAGGTGTATCATAAATATAAATTTCTTTCTAAAGTAATTTCATCACTAATCATTTAAAAATATTTTTCCAACTATAATTAAAGAATATATAAACATCCTATCTTAATAAAGTACTAAATTTGCTCGCTATAAGAAGTTCGTATTCAAAACGAAAAACAAAAAGGCTGCTTAGGTATAGTAGATAAAATAACAAATAAACACAAAAAAAAATTTTTCACAAACAAAAAATAGAAAGAAAAATTTAAAAAGAAGAAAAAAAAGAAAATAGAGTTAAACATATTATTATTATTTATTATTTTAAACTCATTTTTTATATTAGATAATTTAAAAAAATATTTTAAATCATTTTATTTTATATTTAATTTTAAAGTTTATGAAAATTATTTATATACTAATAAGTAAAAATAATAAATTTTATAAACCTAAATAAAATTCACTTTTTTTAAAAATAAATGAATATGAATAGGAAGGAAAATTTGGAATATTTCTAAATATCGGATGATGAAATGGACTTTACCGTTGAATTTGTCTCGTGAAATCTAGTTATTCACGACTTCACTTCCTGATTATAAGATAAATAAAATTTCACGCTTTTTCGAGACACCGAAATACGAGCCGGATAGCACATTTATGTGTCACACGGCATGACTACATGCCACATGACACCCAGGAAATGACATGATATGATGTACCCATGCGGTGTGTAACAAACGACACCTAAAGATGGGCATCCAAATGGATACATGATATGATACAACCTGGGAAGAAGTACATATCGCGAGAGAACTGCGAAGGTGAGAGGTTTCACGGAGGCCAACAAACAGAGAGAAAGATAAACAATTTGGTGGGATGAAAACAAAAATAAGGAAAAAGAAAAAAATAAAAGGAAAGAAAAGAGAAAAGAAAGAAAAAGAAAAGAAAATGAGGAAAAAGGAAAGTGGAAAAAAAATCAGTCCCTGGGGAAAATCAAGCGTGGGGGAGAGAAAAAAAGAAAAGGGAGGGAAAGAGGGAAAGAGGGAAAGAGAAGATTTCCCGATGTTTCGACGGTTGGAACTAGATAGTCCGAGAATCCAAAGTTACTCCACGCAACTGTATTTACGTGGGTTACTCAAAACTGGTTTCATGCTCTCAAGAGGTAGGAGTATAAAAATGGTTTGGCGGCCAAAAATAGCTATTTTTGAGCTAAAATTACAATGGTCCATAAACTTTTGGGGTCCACATGGAAATGTGTTCTCCATGAGGGATGAAGATTATATATTGAGTTGTTCAAAACCACATGAGTGAATCAAACTGCTTCCAAACATCATCCTCAAATGCAACTAGCAATGGTGCCAGGAAGCTAGGTCCACATCAATGGAACAAAGACTTTTAAAGGGCAGGCACACCTACCTTGTAGTTGAGAGTCAATTTGGGGCAAAACCCTGGTTTAGAAGGGAGACCTAGTCATAAGTTATTCACTACACATCGCTACACGCGAGTTTCTGCCCGTTCGCATGTATATATCCTTAATTTTTTAAACCTGATAACAAAACGATGTCGTTTTTCTGCAAACTGTATTCTATTAAACGTTTTATGTTCATCTGTCTGGCCATTATGATATATGAGTGCTACCTAAAAGGAGTTTTCTCTGCAGGTTGGTTCCTCTTATTTAAGAGCCAGAATGACGGTGGTTCTGTTCTAAACATAGACTGAATTTTCTAACATTGATCAATGTTGGATACCAGACTGGTTTCAAGCAGTCGATCGTTGAATTTTTGCCTTAGGATCGGCTAGAAATGTAGAGATTTTTACAGAGCTATTTTTTGAAATAAAGCCAGGCCGAAGCCAAGATCGCTTAATGGCCAATTTTGAAGGCTTAATGACAAAGTCACAAAAATAAATAAACGAAACAAAAGTCGAAATTTCGGACGAGTCTAGATTATTTCCAAGGCCGAAAGGCGGCTGTGGAATGGCTAGTTTGTGTAGATCGCTTTTTTTTTTATTTTTATGCTATTGCCCAGGAATTGAACAACACGCTGAATGGGCTAAAATATGAAGATATATGTGTTATATATATCATTGAATAAAACGCACGAGGTTTTCGATATAATTATCCATGGTACCAATAGCGCACGACGAGTAAATTGTTTCATTGTACATGCGTAAGATATATACAATATAACATATTTTAATCGGCACGGGGACATTGCATTGAGTCGTGTGTATTATTATAGTCATTCATCATTCGTGAATGGCAGTGAGCCCAGAATGGGACAACGCCCAAAAATGAGATTCATGGTCGACAGCATGAAAAATATGTTGGGTAACAGCAAGAGTAGATACCCTTCTGAAAACTCCGATCGTTCGCCAGACGCTATGTATGCCAAGGAAAGTCTGTAAGTTATGGGAAAAAAAGATGGTCCTATGGTAGAACCCAAAATCATGGGAAGCCCACTAAATGTATAAACACACCTGATTTGATTAAATCAAATGTGATATTGGAGGTATATTCAATGGGTTTTGTTTTATAAACAAAGATTTTGTTTGAAATGGTCATGATGAAACACCAACGCATAAAGTTTTTCTACATTTGACATATGCGTGAGGAAATGTGAGACTTTGGACATGGGTATGATGAGCGCATCTCATTCATAGCATGTAGAATTTCGTGTTTAGACTTGCATGTTTTCTTTGAATTTGTGTATTATTGTATGAATACGAGACATGTGCACTTTAGGTGAGGAGTAACCCTTGTAGGGAAGGCATTTTTACTAGGCTTTGCTCACTCTATCGTGGGACCTCCTTATGTATAGGGCTTATACCGTGAATGGCGCCGACAAGTGCCGTGATTGTGAAGAAGGCCGACATGTGGCCTGGATAAAACTTTTGTAAAAAGTATTTTGTATAAAAGAATTCTTTTGGACTATTACCAATATAGTTGGGTATGTAATAATGGTAAGAGGGTCGTGATTGAACTCTTACAGATTGTATTTAAGGTATTGTTACCATATTTGATTAAATATGAATTGAAACGGTTCCTATGACATCGGTGTGGTGTCGAGAATTGGTGTTCACGAAAGTAGTTGGCAGTACCGATCCAAGATTAAGACTTAGGTACGCTAAGACCTAAGCAGATAGAACTCCACGCATTGACAAATTAGTTAACGAGACCTTCTAAAAATTAGGGGTGTCATAAAATTTTCTAACTTCCGCGGCACAAATTCCCATTCTAAACATTATTGTTGTGTCGAGCCTCCTCAGCCATGTGCAAAGGTCTGAAAAAGGTTTCCATTATTAATGCCATGATGAAATGGCAGTATTGAAAAGAATGAAATGATGATGCAAGGAAAATAGTATACAAAGATACAACTCCTGAGGAATGTGGTTAGAAATCTATTTCCTGAAAATTGGAAAAAAATTGTAAGGAAGAATTTTATTTTGGTTACTGATCATTCCATTCTCGAAAAAAATTTGTTATTTGTAAAAAAAGCAATGATTATAAAAATAACCCTAAATTATCCTATTACAACAACCTATGCCTAATATATATATATATATATATATATATATATGTAGATATATATATATGATATATATACATATATATATATATATTTAGTGTGTGTGTGTGTGTAATGAAGTTGGTTGCCGTGAAAATATAATATGAGGGCATAAATATTTTAAGGGGCCATGGTAATATGATAGATTATACTACACTCAAACAGAGGTCATGGTTTAAACCTTTTATAAACATTTTTCAAATTCAGGAGTGTATTTTCCCTTAAGCCCTATCTAGTTCTCATTTTGTATATGAATGATTCCTAATGTCTTCCTCCTTCGACTTTCATCTTTCTCAGGACACCCCAACTTGAAGTCGACTTATAACTGCCACCCATGGAACATCTATATGCTGATGATCCAAGGTTCACGCTGGCTTCAATCCCATTCATGACTATTTTTTATTTTTCTGCAAACATACACTTCTAAAGATGAGTATATGAGTTTGATATACAACTTTACAAACCAAAATATATCAAAACAGATCGTCCCAATATATTTTACAAACATAGTATCTGGTCACAACTCGCCGATCTTCTATACTCATGGCCTCATGGTTACAATCGCCCTCATGTACCGGGAAAAGGGGATCTCACGACGGGGTGAGCAAAGCCCAGTAGATATATCTCCTACAAGGGCTACTTCCCACTTAAGTGCACATGCAATGCCAGTTACACAATCACACACTTGAATGTCTACATGTCATGAATAAGATGCAACCACTTATGACCAAATCTCGAGTCCTCAATGATTCCTCACACATGCATATGGAAAGTGTGAAAATCGCCATAAGCTGCCTGGCCCATGACCCTTTTTCCAAAACAAAATCTCGTTTTTGGCTTTTTATTACTACCTCCGAAGATATAGTGTGGACAGTCTCCGATTAGTACTTTGGTCAGCCTCCGAGAAGTACTGTGGACAATCTTTGATACGTACTTTGGTCAGTCTCCGAGAAGTACTATGGACAGTTTCCGAAAATCATTTGCATTCTTGATGTACCATCGAACCCCAAACACATGGTCGATCATTTCCATGCACTCACACCCATGTCATGTGATGCCCCGTGCATAAATGCAATGCAAGTGTCGTTGCATGTCATTTCATGCCATGCACGCCACGCGTCACATGCACATAAACACATTATATGTCAGGTTGCAGCTTTAATGTGGTACTTGCTTTCTATTTTATCCATGATATATCATATGGTTTCCTAATTCCAAGCAAGAGGAGGAAACCTAATTTCAGAGTTTAGTTCCTCATTTTTCGCCATCCGGCCTCGCTTCACCGCATCGACAATTCTTCATTTTCCTCTTCATTTCTTCTTCTATTTTTTTTTTCTTTCCCGCATCATCTGCTATAGATCGACTAATTTGCATGGTATGGATGCAGTATTCCATGTGTCACCCACCATTTGGGTTCCTTGCCCCGAATGGAAAACTGAATACATACTGTAATTTAACGAAATTCGCTTCTTGGTAACTAAATTTGCGAGACGAATCCAACAAATGGTGTTCGCTTCATCATCCGAAAGATATAGAGAAGTTTCGCTTTGCAACTCAGACGAGCAACAATTTACCGCTTTCGTGAAAAATTTCAAATTTATCCATTTAGCATTTTCTATTGTTTGACACATCATCTTTTATATTATAAGTGGAAAAAAAATTTGAGAGGAAATGTAAGGGAAAAGAACTAAGAAAAATAAATAAAAGTTAAATAAAAAAAGAAAAAGAAAAATATGGTAAAATTGAATATATTATTTTTATTTGCTACCATTTTAACTCATCAATATAAAAATTAAAATAATATATAAGTTTCTAAGTACTTTATTTAATGATTTTCTAGATTCTTCATTAAAATCAAATTTAAAAAAAAATAGTATTTTTTCTGCTACTTCCACAACCAAACATAACCTAATTTTCAAGAAGAAACAAAAGTGAGGTATCATAAATATAAAATTTTTCTAGAAAATTTCAACACTAAACATTTAAAACATTTTTCCAACTTATATTGTAAGAAATATATAAGCATCATATCTCAATGTTATCAAATTTTCTCAGTATAAGAACTTCATGCTTCAAAAAACAAAAACAAAAAGGCTATACTTATATTGTTAAAAAGAAAATGCAATGAAAAATAATAGAGAGGAAAAGGAAAAATTCAAAAAATAAAATAAAAAGAAGAAAATAAGTTAATTTTTAGTATATTATTATTATTTATTATTTTAAACTCCATTTTTTATATTAGATAATGAAAAATGAGATTTTAAATCATTTTATTTATATTTAATTTTGTATGTTTCTATAGAAATTATTTTGTAGAGTGGTTTTTCAATAAGCAAAATAGCCAAAATCTTCAACCTCCTGGCGTGAGGTGACTTTGGTCGCCAGGACGGCTATGACTCATAGAGAGAGATAAGAGCACAGTACCTGGGACAAGTGCTAGTGATAGGAGGAAAGGAGGGAATGTTCTTCTTCAGTTCAGAAGAAGCCAAAGGCTTCTTAGTTCATGAGGGTTTCAAGGATGTGGCCATGACTTATCAAGGCCAAGGCTATATCAGGCTCATTGAAGCAGACCGATGACATGCCTACTGCTACCGCCCTAAACATATGGTGGGTTTTATTTCACTCTGAGGCAAGGATCCTGTTTGGGGCATGCCCGCCATCGTCAGATGCACAAGCAAGATGTCTATTCTTACCCTGCGCTGTGAGGTCCATGGTGATCACCTCAGAGTGCGCATGCACCCACCATGTCACAAAGATTTAATGTAACCAGTCACTTAGGCACCATTTACTCTCTAAGCCCATTAGGCTATATGTTTTATCAGAAACACATGGAGAATGGTAAAGTTTCGAAGCAGAAACAGAGCACTGGTTTCAGTACTGCAAAGTTCCCTTAAGAAAACAGTTAATGGTTTGAATAGGGTCTATGAGTAGTTAAGGTTTTTTATACAAAGATAAAAAAATCCTGATTTATACAAGAAAGTTCGTGAGATCTTCATCAACCTCGTTTTGATTTGGAGGCTAGATTCTATTAATTTATCTACTATATTTGATGATTTCATTGTTTCGGGGATCACTTTGTTTAGAATTAGGTTTTGTACCTAAATTATTATAGTGGATATTTGGTGACTCGACAAAGGTCCCGTGGTTTTTCTCTCTTCACTTTGGGGAGGTTTTCCACAAGTAAAATTCTTCATATTTTGTGATTTATCTCTCGGTACATTTTTTTTGATCAGATATATCGACTACAATGTGTTAAATCAACAAGGAAAATATTTGGTCTTGTGTTTATTTCAAACGTTTTGATTGAAATGTGCCCATTTGTCTGGTATTGTGCATGGTGCTGGTTTAAAAATGGAGGAATCTTTCTGAGCCACCATGATTAGACTAACTCTGCCCAATTATTCTGTATCCAAGCCAAGAAACGGAAGATATTCCTGTACGTGAATGATTGGCGCTCGGCTGATGTGACGTACTAAACCAAAGATATGCGCCGAAGGGTGAATGGAAGACTGTGAATAGAAAAACGTGAGCTCTAACTGTATGTTGCAGACAGGTTTCACGTGTCACAGAGACTCCATGCTACCGAGCTTTGGAAAAATTGTAATCCATGTAATGAACGAAAGACTTACGTAATAAAGCCACTTTGATTAGAATAAATTTAAGTATAAAAGTGGGCACAAAGGAGAAACATCAGTGATCATGGTCAGAACCGCTAAATGTGCTATGAAGGATGAAGATTAAAGATAGAGCGGCAAGCATTGCTGCTTTCGAAGTTCTCGCCGTATAGTTGATACTCTAGTTATCTCACTTAGTAAACTCAGCTCCTAATGGCAATTTCATCCTATATGGTAAAGACAGTTTCATGTTTAATAAAGCAGCCGTAAGGAAGGAACAAGGACATGACCTTTCTGAGACTGAGGTTCTTGTCACAGAGAATGTGAGCAGAGGTAAAAAATAGAGAACCTTGGCAATATGCTGGGGTAAATCAAAGTGTGTCGCAATCTGCAGGAAAGTCTAGTGAAAGAAGAAAGTGTTATCATTGTGGTAAGGAAGGACATGAAAAGAATATATGTTAAACAGAAAAGAAGGGGCAAAAATCTTAGAGGAAAGATGAAAATAAAAATACTACAAATGCTTGATCAATAAGATGTTTCTATTTTTTAGATGAAGAATGTTTGTCGTTATAGATAATGAGGTTATGGGATGGTTGATAGCAAGAGCCTTCTTTATCACGCGATTTCGATATGAGTTCTTCAGCATCGTGACAAAAGCTGTGAGACTTAAACAGAAGATGGGTAACACCACCACTCAGATTGGGTGTACGTAGTGATAAGCCAAAGGCATTTATCGCTGGGTTGTTCATTGACTCGAGAGATGTGCGGTATGTTCCCATTTACGCCTTAATCTTATTTGAGTTGCCTTGGATCGAAGGATATGTGAATTACTTTGAACGGTAAATGGTTACTAAAAAGGCGTTATTTAGTATCGCTAGAGGCAAGGTTAGAAGCACACTTACGTAACAAACAGAAAAATATGAGAGTTGAATTGAATGCACTCCTAAGATGGTTCTCCCAAATTCGATAAACAAAGATTGGGCCTGCTACGAGTGAGAAAGGGCTAAGATATTCTAGCCAAAAGGCTCATTCCCTTTACTAAAGGTGACGCCTAACCTTTGTGATTATTGCTATTTGAAACATCAGCAGAGTTTCTTTTTCTAAATCTCTCTGTAAAAAGAAAACTGGCGATTTTGGGAATTGGTTTATTCGATGTTCAGGTCCTTTCGAGGTGGGAGTCTCAGAAATAGATATTTTACAGTATCTACATGATGCATCAAGAAAGGTGTGGGTTTATCTCATAAAGTACAAAGATCATGTATCGCTTTTCCGTAAATGCCACCTGGTTGAAAGAGAGAGCAGGAAAGTTTTTAAGTGCCTTCGGATTGGTTAAATGGAGGTGAGGCGCAGACAAAGGGAAGTTTTAGAAACTATCGTCAAAGACATGGGCTATGAGAAGATGGGCCTCTGTATCACGTATTGTTAATGAAAGTTGCAGAAGACAGAAACGACTATTGTTGAGAAGGTCAGATGATGCTAAAAATGGCAAAGCTACCCAAAGTGTTTCGTGGCAGCTTTATTCAGATCAAGTTTATACTGAGAATAGGTCTCTCAGCTTCCTTTTTTGAGTTTGACATTCCGTAGAAGGTATGACAGAAAAGATGCTGTTTACAATCATCTTATATTTGGAAAAGGTTTTTGCATGTCCCTGGTAAAGAGCGCAGGCCAAGCTTGATTATCAAAGCTCTTCCATGGTAATTTTGGCTAGAAATGGGGTAGAGTTTGGCACATTATGGGATCCAAAGAAAAGAAGATTTCTAAGTAGATATGTATTTCACAAGACTTACTATTCTTGAGATTGTGAGAAGACCTAGTGCCAAAGCGACAAGATGGCAGACATCCATAGCTATTCATTTTCCTTGCGCAGATTCATAGATGAAAGAGACACTGTATAAATACCTTATAAAGTGGGTTGATATGGATGCTGAGATATCTGGAGTCATGAGTAGGAGCAAATTTTCTCAATTAGTTAGCTCTTAACTCAAATTAGAAGGACTAACAGGAGAGTCAGCCCATCATCCAAGTATCTTCGGTGGCGTGTTGATTAACATGAGGGGGAGCCGTAGAATTTTCTGGCATGGCGACTTGCGTATAAGGTGTTTCTGATATGAAAGCTATGCAGAAGAAATACTGTTAAAGAATGATAGCGAGAGTTGGTGGAACTTCCAAAGGGCAGCGCATTAAGGAACAAATGGGTGTTCAAGTCATGAAAGATAGTGATGGAAATTGCTAAGTATAAAGTTTCATAGGTGAAAAGGTTTTCGGGCGTAGTAAAGGGTATTGACTTTGATGAGATATTCTCTCCGGGCTGTGAAAATGTTTTCATCGAGTTAGTTTGAGTTTGATCATGAGTTAGACTCGTGAGTTTGGAAGTTAGATGTGAAGACTGCTTTTCTTCATGGTGATTTGAATGAAGAAATTTACATGTCACAACCTGAGGGTCAGCAAAAGGTAAGGAGCACATGGTTTGGTAAATAAAGAAAAGTCTGGGGTGGTCACAAGCGCCTGGCAAAGCAAGAGTCAGATTCTTTATGGTGAGCTACGAAAGATGGCGAGTGACAGATGCGCATCATTGTGTTTATTTCGTAAGTTTAAGGATGGTAACTTCATTATTCTTTTTTACTTTTATGTTATTATGATATGTTAATGCGCGTGGAATGATTCAAAATTGATTGGCAAGTTGAAAGAGTGAGGTAGTTGTTCTAAGTCCTCGATACATGAAGGACTTAGGCCCTCGCAAACAAATTAAAAGTAATTATTTTAGATAGAAAGGCAAAGAAGAATACAAGAAAAGTATGTTGAACGTGGTGCTGAAAGGTTCAATATGAAAGATGCTAAGTCAGCTAGAATAATTTAATTTATAATCACTTTAAGCTTAGTATGTTTATGCCCTACTACAAATGTATGAGTATGGCGGAGCGGCTCTATTCTCACTCCTCGTAAAGGGGAGTCTTGTGTATTGTATGTTTGGTACAATTGATATTGCACATGTTTAGTACAAGTGGAGTAGATTTCTCTCAAATCCGTGAAAGTGAGTACAAGCAAGCAGGGAAGTCTGATCTTCAAGATGAGGGGTACTTCAAAATTGTGTTTGAGTTTTGGGGCTCCAAAACCAGTGTTGGAAGAGTCTACTGAATATATGGCAGTGACCTCACAGAGAAAGTCGACTGGTTTTTATTCACTTTTGGTCAGAGTCGTTTGCGTAAGCTTGCCATGTATGTCGCTGTCTTATTATCGAGGCGTAATATACAAAGTGCTGAATCGGGCGTTAAAAGAGATGTTATGGATGAAGAGATTTGTCCAAGAGCCGGGCTTGATGCAAGATGGTATGTCGTACAGAGAGTCAGAGTGCTATGGATCAGCAAGAATATTTACCATTCTCGTATTAAAAGCACATTGATGAGATATCATTGGTTACTTAGATGTCATTGAAAAGAGCTTCTATGAAGCTTAAGAAGATTCATACGTATTTTAATCCTTCCATATGATGAGACAAAAGTTGTTACTGTGAGAGAAGCCGGAGCCATACGTCGTACCAAGATGACTCTACTGAGTTATGGCGTTATCTCCCCTTATGTCAATGAGGAGATTGTAATGTGGGTCCAGCCCACCAGAAGGCCACTTAATTTTAAGCCCATTAGGCTATATGCTTCATTGTAAAACACATGAGTTGTACGTGGTGTGTTTTTCTCGAGCGTAAAAACAGAGGCACTGGCTTCAGCTGTGTGTGTGTGTTCCTGCAAGCGTAAGAAAAATTGCAGAAGTGGTTTGAAGAAAAATTGCAGCAAAGAGGGGTTTATATAAAGTATAAAAAACTCGATTTATACACAGGTTCCCGTGAGATCTTCATCAACCTCGTTTTGGATTTGAGTTGATTTGCCTATTAATTTTATTCACTATATTCGATGATTTAATGTTTTGGGATCGTCTTGTTAGAATTAGGTTTTGTACCTAAATTATTATAGTGGAGGCCTGGGTGGACTCACAAAAGGTCCTTCAGGTTTTTCCTTCTTTCTACTTTGGGGAGGCTTCCATGCTAAAATTCTCTCTCATAGTTTTTGGTGATGATCTCTCAAGTGATTTTTTCTTTTGCTGCATTTTACCGACTCATAACAAAGTTAAATCAATGCTAAATGATGTAATTTTCATGATTTCATCAATAGGCAGGCTAAAGAGGCTAAAGTATGGGCTTAGGTTTGAGGTATGGTGCGCCCATAGGTCGACTTTAGGGACCTGTGGCGATTCATTACCCACCAATCGACCGGCTGCATTAGTTAGTTATACAGGCACGCTTCATTATCTCGCGAGTGTGCAAGGATACTGTTTGATTATGGTGCATCGCATTCATTCATTGCTACATCATGTGTGAGAGAAATGGGCTTAGAGATTGAGACCTTGGAAAAGCCATTGTATGTAAGCTCTCCCCTAGGAACTAGGGTGGAGTGGATCTCTGAGAGGAGCTTACGAAACAGATCCCCGAGACTTACTCATTATGGACCTGGCGGTCATGATGCCAGTTTACGCCAACTGAGATTACCCACATCAAGACAATCGGTACCGCACGATTAAACGAGGAGCCACCGCCACACACAAGACGGTATTCGTGTTACGTTTCAAGGGGACAAGCACGATGTTTTACCCTAGACCGTGTACGACTCCAGATGGCATGAGCGGTTGATAAGTTGCCTAGCAAAACTTACCCTGGAGGATGAGGTGAGATAGACTTGGATCTATCTCGGTAGCTGTGTAGTGACCCGAAATTCCAATTTTTGGTAAGGGCAAAATCGTAATTTCGATTACATAATTGTTAATTTCGTTAAAAAATCCGTAATTTATTCTAGATCTCGATGAAGAAACGGATTTCACTGCGAATCGTCTCACCAAATCTAGCTAGCACGCAAATGCGAAAATTCGAGATAGCCTAGAGTTGATGACGCTTTTTGCATCGCCGTTTTAAAGTCAGAAACAATTTTCATACAAAGTCACATATAACACGTGACTACGTGCTGCGTTTCAGACAGTGAGAGAAATAATAAAAGTCCACCACCGTGATAGTGCCGAATATCAAATCGTGAACATGATATAAATACTTTAAAGTTTGTCACTAGAATACAAAATAGTGTATGATGACTTATCTTCCACTTAAACTAAAGAGCAAACATGAGAAGCCAAAAAATGCAGGTATCCGAGGCTGGTACCTCAAGTTTTAGAGTGAGAGGTCGTGATCACGCCTTCGGGCGACGCCGCAAGAGGAGTGCACGCGGCAAGCTGGAAGTTATCGCTAAGATTCATTGACCTTCGAGATACTCGAGAGGGTAGGCAATCATTACAGACGGCTAGCCAAGTATCGCCGCATGTTAGGTGTCCACGAGGTGTTTCACGCCCCATGTCTTAAATATACTTCGTGATCCAAATAATGGTGGATTTGTCAGATTAGGTTTTGACACTTGATGAGACCTTCGAGGAGGTGACTCAGCAAGTATCGCTGATACCGCGATCAAAGCCTTGCTGCCACAAGACCGCGGAGGCTAGCGTAGGGTACTATGGAGGCATCTATGGAGGAGAGGAGTCCAATGGAGCGGAGATACGCGCCATCTATCCCTTCTTGTTTAGGGACGGCGTATTTGCCATTTGTTAGTGATTTAAAACGACCGCCATATGCATGGTAAGAGCGCACAGATATGGCGAGTGATTATGATCGTTCGAATTTCGGATCGCACCTTTGGGCGAGTGGAGAAAGAAGACCTGTAAATCAATTTTTATACAGCAAAATCGTATCATTACATAATTGTTAATTATGCTTAAAAATCCAATTTTATTCTCTAGATCTCGCATGATCTAAATCGATTTACCGTTGAATCGCCTCACAAATCTAGCTAGCACGTGAAATTTCAGAAATCAGAAAGAATGGGTTGACACGCTTTTCATGATCGCGTTCGTGCCGTGAAACGATTATATACGTAAAGTCACATGTAACACGTTTCATGTGCCAAGGCAGAGGAGTAGATAACAAATTTAAATACTAATGCGGAGCAAATATTTAATATCAAACTTTAAATGAAATATAGCACGCCTTTGGAAAGTTTAAGTCACTCAGAATAAAATAGTGGTACATGACTTATCTTTCTCTCCACTTAAACTAAAGAGCAAAAACGAGAACAAAAAAGGAGATCCAGTAGCTGAAATTTCAAGTTTTAGGAGTGAGAGTGTCAAGCTTCTAAATACGGACGACTCGACCGTCTGCCGCCTCTAGACAAAGGCTTAATCATTTACATTGAGGGGCTTCAAGGTGGGTACTGTGATTTAGGAAAGCCTCAACTCCTAGAGGTAGTGGCTTCCTTACTGGGTTTCTTTATTCTTCAGACGCGAACGCTGCCGATTGAGGCCTTGAACGGTTGTTTGATCGGTCCCAAACCTTGGGACCGAATTGATATTAATTTTTGAAATCCAAATGAAGTACTATGGATCGCCATGCACACGATTTGGGTGGTTGAATGTTACATTTTTGTGATAAATCGCTGATTGATTTGGATGATAACAAATGGCTTGAAATGCGGGTCACAAAGTGAACTAACATGAATGGATGTGTGAGCGAAACTGAAATCCTGTGGTTTTACTGCTTCATAGAATAGTGACATAAAAATATATTTTTGTGTGAAATGTGTTCGTCGAGTGATTTAAGTCGACCGCTTGCTTCGATCATTAGCCCAAGTGATTAATTTTAGATGTGTTGAATGATTAATTACATACATATTGTGTGATTGGATATTATGTGGATATGTGCAAGGTTAGTTATTTGTATGTGATTAGATCACATGAATTGGCATACATTTATTCCATATGCACTAACATCCCTAATTATGGAGTGAGTGCATGAGGCTGAGTCTAGAGAGCTGCTCTATGGTGAGCTTCAAATACAATTATTTATAGAGTTCAAACTAAAATATCACCAAGCTGAAGTGCTTCAATTGATATTCATCGAGGGTAGTCCACAAACAAAGTAATATAACAATCGTCTGGATGCCCAATTGACATGGCATACAATACTCCAGCATTGGCCCACAAAACTAACAAACAATACTCTCTACTTGAAGGAAGAAAGTGAGACAGAGTTTGGTGACCTGGATCTGAAGGCCATGTAGACATTCAAGTAGGATCATGCATTTGGTTTGAACGTGTTCACTAAACATTGCACCGCACTTAGTGTAGTATATTCACTTAGGGCGATTCCACCATCGGTAATAGCCAACTGCTGAGATATATTTACAGTGGCCAAGGAGCGTATGACCGTCGTTCCAGAGACCGAGGATTAAGAAAGCCGGATTGTGGCTTTGGCTTTGATGATGCTTTTTTTATAGCTGTATTAGAATCTCTAGTATTTTTAATATATGCTGTATAAGAGTAAAAACATTCGAATCCCAGGAACTATTGACATAGTTGGTATGTTTTTATGGATATTTAGGGTATATCAAGAGTGCTGCTTTTATCCATATTTGTATCATTGTCATTATATTGATTGTTTGGGGATGTATAATAGGTTAGATAGTAGAGCTCCCGCATGTGCCGAGACTCGCCCCACTTCGCAGGAACGCCGGCCACCTGACATTCACGGTGCTCATGCTGACGGTGGTCAACCACTCCCTGAAGAGAGGCGCCACACCTGCGGATGGCAATGCTTTTTCCAAGAGCCATCGACTACCCCGTGAGGATGTGGCATCACACAGAGTTACAACTCTGGGGCACGCTGCCCACTTTATGACTTCGCGAGATGGCACCCAGTTGAGTTTGCGAATCATGTCACGCGAATCTGTTGACAAGGCTTTATTAGATCTGGTTAATTTCACCATGTTTTCCCACCATAAAACAAGAATGAATTTGCACCCCTTCAATAAAAATATCATCGATAGCTTGAATGTGCTGCTTGATCAAGAATCAGCATCTACACCAGATTGAAGACGGTTTGATCACCCGAGGGGCTAGGCTCACCAAGACAGAATTTGTACCATATCATTGTTTCATGGTTAGGGAGGCAAGATATCCTGCCATATACCGTTAGACGGCATCGTGCATTTCAACACAATGATGCCATTTGGTTTGACAAATGCTCCGGCGGCATCTATGGATCGTGAAGGTGGGTTCAACCCTACCAGATTTAGTCATCGGTCCTCAGGACGACATCTCGTCGTACTCCCGCCTTGATGGCTACACGAGAATCAATGGAGGACTGTTCTTCAGCTCCTCAAAGAAACGATCGCTGACAGCGTCGCGGGCAAATGGCTTTCATGGCATGAGATTCTGCACACGCCGTGTCAGCTCGTGCACGCAGAATCCCAGGAAGGTTGAGGCCGCCATGAGTCAAAGATACTGGTCACTGGTGATATACACCCTCAGGATTGGTAAACACAGTCATCTATGATTTCTCCCATAGTAGCACCTATGCAGACGCAGATTGACCTTAAGGAGGTCACAAGTCTATGAATGACCTAAAGAGAAGACATTCCAAGAATTGAAATCAGGCCACTTCAAATTCCATCTAATAGTCCTGAAGGGATAATAAAATAAGAATGATGTCTCGTAGATTGACCGAGATGTGCAAGCTTTGGGGTGTAAATGGAGGGTAGTAGCTTATAATTCCTTCTATTATGAACAGATAGAACGACACAAGACGCATGATATGGAGTTACGGTCATAGTCTTTGCTCAAGATTTGGCGTCACTACCTATATATAGTGAGTGTTTGAGGTGTTTCTGCACTCACAAGAGTTTGAAGTAGAGCCACACAATGAGACCTCAACATGAGGCAACACAAGGATGAGTTTCGAGGATTATGACTTCGACTTTCTTTGCACTACCAACTTTAAGGCAAATGTGGTACTGATGCACTCAATGGTGTCTGGTATCATTTAGCTAGTGTAGCTTCCTGAGGAGGATGCCTTGTGACAGGACGCTGACTACAAAGATAAATGATTAGACTTAGGGTATGTTTGGAGTTTAGTGGCTACGCGTTTCCTGTATCGAGCAGAGTGATTGAGTCCTGGCAATATAACGGTAGATAGTCCGAATGGTGACTGTAAAATGTCAGGCAGGACGGGCAATGGGCCATTCACATAAATGCAGGTCTCTTGCATAGGAGGGCCGGGTTCCTTCACTACGTAGATCCCATAGATAGAGATCCTCGGGCGAGTTTTATCGCTTCCTCGATTCATTAGGGAAATCTAGGTGCACCAGATGTACCAAGACTCGCCGCCAAGATATTAGATGGACGCGGGCACGTTAGATTCATCAACTCATATGTCGCCAGGTAAATGAGCATCGGGAAGCCGCGAGAGCTACTCCAACCATTGACGAAATAACGGAAGTGGGAGACGTCATTTACGGACTTTGTAATCACTGCTAATGACCCCGCGCATGGCTGCGCGGGTGATATGGACCGCCACTAAGTCGGCACATTTTCTAGCAGTGCGAATGACCTTCACACTAGTGGAATTTTGTCGGTTGTACATTAGAGAGATTGTCCGGTTACATGGAGTACTAGTCTCTTTTGTATCGAACATGGATCCCAAGTTTACGGCACACTTTTTGGAAGAGCCGTATGTCACAGGGAACATGCTGATTTATGAGTACCATACAACTAATTTTATTAAAATAATTATATATATATATATATATATATATATATATATATATATATATAGTATATATATATATATATATATATATAGAGAGTATATATATATATATATATATATATATATATTAAAAATTAAATTCATTTTTATATAATCAAGGTAAGAATAAACAATATCCGGGATCTGAAAGGTTCAACTCATCCAAGTTAGAAAAATTTAATTCTATTAGAAACTCCATAAGGTGCATTCCATACCGCCATTAGGGGTGGGGCGACTTTAAAATCTCTCAAGGTTTGCTACTATCCATATATATATGCTCCATCTAAATGATATAGAACTTGATTCAATGAAATACTTTATTCAAAAATCGGGAATAGGGTTTAAATGGAAAATAATAGATTTGGTAAAGAAAAAAAGAATGGAAAATAAGAATTCCTTATATTATTCCAAACTCATTTAGACTAAACCTTTATTGGAATCTTTTTATATAAAATGCAATATTAGTTTATTAATGCATGAATTGATTGAAAGAAAAAGAAAAGAAAAAGAAAGAGCCAAAGGAAAAGTGGAATTTTTCCAAGTCTTACCGGGCATGATAGGTTTAAGAATAATTTTCTTGAGAAAAATCTTAATGTTAAGAATAATAGAAAGAAAATATGCAAACCTTCAACAGATTCCAATGAAGTGTAACAAGGTTTAAGGCTTTTATATCAAATCAACTAATCTACCTTACTTTCATCCATAAATTCATACATAGTTAAAGATGAGGTAGAAAATAGAATTGTAAGTAAAAAAAAAATAGATGGTTAAAACTATAGACACATTTAGTCATATATTAATGGTACTAAATACATAATATTAAAAATATATAATACACTTCATAAATCATAATTAATTTTAAAGGTGAAATAATCTACTAATGGAATTACTGTAATTACTGTGCTTACTTCCTTGTTAGAGCTTCAAATTAAAATTTTATCGACTCTTTACAAGATCAAATTAAACAGTCAAGCCCATTTTTGAAATTAGTATTAGGTTTGAAGAAATTGTAACATGATATTTTTTCAACACTAAGCCAAGAGAAACTGGAAGCTAATAATGAGGAATGGATTAGTGGTAAAAGAGGTTTCTGTAGGGAGTGGAGTTTAAAAGACAAATTTCGAGTAGGTGGAGTTCAGCAAAAGTGGATCTGTACTTTCTTGGACAGTTAGAAAAAGAGAGGATATGGGAAGATGAAAAAGTTATGGAGCCGATATAACAGTTTTAGAACATGGATATGAAGTTTAGATATGATTGTTATAAAGAGAGAACGAAATCCATGTGAGAAAAGGAACGATCAATCACCAACAAATAAATCCAGAAACACCTAGAGAAATGTTTTAGCATTTACAAAATTCAAGTATTTTAGGATTTTTAGTAATCTCAGCCTCTTTGCTTTTAAGATCTACAAGTTTTCTTTTTATTTTCTTTTCTATACTTTATCGCTTCCAACTTTCCTAAATAAACATAAAGAATTTTTCGATCTTTAGTTTGTTCTCTTCAATTTATTTATTGTGGTATTGTCTTATATCATTAATCATAATAGAAATCAAAATAATCCCACTTTTCACATAATCAAAAGTTTGATTCTTGATGTAATTTCAGTTTGAAAACACGTTAATTTCTTAACATGCCCATATTTTCTAATTTTTATTTTTGTACGTTGAAATGAAATTCACAAAAATCACCAACTCCCAAATATCTTTTATTGATAGAACCTTCAGTCTTTTCATGCTCCTTAAATCCTAATTAATGCAACACTTCTCCTATCACTAATTAACTAATCCGTCCAAGAGGTACTATTTATTATGCAAGTTTTTTACTTTTATTCTAATCAAAAGGTAATGATAAGAGATCTTGAAAGCTTAGTGTAAGAGTAAAATAATAGGTAATTCAATTACATACAATGTACATGATTTGAATATTAAGTCAGTCAATTATGTCTAGATCGATAAACGAGATAAATTATTTCTATTATTATAGAGAATGTTATAGAAAACAAATAACATATCAACTAATGGGTACCAAATCAATTTTATTAATTCATATTTAGACTTCGGGAAATTTTTTGGTGATATATAAATTTTCTCATGAAAAATTTCATTACCTAATAAGAGAACAATTCTTTTTAGTACAGAAGAATGAATAATGAATTGGTATTTAATAATGAATTCATGATAGGTATAGTTGATTACAAAAATATTTCTAAAAGTTTTTGTAATTTAAAGGAGATATAAAATATTTTGAAATACTATCTAAAAATAGAGATTATTTAATTCTTTTAATAATATAAACATTTAAAAATTATTATATATATATATATATATATATATATATATATATATATATATATATATATATATATATATATATATATATGGAGAGAGATATCAAAGAAGAGGGGTATAAACTCAGATACTTTACAAGTTATCAACGTTTTAAAATTTGATCAAAATCATTGTCCCAATCTACGGACGGAACTGCAACAAAACCGTCCGACGAAGCTTAAAACCATTTTTCGAATCGCGAACCTATGCGGGCTATTCACAACCCAATTATGTGGGCTTAAGAAGAATCATAAGAACCATGTAAGTAGCTTCAACAGAATGTAGTAATGGCTAATAGAAAAGAACGACTACAACAGTTCTAATCTATGTCCTGGACATATACCTGAGGATAGATTTAATTTCCAAGTGAACATGGATGGATAGATTTTTTTGTTTTGTTTTTGACAATAGATGGATAGATTTAGTGAACAATATTAATACTTCATTCCTCCATTCATTAATTCTAAAAATTAAAAAGAGATAGGCAAGAAATGAAATATAAAAGAAATAGCCACACCTCCACCTCTACCTGGGGATTTTAGTAAAAAACCAATAAAATTTGTCAAGTTCAAAAGAAAATTAATAAAGTATGATGTTCATGAAATTCATAGATTTATATATAAAACACGCTATAAAGAGATCCAAAATAAGGAAACTAGAAAGTAAATCTTGAAACCATTAAAGATTGAAACATCATGTCAAATTAATTAAATATAATGACTCACCAAATTAGTAAAACATATAATAGTAACTCCCTTATTAAGACAAGAATGTCCTTTGTGTGTTAATTTTACATTAATATACAGTAATAACATGTTCCAGTTGCAGCATTAATGGTTTACTAATATAAAGATATTTTGGTATGCCAATGTAATGAAAATAGGATTTTACAAATGTAATATACTTCATAAAGAAAGCTTCCTAAGCATTGGTTAAAATAGTGCAAACTTAAAACACTTTCTTAAAAATGGTAAAAATTAACCAAATTTCTGCCGGAAGATTCCATAATTTCAGGTAATTCTTCTGATTCCCGGATGATCTAAACGACTTTACCGCTGGATTCGTCTCTCAAGAAAATCTAGTTACCCGCAAAATTTTCGGGCCAATCTCCAGACAATCGAATTTTCAATTTTCGAGAATTATGCCCATGACTAAGGTAGAATAGATTTTGCATGAGAGAATCTGCAGTTAGAAACATCCCTGAAGTTAAGTTCATTAAAATAAATCAACTTGAACCGCACAAAAATAAATTATTTCAGATAAAATGAACCCAACACGTGGCACGACATGGGCCATACATGTCCAACTTAAGCGAGCTAACAAGAGGCAAAATGAGGACGAGGGCAAAAGAAAAACTCCATTTTCCAAATATGCATTGAGAGAGCGAGAGAGCAGAGAGCAGAGAGAGAAGCCCAACTTCCACTATCCATTTGACTTGCTGTTCTGGCTTTACCCGCTAAGAACTAAAGTCCATCTACACGCATGAGAGCTACGCGCGGATACTAGAAACAAAAGAGACTTTGCCAGATCTGCCAAGAGTCGAGATCGCGGGTTTCTGGGTCTCCGACTTCCCGCGAAGCTTCGCTCGCCCAAGAAGTAGAGATTCTTCCTACTTTGCCTTATTTTCCATTCTAGGCCCGTTTGGTCGAGCTTTAATGCCCTAAGGGCCGTTTAAGCAAATAAATGGGTTATGAATAGTGCCCTATTTTAATCTCAGGTATATGTTAGGCTTTGAATCACCCAAATTGAACTCTATAACCTAAGTTGATGGTCCATTTTTCTGACTACTACAAAGCGTCTATTTTAACGAAACTACCGTCCATATTTTTGGACTGATTTTTGGTTGGGAAAAAGTGAGAATTCTGACTAGCATCTTCATGGAAAATTGTATTTATATTCAATAACTTGATGTTAGGCTTTGAATCACCAAAATTGACCTCTATAACCCAAGCATGATCCATTTTTGCGATCGCCAGGCTATTCTCAGCCAATGAACCATCATCGTGATTGGATTTATTGCCAAAATCTGAGACTTACCAGATCCTGCCAGAATCGTAGCTTCATCTGATAACTGATGTTAGTTTTTGAATCACCCAAATCGAATTTCTATAACTTTCGTGGTTATGGTCCGTTTTCGTTAATCGCGAGAGTTTGTATAATGGTTTGTATCTAGATTTTGGGACTGTTAGGGGGTTAGTTTTTTGAACCGAGTTCAGAACTATCTTGTGGTTTGTTATGGATTTTTGTGTGGAATGTTTTCTACGCATCTCTATGCCACAATTGGTCTTAAGGATGAGGTTGTCATTGCTTGAGTTTGAATGACATGTTTGATTGATAGTAATTGATTGAGATGTCATTACGCGGTGTCCTAAATGGCTGACAATGTGAGAGATAGCTGCATGAATATGTTGACATGATTTCATGGATTTATTTGGAAATTAAGATTTGATATAATTGTCCAAAATGGATACTGGTAATGTGATGAATGAAATCTGTCCATATAGCATCCATATTATGACGCCCAAAATCCTGGTGGTCCGTGATCATCTTTACTTAACCCGAACATATGATGCTCTGCACATTCGACGCCATTTATAAAATCGCAAGAGTCTCCCTTTGTAATGAGCCTACCCAGTTATAATACCTCAGATAACCCGGTCCCAAACAGTCCAATATATCATCACACGAGTAAACGCCACTGGGCCCATAAACAAAGATCATAAATAATATCTGAAATATAAATTAATCAGGTCCAATAGTTCTAAGAGTTAATAATTTCATTTTATACAACACATATACTAAAATTCGAGAATTTCTAATACATGTATTAAAATCATCAAAGCCACAACCCGGTTTCTTCACAACCTCGCCTCTAGGACGAGCCGTCCCCGCACACCCATGTGCACCAGAAATAATATCCCTCGACAAAGGAGCTAATGCTCGCAGTGAATCGCCCTAAGTGAGCTACTCTCTACCTAAGTGCAATGCAATGTTCCAAAATAAACACACATTCAAGCAAATTCATGATCCTACTTGAATGTCTAACTCATCATCTCATACCCGAGTCCTCACCGACTCCCTCACACTCGCCTAAGCCTTGTATGAGAATTATTATTTTGTTTGTTTGCTCAGGACAACACTGGCGTGTATATATCAATTAGTCGCTCGACGATTGATATTATTTGTGGATTCACTCCGGCGTATATCAATTAGACCGTGATTCAAGATTGATATTTTGGGCTTTGACTACCCTCCGATAATTAACATTTTAGACAACCTCCGACCATTTTCTAGACTCATCTCTACGATCACTCTATACCCTGGGGTTTTCCAAGGTATATGGAATGCATGGGCGCAATTCCAATAAGCGCTTTAATCTACATGTAATTATATAAACATGCATATATTTACAAAACAATCAATTCACATCATGTCATGTAAATTCTCATTTCATACATCAAAATTAGCTCACTTGGGCTAATTATCAAACACGAGCAATTCAACTTGAATCACTCGATCAAACACATTTTCACACAAAAATATATATTGAGAACACTGTTTCGGGAATAGTGAAACCCTCGATTACTATTCCCGAAAAATCACAAATCATCGATTCACTTAGTGAACCCAATCACAAAATCATTCCTCACTTCTTCACATCAAAGCATGATTTATTTCACTAAATTTCTACGTATTTATTAACTAAATGTACTTCCTAAAACAGTTACGGCTGCAACTATTGCTCCAAAATTGTATCAATTCGGTCCCATGTTCGATCGATCCAACGGCCGCTCAAGGCCTCATACCAACCGAAACATTAAACACTTAAATAAAGGGAAACCTAAAGAGGGGAAAACCCCTACCTCGCGAGCTTGTCTTTAAACTTCTTAACCGTACTCCACACGGCCCCTCTCTCGCTTAGAGCAGCTTGCCCCTCGTCCCGACGACCACGGTCGGATCGCCCCGACTCTAGAGAGAAGGAGGTCCTTCTCTCTCTAAACCTCCATTTTTTCACGTTTCTGCTGCTACTGCTTTTGAATTCACGTTTTTCTCTCCTTTAGTCAATTTGAGAAGATGAGTACTGTAGCTATTTGTCTTTACTAACTTACACCTAAAATGACCATTATGTCACTTCTTTCCCATGACATTCTAAGACTATCCTTTACATTCATTTTCATCATTTCTACTCATGCCACTTATGGCACATGAGTACTTGTTATATGTGATTTCGTTGCATCTTAAAATCGCTTACAAGACTGAACCGCGGGACATGTTCGAACGTGTAAATTCCGATTGTCTCGGAATTCGACGAAATTTTACGTGCTAGCTAGATTTCGCGAGATGATTCCAATGGTGAAATACGTTTCATTATCCGAGATCTAGAGAATAAATTCCATATTTTTAACCGAAATTACCATTTTGTAACCGAAATTACGATTTTGCCCTTTTTCAAAAAAAATTAGAATTTCTCGGGTCTTACACATATATATATGTGTGACATGGCATAAGCATGAAATGACATAATTGCATTTCATATGCACGAGGGCATCGCATGAACTGGGTGTATGTGCATGGTTGTTGTCATTCACCATTCTTGGTGAATGGGTGGGGGACTTGGTACTTTGGACGATGTCCAATAGAGTTCCACGGTTTGCATGGTTGTAAATTAACATTGCATTTGGTGTTGATTGTGCGGGCTCGGAAAATGGGACAACGCCAAAATTGAGTTACACGGTTTGAAAATGGAAAATGAAATTACGTGGCTCCGCTTAAAGCTCGTTTATCTTTGGTTACACATATGGATCCATCGCAGTGCCCGCAGTCGCGGGTTTGTGAAGCCCGCGTGGGACCGAAAAATTCGCCACCCATAAAGACACATGGATTTTGAAACAAATGATCATTGAGGTGAACATCCAAAAGATTTGGTTTGAAAACAAATGAAATTTGTTTGTGATCATCAATGTAATCCAAGAATTATGGATTTTATCACTAATGCAGCTTTGCCATTGTGTGATGAGTCGCTGGGAAACCCTGGTTTGATGGAGTCAAGTGTGGACTCTAAGACATAGGACATGGTGAGTCGTGATCTCATTCATAAGTATAGAATCTAATACAGTTTCACTAATCTCGATCGAAATGTGTTTTTTTTTCAAAGTATTGGCTTAATTACCACGTACTAGCGAGTGGGCCTCGTAGGAGTTTAATTTACTGGCAATGCCACTCACGTGAGACCCCTTTTAGGCACAGGAGTGCGCAGTGGAGATAGCGCCACCTAAGCCGCATCGTGAAGAGCCAAGGCGTATTGCCTACTTTGTAAAATATATTAACAAACCTGCTTAAATATATTTTTGTGTAAAGAGTATTGTAATTAAACTCTTAAGGACTATGATATTATAGCCTTGTGCATTATGTTTGAGTATGGATAAATGGACCCTCTATTGTCATTTTTACTTGTAGATGGACCCGGAGAGGTCATGAATATTTGGCTCTGGATGGGTCATGCTATTATCTGTTGAACATGTTGTATTTTTGGGTAGAGCTCCCCATACAAAGGAGACTCTGTTTGATTTTTGTTAAATTATGGGTCCAGGTAAAGGTGTGACACCTCAAATCCCGGGAGTCCGTTGACAACTCGCCATCCCGTGGAGAATTTGTGGATGTCAGGTAACTCGACATCACTCCATTGAGTCCCCTTTTCCCAGGACCCAGGATTTAACGAAGGGACCCGCAGAAATTTTCAGATCAGTGAGCCTCACCCAAAATACAATCCTCAAGGTAATTTCATGGCAACCCTCGTCCTAATACATTATACAACTACCACACCGGTCCATATCAGTAAAATGGCCAATGAGTGCCCATTTATCCGATGGCAAATACAATCTATATCACCGGCTTTCACAAAGAGTTATTACATCACTCATAATACAAAACATTATATTAAACTAACATGTTCTAATATAATATACAAAATACAAATTAAGGCCACAATCCGGCCCGCTCATAATCCTATTCTAAGGAACATCACCCCGCTTGCATATGTTCCCAGACCAAAGGGGAGTCCCACGACCGTGTGAGCTAACGCCCCAATGTAGATGTTCCCTAAGGCGCTATTCCCAATTTTAACGCACACGAACGGGTCAAACAACCAAACACACACCAACCTGGGGTGACATAATCCTAGCAGTTAATCTCACTTGTCGCGAATGAGACGCGACTCATCATGCCCCATGTATCAAGTCCTCACCGACTCCTCTCACATATGATAGAACCCCGTGCGTGATAAAAATCTTTATTTTTATGGATCACATCCAATGATCATTTTATAAAGTCATTTTCATTTCTTTTTCAAATCCAAAGGCTTTTTGGTTGATCACTTATAAAATCATTTATTTCATAAAACAAAAGCTTTGTGTTTTATAAACCCATACCCACTGGTTTTATCCTTCCAAAGGCCACTCGATGTAATCAAGTGTCGTGTGTGATATGCATCAGGCCGCCGGATTGGGATCTCACCTCCGAACGCCGCACACCGATCGACATTTTCCCTGGTCTTCCACCGACATGGGTCATGTTTAACCGCAAAGCTCTAGGTTTTCACCCGAGGGGTCATTTCATCCCTACTTAAATCGCTTCAACACACTCCGTATTAATTTCATGCTATGCAACCGTGAGACTCAACGGACTCTCATTCCATTTGCATCGGGTCTTACCATCGACACCAAACACAATGTTGGACGTCAACCATGCAAATCCGTGGATTCCATCGACTTCGGCCCAAAGTACGAGTTCACAACCCATTCACCAAGGATGCACTGATAACCACAATGCAATCACAATTCCATACCATATGTCCTCGCGGCACCGTGCTGTAATGCAATCGTGCATTGCACTTTAAGTCATGCCTAATGTATAAAGACCTCTATATGGACATCCTATACCGTACACTACACCGTGTACCATGGACCCTCATGTCTAATGCACACAAAAGTCCATACATTCTTTAAACGTTAATATGCATGCAGTCATACTAACATTTATCACATTCATGTCAACACATCAAACAAGCATGCACCAACATCATTCCGACTACTACTTAGACAAGTAATGTCATACTCAACCTTGAAGGCTACATCATGGCGCATAATGCCCAATAAACTAGCCTACAACACGCCATGCAACAGCCATGTCCACACGAAAAACACATCACAAACCTACTGAGGTTAGGAGCATTACATATCGATGATCCAAGCATGACACCTCTTAACCAAGAAATGTCATTCCAATCAATCACACAAACACATGTTAACATTTCATCAAGTCACTACCTAGGCAAGTAATGACACACCTTATTTCCTTGGCTAATTCATGGCATATCATGCACCTAAGATAGCCTCCAACCTTCCATGTAATGGCCACTTCAGCATACAACTCCTCACAACCACACAACCAACAATTAGCACACTTGTTGTGACAATTAATTTTTCAACAAGGATATGAGCACCAATTTCCATTGAAAAGAATATGGTTAGATTCTAGACTCCAAGAGCTTTCAATAGAGTCCAAGAACACCCCAAACGGAGCTCAGACGAGAAAGTTATGGCAACCGAAGTCGAGGCCTTGTATGAACAAAGGATCGATGCACGGAACCAAAGAGGCTCAATGCTTTTTCATCACTGACCACAAATATGAGTTCAAATTTTATCAATCTATATGGATTGATTCTAGACTCAAAGGGCTTTCCATAGAGTCTAAGAACACCCAAACGGAGCTCGGATGAGAAAGTTATGACCGTCCGTCAAGGCTCCTTGTAATAAATAGTGTAAAATTGGCAAAATGAAACCCACGAAATCGTATCCTGCGGAACCTTTAAAGCTCCCGCATGCTATTTTTCCTACCCAAATCATCCCGAAACAACCCTTTCACCCAACAACAAAACCTCGCCCCAATCGAGTCCACAATTCAGCCATAAACATGGCACAAACCCGTCTCCAAACTCACCTCAAAATCAAACTTAACAAAACAACTCCAAATGAGCAAAATACTTCAGTTTTGTGTTCTGAAACAGACATCCAACGGCCCTGTGTGGCCCAACTAAGACCAAAAACAATATTTGGGATAACAAAATAAACCCAAGTAGGAAGGCCCTCACCCTTAGAGCTAAGACGAAACTTTTAGAGTCTCGGGCTATCTGGCACCCACTACTTTCCGCGAACATCCGTCGAATCTTCAGGGACTTAAAATTCCCGATTTCCCCGGCGGTCCACGCTGCCCTCGACGAGCACCCGACTTTAAGTCTCGTCCGACGTAAAACCGCGCACAATCACAGAACTTATTGCACAAAAGTTTCACTAGCTTTTCTTTCTCTCCAAACCCGAAATCTCTATGAAATTCATATCGTCTGCATCTGCCGTAGCCTTCGCTGAGTAGATGAATCCTTAAATCTCGCTCGAATTCCGATTCGACCACCCGATCTCGTGAGATCATATAGAAAATGGAGGAATTTCTCTCATTTCTCTCTACTCACGCCACTGCCGAGAATTGCTAGCAAATTCCTATAAAAACGGCCATCTTTCCTATTTTCCTTTTTAAGTTTAAGTTTGACGTGAGGCCCACTTTGCGCCACGCGTCCACGACCCGTCCGGGTTCGTTTTTGTCCCGAAACAATTTATTTTCGTCTTGGGCCTTCACTCATTTTAAAATAAATTTTGACCCCAAGTATTTCCTAACTCTCGAGATTTTAAGAAAAATCTCGTTCCCAAGTTAGCTAGGATATTCAACTTCAAAATTACAAAGCACTCCCACTACCTAGGGAATTTAGCTAAACTTTTCAGTTACCTATTTTGTGGAGATTCGCCTCAACGACGCAGATCCGCTCTGGCCATCCGAGCTCTACACTTTCAGCCTCTCGGTGCCCATTTCAAGAATTTATTATTTATTTTTTTATACTTTAGAAAATTTTAAATTTTTCTGGGTTTTACAAAAAGGGACACAATAGCGTGGTACTCCAAGCCACCCGACATCTACAATTTTTTCTCGCTGTGCTTCCGCTAGTTAACTGATCCCCAGTTTTGGGTGTCACTGCAAAGAGTCTGCTACATTAGGTGTAATTTTACTAAGTATTAGACAAAAGTATATTACATTAGCATAGTGAGCATGTTACATTATTATCAGAAGATGTCACCAACATGTATGATACATTTTTGTCTAAATAAGGAGAGTTACTATTCCACTACGTGTGTGTTTGGTGCCATTTGATCGACAACGGTAACGGCACTTCTTTCAATTCCTATTTCTCAAGGAATGGAACTCACTAATTTACCTTATTCTTAGTGTTTGATTAGTTTAGGATCTTACATGGGAATGATTGTTTGATTCATTTCATTGTTTGGTAATACTAGAAACTGGAGGAAAAAATTGGAAAATAATACCCTAAAACTTTAGAGTTTTTTTAAAAACAACATTCATTGATAAAAATATTTTTTACCTTATTCTCCATTGTTTTCATTTTTTAAAAAATACCATAGTCATATGATTAAAAATAAAAATATTATAAATTAAAATTATTTTTAATATATAAATAATTTTCTAAAGTATTTTTGGTTTTTAGAACCAAGTATACATTTTGTTAGTTTTATGTAACAATTTTATAAAAATGCATCTTCTTAGATTTTATATAACAGTTTTATAAAAACATTTTCTCAAGATTTTAAATTTAATGATAAAATAAATGTTAACATACTTTTTAAAAAGGTGAAATAAAAATTCAAAACACATCTGGGAGCTAATTTTTTTTTTTGATTTTCAATAACATAGCCATGCACGCTTTAAATTACTAATCGACCGCGCCTGGCGAACAAAAGAGATGCAAAATAATAATTTTGGGTGCTTTTACGTTTTTGGGTTTAGTGCCAATAAATACAAAGAATTAGGCTATAAATCAAAATACCATCTATATCTAAGGAATCCAAATCCTAGTTATAAGTAAAATTTGAGTTCCCTTTTTAATTAGTTTCTTATTTCATTCTTCTCATGCTTAAATTTCATTCAAACATGAATATAGCTGAAGAGGTAAATGATATTCCCATTCAACTTTTCTATTCCCATGATCCAAACACACCTTGCATGTTTTAATTAATTTGGTGGAGTCATCATATGTTTTAATGATTTCAAATAGCTTGTCCCTATTTTTCTTCTTTAAGCTCTATTTCAAAAAGCGCTATTGTCTCCACATAAAAAAGATAAGAATCTATTTGTATATACTAAAACTCAATTATGTCAGATACGACTTTGAGAAGAGGAAAGTTTCGCACATACAAGAAATGAGTTAATTTTGTTTCTGTAAACCTAATCAAAAACGAAATTTAATTAAATCCTCATAATTTTGCCAATACAACCTCAAATTCCTATTTTGTTCTCTACAATCTTCTTTTTCTAGGCTACATCTTCAACATAACATGTTTATGCTAATTCCACCTGAACTCTATGCTTCATACTCACAAACCCTTTAGGTTGTGTAAGATTATTTTTTATTGCTTTATTGTTTATTAATTAAAATCTCAAAGAAAACACATAAATATTTTTATATCAATGAGTTAAAATAAATAAATCAATTTGAAGCAATAAATAAAAATAATATATTTGACTTAATTCTATTTTATTTTCTCATTTTTCATTCCTTCTACTTTTATTCTCTATTTTCTTTCTTCCTGCCATTTTTGGTCAATTTTCTAGAACCAAACATAGTCTTACTTTTTAATTCTAAAAATATTCTTCACCAATTTATTATCACCAATGTTTTTAGAATTTAATCAATCAATAATTAAACTAAAAAGTTACTACAAGGTTTGTTAGTTGGATTAATTGTCTACGGTAATCGAACTTGTGACATAAAAAACATAGAATGCATATTAATTCAAAATTAAAAATAAATTAGACAATTAGACAATATTAAATGAACAACTTTTCTTTGAAGTTGTTCCTGTTACAGCTCCTACTAGTTACTGTCCATGTATTTTCCTTTTTGTTTGATTCTGGAACCCAATTCTGTTTTTGGTCACCAGCACTTCACTTCTACCTTTTTCTCATACTATTAGCTGTAATAGTTTATATCATCCATCAACATGAAAATTCAATTACCAAAGCAACTCAGTGTGGAATACAATAGCCTTGTGTAACTCTGTTGAAAAATAGATAAATCATTCCATTAAATATTTGATGGAAAAAAAATTGTATGAAGTAGAAAAACTTGGCTGTATGCATAACTCTTTTCAACAAAAAATAAGTTGTTAATAACAAAAAATAAGTTGCTAGGAAAAATCAAAATAAATATAGATAGATAAATCATTCACTTTATCTCTAGGCATGGTAAATCTGAACTGCGTACGGAGCAAAGAAAATAAATAAAATAGAAAGAACAAAACAAAAAATGGTTTCAGTTAGAATTACCCCATAACAGAGTATACAAAGAACTAATACAGAAATAAACAATGAAACCAAAAAGAAGACAACAGTAATCACTGAGAAAGACTATCAGAAAATAGCGCCAAGTTCCATTCAAGAAGAGGCTTCTTGTGGGATCTCCTACTATACAAAATTTTACTTGGTGATGAAGGTGATCTGAAAACAACCTCCACGAGAAACTAAAAATCAGTTTTGGTGGTAAAGTAACTGATTCCAATTAGTAGGTATCCCTTTCAGTTGTTGAAGGCTCATGAATCCAACAATGTAAGCATGTAGGAGGTAATTCACCAGAAAACCCGGCTGCCAGATAATTAAGAGAAAAATAAGTACTTGTCTCCATGATCACAAAAAGGCAGCGCACGCGACGCATATCGGTAGCAGAAAAGGCGGAAGTTGGGGAGACTTTAAAATAATAGGACCCCTTCATGCATATCCTTTTTTGTTGGGATGAAATAACAGTCAGGTGCCTGCATAAGAAGTAGATAGCATTTTTATAAACAATTCTTATATAACCCTATTTCGTACTGATACGAAGTTTGGAAATTGTCATTCCTATCGACGTAGTACACTGTCAAAACCACACATAAAATCTACGCTCTTCTTATTGTTCTTTTCTCTAATCTTTATCACCATTATTATACCAATCACAACAAAAAGCAACATCGCTTAAAGACGAAGATCCACCAGAACAATCCAAATATGGATGGGAAAGCAACGACAAAGAAAGTTAATGTCAAGACGAGCTTATAGGGCAAGGCATTGGCCACTTATCACTACATTCTGAATCACTGAAGACATGAGTAGGAATACAGCTAGAGGTACAATGGTTATCTCTTGCATATCACAAAGAGCCAATCAAATTTAGCATCTTTGTTTCTTATTAAGTTCTATAACAAAGTAGACCTAGGTGACAACATTGCTTATTGATTCTGGGAAACAAAAATCAAATCTAACATGCTTGTTTCCTGCTTAATTGTTAGGCTGCCAGTTTTTTAAATAAGTGAAGTAATGGACCAAACTGAATAATTCATCTACTTACATAGACCATGCATACTGAGGATGGAGGTTTGCCAGACTAACAATTACATAGAGAAAAGGGAGATATCATACATTTACTAAGCTGAAATGAAAATCTCCGTTCCGGAAAATCAAGCAGACATGGTATTGGCTCTGTAAAAAGAGTAGACATTAAAAAAAAAAACAATCAAAAAATTCTCTTATTGAATTTGATCAAGTGCCATGCTCGTCATTTTTTTTTCCTTCTTTTGTTCTTGGGATGTGAAGGAACTCTGTTTAAAGTGCTTGACACTGAATTGGATAACGTTTCAAATACTCATTTCAAACATTGTGATCTTGAAAACCGTAATCTAAGCCAGCTCAACAACCTGCTAATAACCAAGGACTTTCAAAGCCGGGTATTAATGACACAAATTGCTAGAAATTAATTTTTTTTCTCCTTCCCTGAAAAGACTCCCAAAGAATTAATTTGGCAAACTAGGAACTCACAGATTGCAGAGTTTCTCAAATATTTGATGTAAGATTCAAAAAGAAGAATCAAAAGGCTGGGTTTCAACCAAGAGAATTCACGTTAAGAAATATAAACCTGGTTCAGTTCAAACCACCCCTATCTCGAAAATTTCTCACCATTTTAAAACTAGTATGAACATAATTCCAGAAAAACTGACAGTAGCCCAGGCCACCAGCAACCCTCATAGGTCTAGTGCACCTCAATGTGTTATTTTACCATATTTTTTGCTACTCATCAACTTGTTCAGAATCTCATATCCCTTTTCACTTCTATGCAAGTAAATTTATAAATAAATAAACAAAATATGGAAATAGTGAATTCTCTAGTGAATTTATATACCAGGAGCTCAGAAAATAGCACATCCCTGGAAAGTGTAGACCAGTATCTGCCAAAACAACCAAAAAGGAAATGTAGAAAGAACGAAAAACAGTGTTATGCTCTGAATGTACCTACGGGTATGTTGGGTCCGCCCCTTTGTGTGGGTTGAACCAATGGGCAAAGCCCATTGTTTGAATTAAAAATACAAAAATACAAAAAGGAGAGCTGCTGCGTGATTCGGGTAGCAGCCAAAAAGGTGAGGGGAAAATGAGGGGAAAAGGGTTTTGAGAAGGAGGAAGAAAGTGGACAGGTGGTTTCTTTTACTATTTTACAAGATTGGAAGTGTTAAACAATGCCTGCTGTGGCCAATTGACAAATAATTTCACTAGGTGATCTCAACCTAACGTTTCTATTATTCAATTAAATTTCCACAAATACCCATTCGCACATTCCATCTACCACGGCATTTTTCCTCTCGTTTGTTTTGATCCATCCCTGTACGACGTTTCGGTCGGGTTTCATGTCTGCCAATAATATTCTATGTACGCTTGTCGTTCTCAAATTTCTGTTGTAGGTTAACATATGTAACCCATTATTGTCATTATCAAAATAAGCAGGGGGTTTGCCGCCTTACTTCGATCCTCGCGGGTTTTTACCCTTTTTATTTGAGGGTTTTCCACGCAAAAATCGGCTGGGCCTCATCAGTTGATTTATCAGTTGCCGGTCGGCTATTGGTCACCACTGTCGTTAACCTATTTGGCACAATAAAGAGGGAAAGTGCTCATTTCTTTATAACAATTGCATTCGTAGTTTTCCCAACAAAGCCAGATTTAGCCGGTTGTTCGAGTTTTTTCGCAAAATGGACGACGGCATGATAAAATTAAATTCGATGAATTATTCCACTCGGTGTCAGATGACAAGACGGCTTTATCAGCAGATTTATATAAACCCATCTTCAATTAAAAGAAAAACGATCAGATACACTCGACGATGATCGGGATGTGTGAACATAGAAACCATTGCTTATATGAGAAGGTACTTTAATCCAACTGCAATAACACATTTCGACGAATAAAGCCGATGTCGCTTGGTGCTTGAAAACATTTTCACAGGAAAACATCAAGAAATAAAACTACTTTGATTAGAAGACTTGTCAACTTGAAGTACAAGGATGGGAACAACATGGTTGAGCATATCAGCTCTTTTCAGGGTATTGTGAACAAGTTGGTTGCCATGAAAATGAACATTGATGATGAGATGCAAACACCATTACTTCTTAGCTCCTTACCTGATAGTCGAGACATCGTCAGTAATGCTGGTACCACCCAAATGGATTCTAACTATGAAGAGTGTTAAAGATAGCTTGGTCGAATGAAGAGGCTAAGGTGAATCTTCTTCGAGTACTTGTTCGCGAAAAACGTGAGCTACAAGAAAAACTAGAAAGGAAGGCCGAGAAGTCAAAGTAGTTATTCCCATGGTTTCAGAGGAAAGATCCAAATCCGTAAAATATATTAAATGTTATCAATGCAACAGCTCGACACATGAGGAAAGAGTGTAGGATTTGGAAAAAGGAAATTGAATTGATGTGGAAGAAGAAAATAAAGAGACTAATGCAATGCTTCACACAGTGATATGATGATCATGGATCGGATGATACAGCCAGGTTTACTTTAGAACTCAAGGATAGCAATCGGGTAATTGATTCTAGTGTCTCATTCCATGTTACTTCTCTTAGTGATTTTTTCATTTCCTACAAAACTGGTGATTTTGGTAATGTTATAATAAAATGTTGGTGTATCCAAGATTGTGGGTATTTGAGATGTTTGCTTAGAGACTACTATTGGAAATAAACCGTACTCCAAGATTAAAAAGCACATGTTCCAGATATTCGTCTCAACTTGATATCCACAAGCAGACTTGATGATGAGGGATTCACAAATTCCTTTGGTGAAAGTAAATGGAAGCTCACCAAAGGCTCTTTAGTAGTGGCAAGGGGAAATAAATAGAACACCCTCTATGTCATGGAAGCTAAGCTACATAAAGGAGAGAGATCACTGCCGGTCAATGGATAAGTATCAACTTCGCATGTGAGGCTTCACACATCAGTGAGAGCGACTTAAACTCTTGCTAGAGTTACTTCATAAATTCAGAAGGTATGCTCTTAAAAACTTGTGATCATTGTTTAGCTGAAAAGCACATTAGTTGCATTTCACTACATATCCACCATCTGTATGTTAAATGTTATCACGAATCGCTATATCGAAGGTTGTACTATGCAAACTAGAACTGCGCAGGTGCAATTTTATTTTGTGACATTCATTGATGATCACCCTAGAAAAGTTTAGGGTTTTGCTTTGAAAACAAAAGACCAGGTGCTAGACGCCTTTAAAGAACTCCATGCCAAATTAGAAAGAGAAATGATAAGAAAAGTTGGGGGTCGCCGAAAGCAAATAATTGCAGGAATAATATGGGTCCATTTGAGCAATGTCAAAAACCCCCACATTCACTTGAAAAATACATGCACTAAAACCTCCTCAACAAACATATGGTCATAGAGAATTGAACAAAACCATCACAAAGGCTCAGGGTACATGTTTTTCATCCAAGTCACCTGGTCCTCGCAGAGGCCATGATAGAACGATCAATCGAATTTAATAAACTTTTCCACTCCGCCCTTTTAAAAAGGTGATGTACTCTAAAGATTGTGGACAGTAGTTAGATGTTTCGGCTATGATAATTTGAGAGTGTTCGGGTCAGAAAAGCATTTGTTCATATCCCCAAAGATAGAGGTCAAATCCTGATGTCAAGGCCAAACCATGCATTTTCTCGGGCCGTCATGAAGCACTTCGGCAGATGTTATGGGATCCATTGGAAAGTAGAAGATTGTCGGGCGAGATGTTGTGTTTTTGAAGACCAACTGTCGATGATGGTGACAAGGTTGAGAAATCTAGTTCTTCTACTGAAATTCCAATTAGAATTTGATCCGGGTTTGTTCCACCTACGTTGTATGCTAATCAATGGGAGAGTTACAATAAGCGTAATGGTGTCATTGAAAATGAAGATGACCCTATAGTTGATAATGTTGATCCAACTGAACAAGTTGATGGAGAACTTCTACTACCACCATATGAACCACCATTGAGAAGATCTACTAGAGAGCGTCAACCTTCTACAAGATATCCTCCTAATGAGTATGTGATGCATCGACTAAGGAGAGCTTTAAACTACCAAGAAGCTATTTTTACATGAGTAAGAAAGAGTGGCTAGCCATGCAAGAAGAAGTGAGATCCTTACTGACAACCACACCTATGACTCGCAGCTTCCACAAGGAAATACAAAAGCTCTTAAAACAAACGGGTGTGCGACAGAAAACCGAAAACAATGGCTCACAACCCGAAGAAATACATGCAAAGAACCCTCGAAGGGCTCAAGTAAAAGGAAAGAAAATCTTTATGTGCAAGTTAAAGAAGAGCTCAGATGGACTCAAGCAAAAGCACTCAAGGTAGTGCGATATAAGAAGTTTGACTCTTCAAGATGAGTCATGGGTACAAATGTAACTTCATCTTATTTACGTGTTCACAAAGTTATCCTCACGATGATTTTATTATCCTCCTCCCGTATGTTGATGATGTTGTTAATTGTCATGATTCTAGCAAGATTGATAGGTCAAGAGAGAGATCCTAGCAAGTCTTTGCCATGAAAGACTTAGGATCAGCGAAACAGATACTTAAAATGAAGATCTCTATTGGGAACGTGAGCTTTGCCATCTCAAGAAAGCCACATCGAGAAGGTTCTTGAAAGATTTAACATGAGTAAGGCTAAGATGGGCTGAGTTTCTCCACTAGCAAAGCCACTTTAAAGCTTAGCTCGGCTAAATGTCCTACAAGTGAGAAAGATATGAAAGAGATGAGCAAAGTTCCCACGCATCTACTATCGTAGTTCGATGCATGCTATGGTCCCAGACTCAGCCGACATTGCTCATGCGCTAGAGTTTGTTAGCTCCGCTTCTTTACTAATCCTAGGAATCGAAGCAAAGAAATGGATACTGAGATATCTGAGAGGAACTTCCAAGGTGTGCATGTGTTTTAAGTGCTGGTGAGCCCATGCTGCGACGGATGGCCACGTATCTCGTATTACGGCAGGATATCGATTCCGCAAGTCTCATTTCAGTGGTTCATGATGACTTTGTAGGGGAGTCGCTCGCAATCCGCTACGTAAATGTGTTACATTATCCACCACCAAAAGCCGAGGACATTGCTATTATCGAGAGGGTTGTAAAGAAGCTTTCATGGACGAAAATTCTGTAAGAATCGTAATAAAACAAAGAGAAAGATGTCATTACGCTGATAGCCAAAGTGCCATTCACCTCTCCAAGAATTCAACGTTTCATTCAAGATCAAAGCATATTGATGTTAGATATCACTGGATTCGTGATGTGCTTGAGTCAAAGTAATTGTATTTGGAGAAAATACATACCAGTGAGAATGGATCAGACATGTTGACTAAGTGTTCGCTCGAGAATCTGTAAGCTTCAGAGTAGAGAGCTGCCTGGGCCGAGCCCACGACATGAGGCTGAGAGGGAGATTTGTTAGGTGACCCTTTGTGTGGGCTGGACTAATGGGCAAAGCCCATTGTTTGACTTAAAATATATATATATATATATATATATATATATATATATAAGAAAGAGCATACACACACACACAAAAAGGAGAGTCAGTTGCGGTGGTTCGTGAAAGTGCTAAAAGTGAGAGAAAAATGAAGGGAAAAGGGTTTTGAGAAGGAGGAAGAAAGGGGTTAGGGTTTTGATTATTTTACAAGATGAAAGGCCAAACAATGTCGGTTTTGGCTCAAATTTGACGTGGTGACTCCTTGCAAGGTGATTCAATCCTGGTTTCGATCTTTGATTAGCTCTCCACAATACCCATTTGCCATTCCACCATTTTGTGAGATTTTTCCTCATTTCTCTTGTTTTATCCATCCTTGAGATGATGTTTGTCGTTTGGTGTTCCAAAAATGATATTCCTGACGCCAGCTAGTTTTCGCTTCGCGAGCCTTTTTAAATTTCTTTGCTGAGAGAAGAACTGTGTAACTCATTACCGCTATCAATAAATAATGTAAGCTTGGCACTCTTACTGTCCCGTGTGGTTTTTTACCCTTTTTATTCGAGGGTTTTCCACGTAAAATTGTCGCTTCATCATGGTTGATTTATTGTTGTTTGGTTAGCTTTGTTGTTGGCTCAATTTGTTTGTTGAACTTATTCGCACACAAAGAAAGTGGGAAAGGTCATTTTTAGAACAATCAGATTTGGTAGTTCTTCCCAACAAGGTACCTCCAGACAAAGTATAAGCTCAGAGTACCTAATGGTACCCCCGTACAAGTATAAGCTATGTAGTACCTACGGTACCTCGCATGTGAAGTATAAGCTCATAACTCCTGACGTGGATATCTGAACAAGTATAAGTCTCCATATAAGTACAAGTATGTGTATAAGTTTATTATATGAATTCATGAAAAATTTAATATATGCATCAGATATTTATTATCATATATGCTTACTATAAATGAGTATTAGTGTATGTATACGTATAAGTCATATGTTTCTCACTACAACAGTTGCTTCTTAGCACCTGCTTCATCCGTAGATACAAAGGGGGACGTCCGCGATCTTCCGCATACTGCTAGGCCAACAAACTAGTAGGAGTCCATCACAGTAGGTTTTTCGCTCTGATTATGTAAATGTAAATGTACAGTTTTTGTATATAAATATGTAAATGACCTTGTGACTGTATGTATGACATCAAACAACACTACTTGGTGGTAGCCTTTATTTTTGTATCTTTGTATATATTATTTTGATTCAGTTATAAGATCTCGGGGCTCACCAATGTCTTAAAAAGCAAGTAAAGAGTCCCAAGATAGCTGCGCCCCTTCATCCGTACGCCAGGCCAGTCGCGCGTGACATTTTCTTTACTACTTTATTCAACCTGCGGCGACTGGTTGACGCCATTCCATTTAATCGAGCTCACCCCAATCAACACCAAACACAATGCGTCAATTCATTAACCATGCACTCACAATCTATTTAATGCGAGTATCCTGGACATATGTAATGCAATATGTTATCGCATGTTATATCATGTCACATGCATAATGCATGCTACATGGACAACACAATCCACACCACCACTTTGTCGAGTGTCATGGACAACCACATCACCGCATATGACTTCCATACATCACTATCACGCCAATATATCATATACAAAGATATATCAATATTCACATGCAACATGTCATTTTATGTTCAAGCAATGACACACACACAATCGTTTAATTCATCACATGTCAATACATTCGAGTACCAGCGGGTCGACATCCAAATGTCACTACATCACGGGCAGTGGACACTATAATCGAGCCTAGCATCATGGCCATTTGCACTTATAAACTCATTACATGTCAATACATTAGAACACACATATTGACATCCAAACATGTCACTCTTAGTCAAGTGTTACACCCTGATTTCCACGGTGTGATTTATGTTATTTTACCATCTTTTTTTTTTTTTTTTCACAACTTGAGTCTCTAACATAGGACTCTTTCAAAATCCAACACTTTGTACAAAGGCGGGGCTACCACTCACTCTACACACCATATATATATCAACCCGTATTTCTTCAAAAAACCCGAGTCCAAAACCCACTTGAGCAATCGCCAGGAAACGTAATTAAACTCAACCTGTGTCTCAAAACATATATATACATATTCAGACCGAGGTAAGTCCTCAATACCCAAGACTATACTAATTTACACTTGATCAAAATAATATTTACACAAAATCCCAAAACTTTCTACAAAGTGTCCCAACCAATCATAAGCCAAATATACAATGACCCATGATCGATATGAATCGTCTAAAATATACAGAACCTCCGTCACAACACTAGATGTTCCCTCAAAATGTATGCCCGAACACCAAGATGCGTTAAGGCTCGGGACGCGACACCTCAACCTCCAAAACCCCCGTAGCCCAATCCCGCCATGCAAATGGGTCTCGTACCGTGATCTAAGGCGGAGGGAATAACGGGGGTGAGTTCTGATTAACCCAAAAGAGTGAATCCCATAACAAGCCATGCTTTTATAAAAACATTTCAAAATACAAATAATTCAACACATCTCAAAACATGAGTATTTTCAATTAATAGGTTGATGTGGAAACAAATGGATGCAATACTACTACCATCTCGACTTCATCAAATGACTCTTCGGGCTTTCACCAGGGACTTAAATGACTATCCCCTTCTAACAACGATAAATTGGCCGCAGACTTACTACCCGGTGGATATGCCCACATCCCAGATAACGACAAATTGTCGGGACTTACCACCTGTGGATATACCCACTTCCCGTATATCCGTGACCTTTCTCTCGATCATACAACCCCAGATCTGTCATAGTCCCGCGGTTCACTACATCAATCCGATCACATAGTCTCGCCACACTACGCAAAAGTCATGTTTAAAACAATTTCACAAAGCATTCACCCACATGGATATTTAAAAAGATCATGCACCAATTAATTCAAAGAATCTACAGGATATAAAAATATACACATTTACATATATCATTAGAAAATCACACAGCCTGCTATGGAATGGTATTGCATCAAAGAACCATGGTATAAGCAGGAGAAGGTTCATAAGATCCCCACCTCGATTCAAAATTCACAAGTTCCCAAGGAAGTCAAAACCGAGGCTACTCCAAAGGATCTCGCAATTAACAAGTCATAAGATTTCTTACCTCAAACAATCCGGTTACATAAATTACCCAATCGGGTTTATTACTACTTCACCAATTTAATCACACATATTCTTATATACCTAACAACATAAACCTGGATCCTTCAAGAGCACTTTTACACTTACAAATATCAACATTTACCACCCTTATTAGGGTAACACAAACAAAGACACACAACACTCAGACCTTTTCTTTTTTTTTTCAAATTCTATCTCAAGACCCTTTTTTTTTTCTAACTACAATTTTTGACCAGCCCATACATGCTTTTGTTCCATCGCGGGTCGACCAAAAGTTCCCTATCTCTTAGCTTTTCACAGCTCTAAATCAGGTCATTTGACCTTTCAAAATCAAGAGTTATGGTTTTTTACAATATGACTTCCCCGAGACTCAAGGTTTCCCTAGGGACAATCTGTGCTCCTCTCTTCACCTCGACGGAATTATGGGAACAAATGAGCCATAATTGCCCTACTTTCTTCATGAAGTTGCTCCCCATGTGTCTATTTCTTTAAGAAGGGATTTTGAATCACTCCATTCGATCAATATAACTCCAACTTATGACTAAAAAATGTGAACCCGCCTCCAAAATGTGGACAAAATCTATACCTGAATTTCAACCTCAAATTCAAGGGTCTTATGGTGTAGGTTTTAGTTCTTTGCTGCTTCTATACATTCGAAGGCCTAGGTCTGGGCTTCTTTCTCCAACTGAATCATTCAGTTCGAGTTCTTTAGGCCAACTTATGGCCAAAACACCGTTTCATGGGGTCAGGAAAGCCGACAACACCCTCCCTCTTCGACACACACACACATGCCACGCAATCTTCACAAACTCGGTCTTTTACAATTTAGTGGTTCCACCAAACACACTTTCATCAAATCTGTGGTTAGATGTAATCCCAAAAACCCAAGAATATAACCAAAGTCCATAAGAAATACAACTAAGGCCTCAAAGATCATGTTTACATACCTTAGTGAACTTTTTCCCCCACCAAAACCAAGCTTCCTTCAAGCCTTTTTCTCCTCCTCCTCTAAATTTCTTCTAGAACTCTCTCACTACCTAAAAATTCCATAATTTTCCACTTCCTTAGCAAGAAGTCAGGTCTAGCATCCAAAACCAAGAGGAATTGCTTGTTTTAAGACATGGCAAGCTCTTCATGCACTTGCCATGTGTCACGAGCTCCTACTCAGACAAGCCAAAGGCCATGCCCTCATGATGCCACAGATAAATCTCTACAAGGATATTGCACTTAGTCCTCTCCACTAACAAGTTTTCAAAGTGGTCCTTCAAGACATACTTAATTTCAAACCCTAACAAACCACTAAACTTACCTAATTGCATAAATCGACCCATGCCATAAAATGCAAATTCAACACACTCGCTAATCCTCTAATTAAACCAACCATTAAGATTGCTAATCTTAATCACAATTTAAAATATCATAGGGCATAAGTTGCATTTGCTCCCCAAAATCCTTACTTGAATATAACAAAACATATACCAGGTGTTACATCAAGCAATGACACTCTCAATCAAGTCATACAATGGCCCTAGAAGCAAGCCACAACAATCACAAACCGGGCCTCGAAATCGACCCTAAACAAGCCATAACATGCCACAATGTCGATCCCCAGCTCGCCAGCGGCCCCCTCACCCAGCGGGCAAGCCCAGCGAGGAAGCCTCGCTCTCGTCGCCTAAAGGGACCAAGGACCCTAAATTTCCGTCCTCGCCTCTTGCTTCTAACCCCTTCGCCTTCACCTTAAAGAACTTCCTTGCCTAAGAAAATAACCAATCTTCCATGAGAAGATTCTCGGCTTCTCCCGCCAGCGAACCGAGAGGTTCACTCTAGGCGAAAGAAACATCGAGCGTAATCCGAAAAACCCTTTTTTTCTCTTCGCTAAACAAAGCCTTTAACGAAACCCTCCTTTCCCGCCAAAGATGCAGCAAGCCAAGGTGAAGAATCTTCTTACCTCTCGAGCTGTGACACACTAGTAGGAAGCCTCCTAAACCCGACAACTTCAATCTCCTGAAATCTCCCCTCTTAGATCTTTGATAAAATCCTTCTTTCTAGGTACCCACGTGTACCCCTCGTAAATGTAATGAACTTTCGTTCTTGGCCCGACGAAAACCGACCAACGGAACTCCGTATATCTTGGAAGGAAGCCTTTGGCTCTCCTCTTTCTCTCTTCTCTCTCTTGGTCAAAACCGGTGAAAATGGAGCCTTTTTGCTCCTAATTCCTATTTTGTCCCAACTTGCTTAAGTCGGATAAGGCGCCACGCCGTGCCATGTCCAATTCCCCTCGCTCAGTTCGACGGTCTCGGTTACTCATTTTGTCTCATTTTTGAGTTCAAATCATATCTCGCGAACTTAACTCAGCCATATTTTCAACTTACGCAGATTAAACAATTGCCTCTGTGAGTCACTGTGACACCCATCACCCTAAAAAACGTGAAAGTCCGACATTTTCGAAATTCGACGTAAATTGCTTTCTGGGGTAACTAGATTTTCATGGCATAAATTCAATGTAAGCTCGTTTCTGGCTATCCGAGATCTAGAAAATTTCGCTTAACCCTCGTACTTCATTCCAACAATTTACTGTTTTGCCATTTTTTTAAAAAATCGATTTTTCTCGGGTTTTACACCATCAATATTTCATTCATAAATTCCTTTGGAATTATACATAAACCTTAAAGGAAATCTTTCTTCATATTGAATATCTGGAGGAGTAGGTCTAGGATAATAGTTTTTGGTTCCTTATTAATATGCATTTTGGTATTTTATTCTATTTATTTGGTCTTATTCTTCTTCTTCCTCGAATTGTCGCCATTTCCCATTATATGAGGATCCTGTTTCAGAACCACTTAAAAAATTAAGTTATTGTTTTGAAGAAGAAGGATCTGTAGGTTTAAATTCAATAGCTTCTAGTTTTTTGGCTAGTATTTTTATAAGTTCATTGTTCATTATTTTTATTGCTGAATTTTAATGGTTTGTTAATTTCAAGGGGTTATTTGGCAAATGTAATTTTATTATGTAGCTTTTATTAATATTGTTTTATTTTCTAATGTAATATGATGCTCTATGATATAATATTTATTAGTTTAAAATGTATTTTTAGGTTTTTAATATATTCTTATTTATTATAATTTTATTTATTTAATATAGATTTGAAGAATGAATAGTTATTGTTGATTGGAGTTGAACACCATCATTTCCAAATATGAAGAAGATGACAATTTAAATTAAACTAAGATTGCGATCGGAGTTTCTTAAATGTTTTCTTGGCCGGCGCAGACAGCCGACGCAGATTTTTTCTTCCTGATGATTCCAAGAGACAATTTTATATAATTTACCTTGCCAAGCCTTGACATTTAAACTTGTTTAAGGTTCCATGCTGGCAAGGATTTACCACAGCCTTCAAAACAAGGAAGAAAATCAATTAAGATTATAGAAAATTGTAGGCTTCCAAGGAAGTTTATGATCAAGATACAATCATAGGCTTTGGGGCTCGAAAGCAGATGATTGGTGGACTCCTACAATTTCTCATGCCCTCATAAGGAGCTATCTATTGTTCCTATGGATACCTCAACTGTTTCAGGCTTGATAGGCCATGTTCTATGTCGAGTTTGCCAAAACAAAAACAACCTGATCAACAAATGTCTTTCCTTGTTAAATCTTTTTTTTTTGCCAGCAGCAGCGGAGGGCACTTTTGAACAAATACTCCTTCTCGCACCTTAACACCTAGCAAGAATTATTTTTTGAATAACTCAATCTTCCCATGATTTTCCATTATTCCTTAAAAACTCTTTTTAAAATAAAATCAAATTACTATGTCATAGCATAATTTTCCACAAAATTAATCTCTTTTTTTTGCATGATGTTTATTAAGGGATAATCCTTTAAAAGCTGTAGACCCCAAATTTGTGTGGGCTTATATATTCTCTTTTATTTATTTATTTATTTATTTATTTTACTTTACTTAATTTTGATTTTATTTGATTGAATTTTTCTTTCCTCTTTTTTTTTCTTTTTTTTCTTTTTGAGAAAGGCGTTTGATACTTTCAGGGGTTTTAGGATTAATTTTCTCTAAAAGTTAATTTATATTAGAGACAGATCGAGAAGGAAGGGGGATCGTCAGAGAGTCGGACTGAAGGGAGGATCGTTTTTCTTAAGAGCGAGGAGAGTGCAAAGGAAGACATAATGGTTTTTTTTTCTTGACTGCTAGGCCATAATGGGTTTTTTTTTCAAATATTGTTCCGAGGTAGGGACATCTCATTTCAGATATTGTTCTGAGGTAGGGACATCTTATTTCTGTTATTTACCTTTTATTCTGTAGCATTTTCTTGATGATGGGAGAGATATTGACCAGACGCCTTTTCAATCGAAACCCAAGTAACTCACGGATCATAGTTCGATCCGCTAATCCCTTTACGCCGCGCCCTCGTAAAATAAAGAACAAAGGACGCGACGCCTCATTGCCTTCCTTTGATGCCAAGTCACCCCTTTTCACAAGAAAATCAATCAAGCATGGGGCGACCAGACGCATCTTCAATCGACGGATAGTCCCAGATTTGTAGTGAGTCGCTATGGTGACTTTCTTTAATGATAACGATGACGAATCTCTTCCATCGGAGTGATTTTTTCCTTATCGTTAACCCACCATGGCAACATCAGAAAAGGTTATCGCATAATCATCCACTTCACCTGCAGAGATTCGTTAAGGTAACGCCAGATTTTCCTTCGATACAGATTCGCCGCTTCGCTATATCACCCGATTAACGCTGAACAGCCTCGCCTCGCATTCGGTAGATATCACGCCTGAAATTTCTAACCTCCTTTTTAAGTTTGGGCTCGTGTTCTGGACCTATGCACCTATTATTTTAAACCCAACCACTAACTATTGTTAATTCTTATTTATTTTTACTTTAATGTTTGAGGAGTAAGAGTGTCTATAGTGGAGTTTTATTTTATTTTATTTTTTTATTGATTATTGTATCTCTTGTCTGTTTGGTGGGTGGTAGAGATGCAATGCACGTTTAAATGAAGGAGTATTTAAAGCTTTTTGATGTGACGTGGAGACTTTGACTTTTTTTATTTTAATTTCCCCTGTTATTCTTTGGGTTCCCATAATAATTTATACTAATTGTTTTTGGAATCAATGAATTTACTGCCTTGATTTCTTTCTCACATAACCACTTTTTGATTCCTATGAATTTGTGTGTTCCACTTTCCTGCCTTGATTTCTTTACTTGTGTGAAGGGATGTCTCCATATAACATGCCCCAAAGGTTTCACTTGGCCTATTTTCCCACCAATCAATCCGATTTTCCCCTTCTTTTTTTTTCTTGAATGCTAAGACTTAATTTATTAAGAATAATTTTACCAAGTTCCAAACATAAAGCTTAAACCCAAGCCCACTTACTCATAATGATGGTCTCATCACTAAGGATTTAAACATTTACAAAACTTTAAATAATATTTATGAATTCCTACATTTTCATTAATTTTGACTTCTTTAATAATAACTTTCAAATAATAATACTTATTATTATTATTTTAGCTTTCAAATTATAAATTCTATTTTTCTAGATAAAAATAATACTTTTTCTATTTCCTGTAAAAAATTTTAAGTAATATTTTTTAACTTCAAAAATTCAAAATTTGTTTCTTTATTTTCAAAAGGTAGAAATTTATTTATTTTTATATTTATAAAAAAATCAGAAATCTATTTCTTTAATTTCAAATGTTTAAATTTTATCTTTTAAAAAATTATTTAAAATTCAAGAATTCAAAATTAATTTTCTTCAAATTTCCCAAATCAAATATCCTTTATCAAATATCCATTTTCAAATATCCAAATTTCAATCCCCCTTCTTTTTCAAAGTGATATTCTTATTTTCCAAATCCCAAATCAATTTTTCATTTTTCAAAATTACCCTTTTTAACTTGATTTTAAAATTCTAAAAGCACAGTTTACTCTATAATTCCAATAAAATGAAATCATACGGTTACTGTGGGGGCCGATACCATGAGATTCTTCATTAAATACTCACATTGGGCCATAAATACCCAATCTTCTAATTTAATCATGAATGTTTCTATATATGTTATTGGGCTAACTCTATTTTCTATTGATAGCGCTCACAATTCGCCACCAAAGTACATATTTCTCCTCTTTATCTTTTGTTATTTATTATATGTTCAAAGTGCTCTTATAGTATCATTGTCGTTTCTTCTTGATATCTATTATCCGATTAAACGCCTAACTTGCCTTAACTTGATTATTAGAAACCCAATTTTTCGGGGCTTAGAGAAGTTCTACAACTCTTCACCGCACCTTCCCTATAGATAATCTAACCCTGGATCTGGGATTGACTTTTAATCTGCTTTTCCATATTACGAGTCACATTTAGCGCTTTCTTTTCTCATTCATTTTCTTTAAAAAATAAAATGCTCGACGACTCCAAAACCGTTTTAAAAAAAATGGTTTTTAAAAATACAAAAACGAGTCTCGCTTTGAGGGGAAACAGTCATGGCTAAAATTGGATGCCCATAGCACAACTAAAAGTTATTTATAAAATTAACCCTATTCTTTAAAAATCTAAAGAGATACCTTAAAATCCATTTGGAATAAAAATACCACTAAGGGTAGAGTTATAATGTGATAGATTTATCTTTGCACTTTTAAGAGCATTTTTGTTGGAAAATAGTAACATTTTCTAGATTACTTTTGTAAGAAGTTAGTTTTTTAAATAATTTTTGGATTTGTTCATTTTAAATAATTTATCTTTTATTAAAGGACGAAAGTGACCCTCGAAACTTGATTCAAGTGATAAAAGGGTAGAAAATGGTTATAGGAAATCAAAGTTCAAATCCTTATAAGAACAAATTACTATAACCTAATATATAAAATGACTAGATATATATATATATATAAAAAGGGTGGGGAGTGAAACTAGTCTCCATTGAATTCATATAAAATAATAATTATTATTATTAATACTTATCTTAATAAGATATCTGTTTCTGATGGAAAGTGAAATGTTTTTTTAAATATATTTCAAAAATACTTTCCATGAATAGAATACTTTCTAATTTTTTAACGGATTTTTGTCTATTTTTATTCAAAATTAGCCCTTTAAAATATTTTCTCCATATTAGTCAAAATTAGCCTTTTACTTATTTTCTTTCTCCTAATTTTTCTTTTAAGAATGACACTTTTTTACACCTTAAATGCCAAACCATAACATCCAACTACCAATACAAGTAAATGCAGCAAGTGGAAGGAAAGCTAGAGAAATCTTGACTAATGTCAACAGATGGTGTGGAGGGAAAGTGACAAATTTAATCAGTTGCTAAATTGAAAAAAACTAGCTTTAGCAGTGGAACAATAATGGGAGCAAAACTATTACTGATGAACAATGATCAGCTATATTTGGGCAAATATAATTGATCACTGTTCATCAACAATATCGATCAATGTGCTTATTCCATTTCGGGCCAATAATACGACCGCTGGTGTTCAAATTCAAGAGAATGGAAATATCGAAAAGACGATCAACAAAAAAAAAAAAAAAAATCTAAAAATCCTAAAGAACAACCAAACAATGCAATACCCGTGATTTTCATATTCAAATCACAAACAACAATATATATACACCCAATCATAAACCAGAAAATGCAAAAGAGAGGTTGGATTTGAGATTTTTTGAAGAAGAAAACTGCTCTTAAAAAAAGAGAGGTTGGATCATAAACTTCAAAGATTGAGTGCCGAGGTTGATCTCGAGATTTTTTTACTCCTCCTCCTCGTGCCCGTGAGTCAGCGCTAGGACGCCGAGCCGCCGACTAGGAAATCGTGCAGGACCACCGGCGCCGACCGCAGGTTTGCTCTTCTTCTTCCTCCCCCGGCGCCGACACTTCTTCCTCCCTCCCTCTTCTTCTTCCTCTCTTCTTCTTCCTCCTTCGATTTTGCTTCTTCTTAACTTCGAACACCTGAGCAACCAGGCATTTTAATTTCGGGCTTTAAGTTTAAAACAACGCCGCTTCGGGTCGCTATAGAAACGAAAAACGACGTTGTTTTTTTTAAAACCACAAACGACGCCAAGCCGCTACTGCAGTCCAAAACGACTGCTTTGAATAAGTGATTCATCGATTAAAACGACGCCGTTGACTATGGCACTCGAAACACGCAGCCGCTTTGATATATGCATTTTTTTAAAAGGGGAACGTATAAACGGCTGCTTAAGCCAGCCTAAAGCAAACGACGTCGTTTTGGCCCCCAGAAACTGTATTTACTCATTCTACCCTCCAACCCCAATTTTTGCTAGGTTTCTAACCTATAAATATATTTAGTAACTTCTAAAATTTTCAACTACTAAAATTATTAATTAAATATTTATTTTTAATTAAATATTTATTTTTATTTTTATTTTAATTAAATATTTATTTTTATTTTTATTTTTAATTAAATAATTGCTTATTTTAGTTCTTTAATTAAATATTTATTTATATTTATATTTACAGTTTTTTTAAAATTTATAGTGTAGTGGAGAGATATAGATGAATTAAGGAGAGACATGTAATTATTAAATGGGTACCGAATATATTTACGATATAAATTTTGTGCTGCTTAAATTAAATGATTTTAGCAAAAAAATAAATTTTTGTAGCTGTCTAAAGATCGAAAGCCTATTTTTTTCTCAAAGCCACTCGGTATTTACCTAAAAGCTTTTGGGGCTATAGAAAGGCTCAAAAGAAGAAGATCTAAAAGCCTTATATCTATCCTAAATCTATTCCACTTTACTCTTTTCTCTTCTTTAATAATTACATCATATACCTTCATTCATCTATCACTTCATACACTATAAATTGATTAAAAAAATAAATAAATATTTAATTAAAATTTCAAAATAAAATTAAATATTCAATTAACAAATAAAAATAAAAAGAATAATTTACTAAATCAATAAAATAAATATAAATATTTAATTAATAATTTTAGCTATTGAAAATTTTTTGGTTACAAATATTAATTAATTTTAAAAATTTTGTACTTTATAAAAATAATGAAAATAAATAATTTGTCAAAACATGTTAAAAATAAACGCTGCCGGACAATAAAAAATCATCCGATGTAGCGGTTGATAAATATTTTGTCGATCTCTCAAATCACACTCAGGCCAGAAAATCGATAAATCTCGAGTGATTTAACATGTCACCGATCGACTCTCTCACATCACATCAAGTTATGTTCTATCAATTCGGATTATTTGACATGTTACTGTACCGACCACAAATCACATTGGGCCTTATACATAACTACATTCCGTTCTACGATTCGACAAGGCCATCGGCTGATATGTCACATCACATCTGGTCGAAAAGCCGATAATGGCCTTATATATGACACTCCAGATTGACTTGTCAAATCACGAAACACTACTTTTTATGCATTTCGGTAAACGATAAAGATTTAAAAACATCTATAAATTGAGGAGGATGTCCCTTATAATTTTACACACATCAAGGGTATTCAATTACTCACAAACAAAAAATGAGTAACTTTTTTAAACGTTCAATGATTCATCTTCTTTAGACGAAGAAAGAAACACGTGGAAAACGTCATACTATCGAGTTTGAAAGACAAAACTCATAAGGTATGCTCGAGATAGAATCAAGAGGGTAATATCGATATCATGACCGAAGCTCATAATATTCCAAACAAGTAAACGACATTTGCTGGTATCACTTCACGACCGAAACATTATTTCGCTATCGCTTCGTTTGTCGGGCTCGTTTCTTCGAATTTTACATACGCTCCAACAACACAACGATTATTTCGCATGCAGCAATAAACGCCAGAACACAAGAGCTTATCCGCGAATAAAATCGACGCACAGATTCTCGCATGCTTGTATTACCTGTGATGTTCATGACTCACTCGACGAAAGTATGTTCGTGACCTGAGATGACCACAACCATCGAGTGTCAAACGACTCTCGCTGGTGGTAGAAATTTTGGGCCCGAACATCTCGGGATCCCTAAACACCGGGCCGACATCTTGCAGCGCTATTACTGAAGCTAATCAACGTGGCTTTCCGAATGTCAAGGCGCTTGATCAGACAGATTGGCGTGAAAACTCCGTCTAGCAAAGATATCACATAATGTATACTGACCATGTCCACCAACCGACTATCGCGGCTCTCGGGTCGTCGGGCCTACGACTCAGGATATGGTATTACGCTTTTTTTGGGCATGCTCCTGGATCTAACAATGATATTAATGTACTCGACACTAACTGCTTATAAATGAGAATGATGTGGTCATTCAAAGAAATTATTATACCATAACGGGCAACCATTACAATATGGGATACCATCTCGTTGCATCGTATACATCCAAATGGGCAACAATTGTTCAATCAATTTCTCGCATCCTCAAGAGTCGCTCACGACTATTTCGCAAAATACGAGAGTTACCGAAATGACGTAACGGAAGATTCGGGGGTGCTTCGCACCGCTGCCATCGCTCGGCGACCGCTCGATTCCGCATCAAGGAAGACTCGACTTTATCATGAAAGTGCGTGATTATATTACACAAACACGATAATCGGCGAGATAAAGCCAGGCCGATGACAACGAACTTGTCAAGTAATGGGCCTTCCCTGAATGACGACTATGACTCATTAGGAACCGACGGCCTACCAAGTGATTTACGAGGCCCGATACTCCTCGATCAATTTATATTAGTAACCTGCGTTTACTCGAGATTCGACCCACTATGCTCCTCCGCCACGGCATCGCGACACATCCGCGCGCGACGCCACACCCGATGCGCGCCTTATCGAGCGACTCGCTTTATTTCGATATTACAAGCTACCGCTACGTTATGTTATGTTAATGAAAATTTAAGTTAGTTGCATCTTTTAATCATGTTTTACTACTTAAATGATATAGATAATTTGAATATTTCATTTTAAGTAAGTAGACAAAAATTGAAATTACATTGAAAATAAACAGCTAGTAATTTGAAAGTACATTAAAGTTGGAGTTACTTGCATTTTTCATTGCTTTTGCCATAATCGCACAAGTTATCGTGAGTTATCAATAATATTGCCGCTCAACTGCGACATACGCGAGACGCCTTTTTCCATAATTGCATCATCTACGATCATTCCAACCCATTCGTCTCCTTCTCGCATCCCCTATCTTCAAAGACATCTAGCAATGTCTGGGCTGCACATCCTCCTCTCACAGGTTTCGCCCTTCGCAGAATCTGCCTGGCCTCCTCATAAAATTCTTTCTTTTACTACGCCCGCATAATTCATTTAATCAGATTCGAATGAATTACTAGTATATGTTAATTTACTTTACTTTTTCTGCTCGCTTTAGTCGTTTCTTCCCCGGTCTTTCTCGAGAGCTAATCAAGCCAGACAAGTATACGGATCTTGATCCGAGTCAAGAGATGTGTCGCGAAGCCTCATGCTCAAACGAGCCGGCCTGGGGTCGTGGTTACAGATAATTATCACAAGATTTAAGCACCTCCCAACAATGATCATAAATCCATGGACTCCTAAAATCATTAAACATATTCATAGCTTCAGACACGTCATAAAAATAAAATTAGAAATAAATAAAATTTAATATATTTGTCATAGAAAAATTATAACAATAAGATACCGACCGTCTAAGGATGTTAGCTCCACTTTCGCGCCTATTTCATGATTCGTGCGGCGAGTATCCCACGCCATTTTATAATAACGCTTCGATTCTATCCCATCGATTTTTGTACATAACATAAAGTCCGCGCGGGTCAACTCCAACATTAGTTTCCTTCAAAAACTACCATCACTCGATCCCAAACTTTGACATCTACGCCTAACACCGATCATCTGATATTCTATGGTCATCCAGGATATGCACAGCGCGACGTCTTCCTCATTTAAGAAAGATTTTCCCCGCCTACTCGTATTGGAGTGGTAATATGCACTTTTCCTACTACAAAATCAAACTTAAATTAAGTACGACAAATTCAAGGAAAAATTAATAAAAACAAATTATTTAAATAGTTAACGTGAATATTCAATGAAAGATATGTATGTTAATGACAATAAAATAAAATAATTTATATCAAGTAAAACATTTATATTTTAAATTTGTATTTTAGATTATTCACAAAAAATATGATTTATGGTTTTTTTTTCATTTATTAATCTTATTTTATTTATAATATTAAAAATCAAAATAATTGTGTTCGATAAAAATATTCAGAATAATTATTTAGCAAAATTGGTTTGGTCAAAACCCGCTGCTTTTGGTATCTTGAGGCAAAAACGACGCCGCTTTTTGGAATTACAAAGTATTTTTCATTCGCTTATATACGACGTTGCTTTTGACAAAATCGTCTAAAACGACGCTGCTGGCGACTTCACATACCCAAAACGCACACGCTGTTTGGGTTAGCGATAATGTTAAAACGACGCCATTTCGACCACTTTGGCCCAAACGACGCCATTGCTATGTATTTAAAAATGAGAAAACGACGCCGCTTTATCTCTCCAAAGACAAACGACGCCATTTCACTAAATCCCTATGCCCAAATACAGGAACCTTCCTTGTTTCAGTTTAGAAGCAAGTGGGAAGGGGAAGACAGGCGCTCATCGTATCAAGATCTCACGTGCCTTCAGACGCTCCTATATACTACTCCATTTGACAATAATGTTAACATGCTGCTGATTGTGATGTTTCCTAAAATTAGGTCATCATAATTATAATTGTATCACTTACTACTCTTGTAGTAAGTAATTTAGGCAAAAGTAGGTTTTCCTTATTTACATGCAAAATATGAATATTTGTATATTCAAGAAAGCAAAATAGGGTCATCTTCAAAAATAAATAAAAAATCCCCAATAAATGAATCATTTATGATAGTAGTGTATATTGCTAGTAAACAAAGTAATATTATAACATATTTTATTTATTATTATAATATATTATATTTACTATCATAATATATTGTATTTATTATTATAACTATTTTATCAATTATCATATCATATGATAGGGGATTTTTTTTAATCACGTTTGAATTTTAAAATCAAAACATAATTATTTTTTGAAAGCATGTGTTTGACTATCTAATTTGATTTTTGATATTTTATATATAAATATTTTTGTATGTAGCTAAGAAAATCCTATTTTTCTTTTTAATTTAGTGGATGATTTTCATTTACTTACCTATCTTCTGCTCCTGCTTCCACCATGGAAACATATTATAAAAAATAGATAATCATTTAAAAGGTATGAATGTAAATATATTATAAAAAATGGATAATCATTTAAAAGGTATGAATGTAATTATAAATTTATAAGGTAGGGTGTGACAAAATTCTTCTAGAGGGATCACTTTATGAGGTTTTTTTTCAATCATATTTTTAAAATTATTTCTTTGTAAATGTTAATTTATTAAATGCTTTTTGATAATTGGATCTATCTCTTTAAATCAAATTCTCTATAAAAAAGCCTATTTTAAGAGTAGTTGCAAAAATAATTTACTTATTTATAATAACGTCAGTTTTAGAATATTTAATTATTAGTAAAAGGTGCCAAAAATTCATGTAAGATATGAAAATTTTGAGCACGTATGGATTGTGGTAAGCATGGAGGACTGACAGCTGCGCAGCACTTGAATAGACCTGAATCCTGATTAGCCTGAAAATGGCTGATTGCCTGTTTTGTTTTCCAATCGATGAAGGCAAAAAGATAGAAAGAGAAAAAGGACATGAAGTAATTCAGCCTACCAATCACAGGCTACTCCAAAAGGTCGGTGACGCTACAGATACAGAGTAAAACCGAGAGGCTGAGTCAGATGACATGGGTGGCCTCAAGAACAGCCAGACGAACAACAAGAATGAGGACCACCGCCCGATCTCATATATCAGAGTTCTCTTTCTCTCTCTCTCTACATCTTCACTACATTATTATCGGTTTCCATACCGAACAAACCTTATTTCCAAACCCACATGGTTAAAACAATTAATTTTAGTTTCCTTTTATTTTTCCCAATCCATGGATTCATTTTCCAATTATTGATCCACAGTAAATTCTTTCAATTTTTTTTTCCTTGGTTCTGAGACCCTACAATATCATTTTCCTCTTTCTGGGTTTCTCTCAATTCTAGGTTTGTTCCCATGTAGTTTACCCCATCCTCTGTATTAAACATCGTATATAGCCTTTTCTTCTCTAGTCCTGAGAGTTCTTGAAAGGAGGAGGGGCGTATTGTGTATTCCATAGCCATTGCTTTTACGAGCCATGGCATCAGTTGCAAGTTTCCGGGGTGTTTTTGCTCAATTTTGTGCTCAACTCAGTGTATAAGTCTAGTAAATCCAGCACAAATTCAGTGTTTAGCGGCTCCTGATTCGTCTATCGTGTCTTCGATTCGTTGTTGCAAAATGGTGTTTGTTATTGAGATAAGGCCGAATTGAGCCTTTGATCAATGGGGAGAATAGGAGGTTAGGGTCTTATTTTGAGGAGAAGAAGAACAGTGTGAAAGATGACGGCGATGAGCACTTGGAAGTGTTGTGGGATGATGGGTATGGGACTGACACTGTCAAAGATTACCTTGAGATATCAAAGGAGATGATTAGGCCGGACGGCGGGCCCCCCCGGTGGTTTTGCCCGGTGTCATGTGGGCAGCCATTAGCTGATTCCCTGTTCTTTTGTTTTTTGCCAGTACCCTTTAGTAGGTTTAATGTGTTTGTGATTGTTCTAGAAATGATGGCACATGCAATTGGTCATTATGTTGTTTTGTTTCTTCAGCCTTCAAAGGTTCTCGAATTCTTTGGCTTTTCCTAGTTAAGGCTTTCTTAAACTCTCAAGTGGTTAGTCAGCTGGCCAATACATTAAATAATGGGCTCATGGATGGCTTCACTCCCTATATATTTTACTGGGTCTTTGAAAGGTCTTCTGTTCTTTTGTTTAGTCTTGCAATCTATGTGGGTATTCAATTCTTGCTAAAGTTTTATGCTTGTCAACACTTAAGGGGCCCATGTAGATGACTTTAGATTTTTGAAAATATGTATCTTAGTTTCAAACAAGTGCTTTTGTTTTCAGAATTGTCTATTCACTGAGAAAGTTGAGATTTAAAATTAAATAATTGAACGTTATGCAAATTTAATGGTTTCTTGGCCTCTTTAAAATGATCACCTTCAACAAAACTAAGTCAATATTTATATCTTGGCCAGCTGAATAGATTTTTCTGTTTCTCTGGTCACTTGCTGAAAAGTTAAGTTCCGAACTCGTACTTTTTTTTTCTTTTCCAATTTACTTGGAACTTTTGTTTGTGTTGATTTTTTTTTTTTTGGGTAAAGATTTTATAGATTTAATCATTATTACTGGGTTGACTGGGTTTTGAATCTCAAGTGGCTGATATACTTTTGTTTTAATGTATGTAGGTATCGATGGTGTGGGATTGGGCCT